>OY735878.1:6932863-7641318 GCA_963506565.1 Tachystola acroxantha
ATGTTTTTTAGTTCAGTCGAGATTGATCCTGGAAGCTAAATAACAGGAGTCGAGTATCCCCAGATGTGGGTTTGTCAGATCCCTGAGTGAATACTAATCGACACAATTACTATTAGTTTGATACAGAAATGAGTCCCAAATAACAAAATAGTTGCAGGTAAAAATAGTTAATTATCTCGTATTACTTGTGATTGTGATTATTGCAATTCATATTACCAACCTCTAGTGGAGATAATTCTGGACTTTTTTGCATGTTTTCTATACACAAACCAACACATCCTTTATCTGAAATAAAATAAATAAATACAAGTTAGCTTCCAAACAATAACAACACAGTTTAGATAAGATTATACTAGTAATGTTCATTTCCTGGTGGTCTTATCTATTTTATTTACGCTATGAATCAATGTGACCTATGCATTTCAACAAATGTTTATATAAGTATTTGTAATGTATCTGCACACTACATAATGCACATATTTTAAAAACTCATGAAACACTTTCTTAAAAACTTATTTAGGTATCAATTACTGTAAAGAGACTATTTTAAAAGAGATTATTATAAATGCAAGGAAACCCCAGAGGTAATTTATGTAATGAGGTAATTTACAACGAATACTTACTGCTTATGTACTGAACTACAGACTGAGTTAAACCATGCCTGGACAATGTCATCAGCACTTCAGCTGCAGATTTGCGCCACATGTTGTTATATGGCGCGCACCACGATGTTATGGCAGCAAAAAGTAGGCTCAGATCATCTTTCCTGGCTAATTCCTCGCATGGGAATGGATGACTACACAACCGTACTAGTACCTGCGGAAATGATCTGCTGTTATTGCGTCGTAAGGCGTTAAACTGCGTGATCGTACAATTTAGCTATGTGCAAATTAGGATGATACAATTGTTAAATGGAAAAATCCTTTCCAATTTTAATACAAGATGTTCCAACTTTAATACAAGGTACAGACGAAAAAAGAAAAATGAGATTTTCTCAAAAACTACTGGGCCAATATTAATAATTATTTTACAGTTATACTTAACTTTTATCTAGGTATCCAATAGTGAAAGAATATTTGCACCATGGCTGGTAGTTTTTGAGAAAATCTCAACGTTAATAACTCTTCAACAGCGGACTAGTCACTGGACTGACTAGTACCATGCAAGCCAATAGAAAAATGCATAATGTGCAGCTGACTGTCCCTGTGATAGATTGCGGCAAGAAAATAAGTTAAAAAACCTCTTCTGTACACTTTTCTCGGTGTTAGACTGTACCAACCCAGTAGGTATAAATTTTTGTCAAAAAGATAAACTTGTCTCGGTCCAGGTATTTTAATCCCTGCAAGTTTAGATAAGTAATAAGTATCCATGAATAGGTAAATCCCACCTGTACAAAAATTTTCTGCAATAATATCCTCCTTTCTCTTGGTGTAAATTCGCTAATACCATCTTGCACATCTGCTTCTGACTCGGGAATCTCCGGGAGATCAAAGAACAGGTAGAGACATTTCACTAATGTTGAAGGTATGGATGCAGTGGTCATGACCTAGAAATCAAATTATAAATTAAACTAATATCAAGCCACTTTAACCTAAACCTTGAACTAGATTAACAAGAGATTTGCAGTTTGATAAAAAATAAGTAAACTATGATTCATAAGTATGAGTACAACTATGTATACAATCACTTAATACATATTTTGATTACAAATAAACAACATTTTTAGGCAATTATAAGTAAATGAGAATCATTATAGTTTAGTAAATTCGTTTCTAAAAAAAGTGTTTGTACAAAATGATAACATATTCAAGCTAGCCTTCAAGGTATTCAGTACAATTAGGTACATTACAAGTAGGTACCTAGTTGTGCATTTATTATGTACATACATTAATACCTAATATGTAACAATGTAATAATGAGTACCTAAGGTATGAATAATATTAAGATGTAATAGCAACGTAACAATATTACCTACCTGTATTAATGACTGGTCACCAGCTGCCAAAAGATTTAAAGTCGACAACAGCATCCACCCGTTGCTGGATTCCTCAGAGTTTTCAATCTCTAAAAACTTGGCAATGGCACAGCTAGCTTCCTCCGTGCTCTGATTGCTGGCCCGTTTCCTTATCTCAGACACCATAAGCCTCGATACTTGTTGGCAGAATGACAGTATGTCCCAAAACTTTTCATTCATTTCACTTGAAGGACTTGTACCGAACACCTATTATTAAATGAAAACAACATTACAATGATTTGAGAGCTCGGTGGCTCAGTGGTTAGGTCAATGGACTTGCAATATGGAGGTCCCAGGTTCGATTCCCAGCTAGGGCAGCCATGTACCAATGAGTTATCCTCGGTTTTTTCGACGGAAAAACTTACGTACATTTACCGAGTGCTCTCAAAACGGTGAAGGAAAACATCGTGATGAAACCTGCATGTCGTAGAAGAAGAAAAAAAAACTCTAAGGCATGTGAAATCCGCCAACCCGCAGTGGGCCCGCGTGGTGGATTATGGCCCGAGCTCCCTCGATGTAAGGGAAGGTCTGTGCCCGAGCAGTGGGGCGATATAAATAGACTGATGATGATGATGAATGATTTCATGAAGAGGTAACAGTAGAGTTTGTACAACATAGTGTGTACTCTAAACTATCTACCAGTAAAATAATTTTTGCAATCGGTCAAGTAGTTCTTGAAAAAATCACAACCTCCTCTAGGTTGTGATCCTATATACTTATCTCTGTATTTGTGTGTACCAATAACTTCAAACTTCAATATTTATTCTGAAAATAGATCCTTATGGATACTTTTTCATGTCAAAATATAATAAAAATTATACAATATAAAGACATTCAATTAATTATAAATTTATAATAAACCAGAATATACTTGTATTAGACCGAATTCGTGGAAAACCACGCTTCTTTGACATTAATGTAGTCTTTGAATATGTACAAAATACCTAAATATTTTTTGCTTATTATTATGTTTCAACTTTCTATATTGTACATTATATTCTTCCTATATTGTTGTTAGGTATCTATATTTATGTACCATGTTGTGTATGTTCTTCTGTGTATGTGTTGTGTGTTGTAGAAATGAATAAATGTTTTATCTACTTATCTAAATAGATTAAAAAACAATTAGTACACTGAAATGTAGAGGGTTGAAATGTAGAGTCAATTATGTACCTTGCAAAATAGAGGCAGCATGTTGTACAGTTTGTCATCTTTCTCAGCCTCATTCAGCGGCTGCGGCGGGTGGGTGTACTCCGCGAATAGCTTCTTTAGGTGCATGAGGCCTAGCTGCAGGTGGGAGGCGGCGCCAGGAGCCTCGCCAGTCTCCGACGAGCCCGAAGAACTGGCCCCACGCAATTTGCGCATCAAATTCATTTTTACCACGCACTTACACTCCTTCGTAGAGATAAAGTCCCACAATTACACCATTTTTTACAATGGATTGGATGTAAATTCTACATGATTTTATTTATATTTACGAAATGAGGAGAAATAAACATAAATAGTTTAGAAGCACTACACACGAACGTTTGTCATTGGAATAACTACATAGCTAACTTGTAAAGGACAAATGATTATTTGATAGTATACTTATTGGTTTATATTTTAATTCTGGTAATTATTTATTTTACCCAATACAATAATATTCCCCTAATTTAAATATTTCGGTACGACCCCCACGGCCCACACACGAAACAAATCTCGTCCGTTTTTGTAGCGTACAAAAAGCGTACCGGAATTATCGATGTGACATTTTACAATGAAGCAACTTGTATGGCGCTATTTATGTCACTCTAATCATTCACCGCCTTTAGCATGACTAAATAAACGCAGCAAGTAATGTCACAATTTCAAAAAGGATATTCAAATAAAAACATTTGAAATATTATTTGATTGATTGCTTACAACCCTAAAAATAAAAATATAATGCGATTGATTGATTGACATACTCAGTGTTGCCATTATAATATATTTCATATTCGTTCTAGCGGATTTGAGTGACGTGAAAAACTATTTTTTAAATAATGAGACTAAATCTTAAGGAAACCTTTTAGCTTACAATTCCCATGAGACAGTCAATTAAATATAAGCGATTAAGGAGTTTGAAGCCATAGTTTATCGAAATCTTCTGTCAAATTTGACCCCTTCGTTTGAGTTTTTGAGTGCACTTAATCGGAATTCCAATATTTTACTTGGCAATACAGACTTGACATCTTGCTTGACAATGACTGCGAAATGTGCGACCGATTGATTGATTGAGTCCGATTGAGTATATCCAAGTCCGTCCACATTGCTGCAGTTTTGAACTGTGGGTTTTGATTTGATGATATTTTTGGCTATTTATTTCTCCCAGGTTCGATTTGTGACTGAAACTCATAAATCAATATGCCGGAGGATAACAATTTAGTACAGTGTTATAACCGTGGCTGTGGCAAACATTTTGATCCCAATAACAATGACAAAGGTAAGAATTTTCTAGACCTTTCTATAGTTTACAATTTACATATTGCTTGAACTTATTTATTAAGTTATGGTTATATTTGCCTATATACGTTTCCATAGCCGGGGTACTACAGACTTCCTCATAAGTCAGGGACTTGGTACAATATAATTGTAAACTCTTAGCACATTTGCCCATTCGTCCCATTTATCAACAGATGAATGCTGCCATCACCCTGGATCTCCGGTATTTCATGATGCCTACAAAGGTTGGTCGTGTTGTAACAAGAAAAGTGTGGATTTCACGGAATTCCTTAACATCAAGGGATGCACTATGTCGAAGCATTCTAATGTGGTTTGTGTTTTTATTTACCTCTATCAAACTATGTATACACTTATCATTTATACTGCATTTCACCCACACCAGTGCCAATTGGCCCTAGGCATATAAAGGCCAATGGATAGTTTGCTTTAATTAAACTTTGTGGTAAAGAAAGATATGTCTCAATTTGTAAACAGTCTACATAACTCTTATCAGTGTATTTTTTTTATTTTAAATTGGTCATTTAGAAATGCCTGACTAAAGTACTACAATAATAATAAGTATAATACAATGTAGTTAGGTAATTCTGTAGCGGCCAGTCAAATCCTAACAACTGTTACTGCTGCTCATAAGCTATATTGTGTAAAAGTGAGCTGACGACTTGCTTAGCGGAGACTAATGTTAGCAGACGCAGTCTTGATTACCTGGTCTATCTAATTAAGTATTCACGACTATTTGTTACCAATTTTCTTTTTTTATCTTTCTGATTTATCTATTACAGAAACCACCGGAACCAGAAAAGAATGCTTTAGACAAAGAATTGGAAAATAAGCAGGTTATTGAAGTGAGGGCCCCTTTCCTAAGCCCGCAGCTGGTGAGACCTCCGTTTGACTCCCCATTGGTACAGTTAGAGACCCGCATTGCAGATTCACTGAAAGACATCGTACAGAAGACTATACAGAAAGCTGCCGCTGCTAGTGATGGGTATATCATGTTTATCATTGGTACAATAGAGTTAGTTCAGCTGATATAGGTGACCTAGAGGTCTTAGAGATGAACTAAATCAGTTTTATTTTATAACTGGTAATAACTATGCACTTTCCTTTGAGATAGCATTTTCTATTACACATTTTCTATTAGTGTCACACTTAGGTGAAGAGCTACAAACATTTGGCTTATTTAAAATTGCTGGTCTGTTAGTCAATACAACAACACCAATAAGTTTTAGGGCAAATGGTAGGTAAGGCAGAGATAATGGAAAGACTGACATATATCCCAAACCCAATCAATGAATGACTATAAATCTTACTTCTCATGATTGTCATTCATCCTAATATGTATTGTATACTTGCCTTTTTGGTGATGTATTGTATGTATGTCTATAATTATTATAGTAACATTTTATTTTTTATAGCAACATACCAATTGGTACTGCTTGTAAAAACGGTGGTTGTAGTACGTCATACGAAGGCCCCCATACAAATAACACCATGTGCACTTACCACCCTGGTTGTCCAATATTTCACGAAGGCCTTAAGTTCTGGTCATGCTGTCAGAAGAGGACCACAGATTTCAACACCTTCCTCAGCCAACCGGGATGTACAGTTGGGACCCATAAATGGATCAAAGAGGTAATATTTAATTTTATTTACAATTATTATCAGGGCTGGATTGCAAGAAAAGGCCGAGAATCGGATCGATTGGTGTGCCTTGGAAGAGGCATATGTCCAACACTGGACTGATACCAGATGATAATAAAATTATGGTCAGTTAGAACTAATTATTTCAAATATTTACTCTTACCCAGTTTCATTACCATGCACCCAGCTTTTTTGATGGTGTTACTCTTGTAGGTATATAACCTCTCTTTAGAGCTCGAAAACCTACCGGTTACTTTGGTAAAACATTCCCATGGGTAGGATCTAAATCGACATTGCAGAGTTAAAAGCTAGTTTGTGTAACATACCAAATATCCTATTCCTTATATTCCAGTGGCAGAAGATATGACTACTATTCTGTTTTAGGGCTCTCCTGCCGGTACAGTGAAGTGCCGTTGGGACTGGCATCAGACTCCTGAGTACGTCATCGTAAGCGTGTATGCTAAGAAGTACGACCCGATGTCAAGTTACGTAAAATTGAACCCAATTCGACTTAACACTAAGTTGGTTTTTCGCGAGGAAGCTGACGCAACTTTCGAACTTGATTTGGAACTTAGAGGCGTAAGTAAACGTATTACCTACTGATATTCAATCGTGTTAACATATTTTAGTTACTGTTTTTCAATCGTGTTAATAAAGATTTTGCAAAAAGTGGTTTAATTTGACAGTTGCTAAAATCACATTTGTTTGTATATTGAAATCGAAAAATCTATACAAGGGTCTAATTGAGTCACTAACAGACTCACAGTAACAGGTAACATTCTATACTCCATTGCTGGTTTTCAATAGTAACAAAAAAAAATTGTCACAGCAACCGAGTAATGGAGTATAGAAATGGGAATGGGCTTGCGTCACTGTCAGTTACACAATAGGGGGCAGGTCAAAGTGACGTCATAATGCCATTCTATCAGGATAAGATAAGATGTCGAAATACCGATAAATCGCTTATAAATAATTCTTAAACCACTGCATAACTTTTAACCCCCGTTTATTAATGCAAACCATTATAAATCTAAATAGTAATTGAAAATAAGCTATATTAGTATTGTATCAATCAACATATAAATATCGACGATATGCAAATACCGGAATTTATAGAGTTATGTCCTCTCTGCGTATTTCATATGGGAAGCATAGCATGAAGAATAGGTATAAATATTATATCTAGAAGTGAGAATCAAATAGCGATATTTCTTATTTCAGGTAATCAATATAGAACAGAGTAGTGCCTCGATGTTGCCATCAAAAGTTGAGATCAAATTGAAAAAGGGAGAACTAGGATCTTGGAGTAAGCTGGAAGTCCCGAGAACTGAGCCAAAGAAGGAGCCGCCAAAACCCGAGGTTCCCGAAGAAGATGATGATTGCGTAGACTTGTCCACTGTCGAAGCCATCCATTCTATGGGTAGAGTGAAGATGACTGAGTGAAGTGTGCAAAGGTAGTGTTTTCTATTTTTTATTTATTAATTACTAATGAAATGAAAGAGTACATTTTTTTTGGCATACATGTAGTTAGGTAGTAGACTAGTATTCTTAAGTCACAGTAGTTCAATGGCAAAAGTGTAAGACTGCTGTGAAAGCGTCGCAGATTCTCTGAACTACTGTGGTGGCCGCTCCTAGCAAAAGCTGGGAGAAAATTAATAATGTGCAAACATTGCTAATTTTATTTTTTATATACAACATGGGTTAAAAATCATCACGTACAGTCGACAGCAGATCAATGGTAACACTTGCAGTACCATTTCAAGTCTTACGATGCAAATAATAAGAACTGTCATAAGTGTTACCATTGATCTGCTGTCGACTGTACCTAATACTAGATGTGCATTTATTTGGTGATGCAAATAAAATGGACAGTTAATATTAATTAATTTGTTTTAATTAAGTACAATACATAAATCTGTTTTTCTTAAATGAGACTACAGTTTATTTTGTTAATATACATATAACAGTGTTATAATATAACTTTGAGTTGCAATTAAAATATTTACAATATATCTTCTCGTTATATTTTTGAGATCAAAATAAAGATATGTCCAATAGATTTAAATTGTGATACAAAAAGTACCTATGTAATACTATTTACGTGTGTATTATAATAACGATGTGACTAGAAGAGACTAGAATATTATTATTGACTAGGTAATTAGTTTCATGAGAACAACTCTCGTCTCTAATTCTTATTGTAATGAATTGACGTATAGATATACAACTTATATTACTCTTTGATTGACCTAAAATGGGAATATGTAAGAGACGTCACGTAGTTAGACGCAATATATAATATATTGTTACACGTCACCAGGTAAAATTTAAATAGATATGTCTTCCACATACGGGGTATCTACTAACTGAATTATATAGGAGATAGGTATACTGAGACTTTTCCTCATTGCTTTTCCCTAGTAAAAATAACAGTTGCCAGGACAGGATTTATCGCATTACTTGGTGTAGTCAACTGTAGTTGAAATCACATCAAGTGTGAGGGTTCATATATGAGTTAATTTGCAATGGCCAAACCGTTGCAATAGCGCATTATCACTTTCTCAAAAACGACTAGACATTGTAATAAATTTTTCACAAGGATAGTTTAGTAAGCAGGCAGACTATGTAGTTGCTTAATAACCTTAAAAATTGGTCAAATCGTTTTTGGGAAAATCTTTAATGAGATCCCCTGATATTTTTATCTGAGTTAGCCGTAACGTCGCGAAACAATAGAATTCGAACCTTGATTAGCGATGTTATGGATTATCTTTACGTATCAGGGGAACAATGTTCGTTTGCGATTGCTGTGGAAGAATGGAATGGCGGCGCTGGTGCTGGCTGCATGCGGTACATGTCGTGCAGCAGTGTCGCCACCGACACGTCGCCGACTGTGTCGCGGAACAGGAGCAACTCGATGGAACGCGACCGCACTGCGCGGAGAGATGGCAGTAGGAGAAGCAGGCGGCCGAACCTTGAAACAGATGAACGAGTTTTTAATGTTTATAGTGACTTATTATGACCGTTTGTTAGACTATGAAGTAAGGAGGATGGAGTTAAGCCTAAAGCCTCGTATCCACTAGGCAACAATTGACGACCAACACATGACGGCTCAACAAGATCGGCAACATTGCACAACAAAGCGCGACGTTGCCAGCTGGCGCGCAATATGGCCAATGGTACCAATCAGTTTCTCGTTGCCGTTCAACATGATTATTGTACCTGGTAGGCTGCCTGGTATATCTGGTTCGCACGTAGTCGGCCAATATGCACTGCGCCTGATCTTGTAACATCTCCACTGGTTGCGTCTCGCTCAATCCAGGCGTATCTGTTGCAAAACAAAATATCTCGCATCTATATTTTCACACTAACATATACCATACATAATTGAGATTTGTTTAGTTAGATCGTCGTCAGCCTGTATCCGTCCACTGCTGGACGTAGGCCTTCTCTCAATCCTTTCACCGTCTTCTATTTATAGGTACCGCCTTTTCTGCCCACACGTGCGAGAGATGTCGTCAAACCATCGTATCGGTGGTCTTCTTAGATAGATACTCGGTAGGTATAGAACATTCCGTAACTTTCCTTCCAATTTACTACGGGGAGAAAATATTTCCCGTGGTTCACCCAGGTGGCTTACGCAAATGAACCACGGAAAACTCAAATATTTAATTCACTCACCTGGTGAAAATAGAACAATAGCTTTCATGCAGCCACATTCGCTTCCGTCGGGGGCTATTTGACGGAACCGACAAAGTATTTCCTGAAAACAAAAATCTCAATTAAAGAGGATAGGTAGGTACCGTTATGTAGTGCTAGGATCGCGAAAACCATTTTGTTGGAAAACAGGGGTTTTCCTATTAACATAACGAATTTTGTCGCCACTGGTTGCGGAGCATAGTCGGTGCCAATGTCTAGTTGCGAACAAATAATGAAAACTCTTCTATCGCAACTAGTTGCGTACAAAGAATATTTAGTTTTCTATCGCAACTACTTAGTTAAGAAAACCAGTTGGGATGGCGGGCGGAAGAGTATTTTCCGCATTCCGTCCAAGGTTAATACAACCTCGATTCCTGAGAATATTTACTGTTTATGCACGAAGTAAACCAATTCTGAAGAAGTCTGATCAGATATGATCTTTATCAGTAAACATTCAGTTATTCACCACTGCGTTTTGATGGTCTATTCCACTAGTCCCTACCAGCTGTCCCCCCTAGGGGGGAGGAGTGGATTTTTTTTCCCACCCATCCCTACCAAACCATCACTGGTTGGGATGAGTGGAATTTCATTTCCACTCATCCCAACCACTTCATCATCATCAGATTAAAATTAATAGCTCATCATTTATCTTATTATATTTATCTTATCCGTCTACATTACCTATTTGTATTTTGGGATTATTACCTGAATAAAGAATTATATTATTATTATTATTTATATTCCCATTGTTTGGACACAGATCTTCCCTTACATCTTGATCTATTTACCTGTAGCGTGTTAAGCTCCAAGTCAGCCAATGGGTCAGGCGGTAGGCGCGCCCGGGCCGCAGGTGCGGCTAGCAGAGGAGCGAGGTCCCAGGGCGCGGACCACTGCGCCAAGTGCAGCAGAAAGAGGTCCTTCCACGCGGCGCGCAGCAGAACCAGCTGGTCCGAGGGGGCCAGGGCTTGGAAGGGAGCCAGGCATCGCACCCAGCGGACAGCCATGAAGAGGAGACGAGCGCTGGTTTCCTGTTAGTTTGAAATGTATTATATCTAGCTTTACGAGTCACAAGTTGTTGTTTTGAGTTTCCCGTGGGAATCAGATATGTTCCTGTGGTAAAAGGTAACCCATGTGCTATTTCACGACCTTGTCTCTACTCGTACGTGAGGAAAATTGAGTGTAGGGAGATCTGTTTTACCTGTGATAGAGTTATAAACATTCGAACTTTTATAATAATAATGGAAATACATGATTACAGTCACAGTTTTGCATAACATACCCTAATGTACTGGGTATTACATTTTCGACTTGCTTGACGCATGATACTGCAATTTCTATAATATACTTCGTTTCCATATGTAAATGGCGCCCAAGTTGGGACTAGCATATACATTTGGCGCCCAACAAGGGGCCCATGGGCCATATTGTTCAGTAGGTAGGTAATATCCTGTCTGCTATACATAGAAGAGTTAATAGTCAATCAGGAATAGGTATGCCCGCGTATCGTATCGTGGCTTGTATGTCGCGGCCGCGAGCAATGGGCGGGGTAAGTCAAGGCAAGGCGATAAGTCACCCCTCGGTCGCCCAATCGCGGCTCAGTGCCCGCCCCTCAGTCAAAAAGCCACCTACTGAATTGTCAATGCAACACACCCTCTAACTCAGTAACCTATTGTTTGAGTTAGGAAAAGTTTTCGTCCCTATGTACGAAGTACGCAGGTATTTATGCATGTTGAATAAATGATGTAACTTTATTTACTAAATAAACATAAAGGGTCATACCAAAATCATACATTGAACACATGTCAAAATGTGGTAGGATTATAATTCTAGAAAAGTTTTGCTATGTTCCACGCAAGTTAAACGGAAAAGTAAAATTTTGAAGAAATACGTATATGATTTCAATACCATTCTATAAAATAATGTACCTGTAATAACTCCCAAGTGGGTGCAAGTGGCGCGCCAAACGCGCTCGGAGGTGGTCTAAGTAATGTTGGATCACCCTGTAGCTGCAACTGTTTTGCACTCCACATCAGCTCCTTGTGAGGAAAAATATTCCATTCAGAGAGTTTAATCTATCGTCATAGCATGTCGGTTGAATAGTGTCCGTTGAAATTAAAATCGTTCAAAATACATTCGAAATTATGTAGGGAACCCTAGAAGTATATAGAAGCCTCATTACGGTTGAGATTTTTGTCAAAAACTACTTGACCGATTGAAAAAAAATCTTTCTCTAGTTCTCAACCTTAACGACGACCGACGATGTTGTACGTTTTTCACTTAATTCGACGAAAGTACTTTCCGACTCTACTATGTGCGAACGTTGTTTGAATATGTAACTACTCGTATTTTCCAATTATATGGATCAATTTCGAGTATTTTTTACGATTTTAGTTCATTATTTTCATAATCGTTAGTGTGGAAATGAAATGCGACTGCACTACGTATTATGTAGTATGTGTTGCCAGGGTAAATTTACCTGACACTTGTCAGAAGACATCAGTATATGCAGGAAGCCTGGCGGCGGTGGAGCCAGGAATGGCTCTGGGACCAGAGGCAGCGGGCTGACCGCACCGGCACCGCCCGCGCCGCTCGACCCAGCCGAAGATGCCGTGCTCAGCGGGGCCTGATCGCTTACGCCAGTTATGCTAAACTGTGAGTGCAATAAAGCTTGTTATAACAGCAGTACCTACCTTTCACCACATTGTTCATGTCATGACTCATAAAAAATAATCTGTACTCGGACAACACATAATACATAATATCCACAAGGAAAAATCACGTAAGGATCTACTTCTTTATTCTTCTGGAAACATCTTTCCGATCGAAAATTTATCCTGGTAACATGCAAAACGCCGGTGTACTTAACGACTCGATCTCCTGACCAATAAAATTTACCATAATCTTCGCCAATTTTATTTTATTTATTCTATTGGGAACATGGAATACCAACTGGCTACATTACAGTCCAAATGGTTACTTACAGCCAATTAGATATAGATTTCATATTATTTTTATAGAACAAAAGTTCCTCGTTTACCGACACGCACTCCTTTTGATTTCAGATAAGATATATTTATTTGCATAAATTTACTACCCTTTACGTTACAACCTATAAAGACTTGAACAACAATTATTATCAAGACCATACCCGAAAACAAGAGTGCTTCAAAAATCAACAATACACCTAAATCAATTCTCAAACAGCCACTCATGTATGTACTAAGTATATGCGAGGTCGTAACAGTACCCTGGCCATATCGTGTAGTAACTTACCTGAAAATTGAACGGTTGTGCCATAGATGTGTACGGCGAAGGTGGTGACAGCTTCAGGGCGTGCGGCTTGTGCGCGTGGCCAAGAGGCGGTGGTAGGCCCAGCGCGCCCGCGTGCAGCTTCGGCTTGCGCGGACCGCGCTCGTGCTGGACCGCTGGGGGGAATACGCAAGTTAGTCATCTATATTTTAACAAGACATCAGTTTTTAAATGGAAAATTAGGTACCTATTTATAATTAATTATTGAGATATAACCATATTTTAATTATCTATACATATAATAAGACTGTAAAAAAGTTGTGTTGTTTGGAAGTTAAAGTTAAAAAGACTAATTGTAATGTGTTTTAGGATCGATACTGATGCATAAACACTAATTTTTAGAATTTTTGTCTGTTTGTCTGTGACTTTGTGCAAGTATCACGCCATAACTACTGAAGGGATTTTGATGGGAGTTTCACTAGAAGATAGCTGAAATATCCGGACAGCTCATAGGCTATAAGCCATGGCGGTATGTGATGTGGAAACAAGGATCTAGAGAGGAAGATCTGCCTCCTGGTCTCCTCCATCCTCCTCCTCTACACAAACGAAGTTGCGGGGTACAGCTAGTATTTAATAAAGTTGACAAAATACAAAGATTAATGTATACTTGTTGTGCCCAAACAGGATTCAATTTGACGTTATAACAACTGTTTTAAGAACACGAGGGCAATAAATGATTATATTCTATTATAATGATCACCACCAATAAACCAAAGAAAGACTCCATATGATGTGGGTCCACAGAAATACAAACCAATACAAATTACAGCCAGACTCGGAAAGGTCTAACACAAAGAAAAGTATACTCATTAAAGTTCAGATTTTCTCGAACCTAGAACCCCCTTGCACAGAAGTCTGGCTCACTACCTACTATAGGCTAGCAAGTCATCATTAGAGGGATTGAGGATACCATAGTCCATAACCAACCGCAGTCTGCTTCTATTGTGTGTCATTCGAATTCACTGTTCTCTAGCGACTGTGTATATCATAATTCATTTATTCATTGCCCAATGAAATCATCATCAGATCGACAACCTTACGTCTTGCTTCCAATTCCAGTAGTGGCATTGGCGTTGTATTTTATGTAATTGAAAGAAAGATAAAAACATTGCAAGATCATAATAAGTAGATAATTATAAATAATCGAAAACAACCACTTTGTGCCTGCGTCTTTGCGCAATACGGTTTTATATTACTGAAAATCAAATTCTAAAGGTTTTCATCGAAAAGCTCCTTATCCTTAAGCATAATAATGAAAGTTCAAAGGCGAGACGGGACGGTCCGTGTATCAGAGAGCTTCCATGCACTACAAAAGGACACTGAAGTTCTTTGAAAGCTTATGGTATCTAGGTTTTCTACACCACGTTTACCTAACGTATTTAGGTTTACTACAATTTCAATGTTTGTTATATACCTACATATGTACCTTGGTACAGTCGAAGACAGAGATAAGTATACAGGGGGCCTAAATACGATTGAGATTTTCTCAAAAACTACTGGACCGAATTTAATAATTCTTTTACAGTTACTTAGTTTTAACTGTTATCTATCAAACAGTGAAATAATTTTTGCAATAGGTCAAGTAGTTTTTGAGGAAATATCAGCCCTAAAAACTCTCCTGTACACCTTTCTCTGTGTTCCACCATACCTATACCTACGTGCTACGTAGGTATTTTTTGGGGAAAACACTTTCAAACCTAAGTTAGGAGCAGGCTAATTTTCATACCTACTTACTTGGGTTTTGTTTTAATGTATTTTACATAAACCTAAACATTTCATTTGACCCCAATTTTCGAGTGTCGACTGTCTAAGTATGTTCGCTTGTGGCCTCTTGTAATCTAAACGGCTTAATGGAAGTTTAAGGCCGAAGGTAGGTATCGTTAGATTTGCCTTGATCATGGGACATAGGATACCTACATTTTATGTACCTATGCCAAATAACAGTGTTTTGTTTTCGGAACAATTCACTTATCACCAGCGAGTTTAGTATTTTCCAAATTCGTTGCTTGTCACACACAAGTACGTAATAAATTGTTCCCAGAACGTGTTGTAAAGCCTTTAACAATACCTCCAAGTCCAATAGCTTATTTTTAAGCAAACTCTACTTGTATTAACGACGGTATATGACTAATACAATACTATCCATTTTACCATGTAATGCAGTATAACTGGATCTGTAAAAAGTTATTGACAGTGTAACTTGTCCGTTGTTCTACACGACGGATTATAGAGCCGGCTCGCGCGCTGCCGAACCCTCGATAAGCCGGGATTGTGTCGTCTACCTACACCTAGATATTTATACAACACACAAAGGCTCAGGTCATAGGTTCAAAGCTATTAGGAGACTTAGGTATATAAATATTTTGGAAAATATCTCTAGTGGATGTTGGGTGGGTTATAGTGTCTCACGACTCTCACGTATCCAAAAATAGTTCATATGTTTAGTTTTTTATGTAATATTTCTAGATGGATTAGCATATTAGAAGTTTTCCTTTGTCCGTTTATTTGGGACAATTGTAATTTGGTCTCATAATTTCATACTTTTGATCGGACCGAAAATTATCATAATTTAATTGAGTAAATAATTTAATACTCGTAAATTGAAATGATCGTATAATAATAACACAAACTAACATTGCAGTCCTATATTTGAATTATTTAAAAGGTTTTTGAAAATGCATTGAATGAAAATTTAATTCTTTGACCCCCATGAAACCTCCAGGAAACTATTGAGCGAGGATAAAAAGCTACATTGTTTAAACGCATCCAATGTGCACGGGGCCGGCGTGACGTCACGCAATCAGCTTACCGGGGGCTGAGTCCATGAGAATGCGGCCATTGTGCCCGCACATGTCGGCGGCGCATACGTTGCTTTCCCGCGCTCGCTGTTCGCTCGGCGGCTTAGCGAATGCGAATAGTGACACTGACCACCGGCTACCAAACTTGGTTAGCTTACCACCCCTTATCTTAGACAGTTTTACATCATTATCATTGCTTTTTTAAAGAATTGATAATGAAAGAATGAAAAAACAATGCAACTGCTTTCGTCGTTCTATATCTTTTTAAGACTATAATTAGGTTATAATAAGTACAGAAAAATAATAAGTATGCCAGTAATATATGGACGAAGCCATCGCCGTTTACTGTATTTAACATGATGAATGATTGGATGTTAATATATAAAATGAAAAAGTTAAAACGAATTTAAGACAAGAAAGTAGAGTTAATTTAAAATCAACCCCCTTTGCCTGTGAGAACTAAGTAATGACAACTAAGTAATGAACTAAGTACATGACTGGATATGGATCGGTTCCAGCGTATCAAAGGGGCTACAATGTCTCTTTGGGAACCACTGCACTGGACGATACTGGCAGCCACTAATGCCCGCTATAGAGGAACTTAATTCGTATTAATGTTTCATTACACTAGTGCATGTTTTGATGAACCGTACCTATGAAAAGGTATTAGAAATATCGGACAGGTTGAATCCTCTGTCCCTTATTAGATAAGTAGATACATCATCTAAATAATGAAATACCCCTACTCTACCTACTTTACCATTATATATACTCATGGGATTTAAATATAAATTGCGGGTAAGCGAAGTTATGATCTTTTAAGATTCTTATTAAATCCACTTTATACCAGCGCGATTGATACAGTCCCTGTTCTTTGAGGGCTAGCTTTTATTAGTCAATTTTCATAGGGCAATTTCATACACACAAGAATAACCCGTGTGTGTGAGGGTTTCCTCAAGAAGTCTTTCTTCACCATTGTGTAAGCAATCCGGGTAAATGTAGAGTCGCTTACAATGATTAAGGTTATCGACCTGAAAGACAACTTTAAGTGCATGATTTTTATAACACGGTCAAATTATGAATAAGTAGTGGCTATTATATAGTTAAGCATCCCTGTACGCGACCGTAATTAATTTCTCTCAAAATACCGAGAAATACTTATTAGCAAACCTGTCTATCCAAGTGGCATTGATAAAAAGAAAAATGTATGGGAATGACATGTATTAACAAAAAAGCAAATGCCATACCCATACCATTTTTCTTTCTATTCTACTAGCGTTAACGAAAGTCAATGCCACTTGGCTAGGAGGGCAGGCCTTAAACCTGAGCCTCCATAACGGAAATCCATAACGTAACCCGAGTGCCATCAAGTTCTCCAAGAAACTTTCATGACTAAACAACATTAAAAAGAAACTATCGCGTGCATCAAATAGGCGTCGCAACTGGAGCAATGTTAACCTTTTGTTTATGGAGCGCGTGTAATCCCAAATAGAACACGTGCTTTTTTTCTCGACCTCCCTCGGAAACTACTCGTAACCGGAAGCACACTTTATCCGTCTATAATAGAGTTTATATCTCCGTGTTGATGTTTTCCAGGGGTTGTTCAAGCCAAGGGGCTTATTCCAGTGTGACGCGGATAAGCGCGATTTTAATTAGGAGCCGAATGTGAAACAAAGTCTGTTCTGATCTGATGACCGCGACTGTTTTGGTGTTCTGACTTAACGATCGACAAATTGACTCGATTCTTTTAGTTTTATTCGCTGACTTGGTTACAATCAATTTCTCGATATTAAGTTTAATATTGGCAATTAATCCTGTTTGTTTTTAAGGAACTCGTAGTGGTAGTGACTAACAATAATCTTGGTAGGTATATTTTTCTTGGTTACTTATACAAATAGGTACTTACATACTTGGACTTCTTTTTAGCCCACAATAAAACCTAGTTTATGAAATCTATCCTCCTTAAAACACAAAATTGCGATAATTTATTAGCTATGTACAAGTCTTATAAATTCGTAACCAATTTATTAAAGAAAAGCTTCTGCCACGTTTAAGTGGTAGTCCCTTAAGCCTCTTCAAAAAGGCGCTCGCTGAATCACATTTGAAGCGTTTAAAAGGGAGATTTAACTTCAAACATCTATCGACAAAGCCCCTCGCTGTTGCGAATTGAAAGCAAACAAAACATGTTTTTCGAAAAGGTAGCTCTTACAAAAACTACATATTTGTTATTTTTCACCCGCGGGCCGCGACGCATAGACTTGTGGTTGTGGCTGGACGTCAATTAATTGCGGTTGTTTTTATATTTGTTTTGTTTTTAAAAACACAAAATTGTAATGGTACAAACACAGGGAAAATGTTGAGCATTCTGGTATATTTTTACGGCAAACTATCAGTTTTTGGTAGAAATAGAATAAATTGAATAAAAACACATTTTTTTAATAACTCGGATTGCACTATCCTAAGTAGGTATATTTTCACGGTACTATCAGTATTTGGTAGAAATAAATGAAATAAATTGAATAAAAGCAGTTTTTTTTAAATTTCGGATTGCACTATCCGACGTTAGTTAAATTTTTGTTCTATCGTTTTCGGTGCCTTTAGTAGTTTCATTGCATCTATCTTATGTATGTAGTATTTTTAATCTAAGACTTAATCTTAGCGCAGGGTCAGATATATTTAATTTAAAATTGAAACTAAATCCCTTTCACAAAATAAGCTGTGCTTGAAGTTGGTTTGCAAGATTACGAGGCAGCAGCGGCGGACTTCGCCGCAGACAGTCTATAGTCGGCACTACAACATTAGTTGTTTGTTGCAATCTACCCACACCACCTGGGGGTGGCGGGCTACATAGTTATCTACGTCGTTATGGCCCGTGTAAATGGAGTTCTGCGGTCGATATCCTAGTGCTGTACTTTATCATCGACAAATGACATTTCTATTATCGGTGATTCGCTAAGTGCCCGAATCACAGACCACTTACCCCATAGACCTGTAACAGGAGGGCGCCCGCACTTGAGCGCAAAATTGCTTCGCGACACGTGTAACCTAGAGTTATTATCGACATGGACGCATCTCTTTTATGCGGTACCCCTGCTGGCCCCCGCTTCGTCTCTATGCGCTCATCGTTGACGCTTTTTGCTTGCAAATTTGTACAGATTTCCTGTCTATTGGGTGGTCTGTGGCCCGAATCGACCCGTACGGTATTAAACTGCCCATTATGAGACAACGATGCCTTTGCTGTGAGGCTCGTTCATGATGATCTAGAACCCTTCTTTTTTCGTCGGATGTCGACAGACTGGATTTTTGTGTGAGTGTACGCTGGTACGTCGGCATAACTCGCTGGCCGGAATTAATCTAGTTTGTGATATTAAAATCATTTATTTATGATTATTCACATTAAACTGTCGAAGGACCACTATTTTCTGAACTGGAGCCAATTATACAACATTTCCCTTGGCAACAGCGTACAATAATGACGTTTTTATGAAATTATAAATTAAAACAACAACAGAAGAACTTCGATGACAAAGATCAATTTATAAAAAAAAAACTAAAAAGGATTACTTGGTAGTCAGCACAGTCGACTAGTTAAAATGGGTACGGTTAAAAAAGTTACTTTGCAAGGCGTACACAACGGAATGCCGTACATCTCGGTCTTTCTAAAGTTGAATATTTTAGCTCTTTCGATTCTAAAGTTGAATTTTTAGCCATTTATGTTTGAGCTTTAGTAAACATGTTTGAGATAAGTTTCTATCGATATTCTCGCAGCCTTCGAAGGCTGGGAGGCAGCCAGCGGTGTGGGGCGTGATTAATGACGCAATAATCCCGCCGCCGCCCGGCTAGCCTATGAAAGCTTCACGAAGCCGAATTGGTGAACGGTCAAAAGGTTTATTGACTGACGAGCAAGACGCACCTTTGTTGTAAGACTAATATGTCTTCATAACTCCGAGCTCTACAAAACCTGAATGTTTGCTTCAATACGGTTGCGTAATGAAATTATTATAACACCTACGTACGCAAAGTAGTTATGTTTACTATTGCATTTTGTAATTTATAGAGGTTAAACTTTAACGCTGGTTGGTAGCCATGAAGATTGTTAAACGGTAGCTTATTTTGACAGTTGCTAAACCACCGATTTTGTTAGCGAAAACCAGTAATCCTTATTGGAATATGTTTTTTTTATCTTAAAGTCCAACACTGGACCATTGATGAATATTTTTTATACACTAACAACAAAGATACGGCGTAGCACACGTTCGTAGCACGGGTTTTCCCGATCTGAAAATATAATAATAACCGGCTTTTACTTTACTATTTTCAAATCGGGAAAACCCGTGGTACGAATGTGTGCTACGCCGTAGCACATAATACGGTACACGAAAAGTTTGATTGGTATATCGTCGTCGGTATCTTATTTGCTTAACAATTTGTAAGTGCGTTGTGGTGTAAATATGAAGTCTATTCTATCGTAATATAATAGACCTCATTGGAGGAGTAGGTATGACTCGGCATAAGTCGGCGCCAAGAGGCGAGCCGACCCTACCTCAGATTATCTATTCGGATCAAGATGTTAAATAACCTATTTTTTGCATCATCAGCAACACAATACCGGGGAAGGAAAGCGTGGGGAAAGGATTCAGAAAACGATTTTAAATAAGGCATGTTTATAAATGCTATGCAAGTTTTTGATAGTGTCTACAATAAAATTCTTTGACGATTTACTTAAGTTACCTACTATTTACCTGGGCATAACTGGAATTCTTTAGCTCCTCAACTTTATAAATCATTTGCGTACGATTGCGCTTTCAGTTATAAAACAAAAGTAAATTCAGGTGTAAATATATTTCACCGCAAACGTTGTTACGGCTCCATAGATGCGCATCAAAATCATCGCGTGGAAAATATCCGGCGAGAGAACGACCCCATGTCCCGACATTCGTTCCGACGTTAATTCCAGCCGCATTTGTTCCATTACATTTCCGACACAAAGTAGATACGCGTTTGCCGAATTGACTAGGTGGATGCGACCAGGCGAGCGCTCCATCGAGTGGGACGGCGCGAGAACTCCTCCCGAGAGAGAGGGGGATGGGGTATCAAAAGTGAGAAAGATGTATTCAGAAGTGAAATAGTCTGCTGGCTGAGCACATCATCATTAACGAGCCAGAGAGGGCGGAGGGCAGCGAAGAGGCCGAGGGGGCGCGCCAGGTGCGCACTCCCACGCTCCGGCTCACCTGCGCGCCAAAATGCGCCTTACCGCACACACCTTTACAGAGCACATCGCTCAGACGCCCAGCGGCAAGGAGTAGCGATCTCAGAGGATATTTTCGAGTGCACCGACATAAATATGAGAAATATCCAGGTTTTTATTCACCTTCCGACCGACGACGGTACGGGAAGAGTCCGGACAAACATATCCTATAATATGTCCAACAATGCCGACGTGACAACGGGTTTCGCACACGAGAATATTTGCTTTTATTCTTATTAACAATCCACACGAGATGATATGTAAATGTAGAATGGAAGAAGGATACTGGTGTTTATTTAGGTCAAATCGAAATCATTCATTTTCTCTTTTCATTAAAATAACATTGTTAATTTTCATTGATATTTAAATATTATTACAAGTGCAAATGAAGCCCACCGTCTCTGCCTATTATTAAATAAGAATTATTGGAGTAACACAACAATCCTACAAAAGGAAATATTATAGGAAAACTGTTTACCTTGATGGAGGAATATTGTTTAATACTTACTTATTTAAAAATTCATTAAACATGCTTTCCGTTTCATGATCAAATGTGAATAATGAACGCCGCAGATTGATAATCTTTCGCCATTTGGATATACAATGTAGGTACAAGTAGCAAAAATGGCTGAAACCAAATTTCATATAATAAAGTTGTCGCAAAGTTAGGGCCAGCGGTTTTTGAGCCTTCGGGACTCGCAAACTGAGCAAGTTGAATGGGAGTGCACAGCCGCTTTGTTCTACCACTATGAATAACTTTGTTTTGTACACCACAAAGTTTACTAAACAACTGAAAACTGCCAACAGATGCTATTTTCATGTACAGCTTTTTCCCGCTCGTGAATATGAAACTTAACGGGACGGAGAGCTGTCGCTCCATATAAGTTGTTATAAAAAAATTACTGTAAAATTAGTAGTACACGACAACAGCGAAATTAACAAAAAAAACAATAAGAAATTTTTTAAGCACTAACTTTTTAAACAATTTATTTTTGGGTAAACTTTTTACACAATTGTTTTATTACGATATCAAACGATTTTTTTAGATATGTGCCCCTAATCCATGAGGCTTGTACGCTGCTAAATAATTATAATACAAGTCACTTTAAAGTTACTCTTCCATTGTGTTCCGAATTCAATAATATTCTATAATTACCAATGAATAACTCTGCTAATCCACTCACGTAGTAATGCAATTAACCCTCCCTCGGATCGCGGGAATTAATTAAGAATCACGTAAACTAACAAAAAAAACTATCCCCCAAACCAGATGCAACAGATTATCCCATTAAACCGTTTTATTTTCATTCACTATGACAGTGCAATAATTTGTTCACGCACAACATTAAAATGAAATTAGATGGGCGAGATTCCCCGGGGCGGGTGGCGAGGGTCGAATCACTTGCTCTGTCAAAATATAGGTAATATTTTAGTTGGCAGAGGAGACCGGGCAAACACGGAAGCGGTGAATAAATCGCATAATCGGATCGAAGGCAGGGCCGGCCTTTATTCTACATGTCCATTGTATTACGATTTACAAACAGTATACCCTTGCCTATCCTATAGTCCATCTTGCATACATTCTGCTTCCATGAATAAGTACTGACATTGTTTTTAGATTTTTGTTTTAGCTCAATTAACAAACGAAAACCCGCCCTACTTCTATAGATGTTATATTTACTGTAATATATATCTCTACCTACTATGAATCGTAAGACAAGCAAATTAAATTATCTCTTCATTATTAAATTACGTCTTTCTATACTTGATTCAAAAATCAATTAAGCACAGCAGAGTTCTTCTCTACGTTAATAGGTAACTTACCCAAATAATATTAAAACAACTATGTGTGTTATACCTAAGTAATGTCCGTAACGCGGTAATTCATTTCATTACCAAAAATTACAATAAATGCTTAATAATACTTAATATGGTTACCTATAATTTCCCTACTGTCTACAAAACAGAAGCATAACTAAAATCGCCATTAGTGCAATCGCTACCCTTTATCCCTCTCCCCTCGTATCTGAAGCGGTGGTCAGAAGTGCAATAGGTGTTGAACACGTGTTTGATCCTATACTAAGCAGCGATCGTCACAGCCCGATGCGACGCGCCACTCCATTCGATACGCGAGATGAGCGGAACACGCAACAGAGGGCTTTGTGAAGCAATAAAAAATCATTTTGAGGGTACCACGGTGAGATGCACCTAATAAATAACACTTTTGTATTAATGCTGTTTTTATCGTGAGGTAAATTAGTTTTGTTTGCACGGTAATTTAATAGGAGGGTGTATCTACTTACTTCATATTGCTTTATGTAATTATTGGTCCAAAATTACCAGTAAGTACAATACAATAGTGTAATTGTGACAAGTATATTGTACCTAGTAGTACAAATATGTACTCGCAATTTTCTCTCCTAACTTGATAAGAATAACATGTAGAGATCGAAAGAGGAGAGGAATAATGTTATCACAAAACGAACAGATCATTAACGAGGGCGGGCTACAATACCAATTCATTAAAATTTTGCTTCTTTTTCAACCCAAAAGGACTTCTAAAAGGTAAACGTAGAATCAAAATCTTGCGCGCGAACCGTTAAATTAAAAATAAATATTGCGAAACGTCAGTATGTTACGGGTGAAAATATACGGGAAAAAATCGAAATGTACGGCAGGATGGGCGATTCCGGTTCGCAGGGTGGCTGGGGTAAGGTGAATCTTTTTGTGAAGTGGAGGGAATTAATTTAACCCGCTGCGGGGTAACACGACACGGCGGTAATTGAAAAGTTTGCCCCTTGCCGGCTGCGGCGCGGCGCCGGCGGCGGCACGTCTTCAGGAATGCGACGGCGACGGTACACATTAAAATTATATTTTTTTGAAAGTTAGGTTAGGTTAGTGAACACTGCTGATTTTCTGCACTTTTTTACAATATTATTATTAATATTATATATTGATATAAAAATGATTATTTCGACATGTAATGATGTTTTTCTCAATGTAAATAATACTGTGCGTAGATATCGTCCAGGAGCATGATGTCCTTTTCTCAAAATGTCCAGCGATCGCAAAATGTCCTCTCAGTTTTTCATATGTGATTTAAATATTTCTAATGAAATGAGTATGCAATTTCACCACATAAAATACGTTCTCATATCAAACTAACTCATTATAGGCACATAATTTAAATTTCATACCTTTAAATTTCCCCGAAGGCAACTGATTAACTTTGAGAAAAAAACACTCGAGAGGAAAGCTTTTTGAATCGAAACCCTTTAACTTTTTGAGAGAAAATTAAAAAGTAGCAACAACGCGACGGAGAGTGCCTAGCTTGCTCGCAGCTGATCGATTTTAAATTAATTTTATAAAGTTAAATTGGGGATTATGTTCATTTGATCGTTCGAAAGGGAGGTTGTATCTATCGCTTATAGGTATAGATATTTACAAGTACGTACTATAAATTTTGAATTTTATACACGTATTTAGAGCCCGCCACGTTGTCTTCAAGTTAGATAATTTAAAAATAAATTGTTTTAAAGTATATACCTATAAAATCTTCATCAGAAATATGCGGTCATTGTTAGAATGTAGAATCAGGGAGGCAGGCGGCTAAGCATCTGTTGACATTCGGGCCAACTTCGATTCGGGCGTGTTTGCTCAGCGCTATTGGATAGCTGATTGGCTCCCTGCCCGATGGACTTTACAAACACGATGATTTCTCCCGAATTTACATAAAATTGACACGATAAGGCGAAATGTTATAAATTTTGGGTAAAGTTTATCTTGTCAAGTAATGCGTTATGTGGTCATGTGCTATTCTTGGGTGTGCTGTCGTTTTTAATATCAGACCAAATAAATGTGTAAAAAGTGGGATTAGAATTTAAGCTTCTTATTTTTTTTTAACTATGTATGTATGCGGCTTATACTTCAAATTAGTATTGTCAAACCTATTCATTTTAATTTACTTTATTGCACAACAAATACAGCAAAAAAAAATCGGCGGCGGTCTTATCGGTAAAAGCGATTTGACAGACAACGAACTGTTATTTATATGTATTATTGTCATTTCAGTAGATTTTTACGTAGATTTATCTATACTTTAGATTAGATCTGTACTTTATATGTATAGAGCGGACTTAGAGTACTTATAGGTATATAGGTACTTCAATAATGTTTAACACAGGTTTTCAAATTTCCAAACCTTTGCTAATTTCAGAGAGCAGATATCTTTTCACACTCTATACTATTATACTTGAATTAGTGACTGTTTTAGTGGAATAGGTAAGTGTGAGCCGAGCGAATCCCTCGCTCGTGACTGATTAATGGAATCGCTTCATTATTCTGCGGTTGCGGCCGGTAAGCGACGCAGTCGAACTGAGAACAGATGAATTATAAATGCCTTGCCTGTTCACAGCTTTCGCTAAAGTCGGCAATATAGCTATAGATACGTAGGTAGGTACCTCCTGTATTTGGGACGGAGATCTGATCGATATTTATATTATTAATCAAACAAAAACGGATTTTTCTAAGCGATGGCCTGTTTTCCGTCTCATCTCTATCTTCTCTATTCATAAAACTCAAGTCTGTCTGTCTATTTGAATATAACTGAAGAAACGCTAGAAGGGAAATGTAGTGAATGGTTTACAAAGTTAGTAAAAGTATACACAGTATAAATCATCGCGCTACCAAACCAAAGTTACTTAAATAGAATATGTATTAATTATACGAGCTACGTCGTCGTTGTTTTTCAGTTTACTTATATAGACGAAGGATTTTATCATTCCAATGGGGTTTATTTATTATCCGCGAGTGAAACCGTTCGACCTCCTGGTTGCTGGTAATATTATAAAATAAATTAAAAGAGAGGAATGGCCACGGGAGTTAGTTTGTGGGCGTGGGCGTATAATTACGCGAGCGAGTAAACATGTAAAGGTAATCCGGGTCGCGGCGGCACAAAGTGATGCTCGTGAATAAATTAGCGCCGAGCACCTGATGCGGCGCGACCGCACCGCGCGCCGCTAGCGCCAGGGCTGTGTAGCACCGGTAATTCATAAAAAAATACGTGCTACTTTGGGACTTGGGTCCCCGGAACATTTTAAGTTCACATAAATGTCATCTATTGATATACGTACGTTTTCCAACATCCATGGCGCCAATGGACTATGTCAGAAAAGTTCGAACCCCTTTAAAATATAGAATGAAGTTATTTTCTCGTGAGATGTTTACTGAATGGCAGACACTGTGTGAAGGAGTAGTACAGTGTGCTGCAACTACGAACAAACCAAATGACCTAGCCCATAATTATACGCAAATTACGTTTCCTTTGGGTGTTGGATAACATCCACTTTACCACACCGAATTCAATCATACCTATTGTTAACGAATACACAATGGACTAGGAAGGCATACCATAACCAAATGGTCAATGTTTTAACAGGACACCAGGATAACAGGTTTTAAAGTCATTTTTTGGCGTTTGTCTGTAATTAAGTAACTTAATGGTTTATTTTAGTTAGTTTTAATACCATGTATTTAACCCCACTGTAAGTGACATCCCTATACAATAAGTACTACTTATAATGCGATACATATACCTACATGATACGTGCAGACTCGTCACATGGCATGAGCCGGAGTCTTGCGGCCGACACGGGACGCCATGAATATTCAATTATTCACAAGATTTTACTTAAGAGGGTATTTAGATTTAAACCGATACCCACCCTTAGTGGAAGGCAGAGGGAGGGACAAAGCAAAATTCGGATTTGTGTGTATAGAGTGGCGTATTGATTGTTTGCACGGTGTTACATTATCTTAACATTTAACCTTTACTTTATTTGACCTTACTATAGCGTCCAACGAGACGAGATCAAACAACATGCCGAAATATATTTAAGGGCTCAGACAGACGAGCGACAGTGCGTCGCGCGATAGCTCTAGACACCTTTTGCGGGGGGATGTTAGCTGTCGCGCGAAGTCGCGAACCTCTGCGACACCCCGCGACACTCTGCGACGCAACAGCGTCGTGCGACATCGCGCGACAGCTGGCAACCCTCTGCGGAAAGGTGTCGCGAGGTATCGCGCGACGCACTGTCGCTCGTCTGTCTGAGCCCTAAGTTTCCAGTCAATTCAAATCCTCAATAATGGAATGATGTCGGTTATTTCAAGTAAATAAATTTTATAACACATATTTGCATCATCATTTCTTTAAATTCGAATCGTTATCGCTGAATAGAGAAAATGACAAAAAACTTTTCAAATAATAATTTTTCACTGGTACGGCACTATGGTGTAATTACAATGAATTATAATAAACAATTCTCACAATCGATGGTATTGTCAAGGTGATTCATTTGGATCTTAGCTATAATTAATTAGCTATTTCGTTTGTTACCTATATCACCGGATAGTTGAATACTTTTTAAAGTTACTCAAGTGTTAATTAGCGTAGGTAACAGTTCGTATTTACAACGTTCTTTGTCACACAAATTAAAATCTTCCTACACATGTTACCATTGATATACGGTCACACAGAGAAAAGTGTAAGGAGAGTTTTTAAGGTTCAGATGATCTCAAAAACTACTCGACCTATTACAAGAATTATTTCTCTATTACATATAATACTAGAATAACTAACCAATATAAAGATAAACTACAAGCACTAACAAACTTTCAGTTGTATCGAGATGACGTAATGACAGATATGTCATGGAACTGCTGTGGAAATTGAACTGCTGCCGGCGGCGCGGCGGCGGCGGCGGCACTCGTGGGAAGGACATATTTCGCTCAATATTTCAGCGAGCGGCGGACATCGGACAAAACAACCCGCTGCGCGCCTGATGGACTTACGGCACAGACGGCGAGGACTATTGTCATGTATCCTTTGTGCCGATTGAGCGTACCTGTTATGAATTTATGATGCAATTTTCTGTTATCTCTTCTCTATATTTATGTAACTCAACGCCTGTCTCTTTATTTATTTAATGCCGTCTCTTATTAAATAATCAATAGGTAGTATATATTTAGAATAATCATAGGTATCTAAATAACAAATTAAACTAATCCTTAAAAAAAAAACAATCAATTCCAAAATGCTGGCAGAACCGACTTGTTTGTTGGCATAAAATATTGTGATGCCGTAATTATGAACCTGGATGGGTGACCGCTAATTACCATATGAACCTCCTCCGCGCCTTGGATAGCACGTTGAAAAGTCATGTCACAGGCCTACGGGGGTGAATACTACTTTATAACTCGGACAATAGGTTTGATCAATATAGATACACGACAAAAATGATTGGTGTGTTCTCTTTTCAAGCCTGAGTCCTGATGGTCGCTGCAGTGAAAAACTGTCTGCAAAAAACGGGTCACCAATTGCGCGGTGGGTCGCAATCGGCGGGTTGCAAAGAATGTACAACCATTAACGGAGTAAAGGCTGAAACACATTTAAAAAGTAGCGGAAAGGCTACAGCAGCAAAACGGCAGGGCCATTGGTTATAAATGAAACTCTATGAAAGATGATAGACTGAACGCCACGCGGTTGCCGCCCCCTTACTATGCCGCTGGCGCTCCGTTGCTGCTTCCAGTCCGTCATCTTTCATAGAGTTTCGTACATTACAACCAATGCCGCTGCCGGTCAGCTGCCATTGCCTGTCTGCTACTTTTTAAATGTGTTTCAGCATTTATTTAGTAGGCAACTATCACTCACCATCTTTGTTCATGTTTGCCTGGAAGCACTTGGCGAGTCTGCAGGCGCGACATTGGTTGCGGTGCGTCTTGTCCACTGGACACCGGCCCTTCATCTCGCCACCAGCCTTGCATGTGTACACTCGGTTCCTGTGGATCGACCGCTTGAAGAAACCCGAACATCCTGCAGAAAAAATCCGTATTGATGTTTCATTGGCGCTTATAACTTTACGTTTACTGGATTGGTGTAGGAATACAAGTATAGACATTGTAGGTAAGTACTGCTTACTTACGTCTAACTATACTTGTACTAAATAACAATCAAAGATAATACATATATGTATATCATTAAATTTATTTATCCCACTTTGTTATCATTAGTTATAATATTGTACACATATGTATATGTGCATCATAAATTATATTCTCTCGATCCCGGACATGCCTGACTGGAAGAAATCTCTTTATTAGAGATAAGTTCGACCAATGTACATCCATTATCATGTAATAATTTTGTGTGCAATAAAGTAAAATAGAAAAGTCATACATAAAGGCGGATGTGTACTGTGTAGTCTACACTACACTATTCGCACCGCACGATCTAAAGAACTTTGCAAACTTTCCTCGTTAGTGGAGGAAAGTTCCTGGCAGCACTCACAATGTACTTACAAAATGATAGTATGATAAATGGTGTTGTGGGTGTAGTGGTACTCACCATCGCAGCTGTAGATACCGTAGTGTTTGCCCGAGCTCCTGTCTCCGCACACATTGCACGGGATGTCGAGCAACCGGTCTCCTGCGCAATGTAGACACGACAATGTTAAAAAATTTGATACGGTCTTCTAACACAAAGAAAAGACGTCACCTTAGATTTTATCAAAAATATGCGACCGATTTTTTATATTCTTTTACATTACTCAATCTGCGCTCTAACCTACCTATCAACGTGTGAATGAATTTTTAGAATGAAGGTTGACACTTGGTCTCTTGTAGCTTAAACGGCTTGATGTATTTTAATGTATTCGATGTCGGTCTTAATCACGACACTGACATAGGAAATGGTACATGCGAAAAACCTTACTTTTTCATTCATTTCCTTCATCAGCAGGGTTAGTACGACTTGCGTTAGCGATTGGCGCGCGATTGACGCCGCGCCGGCGAGCTGTCAAATGACAACATTTCGCAGCACGAGTTGACTTTTGCGGTCGATCTTTTTTTTTTAATAGCGGTAAAGGTTACGCCAATCGATATGCACTATTTTGTATGGGAATTGGTAGCACGAGTGTGGTTCTATTGGCGCTTCTTATGTCAAAATACACGCTGGCGCGCTGTCATGTAAAAGTTAATATTTCTCAGCGTTTCGAGTAACATTCTCTTTGGTTGCGAGTTAATTTTGCAGTAATATAATAAATAAAACAACATTAAATAGTGGTACAACGATCATATTTGATCGGATTGTTATTATTTGCTATTAATAAAATGGAGAGAACGATTTTGGTCTTCAAAGTCCATTGGCGCCTCTATATACTATACTCTATACGTCTATCTTGCTGTGTTGTGTAGATATTACCCACCATGATTACACTGTTACCAACTAGCACATCATATCATTATCAACACAGCAAGATCACCCGTGCCCATATTGCACGGGCAGAATGCACCCAAGACCGTCCGTCAATGGTAAATTGTTCTCATCTCACCAACGGGCGCTGAAAAGTTTGCAAACCCATTTCTCAAGCAACCGACCGACTTTTGGCAAAACACAGCACTGCACAACGAGATGTTTTTGTGCAAACGACTGCGGCGAAACATTCGCCACTGGGTCTTATTGTGGAATTTGTTGAAGAAGAAGAATTCGTGCCCATCCTACCAGTGTGTCGCCTCATACGGTGGAACACCAGAGAAAGGTGTACAGGAGTTTTTAGGGTTGAGATTTTCTCAAAAACTAATTGATCTAATGCAATAATTCATTCACTGTTTGATAGATAAAAGTTATAACAATGTACTGCAAAAGAATTATTAAATTCGGTCTAGTAGTTTTTGAGAAAATCTTAACCTTATTGAGGCCCCGTGTATGTCTGTTTTCGACTGTACCTATGGCAATCGCTGCTCTAAGCTATTTTGAATACAGGATATTAAAAACAACAATGTGAACTGTTTACTTTATTTTATTTAACATTTTATTGTAGGTGCGTGCGTTACTCGACATGGCATTACCAAATTTTATGTATGGTCGACAGTACACTCGTATTCTCTAATGCAGATGCAACAGGAGTTTTGGCCTTCATCGTATCCTCTTCAACCTCGTCAAGGTGTGCCAGTGGCCCTGAAATAGATATTATTTAATTTGCTGTGTGGTTTGTAAGTACCATGCCGCTGTGAGCACAGTGACTCAGTGGTTATTGGGATACTAGACTCACAATACGGAGACCAAAATTCAATCCCCGTATAACTTTTTCTCGTCTTCAAGAAAAACTTCAGTCATACAGAGAGCTCTCAATGACAAACAAAACGTTAAGAAACCCCTCGTAAAGAAATCTGCATGCGTAAATATATGCATACATTTGCATGGTCGACTATAGTCCCACAGGCCTAGAAGGCCCCAGTACACAATGGGCCATGAACGTCCATGCTCCACGGGAGCCATCATCGAAAGGATGTTCGTGTAATAGGTCATAATATGAGCTGAAACACAAAACGATGGTTGCTGCCGATTTCGGTTAATTACATGCCTCGAATCCTCTATGAATAACATTTGGGTAGTACCATCGTCGTTTTACTTTAAACCGTATGTCTTAATTGTCCTCCAGCACAATCGGATCACCAATATACTATTTATTTATTAATTTAGAAGTAAAAATCGATAATTCGCACAAAAATGACAATAAAACGTCAACAAAGAAAAATAAACAAAAGCAACACAAAAAGTTGCTAGGATAAAATTTATATTTTATTTTTGGAATCGAGCTTTCCTTATTTCGTTGTATTTTAAACACTATTTATAATTTAATATGTCCCCATTAATAAATAAATACAGAATAACTTAGATTTGAGTTGTTTAATACTTTGTTTTATTTGATTATTTCAATTGTGCTTGCTATTTTTCTTTGCGGTGGGAACACTAAGATCGCGTTCATCCTGTGGTTATTGTCTATGCAACGTTCGATTAGGCGCCAATCGCTAATGTACCGCGTGCTACGAAATGTGTCTCTCAAGACTTTGTCACGGCGTGGCGACGGCGTGGCGAAGGCGTGGCGACGGCGTGGCGCGTTACATCCAAGTCATGCTACGGGTGCAGGTCAGGGCGCTCTGTAATTTATAAGAGTACTTGCAACACAGTCACTATAGTAGCCACATACATGCGAAATACATAAACTTCTTATCTTATTTTTAATTGTTCATAAACGTTCCATCTAATGCAAGTGTTTATTCTATAATTGATACTTCTAAGTGCATTAGAGCGCCCCTTTCCCAAAATAGATTAGTCAGATTACACCAATCTCGCTAATAACGTTGTGTTTTTGTTCCGTTTACTGAAGCCTTCCCCTTCGCCCCTTTTCCTTAACGTTTACAAAGGATAGCTTTCACACCGTCCACCATCCTTAGTCTGTACAAGGCCCTACATTGAACTTGCTACTATAATATTTAAAATGCGACAATTTTGATGTTACATATAATTACTTATCATGTTCACACGGATTGACAGCCCAACCAATCCAAACCAAAGTGTGACACTGCGGTGAAGTGCGGAAACTCGGCCGAGACAAAAATATAGAGTCGGTGTTCCTCAATACTAATATACGCGTTTCCATTACAATAAGTATTACGAACATATATATATATATGTACTTGAATTAATCTATCTCTACATATATTTTGTTGCTGACTGTTTCAAATATGTGTTAATACTGCTAGGATATCTGACTGGAATAAAATCTTTTAATTTATTTCTGATACACGCGGGATCAGACCGGAATAGAAAATATTATAAAATAATACGTATAGCTCAGGGTATCAGATATGGAGGATCCGACCGGAATTACATTCCACGGGCATTGGTCATCAATAAATTAATTTTGTAGTGTTTCTTCTAAATGACATATCCTAGAGCGTCAGTTCATTTAAAATTTATCTTTTGGTATAAATATAAGTAGGTAGAGTTCCGGAGTAACATATGCGCTGCATGCGCAATAGATTATCTACGACACGTAGATGGTGAATCCGTTTTCATAGCAATTATTTCTCCGAAAAGAATAGAATGTGACGAATTGTTAAGTCCGCGTTAGGTGTGATAGACAGCCGTACTTAATGCCGCGAATCCTTTTGAAGAAAATATCTTTTCTTTTTTCGCCGAGACGGACTTATACGACTTTACTGTTCGTCTTTCGGGCCTCCAAGGAAAGCCGCGAAGTGTTGTAATTATCCCCTTTCTGGTGTAGTTTGAAAAGGATTTTATGGCTCAAAGAATTTTCATAAATTCGTTCCAGCTAAAGCTCGTAATATTATACTATTTAATTGGCCGGTGTTATTTTTCTAAAAATAAAATCAGTGCCTAGTAAATTCTGCACATTACTTTACCGATTTAACTAGGTTCAGTTCTAGTTCATCTTATTTCTAGATCGTTTCCATATATACGTACATTTTTTTTACTAATTCGCTAATTTTTTTAATTTGGCGCTACGCTCGTAGCACCGGCGTAGCAACGTCTTCTTCTCTGATTTTAGATTTAGTGTTTCCATATCTGTCTTATTTTGTAATCAAAAACTACCCTACTAACATTTTATGCTGTTCTGTGATTATTTTCACAATGATGAACAGGTTCAATCAATCAGTTCCTTCAGTGTTACATCACAATAGGTAATTAGACGATCATATTTGTTTACAAAATAAGACACTTGATTTGGGCTGCGGTATAGGTATGTCATTTTAGTAGTTCTGCATGTCACAAGTTTGGTTCTCATTCGTGTAAAATAACATTCCGTGCACGTATAGGTAATGTATACATATTCATAGGAAATAGAGAAACTACTGAATTTTTATTATCGCCATGCTCGTGAAGCCTCAACCACAGAAATTAGCTGGGTGATGGCCGAATGAAAACACGGATGAAAATTATCGATAATTTTAATCATAGTAGTACTTATAATAAGTATTATCTTTAATTTAATTAAACTTTCGATACTAAGTCGGTATAGGTAGACTTGATGTTTGTTTTAGTTGGTTTTGAATTATAATATATTAAAACCAACGGACTGACAGTTTTATAAAGGAAGGAAAGAGATAATTGTGTGCCTAGAAAGAAACCATCTTATGCATATTGTGCACAGCACAGAGGAATTTACCTATTACCTACTACAGGACTCCTAGTCTACAAATACATCATTTTCATTAGTCAACAACGCGCAGAGCTAATGTGATCAAAGTAATGAGCACTCAACTCATCATTATACATCAATATATGGCTTATTTAGGGTGTGTGGGCATCGGTGCGTGCCGCCCGCGCCGCGCCCCGAGCGCCCAACTCTACATAATGCGCGGCAAAGTGCGATAGTCGTGCGAACTGCAACACTCACTAACAAATTAATGTTATTAATCGATCTCACCTATCAACATACTAGTTCTAAAACGTGGCTTTGTTCGTGCCTTTCGTTTGTGAAACTTAAAAAACTAGAAGGGAGCGACTCTATTGTGTGTTTCTTAACACTTTTACTAAAATTGATAAAAATATTAGTTACTTTGAGGCGAAATTTTTGTTTAAAATTATAAGCGCAACCCAGGACTCTATCAATGTCTTTAGATTCATATCGTTTATTGCAACTAAAATATAATTGTGTATATTTTATGATATACCGAGATAGATACTATTTTTTATCAATCAATCAAATATAATTTATTTGCACACAAATGAATCAATTACATATAAAACCAAAATTAGCTAGGTATAGTGTACAGACAGACAGGCGGCCTCTTTATCGCCTTTTATAGTCCAATAGACACTCTAGCTTTTTGCGACTTCACGTTACTACACTATACATATATAATAATAATAATACATATGTATAGTAGAATTGTTTCATTATTTTGTTTCTTTTTTACGAGTAGAATGAGTGCGATAAATTATGAGAGACAATTTAATCTTTCCTAAAGCGAACTGTATGATATATTATATCAAAATGAATTACAGATTGTTTTTGGGGACTGGGCTATTATGTGTTACTTTATAGATACGTACGTACTCAAATTAGGCACACCCTGTACGGTCGGCATTTCCTTATTTGCATGCAAGATAGGGGCACCCTCTTCAAGGGCTAAGTAAGTTACATTAAGACTCTACATGCCAGCTGGAAGTGCCTTGCCGTGCAACATTTAAGCAAAATAATACGTATAAGTGTGCAACATACATTTCTATACGTCCTAACCTTTATAATACCTACTGAACTCCTACATATACAATTTTATTACCAAATTGAAATGTCAATCCTAAATAAAAATTAATTTCGATTGTAGTACGGTCCAACACAGAGATAGGTGTACAGGAGAGTTTTTAAGGGTCAAATTTTCTCGAAAACTACACCTATTACAAAATTTATTTCATTGTTGGATAGATAAAAGTTAAAACTATGTAACTGTAAAATAATTATTAGGTACAATCGGTCGAGCAGTTCTTGAAATAATCTCAACCTTATTGAGTCCAGCTGTATACTTTTCTCTATTTCGACTAGTTGCCGAATCCTCTTAATCCTATAGTTACGATATATTACGATATTTTGTAGTACAGTGTACCGCCCAAAAATAATTAAGGGAGAGACAAAATACAAATAAATTATGTTATGCTATTATTAGAATAATAGTTTCCCTATATTTGGTGGGCTGTAATATTATAATATTTGCTATTGAAGAAATATGATTGTCAAAATTTGAATAATACTTACGAAATATGAGATCTGAATAGATCACCCTGTAGTCGCAATCAGTAGGGGTGTGAGAACTCCGAAGTTTCGGGCCTGTCCCTAAGTTAGGTTGCGGGCTGGGGCTTTGTCCCGTCTCAGTGATCTCCAGAGATCTTATTGTGTGTTAGTTAACTAACGAACAATAGTAGCTACTTAACTATGCCCATACATTTACCATTGCGTATAGCTAAGTAAATAAACTATGAAGTTAATCTCATACGTATATATCTCTAAATTTTTGCATAGAATTTATTCGTGTCAATCAGAATCATTTATAGTATAGGGGTACTCATTATGAGTAAATCAATCGGTCAAGCAAGTCCGATTTTGGGAAAAAATCTTTCACTAGATAATTATATAGAGTGCAGACCATTGCTACATGGTGTAGACTATGTAGGTACCTAATTGTAAAAGACACCTATCACGTAGTTTTCAGAAAATCTCAACCTAATGAGAGTTTTCCCATAAAACTAACGTAGTACCTACGCTACCTAAGTAGGCATTAATTTACAGACCATTTCATAAGTAAGTTACTTTGTATAATTTAGTTGTAGTTAATACGGAGTTTTATCATTAAGTTTAATCAGGAGTTGTCTCTAATATCGGGAAGTTATTATTTTGTTGGAACTACGAACTTGTATAAGTTTTAGGAATGTAATCTGATATATTTAAACATTTTAAGTATTTTATTGTGATAAAAAGCTGTAAGTATACTTCCCAGTTTAATAAATCATCTAAATATAATATAAATACAAATCTAAATACTGAGTAAATAGTATTTTAGTGTTATTATTATTTTTAGCTCTACATTGAAAATTCTGCTTTCTAAAGGTAATAAAACCTTTTCATTTATCAACCTACCTTAACTTATAAACCCTTAATTATTTTAGGCCCGGATCCGATAAGGCGGAACTGATATTTGTAAGACTAGCTAGATCATTTAAAAGTACTAAGGTAGATTATACGTACGTATACAGTTATACGTAGGGCTTATACGCTCTTATTCATTACCTCTATGTAGTTTACACTTACAGTTACAGACATTTTTACATCGTTAAGTTACACATGTGAACTGAATGTTGTGACCTAGTAATAACTCCTTTTAATAGATTTTCAAAAAGCGGGAGGGTTTCTATTCGTCTTGTTTCTATTCTATTTTTATTTGAATGGCTTCTTCTCTTATTCAAGAGAAAATTTCGCCAATGTCAAGTTATTTAGAGTATTCATGTAAATAGAAAAACAAAAAAATAAAAAATCTGTCAGCCATTCCAAAATGATGGTGGATATCCAAAAATACGCAGCCGATAGGATACGAAACCTCTTAGTTTTGAAGTATTTTTTTTTTCGGACCGACCGCTTTTGGGAGAGACTGCAAAATAATATCTCACCGATCGTACAGACCTTCTGATTATGTTAAAACTCCTTATTATCGACAACATAATTATACAAATTAACTTACTTATAAAATGTTCTATAAACTTGTACTTAGGTAGCGAACGTTGTTGTCTCATAGTATTATGAGACAACAAATCCTCATTAGGTTGAGATTTTCTGCACAGAGTCGGGAAAAGTGCAAGAATTAGAAGGCATTTTACCAGCTGTGTCGCAGGATAAGTAATTATACCTACTTACTTAATTTATTTTTAATATTCCAACTAACCTGTTCCCATCCTACGGACGGCCACGGCCGGAGCCCGCTGCTTCTCCCAGAAGGCAGACAGCTCGACGGTTAACCAGCTACTACTACTCCACAACACCACTATGCAAAAAAAAACTAACTCAGCCTAACACACATTGTGTCAAAACATTTGATAACTTAGGTAAGTAATTTAATATAATTTACGAAGTTTTTTTTAAATAAAACACTTATTTGAAAATAGTCTGACTAGCATAAATAAACAAAATATTAAACAATTTTTGTATACGAAAGTTAAAAATGACTTCTCCCGAATGACTTCACCACCAAGCCACGGCTTTCGACCGACTGGTCTGATAATTGTGATCTTTGTAGCCTTGCGGAGATCGCGAGTCACATCATCCCCTGATTACATCGAGACCCACCCCCTGCGCGAAACGGAGCTATAGGCGGAGGGGTAGGTGCGAGGGAGACAGCGGTGATCCCATCTTGTGTCCCGGTCCACAGGCTACATTGTCACGGCTGTGGCTGCGAATCTGACCGTATTACGTTACACGCATACATGCACAGTGTGTCAAGTAGTGACAAAATCGCTTCGCTAAATTAAACTTTAACAAAATTACACATTTGCCTCTTTTATTATTATTAGTGCAATAAATATGATATTTTATTGAGCCAGCGGAGTAAATAATATTGTAATGTATTATTTTAGTAAATAAAACTTAGGTACAGGAAAAATAACAGATGAGAAGCAAAAGAGATCTGAGCTAATTTAAATTGTACTCGTATAGTAAAGTTAAATAGTTAACTATTTTAGTTAATTTATAAGTAATTTAATTTATATCTAAATATTCCAATGTGACAAAAGATTTAAGTTTTAACAGACTAGTAATTTAATTTTGTATAAGTATACTTACTGCTATTTTGAAAACGACAAAAGGACAATATGTTTAGTAACAAAACAATTTTCTTCGAAGAACTATCAGTAAACATTAAAATGTCAAGTTAGATCAAGGGTGGGGGGTTGGGGGGGTCTAATTGGCTGGGCGGCCGAGCCAGCCAATCAGAGGGTGCGATTTGGCGAGGGGGCGGCGCATACAGCTTTTGAATCGAAATCGAGCTATGAAGCGAAGTCGCCACGTGCTCTGTAGATTTAGAGCCTTTTTAGCAATGTACTGATAAAGATAAGGTAACTGAAACAGTTTGTAAATATACTTGTTAGGCCTGGGGCGCACTACGATTTTTTATCGCGCGATAATTTTTAATAGAGAACAGTAAGGCCCGCTTGCATCAACTAGTTAACCCGGGTTAAGTCCAAACACTCGAGTTAGTTTTAGCTCGCGGTTGGTGACATTCGCCCCTACTACAGGCCTAGTTTATTCTGAAAATCATTACTTAAGTTTGTAATATGATTAGTGACATTACAATAGTTTGCACAACGACTCAGCAATGGTTATCAAAAATTAACTTCAATATACCATTCAGAATCTTTCAGTTACAGCAAATAAATCTACTTATCACGTTATTGGTCGATCATCGAAAGAAAAATCTACCAACATGACCTCATCTTCATGAATTTTTTTAGGAATTAGCAGATTTATAAATACTTACAGATTTTGATCGATCGATCAATCGTTCGTTATTACATCAAACAATCGGTATTAATCACTGGCCTCCATGCGACGTCGATTGGTCGGGCCTAATAACACCCTATAAGTGCTATAATCCACTGCAAGCGTCCGGCACGCGAGTCCCTCCCCAAGTGGTATTGAGTCAAATCCCACTTCAAAAAAGCGTAGAATAGAAAGCTCGTGGCGTGTCATAAGTACCTACTTATTATTTATTTTGTCTATTTTATACTAAGTAAGTACCTAGGTACTCCTAATATCGACACCAACTTACGTGAATAGAACGCAGAATCGAACTTCTCCTTTCATTAATAGGAATGATACTTCCCTACATAAAACTGAAACAAAAAATATGGATATGCACTTGTAGCTCGCCACAATTTGCCGCTTCATTTCTATAAATAATTACTTAAGTACTTATTAAATTAATTTCTATTAATGTTACATAGTCTGTAATGTTTATAAAATTAAATATACCTACTTTGTTATCAATATGTAGGGTTAGATATTATTACATTGAGTTACAAGTAAGGGAATAAACTTTGGTCTTATATTATTTTGCTAAGTACGAGTACAACAAAATATAATATCATGGCGAATTCAGTATTAGCCAGCCTTAGTTGGAGGTATTTGATTAATAAATATTTCGTGAGAATTTCCCATGCAATTGTCAAATAACAAAAATGAAAGCATTATTTTTCATACACTTCAATTTATAAAAACATATTTTAAAATCTTTGTCAGTCATTGTTATCATGGTTGTTCATTTTAAAATAAAAACATATGCAACGGGTGCCAAAAATACGAAAGGGGTGACACCCTTGTAGGTAGTCTTGTCCTGATAATATGAAAATAAGTACTTGAAGTCTGCAAATAATGCGCGCGTGACCGTTTTAATTGTTGCATAAATCTCTATAATAAACTTTTAATTGTGTAGTATAAGGGACCCAATTTAAAATTAGATATGCCTAAGTTATAATAGCATGATTTATGTAACTTAAATCTACCAACCCAAATGACCTATCACGCAAGAAAATGTCGTTCGTACAAATATGTTTAGGGCCTAAAGATATCAAGTTTCAGAGACTGAACAACATAAAACGCTTAACATTCTTTCCTTCATCTTAATTCCCCCGGTTAAGCGCAAACCCTACTTGGTTTAAGCCGGTTTAATGGGCCAGATTTATTTCCCTTTTTTAAATAGTATTATTTATATGATATGGAAAATATTATTATGTAATATTTGGCAAACAGCGCGAAACATCAGGCAGAAAGCCTCATTAGGGAATCCGTACTCGTCTCGTCATTACATTACCTCGAGTGTGCTGTCAGCCGCGAAACGACAACTCATTCAATACAACACACCTTCCACCCTTCAGTGCGCGTCATTAGCGAGGATACTTGGATTATGGGGAAAGTGATGTACTTGTCTACCAACATTTGTTTGGATGTGGTATATAGTTTCACACATTTTGTCTGTCTATGTAGGTAGGTACTAGTATTACGGAACTTGAATAACTAGATAGGTAACGGTAAAAAATTATTCCTATGCACTTTTCTTAATATATTATAGTAAAAAGTATCGTTATATAAACCTGGACGATGTCCATATCAAAGAATGATATACCTAAGCAGGTATGACCATCTCCTATTAATAAATTCCACACCTACACGAATTTCAGATATTATATCTACAGTGTGTTCATGTCATATGAGTCAGATAAATCAAATAGATACGTATACCACTAGAAAAAATAAACAAAAACTGCAACTGATGCATACTTAATTACTTCCCTTACGAAACCTGTGCTAAACCTATCGTATGTACAAAGAATTATTTCGTCTCCTTTACCTCTTGCATACGAGTTCGTCCAACAATGCCTCATCCACATGAGGCGTGGTCCCGTGGTCGACTGCGTGCTTTTAGCGGTGTGATGATACACACCTGTTCTGGTGACAAATGAGCACTAGGAGCAAAAATCGCGCCGCCTTCGCCGCATTTGGCTGAATTAATTCGTCTCGCGGTGTCTCTTAGAGCGTCATCCCGGAGAGCAGAGCTACGAAACTGATAGAATCGCAATTACATTCTATATCTAACGTATACCGACGTTCAATAAACGAGAGTACCTCTGAACAACTTTCTGACTAATTCAACTCAGAGGTACCTACCTCTACCTACTACAGATATTTCTTGTGATTTTCAAAAAATTGTACTAATCAAGTTTATCATGTGTTAACAATATATAAAAAACAAAATGTGTAAAACAGAAAATATACAACGTAGCAATTGTCGAAGTGCATTTACTTAATATATACCTAGGTACTTATTTATGCATTCCAGTCGCAATAAGTCTTTTAAGGTTAACTTAACATTTGAGATATACTTTGTTTTGTCACATGTTAATAAATTTAAATAAAATTGCTGACAAAACTTAACTGCTTATGACATTCTCGATGAGTATTTCCTTTGCCGTGTCTAGCGATTTGGATGCCTACGGCCGCTCGTAGCAGGCACTTAGCTGGTCGCCGGTCGCCCGCGGCACCCTGATTTATGTGCCAGCGACATCCAGTCGCGACAATTTATTTCAATTAACGCTTGCTACGCCCCGGGTATTACGCGGTCGCCGCCGAATCATTGGGTTTCTGTGACATCAGTATTTTACTCAAATTATGTAAGTACATAATTAAAATCATTTAAATAAATAGGTAGGTAAGTGCTTCATGGGCGCGGTGTGACTGCCTCACCAAAACCCTGCATTGAAATATATGGTGGTGCCTATTTAAACTGGTTTATTTAATTTCTGCAAAAATTAGGATTAAATCGCCCTGTATAATATTTATTTATTTATTTAATCTTTGTTACATTTATGTATCGGGCGAACTTAATGCCTTGCGGCATTTTCTTCCAGTTTACCTTGGGACATGCAGAGATTGCTAATATTATTATTTTTAATATACATATCTATCTATGCAAAAGTAAAATATTTTTGTCTCTAGCTAAAACAATGTAATTTTAAAAGACTGGTCGTTAACCACCAATGCCAAACATCCTATGGATTTGAATCGTAGCTCAGTGCTACAAATCATACCCGTAGCACTGATACGGATTTACGCAATGATGTGGATCGTAGCATCCTCACAGCTCGTAGCACTATGCGGATAATTAAATATTGAATCATATACCGCAATGAGTTCAAATCGAACTGTATTCGTCATTCGTACCGCTTATGTGCACTCAATACCAACTTAGCGGATCGTAGCGTAGCACGTCAGTCTCGTAGAAGATAGGACATATCGGTACCTGCCCATCATTTAGGTACCGAATGTGTCTTGTGAAACAGAACTTATTTAATTGAGGACTCGGTTGAGAATACTTACAGTGCAGCGATCAGCTATCGTATAGTAGTTTAACTACGTGGCGTAGCAGTTCGTAGCACCCAATAAACTAAACTGAACGCGAAGAAATGTGTATCTTTTTTGGTATCACCAACGCAAATAGTGAGAAATAATTCAAATGCAATGAAGCTTACTGCGAATAGAGACACTACAATCTTAAGTAAATATAACAGCAAATAGTGCAGTATTGGTCAATCGGAATCCATGGAATTAATTCGCTAAAAGCGTGGCAGCTCTCATCGGCTCTATCCCAGCGCCCGGCATGCGCCCGTCGCAGGCAAAGGCAAACAGATGACGGCTGTGGCTCGCGAAAAAGTCCTTTTAAAAATGTTGAGGCACGTACGCCACGAAGGGCGCCCATTAGGGCAAAGTGGCATCTGTTGGTTTAAAGATTTAGATGCAAACGCGGAAACAGCGATATTTGTGGTGATAACGATGAATTTAGAGACCATGTTTTATGAGGAGTGTTATATTATTAGGTTCTAAGGGCAAGGTGTGCTACAGTTCGGGTTAATATTTTAACGAGATAAAACACTTGACCTTTGATATCTCGGTTGGCGGAAGTAGCCATAGTCTATGGAATTTGGTTAAAGAAATAAATGTAGTAATTTTGTATCATCTGTAAGGAAATTGGACGATACCTACAGTGACATGTCAATGGAGGTGGTCGATTGCTTAGTTTTAAGAAATTATGTAGCAATGAACAAATTAATAGGTAGGTAGTTGTCAACGAAATATTTCTCAAAAATAAATTCATCTACTCATTTTCGTGGGTATTTCTAGCAAATGAAGATCCATGTTCTGCGAGTATACTCGTAGGTATTAGTAATTGCTCACTTGTGATCTCTCGTAATACCGCATTTAACTGTCGCGTGGCCTCTCTACCAATATTTACTCCGAGTGGAAAAAATCTCAGAGGGTGTGAAAGTATTGAATTATTTCTTCGAAAATACACCCAAATACATACATATTTATACACGGCATATTGGTCTTTATAATATATTTTAGATCCTAGGCCATTAAGCTACAAGTATTGGATCATCGCAAATTCATATTTCATCGAATACCATCGTCAGTTACCATGGATCATTCTGATTAAGGACGGACTGACGATCTTCTGTAACATAAAAATAAGTAGGTAAATGCCTTTAGATGTTATCTGCAAAAAGTATGAAGGTCTGAAGGTAGTCAATGAGAGATGAATTTATGATGAACGTCCTGACTATAAGACTTTGGTATACATACAACACGATTTAAAGGAAGTGAGGTTTAACTAGGTTTATGAATAACAGCATAAGTATTTAAAAATTTCATGGTTTATTTTGATTTGACGGACTAATAGTAATATTAGGACCTCTCCTTAATTCCATATTCACAAGTACTTATGAAGTAAATTACAATTCAGATGACTTAGTTTCCGCATAAAATACAAAAGGAAATGAAGCATTGCGGAAATCGCTATTACATGACAAATTGTAGTCTCTGCTACTCATTTGTTTTTCCATTGTATGAATTTTCATAATAGGTATGTCGATCATATAAGAAACTTTCTTCATGATTGGCGCCATAAATTAATTACATATAATTTACTAAGTAACTGTGATAGTAAAATAAGAAAACTACTGTAAGTTAATAGGTGGTTTTATTATTTTTTTTTTAAGTACGATTTAGGCCGTGTGTCGTTTGTGAAGAAATGGGTGTCTAGTCTATATTAAACAGCAGTCTTATAAACATAAACACTGGGGTCCGGCGAAGTCATGTCGCCGGGTATGTTGGCGAGGCTCGGTATGAGTTGCTCGTAGATGTCGATGCCCGCGAGGAAGGTGCTGGCGGCGAGTCGCTCGTCCACGGCGTGAAGCAGCAGCTCGGTGTTGGGCATCGGGGAGAAGCCCAGCGCTGGGACGCCCGCGCCGCGCACGAAACGCGCGTCCGTTGACCCGGGCGGTATAAGAGGAAGAAATAGCACGCCCCTGAGGAATTGTACCATCGTTTTTATTGCTTTCCATAATGTTTTATAGAATATGGATACAACTTGGTAACGCACGTTGTATACAACACTATGGATATTCTCTTATTGCATAACGAATATTATTCCATTATGGAATTCGACACACCTATGTCAAAATTATAAAACTATGCATCTGCATAATCTTATATTATATTACCTACCTATTAATATTTTAACTTATTAGGGTAAATTATTAATTCCAAACTGACGATCACGTTAACGAATTTGGTTTTGGAAAAATGTAAAATTATCTTAATAAACATTGTAATGTAATAAATAAATATAAATCATTGAACAGCGGAATTTACGCCGTTGCCCCCAAATATATGTCGTGGCATACAAAGCGGTCTCGATAGCGCCTCTGGTTTGATATCAAACTAAATCAAATGTCAAAATGCTCAAGCAATATTGTGTAGACCATAATCAATGTTTCATTATAGCCCAAGGGTGTGAGACTTGAAAAGTTAGCAGTAGGGGAACAGCTAGTTTTCTTTATAGACAAAAATTTCCCATAAACGTTGTAGTACGTGCTTATCTTTATGCAAATAAGCATAAAACAATCAGAGGTAAGGTATACATACATCTTATTAAGCACACTAGCGGTGGTCAGCCAGTACGGGTTGGACGGGTCGATACGAGTAGCAGGAGATTGGTGTTCCTTCAGAATGTACGTAAGTGTAACGTTGTCACCGGCTTCGGCAATCCATTGGAGTAGCTGGAATAAAGTGGTTTAAATTGAATCTAACACAAATAGGTGTATTGGTAGGTGCTATCGAAAATATAGTATGCAGGTAGCGGATCTGAATATAGTCACAAGTCGCGTCGCAAGGATATCAGCGAGCGAGAGGTGAGGTAGCGAAATGACTATATTCAGATATGTCATAGATATTGACATACCTGTGCTTCGAACTCCGCCTCATTCAACGTAGTACTAAGTCTGATATCAAAAACCAGAGACACGTGGTTTGGTATCACGTTGTTAGCTGTACCACCCTGAAAATTTCCAACTGTTACAAACCCCATCAAATCAAGAAATTTATAAGTTTTTACTTATGGAGGTTTTTATCTCACAATATGAAATTAGTTTGTTAGACATGCAGATCCTGGAGTCTTTAGATCCAGCCTCTGACAGCAACTTTGCGCAGATCATCCCTGCACTACATCAGGACAAACAACTTACATTGCTACTCAAAGAACTCTCATCGCGCCTAATTGACACGTCGGGTGACCAAAGGACTGGCGCTTACCTCGGCTAAAGTATAACACTTGCTATACAACGAGGTAACATCGCCTTTTGGTCACTCTCCCACAGAGTAGCGATTTGGCCTCAATTTTTTATTTATAAGTATGTTATTATTATTGATTTGGTTATAAAATTAGTTACATTTACCCGTATACATAAAATGAACTAACGTTGATTTTGTTGAGGTTGACCGACGAGTAGACGCCAGCGTTGGTGATGTCAGCTGTTAGGGACTTCTGGTGTTCTCGGTCCCTGAAGTTTAACAGCGTGGTCATCACGTTGCTACACTGAAACATAATTAAAATAACATAATTTTTAACCGTCGCCAAATAAAGTTTTCGGCAAAAAAAATCGTTCTCGTCGGCTAAAGCTGGGATCCCACGGCCCGCCTTTACACAGGCCAGACCGCGCCGGGCCAGGCCGACTGGCCGTGGGAACAGTGCATCCGATGTGACCTGTTGGCGGCCGTCCGATCCGTCGGAAGTCTTAAAGACTTCGTTAAGACGGTTCAAAGTCGCGGCGCAGCCCAGCGCGACGGCGCCTGCCGCTTGACCGGGCCTGTGAAACAGCGGGCCGTGGGATCCCAGCTTTAGAGTGATTTCGACGAAACGTTCTATCAGTGAAATTTTTTTTTCATAAAATCAACCGTTGGCAAAGAGTAATTTCGACGAAAGGTTCTATCGGCGAAGGGTATTTCGGTATACCTACCATACGGAGCTCACCACAAATCTGCTTTCATGGTATAAAATGGATAGATACCTCACCTCAGATCTGTAAATTAATCAAATTAGGCTACAGCTACGGTATGAACGGTGATTTCGTTTTATTATATGTGTCATAAGAGTTTAGTTAACTAAGTATCGATAATGAATCATCTTACAAGCAATCAATACCTACAACCGGTCATACCTTGCCAGTAGCGGTGTGTTCGGTATGTGGAAAAGTGGAGCCATGGGCAGCTTCTCCGTAGCAATCCACTTGAATTTCTGCAACGTAGTCGATAAAATGAAATGTGATTATCAATAACAATATCTTCACATTAGATACTAGGTAACTTTATCCTCGAACATTCCACTCACAGTAAAATCTGATCGATAGCACATCAATGATTTGATTACACTTGAAGTGCGATTTTCAAGGCCATAGCCTCAGATCATAATACCTATACGAGTACCATACGAGTAGATAATAAAAACAGTACCTACTTAAATTTATTTATTATAACCATTACAATTTTAACAGGATTGCCCAATAATAAATTGCAGATAGATAGATTTAAAATTTAGACAGACTTAAAACTAAAAAATCATAATGGTCGAACACCCACCCACATGATGCGCTTTCAACTGGTTGAGTTGTCTTTTTGATATTGGCCGAAACCAAATTATTTGACCCTTGGTCCATTAAGACCAAATCTAAAATGTCAAGTGTTGTTCAGACCGCATAAGCCTTATTACCTACCTAATGACTGTTGCCGAACGACCGCCCGGACCTTTGACGTGTTTTCCGATTCATGGAGGGGGCTCAAATCAAAAATGTCACTGCTCATCCATAGTATGTACTAACCGCGCCCAACGTTGCTTAATTTCTACGAATCATCGTATTCTCTATAAAAATGTACTCACGCCACGCAACCTTGTCTTGATAGAAGAGCGCGGTGAGAGGTAAATCGAATGAGGTGCCTTCGTCTAGCTCGAAGCCCACGTTCATGGCTGCGAACTGGCTGCTGGCCAGGAACGGGATCATGCCGTGCTCCGCGCCAACCTCCTCGTCTAAAGGAAGGGTTTGGATATTGGTAATAAGTACATTAACACGCGGAGTTAAGCAGTTAAATTCTCGTAGAACTCAAAATAGTGAACTTAAAGGCGGTTATTTATAAACGTGATTTAAATTAAAGTTATTCCACAATTTAGGGCTTATGATTAACAGTAAGTAGTCTTTAAAGCTAAGCTCAAGTCCTTCTTGTTGGAAAAGTGTTTCAAATGATGTGACTAGGTTTGACTAAATTAACTAAGTTATTTCGATTTTCAATATTATCATTTATTGTTTACTTAATTAATTTTAATGATCTTTAATTTAATTTGACAACTCTGTATTTGTGTTATTTTATTCATACTTGTTTTTTATGTCCAACGGGATGTATTTTAGGATTAATGAACTATGAAACACGAGTGTTATCTTCTTAGCACGAGGTTGACGCTAGTGACCCGTATACAGAGTTTAATGGAAACTAATGGAAAGAGTATTAAGTCGAAGGCAGGGTGTTCGGTAACAGAACTTTTGTTTATTCTACGACTTTTCGTATAAAAAATAAAGATAAATTAAGTGTCATACAAATCTCAGCTGACCGGTATTTGTACCGTCACTAGCGTCAACCTCGTGCTAAGAAGATAACACTCGTGTTTCATAGTTCATTAATCCTAAAATACATCGCGTTGGACATAAAAAAGAAGTAAATATGAATAAGTATGAAGAAATAATGTATGAAAAGTCAAAAAATTAATTCGCAAAAATCGAAAAGTCGTAGAACAAAAGTTGTTCAGTTATCGATACAGAACACCCGCCTCTCGGCTTACCATTACGTTACACTCTGTATATAATAAGTACGACACTGAATGAGACATTCATAGACATTTCTGAGCACGAGTTTAGTGTGAGCTCGCTCTCAACTCTTTGCTCACAAAACTGTATTTTTTTTTATGAAAATGAAATTAGACGTACCAGGCATGAGAGTCATGTAGACATCTCTAAGAAAAATTGCTCCGTTTGCTTTAAGGCGCTTCAACGCTTCGAAATACTGTATGGACACTGACTTCACGTCTTGCGTGCCTCGGCCCCAGATAACGCCGTCTTCGTCCAGGTAGCCGGAAAACGGCGGGCGGGTCCAACCTTCCTGGACAGAATAAGATGTGATTTGTTCAGTTTCCTTTCTATTTCTACCAGTAACTTACTTTACCAGTAAGGTACATTTATCTACCAATATGTACGTAATATCGGTATACAACAATAACAGAAAATGTAAGTCATCATAACGGTTCATCATATTTACATGGTCATAATACATACCTAAATAGCTTATCGTATAACTTTATTTTTTAATATTATATTTAATATTTTTGTAAGCTTGTATAGGTAATTGGTGTATGACAATAAACATGTTTTCTATTCTATTAAGTACCTATAATAAAATTTCATCATTGAATATTTTTATTTAAATGTTTCATATGCTAGTCCAGTACAAAGGTCCGGGCGCGTTATGCCAACAGGCGCAAATCAGCGCAATTCGCCAACCGGCGCGTTTCGCCAACTGTAACTGTCACAGTGTAAGCTCGTAATATTCCTTCGAGCCACAGCCACCTAGTCGGCATACAAACTCCATTGTCAGTAGAAGTTGTTGGATCGCAAAACACCGTTATATGCACACCGTGTCACACACACCCTATCACAAACCGTGGAACAGCCAATCATAGGCCACCATATGAAGTATTAAATTAATATTTTACATGCTTACATCCTGGTCCGCCGGCACCACGTCAATATGCGAGTTGAGCATGATGCTGCCCAGCGAGGAGTCGGTCCCCTGCCACCGGATAACCACCACCGGGAAACCATCCTCGAACTCGTACACGCTGATTGGTAGACCCTCCTTCGCTGCGTATTTCCTCCAGAATTCTACCGCTGGAGCTGAAAAGGTTTGGCCTACATCAATATTTATAGAAAGAGAATAAATATAAACATCTTAGCATACGAGTAGGTAACTAGTTTTTATACGCCTCAAATCAACAACGGGACCACGAGTAAAAACATGTATGGCCGTCATATGCGTCATCTGACGAATATCTATATATAGGGAAAATTACGGAACACCTGTCAGCAGTCACAGCTCAGGACAATAAGCTTAGATTACTACCTACCTACTATGTCATAAGAGCAAATTCGTATGATAGAGACGCCAGGTTCGCAGCAGATGGAAGTCTATCGTCTCTGTCTAGATCTACGGGAAACAGGCGTGAGTAAATTTTATGTATAAGAGCAAATTCACACAAAATAGTTAAGGGTCTGCCAGCTGTCAAACTCAAGACAGAAGATGTCCCGTAGCGCCGGGGTTGTTCAGAGCACGGCACAGCGCCTCCATATTTGTATTTTTTTTATTAATTTTGGATGAATTATGGCAGGGAAATAAAAATACGCCAACAAAAATCAGATTTTGTTAAAACAAGCTCTCATATTTATAATACCCTACATTTTGATATATATTTCGTACTTATGAATAACTATATCGGTTTGTACAAAATTTTTATTTTAAAAGACATGGAAAGGGTATTTATGTGATTTTTTTTCTATCGAGCGAAGTTTGTCCAATCGTGTATCGGTATTCATCAGTCCCTAAATAGACACCCCAAGATTGCTATTTTTCGACGTTTAATTTTAGCAGTTAGTGACGTAGTCTTCATAGAAAAAACTGTAAATCCGCGCATATGAAGCCTTAAGTATAGATATCTACAGCACGATGTTTTCCTTCACCGTTTCGAGAACATTCGGCAAATATAGGTATGTAAATTTTCCTTCGAATAAACTCCGAGGAGAACTCTTTAGGACATGGCCGACCTGGGATCGAACCCTGACCTCCGTAACGTAACGAAAGTCCAGTGTCCTAACGCAGAGCTTCTACTCTTCTAGTTAGTATGTCATTAACTTACTCAGATCTCCGTATGTAGTAGTGTTTAGCTGAAGATACTCCTGGAACAGTTGTACTGATGGATTGCTGGCATATTCGTTACTCGTTAGAGCCAAACCAGCAGACCCAAATACTAGCCACATACAAATCCAGGGCATCTTGAACAGCTATGGGCTAAGGTAAATTAAGATAATTGATAAATATAAACTATTAATAAGTACTTACACAAACTTGGCAAATAATTACCTGTATATGTTTGATCCTGATACTAACACTAATGGCTGAAGACTACAGTGTTGCGAATTGCCATCGCCAATTTATTAAATTACGACGTTAATAGGTCTAGATAGGTACGTACAATAAAGCTACTGAAAAATGCGGATACCCATAAAAATTCCTACGTCATCGTTATATTTTACGAGTTTATTACATAATTCGGATGCAATCCAGAACTAACCAGATATCCAGATACAGAACACTAAAGATATCGGTGTACTTTAGTAGGTAGCAATCAAAATATACAGCGTGATTTAATTTGTTAAGGGCACTATATCTACTTTAGGGCTGGGTGGGTATTGTATGTATCTAAACAACTAAGTAATATACCTACGTATAACTTTTGCCGACAGCACTTAACTTAACCCGAATTATAGCACTTAACCCAACCCGGATTGTAGCAGTGTATCTGACTGTACATCACTAAATGCCACAGCTAAATGCCAACGTTTAGGACTATAGGAAATTCGTATTATAATAAACGGGATTTAGCCATACCTAATAATTACTTTAAGTCAGTGATTCAACAACTATGAAATTAGGCGACCGCTTAGCTATTTTTATTAGTAGCTACGGGTCTAATTTTTATCACTACTCAATTAACGGGGATTAATGAACAAAAAGTTCACTAATCCCCGTTGACGGGGATTGTCAACGGGGATTAGTGGAATAAGCCAAATATTCCTATAGTTATGTACTTATATAAAAACTACAACCTCTGCTATGTAACATACAGACAGGGCCACCCAAATTTCGATTTATTTTGATTATAAAAATAGGCACCTTACAGAGAGACGCATCTGTACGACTGCAGCTATTTTTTCTTACAAAATAAATCTGCAAGTTTTTTTACAACTATGTAGGTAGGTATAACATTTTATCTTAGGGTCTTGTTTGTTTATGGTATACATAGGTACTTACCTAAATCCAACACAAATAATTTATTACAAAACTACGCGAGATTTCTTACTAGTTGAGTATTAGAACTATCGGCTATCGAGCACTCGTCATCTAATCTAAAATGTCACAAATTCGTATCATTTTTATCTCAGTCTCTTTCCTGTCTCATGCATGATAGAGTTGCTTACATTGAACAAGAATGCGCCGCGGTTCTACCGCGCTTAAAACTCTGTTATACCTATATCCGTAGGAAGCTGGGCTAAGAAAGTTAATTGAGCGCTGACCAATGTGCTTGCGTTGATCGGCACTCCATATATAAATTCATACTGTGGTTCGGGACTTCGGACCTGTGATTCGTGTGATCGCCTGTCGCGGTCACCAGAATCAACCTTTAAACCGAGCAAGATTATATACACATTTGAATTACTACCTACCTACGTCTCCGGTTCCGAATGTTTCATGCCATTGCAAATGCTACGGTTATCTTATCATTTACTCTAATTTTACCTACAACAATGGTTGATGCATTTCATTTATTGGCTACCTAATTTACTAAGCAATATATTTGATTTTATTACCACACACACACACCTTTCTTAGAAGATACGATATCTATCTTTAAAGCAGTAAAAGTAATAGGTACTTACTATTTTGGCAAACAAAATACTTTGATGGGTAGGATTACCGGATGAAATCTAAACATTTTTTTGGGATGTGGTAATTTCAATAACTGATACTTATTATTTTAAGGTATTTATTAAAAGATTAAACATGTTACAAAAAATAGAAGCAGATGATCGAAAAGATAAGTGTTTGAGAAGTTTCGTGCCCTTATCAAGGATTCCTCGCATGACCTATGGATGGATCGTTGCGTTATTTCGTTTTTCCATCCACAGTCATCATCATAAAAATAAAATCAACTTTCGTCCAGGGTTGCAATCGCTTCAGGCCCACAGAACACTATTACCCTAGTTCAGGCCACACCTCTGGAGGAAGATATGCAGTATGTAATGGGAACGATATAGTGGCCGAAACAGACAGGGGTGTGTAGTACATATTGAACAACTTATGTTCTACGACTTCTAGATTTTGGAATTTTTTTTTCATACATATTGTATCAATCAGCTGATCGATTTGTATAAGATGTTATTTTTTATTCGAAAAGTCATGAGAACGAAAGTCTTTGCGGCTTACTTATACCCTTATCGTTACATCCTGTAGTGTATGTATGACGTATATGTCACAATATTGCTATTATGAGTTATGATATGACATTGCCAAATGATATAAAATTGTCGAGTCTATATGATTTATAAAAAAAATCATGATGTATTCCCTAAACTCCTTATGATGTCGCCGTAGAAGCCGACGCCATGTAGGAAAGTCCCGGCGTTAATGTACTCGTTGGCGCCGTGCATACGGGTTGTGGTGTACGGTTTGAACGATAGCCCGAGTGCGGGAATGCCGCGGTTACGAACATACATCATGTCCGATGTCGCGGGACATACTGTAGGCTGGACTTCGTAGCCCCTGAAATTGATAAGGGACCGTAAATAACGTTACATGTTTACAACTTACTCGCTTTTTAGCCAGATAGTGTTGCTAATTCTGAAGCGGCCAAATAACCAAGTCGAATCCTAACCCTAAACGCAATTGTCGCTGTCGTTCATATGCTACATCGCGTAAGAGCGAGCGGGACACCTTGCTTAGCGCGGCTAATATTAGCGTACCTACCCAATCTAGAATTGCACATATTATAAGGATTTTGTTCCATTCTACTAAATAAGATTCTAATAGGTCCAATGTCCGCATTGTTTCGAACACAGGGCTATCCATTAAGGACGCCTGGTTCGAACCCCAGTTGGGCCATGTACCAATGAGTTTTTGTGTAGTGAAATAGGATAGGCTGTATTAAAAATAACACCCATGTAATGTAGTTCTCAACATATTGAACAAGGGGATTACTAAAGCAACAAAAACGACTGCATTTATGGCAAGAAATGTATCCCATGACAATCTGAATCAAGCAAGATGAATCTAACGATACGTCATACATCGAAATCTATAAAACCAGTAAGCTACACGAGACCACAATGTATGTACATACATACACTTGAAAAAAAAACATTATAAATTATGCAAGTTTCATATGTAATAAATTAATAAAAAATTGTAAGCTCACATGTTCGCCGCGGCATCGCGCAAGGCGTCCCAGAAAGGGTTCCCATCTATGGGGGTTACTGCGTAGTCATTGAACCGCCGAACGAATTCTAGTGTCGTATCGTCGCCTGCCGCATTGGCCCAAGAGGTCACCTACAAATAAATATTGCATTGAAATATAAATATGACATTGTGTGTATTTTTATAATGTAATCTTTTTAGAATACTATGCATTTACACCACTATGCAAGGAAAGCTGTGCTGAGAGGAAAAAGTGGAGAACACTTTAAGCAGCACAACTTTAAAAAATATTCATAATAACAAGCCTTTCTGTAACATTACTTACAATTTGTTCCATTTCTGTTGCATTTGCCGATGGAGTTAGTCTCATATCAACTACTAGCGACATTTTACTAGGTACTATGTTCGGAGCTAAGCCGCCCTGGAAAATACATGAGTTTATTTGCTTGCATACCATTGTTTATAGCACGGGGCGCGTTATGCCAACTAGCGCAATTCGCCGGCGTGTTTCGCCAACTGTAATTGTGATGGTGGCACTTCACTTGGCTATTCGTATTTGCTATTGGATGTTTGTCGTATTTGCCAAATACTTGACGTACGTACAAATAAGACGACTATTTTGTCAAGAATACCAACCACACATGGCAATTATGACAAATACGCAAATACGAATAGCCGTGAAGTGCCACCATCACAGTAAACTTAAAGACTAATATTCATTCGAACCACCTAGTCGGCATATCGGCATACAAACTCCATTCCAATGCTTGCCCGTGTCTCTCCGTCCTGGCTGTAGCACCATTTAGCTACAATAGCAGATTAATCACGAGTGTTTTAATGGACAAATTTTAACATAAGTTCAACGCCTGATACATTGGTATGTTTCCAGCTGTAGTTATGTTGTTCTGCAGTTCTGTCATCAGATCATATGTTTTTTTTCACTAGTTCTGCTAACAGAACACTATGGGAGATGTTTCCAATTTTAGTATATTCGTCCAAATTCCAGTCATCGATTCGGAATTTCCAACTAAAATGGTAATTTTGGTACGAAAATATATGGAACTACTAGTGCTACTATGGGTAAATATCAGGTCAAAATGGTCAGAAAAAATCTCAGTTTTAAACAATAAAACACTATAATCAAGTTACGAAGTACTGACTACCAAAGAATCTATTTGACTAAGTAATAATAGGTACCACTTACGTCAATTATGTTAATATTGAGATTATTGTATGCGCCTCCAGTGTTCTGAATAGTCCTTTGCGAATTTCGGTATTCACTGATTGAATCGATTAATCTCCTCAACTGAAAACGGATAACAATAAATATAATTAAGCGTGAAAGCCTCAACTATGTTTCTATAACATTTAAATAATTCCCAGGCATTTATTTATATATAAAAACACTGCGATAGGTCTCTTTCATGTCGGACTTGGAAGGGCTCCATTCGATATGAAGTGTGAATACGTCGATGAATGAAAGTCCAATAATAAATAATAAAACATTTAATAGTTTCACCTTCTCCATCGCACTGTTGTCAGGCATCATGGAACCATGAGTAGCGGTCCCATGGACAGTAAACTTCATTTCTGTAACAAAGAAACACTACTAGGTACTGTTTCTTATAATTCAAAAGAAAACCTAACAACTGTTGCTGTTATTCATAAACCTAGTTAAACCTCACTTCTCTTAAATCGTGTTGCTATCCCTTCACACTTCGTTAAAAAAGGTTAAGATAGAAAGGGACATAACCTAAACGGTGGCGTAACTTTAAATCACGTTTATGAATAACAGCCTGTATTCATAAACATGTATATGTATATATCATATTCATATATATGTATGATTTATGTAATAAATCGTACATACAATAGAATGCAGTTAGTATCGTTCTGTTGAAACAAAATAATAGTCATAATACATAACACCGCCAGTACCAATATTTACTCATATTACACGAACAAACTTACGCCAAGGACGTTTATCCGCATATGTAGCGTAGAGAGTATCATCCTCGGACGCAATTCCTTCGTCCAGTGCAAATCCCACGTTGAGTGCTTTGAACTCTTCAGAATCTACGAATTGACGCATTCCATTGTGCCCGCCGCTCTCCTCGTCTGTTAGTAAATACAATCAAGCATAGAGGAAAGAATTCGAGGGTGATTTTTTTCTCATCAGTTTAATTCAAGTCGAAAATTAAGTTATTTGAAATAGCGGAACCTATTGTTGAGCAAGTAAATTAAAATGTGAATGACCTAGAAATAAAAGTTTAAAAAATTGCGCTCACAGACGAGAAACCCACGAGTGTTTTTGCGATGTATTGAAATTTGCTGATTTATTTTTATGTTATTATTACTTATTTCATTTTTTTAGTGTGTATTTGCAATAATAATTGACCCCTTGTTTCTAAGCATGCACATGGGGAAGTTCATCCAGTGTAACATTTTAGTAGTTACTTACATAACTTTGGTGGCTACTTAATATGAGCTCATCGTAACAAGAAAGTTCAAAGAATATGTATGAATTACTACGTCGATGATAAGTTGAGAATACATATTATGTTGAGTGTGTTGTGTATGGTACTTAATAAATTATTCTAACCCTCGATGTCTCATGTTATTTTTGTCATGTTTATTCTTATGTTGCTTATGTTTGTAACATTCTCTGCATGACCTTGTTTGTCCAATAAGTAAGAATTTTAATAAACATAAGTAAGAATTTTAACAAACAAATTACGTAATGACAATATCCGTATCTCTAGTAAACAAACCACCGACCCAGGAACGAAAACTCGATGACACGAATTAGAATATTATGTATCAAGTGTAGAAAATACCACTTGCTAGCGCAGTCGGGTAAATGTACGTACCTGGCATTAGAGTGACATGTACCGTGCGCAGTAGGGTGACATTCTCGTTTTTAAGACATCTAATTGCTTCTATGTATTGAATAGCCACATCCTTAGTGTCCTGCGCGCCTCGAGCAAATATATCGCCGTTTTCGTCTATATAGGCGTCAAATGGAGGATGAGTCCAGTCTTCCTAGAACCATAAATGAGATAATTTTAAGGATTTCATCATAGATTATGGATCTCATGTGATTAGGCGGTCAAATCTGAAGTAAATGTTGTAGATATTAATACTCTAAAGTTAATTTTCGCGTAAACAAAAGAGGTAGAACTTGCATTGTCTAATTGGTTTATCAATAAGTAAATAGTCACATTTTGATGAGTGATAATAGTAAGTACCTAAGTATAATGTAAATTACAAAGGGATATTGATCTTTAGAAGATAAGTGCCTGCAAATATATACCTTCCTTAGATGGCTGTGATTCAATAGTTGACGACTAATTTGCTTATAGCCGGGAACGTGTTGTTTTATGTTCAAAAGTTTCCGCGGTTCGATTTCTGGCCGGGAAAGTGCATAGATGAGTCAGCCACTTTTAGCACATACCTAATAATAATACTTAGCTTTTAGGTAGAACTAAGATAATAGGTAAAGGGTTTCCGAGTTTTGTTCGTGTATTGGTAGCGATTCAGTCGTGCGTTTTATAATAATAAAAAATTAAGTTAACTTTGACGGTCCGATAAGTAGTAAAGTTTAAAAATTTAGTGAAGGAAAGGGAGGAGCATTTCTATATGTAGGTACCTACATATCCAGCTTTAGGCAGTTGCTCCACCGCCGGCGATGAACGAGTAGAGCTATCAACTATAAAACGAGTGGGCGAGCAACGAGGGCGTGTATAGTTTCGTAGCTCGGCTATAGGCCGGCTTACTCACCGGCGGCGGCGGTGGGACAACTGGCGGTTAGTGTTAAAAACACCGCTATTTAGGCACTACCAACCAAACCAACCATAAGGTGTGAGCTTACCGCATCGACGGCCACCACGTCCATATGCGAGTTGAGCACGATGCTCGGCAGCGTGGGGTCGGCGCCGAGCCACGTGATGACACACACCGGCTTGCCCGTGCTCGTGTGCACCGCAAACGGCAAATCTAACTCTTGAGCTTGCCTCCTCCAGAAAGCAACTGCATATTCTGTCATACATAACCAACCATAAAAAGGAAAGGCTAACCACACCTAAACGTGACTTAAAATTCCACGGTTTACGCAGCGGTCCCTTTCTAATTACTTTAAGGTTTTAACGAAGTGTGAAAGAGAAAACATGATATAAGGGAAGTGAGATTAAACTAGGATGCACTTGTGTGAATTTACACTAATGGTACACTTCCGTGCAAAGAAAATCTATGCCGCTTCAGATGTCTGCGCGCCATACATTTTCCTGGGTGCAAGCAGTAATTGTCACATCGGCCGTAATCGCATGCGGCTACTTCCGCAACCCATGGAAGTCTACCAAAGGCCGACAAAAACTTACTCAAATTTTCATCCATGCTCGTATCAATCTGCAAATATTCTCGGAATTTTTGCACAGCTGGATGTAAATAATACTGCATCACTTGGTATTCTTTAGGCACAGGGCTACACGCAGCTAAACTAATACTAATGACTATGAGTAACAATTCTGGCGTCTTCATATTTACGAGTCGCTATGGTATCTGGGATCTGAAACCAATTTGAATATAGCAATAATACTATGTAAATGGGACCGGTTGAATAGAAGTTGCGTCGGTTAAAAACACATTAGTTACGGTTAGTAGTTAGGTATAGCACAGAAAAATTAGAAGTGTTTGTGAATATACTTACCTAGCCTACTAATCTAATGTCCACTAGAAGTGAGTAAAATCCTTCAGGCATGTTGGTGGACCATCATTATCAGTCTATTACTGTCTCTCCCAAGACGCGCCAATCAACCCAATTTTCGGCTAGGTATATGCAAACAAAAGGTGTCTGGCTGGGACTGATCCCAGCCAGAGTCACCCCTCCATCTGGTCGGGGGGAGTGTATGTACTTACTTCTAAATTTCCTATATCAATCAGCGATAAAATAATTCGGAATCAGAGTCATGTTTTAATTTGCAAGTAAATACATTTTGGTGTAATTACGGTCAAACCTAAGCTCGCTGGGTCAAACATAACTTTTTGAACTCGTAGATCAAAACTATGATAAACAAAAATCGCAAACCCGAATTTATATGTTTTAGAACCAAATTATTCGGTAGAATAATGCTGAGAGTCGGAATGGTTCAGTATCTGGTAAGAACCCGACTCTTAGCAATGACGTAAACGAAGAACTTCTCAACTCAAGGGAAGAAATATTTCGAAAACCTACAATACAATTGTTACTTCCTGTAATATTCAAAAGATTACTTATTCATGTATGTAATACTATTAGGATTTACTAACCAGTTTCCATCAAAGTCGCCGACCGCAGAAGAGAACCCTCGAGCGGCTATTGCAACACAATAACTGAAATAACTATTGAAAATACTCGCTTTAAAACCGTCCAGATTTAAGGTGAGGATCTCCTGGCTGGCTCGTCTGAACAGCAAACCCATTTTATAGTCCATTGTTGAATTTACGTCGCTAAGCTAGGCGTCCCACTCATTATTACGTGATGTAGCATATGTGTGCCAGTAACAGTAGCATTTAGGCTTAGGATTAGACTGTGATTAGATTGTGGCGGCCACAACAAAATCACATATTGTCGGTTACACAATAGGAGGCGTACTGTCAAAAATTCAGCACATCCGCATGGTATCTATATGTTTGTATCTAAAGATTTTAAACTTTTCTTGTAGATTTCAGAGCAACTCATTTGTACAGAACTATTTGTGCTGGAATGGAACTCCGGATGTTATACATCTCGCGAGTAGCGACGCGTCGTCGCCTTAAGTTGAGACACTGCTTTACATAATTATGTATTTTCACCTGTAGGTACAATCTCAATAGGTCCTACAATTATTCAAATTCTAAGGATTATACAAACAAAGTGATAATACGCGATATTATTTTAATTCATTAGATGCGTACAGGTATGTACCTAGGTAGATATGCGTCATAATAATTAATACCCGATAGGCTTGCTTGGCGATTAGAGCCTCGCCGATGAAAGCTGGTAGCTAAATTAGCTATTAAAAAAAATTATTATGTATTTGTGTATCTGTTTCACAAAAAAGTTTGCACCAATTGGGCTATCTGAATTATTTGAATAATAAATGAACTTTAAATAAGTACCTACTTAATTTGTAATTAATAATATTCACACTAGGTTTCAGCCTGGTAAATCTCAAGGACACAAATAAAGACTATTAAACAAACTGAAACTAGCGTATTGTTTCATCTTTCAATCAGATAACCATATCATCCCAGAGCATTGATAAGGTTAATTGTGTTGGTACAATACAACTACTGGTATAGTAATATAAAGTAATGGTATAACTACATTCCTGTCCTAGCAAGTATATCTGGGTTCCGTTAAAAATACCTCTAGTATATATATTTTTGGGAAAGCTACCTCTAGTATATATTTTTTGGGAAAACAATCCAGTTTGAATGACGAGCTTATTTTCGCAGCCACATATTTACTTTTGCTATTATTATACAATCAAAATAAAAATTGTACATGAAATAAAAAATACGTATCGACCAGCTTTTTACAAAATTTTCTGCTTCAGCAACTTACTAATATTCTCAAAAGAATAAATTTAGAGGTATATATGTAGGTAGACTGTGGTGTTTACGGTTCTTTACAAAAATAATAGGTAATTCAACATACTTTAACGTTTATTCATGCGTATCTAATATACCAGTTTTTTTTTCGTGATCCACCATGGTATCACTGAAATTGAGTGTGGAGAAGTCTTCATCTTCCATTGTCTTCTCATTGCCGGTATAATTTAGGCATTCCTTTTCCTTATACTCTTCCACATCGTCCAGTGCTGAGAAAATAGCCTTCTTTTCAATCTTTTGCAGAATTTTCTTGTCGTGGAATGAGTGGTTGTGAAGATTTGCCCTGTAAAATTAAGTTTTTGTTAATATTGCTCCAAATCCAGTATTTCCAAACCACTTAGGCCGTCATTAAAAGTTGTAGTTGTAAAAGTGACGTTTTCAGTAGTTTAGTAAATCCATCCTAGCTTGCTGCACTAAGGAGGGTTAGATAAGAAAAAAATTCCGACATTTTCATGGTTGACCTGTTGGGGTTGCGTCGTTAATCTGGTTATTTTTTGGTGCAAGACCGGGTAAAATTATCCTCACATTTCAATAATTTACGTTTAGTCGAGTTGTTATAGGTACGGAACAACAGGAGATCGATTTCAACTCTTACGATGCAGACAATAAGAACGGTCCAACGTCCACTTGATGTGCTTTGGGCTGTACTTTGTAATGTACTATTTCTGGGTTATTTTGTATCGGTGATAACTCACCTGCTAAGCACGACGTTCCCTCTAGTGACGAGGAACGCCATACACCTATTGTTCCTGTAGTCGATGCACCGCCAGCGGCGCACGTCGTTGCGCTGCTGCTTCGACTGCAGGTTGTATATGTACCGGTTGAGAACCACTTGCAACGACCCGCGAATGGATACAGAATATTGCACATTTGATGTAGCTGAAAATAACACGTAATGGCATGTTAACGTGAGTTATCATGTAAACATGAAGGAAAATATTCGCCGCGCTCTATGGATATAGCATAAAGTAGTACCTTACCTACCCCATACCAATTGGGGGGCAAGTCTCAGCCCTCGTCACTTTCACGCTCATAGGACAGAAAGAGACATCTGTTTTTATATGGTAAACTTCTATTGAGTATTCAAACAACGGAAAAACAAAAGAGTGGTAGTGACGCTAAAATTTGTCATGCAAGAGCGGTCTCTGTGATGTAAATATGGCTTACTATACATAATATATTTATTTATTTTATTAATGGACTCGACAGTTCGTCATTTGCCAATGTCATGTTACAGAAAATTCAATGTATAATAAATAGTCTTCTATCTTCCTCCAGGGGAGTCGCCGTAGCGTCATCACCCTGGGTAGCCGCGTTTTCTTGTCTTCATCTACAGGAGACGCCGTAGCGTCAATCACTGTGGACGAAGCAGCTCGACAGTCACGTTCACTCCCGAGCTCGTAGTGGGAATCTTGACCATGGCGCCAAACTTCAGATACTGCTTGAATTCTTCAATAACTTCACCATACTGTCATTCGCGAACATTTTCTGATTAATTTAACGTGATATTAAACACAAAACACCCACTGTAGACATGAAACTGAAAATTATTAAATAATTTCGCAACCGTCGTTTCCCGCCATTTTCAAAAAGCCCTACATAATATATGTATAGGGTGTTTCTTGTTTCATGAATGTAACTATAAAGGTAAAAAAATGTCCATTCAAACAAAATTCTTCAACAATCAGTCAGTATACTTGTAAGATTTACCTCTTTCACCACTTTTCCGAGTCTGGGAGTAACTTGTGTATTTCTCTGGACATTTCATTTCATTTATTCATTCATGCAATTTTACCCATTGGGTGTAGCATACTGATGTTGAACAGGGAATCCTAATTTGGGCCATCATGATCAAAAAGTCTAACTTACAGTACATCCTCGTGATGTCTTACTTGTTTATATATATTTAATAATATACATCTAAATATAAATAACATACCGGAATTTTTGGAATCATCGCTGATGCATTGTGTTGTCATTGGCATGTGTCCCGTGTTGCTGGGTCCATAGTCATCGTCATCATCCACTGCGGCCGAGCTGTCCATCATATCGGAATAGTCGTGAACGTCATCTTTGGAGTCATTGAAGATTGATTTGGGCCTTAAAACACAGAATTTGTATTATAAATAGCCAATATTTACACCCAGTCACATATAAAAAAACTTTATATCTGGTGAAGACATACTTCTAAGAAAAGACAAGTCGAATAGAGTATGTTACTCTGCACTGCTCCGAGATTCGTTACCTATTAAGAGTGAATGTTAGAGAAACGGTCGGCAAAGATAACTAGAGATAGATGTGGATCAACTTGTGATTGTTGTGTTGTTGGTGATTGAAGAAGCGATAATGGAGAGCCAAGTTTGTAGCAGATGGAAGTCACATAGTCCATTGCATAGCTGCCTACTTCATGAAGCATTCATGAGTTTATGTACATTTATTGCCTGCAAATATATCTAATTTATTACTAAAATATAGAAGACAAATGACTTTAAATTGCAAAAGACCAAACTAAAAAATAATAAAACTCACTCAGATTTAGGTTTTGAAGTTTTCTGGCGTTTTACAAGTATTTTTCTAGCAGCAGCTGGTAGGTCTACCTGTGAAGAGACAATATATTAAGTTCCAGATACACTCCGAATATTTTGGAAATATGATACTGGTAGTAATTTAGCCTTGCATGTTTTTTTTTAAACTAAACTTAACAGGCCTTAAAATGCTGTCTGTTCCTACACTAAAGTCATGAAAAGGCAAGCACTACTTTTAGTAATGTTAATTTTAGCTTAAAATTATAACATGCATGACAACACTATCACTCTTTCCATACCTGTCCACCGCTACTGCCGCTTTCCATGGGAAGTGCCATTCTCTTTACTCCACTAACATGGCACAAATCACTGTCTGCCATGTATGGTGTTGATGTGTTTTCTACCACTTTTAGAGCCATATCTCCCGCAGCTGTCTGTAAGTAAGCAATCTTAATTATCTCAGAATTACCTTGAGTTGCCTATACAACATGTCCACACTTGTGAGGCATGTTCAGAGGCTACGTAAGGCGTTGGCGACTTGGGCCCCCGTCTACAGCCTCTCGTGTCAAGGGTCCTCGTGCCTCGATTTATGTATTACTGAAAAGCTTCCAACATCAAAAAGTTACAACCATGTCTAAGATTTTGTTAAGAAGTGCTCTAGATGCACTGAATACTGACGGTGTTCGTTGGTAGTTCTCTTCTTAAATCCTTAAAAAGCTGTCATCATGCAGGCGCAAGGTGGCCCTTGGCCTTGTGAAATGTGTCTTGCCCACATCAAATTTAGGTCTTGTCCAGGGTGAGTCATGCGTGCCTCAATACAAGGTTTCCTCTAATCTGTACATACTTATACAGTTACTTACCAAATCTTCCAATCCTTTTATGTGTAGATTTTTTGCTACCTCCACAAATGAAGATAGATGCTCAGAGGGTATGATGGTCTCGCCTGTGTACACATACTCCAACAATGATGATAGAGTTCTGTGAGTCACATTCTGAAAAAGAATAATTTATAGGTACTTTATAAGCAATTAGCCTGAACATTTAGGTATATTATTATTGAGCAACCAATTAAGCATGCAAAACAAACTTAGTATTAATTAATACCTAATCCAATTATTATATTTGTAAGGTTACAATAATAAGGGATCAATTCTTGTATCACTAACATAGTGAACAGGACAAAAATTAGATGTTATTTTACGATTTTAATTTTTAAAGTCATTATTTAAAAAATACCTCTCTCTTCTTACTGTTAGTACAAGAAAAGGATAGCATTACCAGCAAATCTAATTTAGAGAACATTAGTCAGAAATGGCCAGTATATTATAAAATAAATACCCATACATACATTGAGAAATATAATGGGGTGTTGGCAAGGGGCCGAAGTGATGAGCTCCTTTAAATATGGGCTAACAAGAGCCATTAGAATTTGATGAACTTTCACAAAATGACCGTCTGCTGCTAAAGTCATATCCACAAATTCTCCATTCTGTAAATAATGATGTAGGTATATTAAAACAATGATGCCCTCATTCCATGCTCGAGTTAGGGATGCATGCTCCCAATTGTAATTTTCACCCACATAGTTTTGTAACAACAGGAACACAGAACATGATATTATGGTAAGTCAAGACTTCATCGGTTTCTTTTAATCGGAAAGATGCTCTTATTTTGCCATGGTTTTCAAAAGGTAACCTAACCCATTCAAATCGCTTTCACGTCCCCTAGTATATTCTTGAAACCATTATTACGTGAAACCGTTCATTTCTTGTATGGTAAATAAATAGGTACCTCAGCCAGACTCTAAAATCGGGGTAAAGATGTAAAAATGAAAGGTTCGAGAATTCATAATTGGGTTCATACTACTTTAGACAGCTTACATCATATTGAATCCTCAATTTAACGCCAATAATGTTAATTATTGAAATCGAAAGAAACAGAAATATGCGTACCTGTTGTAAAGAGCTAAACCCACCGCATATGTTGGTTTTGTACGCATCCCAGGACAAAGAAAATTGAGATTGTACCATCTTGAAATAAGTAATGTTGAAAACCACTAGCTAGCTATCGTTTTATTTAGGAAAATGATAGGGAAATTAAAATAAACAAACACCAAATGCAAGCAAAAGCAAAATATCTCGAAGGTGAAGTTCCGTAACAGGTCCACCTCAACTCAAGCGCTTAACTTTTTTTTATTTTTAGCTAGCTTACACGGGTTTTGTTTGGCTGGGATTCTGAATCTAACTTTAGATAATGAGAATGGAAATAAAATACCTCCACAAAAAGAAGTAAACAAGGGAATCATATTATGTTTAAAAATAAACATACAATGGATGTTTAGTTTTGGAACGCTGGATGCAAGTATGTTTTAGTGTTAATATTTCTGGCTTGGTTACACGATTGTTGGCCACATCTTGAAATAAAACGACTCGGTAACTAAATTCGGAATGTTTGTTTAACATTCACGTAACAGCGAAATTGAAAGATCTAAGCTCACCGCCATGACGCCGTCGCCATGTAACAAACATAAATAAACAATGAACACAAACTAAACTCCCGCCGGTGAAGTCGATTTTTATGCGAATATACTTAATGCTCTTTGAACTTGTGCAGGCAGTTGCGTTCGCGGCCGAAAGGCATGGCAGCATAGCATAAGTAAATAAAATATTCCATATTATTAAGTATGCTCATTTACTCAGAGAAATATATTATTATTACCTACCTACTCATGTTTAGATCAAACCTATACAATCACAAATAAAGTACACTGGTAGGTAGTTAAGCTTAGGAACCAATACCAACCTCGGTTTTTAATTCCAGTAGGGCTAGCATGAAACCCCAATCTTTATCGAATCGAGCTCGATGCGATTTTTACAATTTATTAGTCAGTAGTCAGCGCCACCTACAGGCGTTTATGTAACTAAAAAACTGTTCGTGCTGAATTTTTTGTTCTAAAGCCGCGGCTCCTGTGACGTGTTACCGTGTTACGAAACACCGTAACATGTTTCGGTAACCGATTTAACAAAGGAAAATTGTTACACCACGCCCCTAAATCGGATGTTACCGTGTTTCGTAACACGGTAACACGTTGCAGGAGACGCGGCTTAAAGCTCCGCGTAGACGGCGGTGCTGACCACATCAAATTATCTAATCTATCATAGCTCGATTCGATGACAATTGTTGTAGTGTTTCATTCTAGTCTAGACACAGTCAGCGACATCTAAATAAGTCCTATTTTTGTAAGAAAATCGCTCACTGGAATTTAAAACCAAGGTAAATTGTGCAGTCGACTGTCGACAGCACATCAATGGCAATTGAAGTGCGATTTCAATTCTTATGGCACATAAATAAGAACGGTAAACAGTGTAAAGTAGTTAAGAACACATCAAACAGATGTGTTCTTAACTGTACCCATATGTTACACAACGAATGAACGACACCATGATGTGATGGGTGGCCACTAATACTAATGGTACATACGTATGTATGTAGGAAAGATACATACTCCATGGTAGGTACCCATATTTTCATCTGAGCCCACCCATGCATCCGGAGCACAACGTCGTCGGTCGATAAGGAACAAACCAAATATTTCACACATTTCACACTTATTTCTTATTATTTTCTTTTTGTACATTTTCAACTGCTTCTATTGACGTAAACATTAGATTCCTTGTGCCCTTCTTCATGATTTGTTCGTCGTGGAATGTATGAGAATGTGTGAATAGTCTGCAACCAAATTTATAACATTTTAACAAATGAAGTATAAATAATAATTAGTAACCTCGACTTTTAATAGAGACGTTTTACCTGAAAATAAAACGTTTATTAAATACTTACCTAATTCGAAGCCTAATAAAACAATATGAGAATAACACTCTTGATTTCCGCTTTCCGAAGTCATAATACGTCACGTCCGCAAGCCCTTTCCTCCCACGCGCACCCCGCACCCCACCACTACCGACGGCAGCTAGGCGGGGAATCGCCATTTCACTTCATTGCATCTCTCATATAAAAGCCACCAGGCAGAATTAGAAAGTGTTAGGCTTCGAATTAGGTAAGTATTTAATAAACGTTTTATTTTCAGGTAAAACGTCTCTATTAAATCCTGTACCGTAATTCGAAGCCTAATAAAACAATATGAGAGACGTGTTTGTTATCGCCTGGTGGTAGTGGTGGTGGTACCAATTAAATATGCCAATGTGATCTGCTTAATTGATTTAAGCAAAATATGTAAAGCCTTGTAGTATGAGGGAGCATACTAGATTATCTTAATACATAAGCAAAAAGAGCCATACTCTATGCATCGAAATAGTACGATTATGAACAATCATTATCCTTTAGTAGGTACCCATATCATTTGTAACTTGTGTAACAAATACTTAACTGATTGTCAGTTTATCTACATTTGTACCTATGGTATGCCTTTGCGCTGATCTAATCGATTAAAAAAGAAAATATCCTTAATTTCATATGAAATCGGATATCTTGACCTTTTTGAAGGTATTGACAGAAAGGTGATGAAATCGGATATCTTGACCTTTTTGAAGGTATTGACAGAAAGGTGCCGCTTGCGGGCATGTTAGGTACCTTAGTTAATTTACCCAACAAATTTCTCATCACCTGCTGTACTTACAGCTGTGCAGTTTAATCTAGTTATAAATCATCGCCTTGAGTTAAAATACAATTTTCACAATGTATACCTCTAGGTAGGTAAACCGTAAGTAGGTTTTATACACTTGATGTTAGGTTACACAATAAACTCCTGCTTCAAATTCGCCAAATTGTTTGGGTGTAAACTCTATAATATACAAAATGTATAGATGTATCAGAGAGTTTGTATCAATATGAAAATCCTCATCCAACTCGGTGGATCTCCCATCAACTTCTTAGTATCTGAGAGGAAAGTTTTAGAGTCTCGCTCGCATAACATGGGGAACAAAGGCGTTCACGAGCTATATATTAGAGGCCTTATTTGATTCGGTTTAATTAATTAAATCGACAGATTTTAAGAATTGGTTTCGAAAACTGACCTGGGTGGCGAGTTTTGTTTGAACCATTCCTATTAAACCTTATTCATAAACTGTATTGTAAAACTTCACCGGAATAAGTTGCACATTGCCACCGCACTGCGGCGCTGTTTGCAACAAACGGCACAAGGAACCGGCCGTGATAAGTAAAATCTTTGAAAAATATATAATATATTCTATATATTAGAACCTGATGAAAAAATTCTTGCCGTGGGCAGGACTTGAAGTTGCGACCTTGCCATTCCGTGTCGCGCTCTTACCAACTGAGCGACCACAGGCCATGTTCACCGACAATCTTGATCGTATTATACATACATACTTAAAGGGTATGTTATGCAAATCCATATATCGGACAATAGTAGTAGTATTCCGACAACCACGTCTAACATTGGGTTAGAAACGAATTTGTATTACGCATTATCCATGCTCGGTGAACAAATTAGAACATTCTATATATTTTTGTGTGTTTAAGTCCGTTCCATGTCTATTCTTCATTATTTTCTATGAACTAGTGCATAATTTAAAGTATACTCGATTTATGGGAATAAAAAACTTGACTGTACGTTGAAGCCCCCGACCGGGCGGGAGGTATAATATGCGCAGCGTAGCCGGCAAGAAAATAACTTTGAATTCGAATATATGGTCGAGAAGCGCAGCTAAGTGAAGCCGACGCTCCGCAGTTACATAGCTGTTAGAATGCTGGCACTACATATAATTTCTGTACACTATATACCAAACAGTGCCACGCTTCAAGTCACAAGGTTCGTGGTCCGATTGTGAGAACGCGCTGAAAAGGATCGTAGGTACATGTTCACCAATGTTGGGTGCAGTTTGTACTTGGATGGGTGACCGCTAGATAAATTTTCGTATGAACCGTAAAACAATCGGTTCGGATTGTTGTCTTTTAACAGTAGTCGGTCGTTAGACAATTGTGACAGGTTTAGATGGAATAGGGTTGGTCACAAAACCACAATCATCATGCCTAAAAAACGTTCGCTTTGAAGCCTTTTCAGGTAGAAATCACCGGTAGAAATGTAACGATAATTTTTCGATGATATCGTTCCCTAATAAATTCACTACCTACAATTATGATAATTGTAATAGTGTAGGGATTCAAACAAAACAACATTATTGATGTTGTGGGTAGAACAAATCAGTTTGTATGTTATTGTCTCTCACCGTTGGTAGGCAACATATACACGACACGACACGACGGATATAATTGCTACAAAAACCAGCTTATCGTATATAACTCTGATACTTTGTTACACGCTGACAAAGGTCGAAAACCATTGGGGCGAGAATCATAATTAGAATTGAGTTACATTTTATTCTATTTCCAGTATCGTAACACGGCACATGTAAGGGCCGACCTGCCTGTGCTGCGCCAACTACCATGTACTGGCTCCGCCGGGGGAGTGACCAGTGACGATGGAGTTCTGTTCGCTAAAATCCGATTCTAGCAATCGATCGCCGTATATCCATAATAATATGCATACATTATTTTCTATCTTAATGTCTTTATGTAGGTAGTTGTAAGTTGAAAGATTTTAATCATGTAGTCAGGTTCATATCACTTATTGCAAGTAGATTGCATTGTTTACATTTTCTGCGTTACGTATTGTCGCGCCTTCGTTGTGAGGGTAGGCGACGACAATGTTGTTATCGTTTAGGGTCTGTCGAAGTGTTCGGAAATTAATAACCCGGCGAACGGAGATGTCATATTATGCACAATACGCGTACTAGTATAGTACGGCGTAATACGAAACCGCAAAGCGCGGGTGTTGGTGCTTGAAGTATGGATGACGTAATAGTACGTAATAGTATCTTCTGTATTAGAATGTAATACAATGTGAACAGTACTTTTCTAGCTTTGGTAATCATGATCTAGGAGTAGATCTAGGTCTAATTTCCGCATTCCAACCAAGATTGGTAGTTTCTATTATGATAAGTACATCAATGCAATGCAACAGATGTCTGTGGGTCCGAGAGGGAGTCTGTAGTCCCTTGACCTCTATACCATACCAGCTCAGCATACCTAGGCAGTGGTCCTCGCCACCTTTCAGCAGTTCGATTGGCATGATAGCACATAACTCTAGTCCCGTGGGGATTATGAGGTTTGCTTGTGGGTAGTCCTTGGTAAACTGGTTCCCATTTTGCCAATTTATTAATATCAAATTAACTTCTACGATGTCTGCGGAATGACAATACATCTTCATTCTTATTCAACTTATATTTCGACTTGTTAGCCACATGAAAGACCCATTCGCCAGGCGATCTCAGAGCGTAACTCGGGTTCCGGGTGGCAAATATGGTATGGAGGCCGCCTCTGTAGACGTATCGGAGACAGCGTCTGTAGGTGAAGCCAATGGTACACGATGGCAATCCAAATACTTTTGTTGTCGTAGTAGTTCTGAGTCACGCGAAAGTCCGACACTCGTTGAGTTTAAGAGACTTAATTGAACTCATCAGTTAGGAAACCCTTTGGGGAAGTACTGTAGGACCCCTTGGGATAATAGCTCGTTGTGCTTTCTTTCTGTGAGGCGCGGTGTATCCTTGGTGTTGTAGTCTCGTAACATGATGTCATGACCGGAATAAGGTAGAAGCCGGTATAGGAATGTAGGGCGGAGCCCGTTCTGTTCCCAATGGTGGTAGCTCAACTGATCGACATGAAAAGCATAGGACTCATGCTAGACGCGACTCTCCTGACCCGGTGGGACGAGGAAGAGTCCGCTCTGATCTGTTAATTTGAGAACGTCTCTAGTCACTCGGTACTTACTTACCCCTCTCCAATTGTCTCATTGCACCATTACTGATGTTGACCCACAAGTTGGGAAAAGGATATTTCTGTGGTGCACAGGAAATGCAATCCTTGTCATTAGTATTTATTCATACTATCAGCTTCCTGTGGCGACGCTGCATGTGTTGTCAAACCAGAACGCACGTGCGCGGCACGGTTTGCGCGGCACAATAACTATTAGATTGCGTTCTCACACCAACAACTCGTGCCACAATTTGCGCGCCAGCCAATCAGCAACAGTGTATGGTAATCAGCATTGCCACGATTTCCATTTTGAAATTTCAGCGTATTCGAGATTCCGAATCCATCTTTACACTGAACATTACTGTAAAACAGTATTACTCCCTCGATGTCAACAGAATACAGGGTTTAATGTTTCGTACACTAGACTTACTCCGCTGAAAAAATTAGTTAATCCTGGAAAAAAGCTTATCCTAATGTTAGTTAATCCTTGATAGTGGCGTCAGACTGCCGTAGAATGCCAGCTAGCGTCGCCAACATGTTGCCACAATGTACGTGCATTGCGAGTATTGTATTTAGGTATTGCATGGTATGCATATTTCTAAGACAAAATCACGTTAAGTATATAAATGAAATAAAATATCGTGTTCTGTCCACTTCGCTGCCCTAATGAGTGGTCGTCTTATAGTTCTTGTATAAGCAAATTAACACCACGTGTATCAAATTAATATGAATATTGAAAATAACGAGGGTATTTTAAGGTTAAATAGTTGAAATCCAATATGTGCGCACAGAGCGATTGAATTCAGTACTCCTGGGCCAGTTACCCTATTCTGGGGGTGCGAGTACCCACGTGTTCGGGTGCCCGTTAATTACCCTTATGTTTGGACTCGGGTGTGCCTTGCGAGTTGCGTAGCACTAATGGCCCCAATACTGAAGAAAACAACTTCAATTTGCATGCTTAAAGTAATGAGCGATGTAACTTACAGTTTAGCGAACATTCCTTAACGCAACGTTGCTTGCGAGCGCCGCCGTTAGAACATAATATCGCGCCATGTTAAACACACCTGTTGCTGCTATCCTTCCATCTTCCGTATTCGTCTCCTCCTGCTGGCGGGCCGGACGTTTCTAATACTTTTATAATTAATAAAATCAAACCGAACGGTAACACCGTTAAAAATATGCACCACAGAAACGTGGTGAAATTATTTTATCTTTCACTTTTATAAGTAAAGATTTGCAAATACTTTGCTACGTATAATATGACTAAAATAAATTAAATTCGGTCAACCTCACGCTAGGTTAGGTTAGGCGACCGTACGGGTCGGGAAATTTAATGCCAATGAAGTGAAATGGCGATTCCCCGCCTAGCTGCCGTCGGTAGTGGTGGGGTGCGGGGTGCGCGTGGGAGGAAAGGGCTTGCGGACGTGACGTATTATGACTTCGGAAAGCGGAAATCAAGAGTGTTATTCTCATATTGTTTTATTAGGCTTCGAATTACGGTACAGGATTTAATAACATCTTTTACATAATTTCACATTGTGCCAAACCCACCTCTATGATAACAAGTGCATATATAGTTTTTTTGCATTAAGAAAATTACATACTATGTATATTAGATTAGAACATGATGAAAAAATTCTTGCCGTGGGCAGGACTTGAACCTGCGACCTTGTCATTCCGTGACACGCTCTTACCAACTGAGCCACCACAGGCCACGCCGAGCCCACCGAAAATCTTCATCGCTTTATACATACTTAAAGGGTATGTTACGCAATTCCATCTATCGGACAATAGTAGTAGTATTCCGACAACCATGTCTAACATTCGGTTAGAAACATGATTTATGATTATGCGCTCCTATTTTTACTCAGAATTTGAATTACGCATTATCCATGCTCGGTGAATAAATTAGAACATGATGAAAAAATTTTTCACCGAGCATGGAGAATGCGTAATTCAAATTCTACTATGTATATCTTGACTTTGAGGACCAGCTTTCAAACATAGGTTTCTACTTTTCAAGTCGTTTTACAACATTTAAATTTTGGGGTTGTATCAATAGTATATAGTACTGGCAATCACACCAAAAGTGGCAAGCGGTACCTAAACAGGTATTTCTGGTAAAAGCTGGCATAGTCTTTCGCAGTTACAATACAATGCTAGCTACCTATTTACGATCATTTCTCCAACAGTATCGATTAAAGCTTTGCAGCCTTTGTGGCGGTAGTCTATGCAGCGCCAGCGGCGCTTGCGCCCGGAGGATGAAGCGTGATGACGGTTATACATATAGCGGTTCATAATTAACTGGATCATGCCCTTGTTAGATAACATATACAGGGGCGTTGCGCCTGTAACAAATATAAAATCAGCATTTATACACCTAATACATAATTCCTTCACACATTTATTGAATGCTAGCGGTACCCGCGACGATAGCGTGAATGTAAGCAATCAGTGTCCCTTTTCCAAGTTGCTTGGAACAATGGTCCCTTAAAGCGGCAAAGCTCAAGCTAATGATCAACTAAGCGGACCCAATGCAAATTCGTGAACTGTGTTTGGGTTCAACTTTCAATAGAGTTGAAATCGTACTGCAAGTGTTACAATTGATCTGGTCGTACGATAATTGTTTGGTGGGTACATACCCACCAAACAATTTGCAAATACGATACATGCTAGATCATCTATTTTTGTTAATCAAGGTTCGTTGTATAACATAGTTACACAATTTCTCATTTATTGAAAATTAGTTAATAAGTTGATGACATCGCATCAGCATCTGATTGCTAGGTTTACCCTTAATATAGACCTCATTGTGACAAATATACCCACCTTATAATATGAAGTACAAAGTTGAAACACATACCATATAAATCCGTCTGTTTGCTTTGGCCTTCAATGCCAGGCATAGTGCTAAGATCTGTGCTCAATGAAACAGTTCCATCACCAGATGACACACTTAAAATGGTAATTTTGGGATACATTTCCTGTTTATTTATAGTTGATCCTTGCAGTTCATCACTTCGGGGTTCCATGTCCACATCATTAGGTATAACCATGTTGACTGCATTTGTATTGCTAATGCTGGGTTTTATTTCCGCATTGTTTTCAGGCATTGTGCGACCCTCATCCACAGTACTAATAGAAATAATACGCATTCCATTCTCACTAGAGGAATTATTTATTTTAAAACTGTAACCATTGCCACACTGCACACTTGTATCATTTATCATATTGTCATCAAAATTACAATTTGCTTGAGCTATGTCAACGATTTTGGATGTGGTTTCACTGGTACCTGTGGCTTCATTTAAGTCTATTCCATTAATGTCACCTGATTGTTGCATTGCATCACCAACAACATCAAAAGTTTGTATTTCTATATCATCATCATCTTGCTTTGATTTAGGCTGTATTAGTCCAGATACATCATTTACAACATCAAAAGTTTGTATTTCTGTATCATAATCGAGATATTCTTCTTGGTTTGGTTTAGGCTGTATTAATTCAGACATGTCTTGATTTGCATCATTGTTGTTGTTCAAGATCTGGCTTTCTGACATAGCACTCTCATTATCAGGAAGTAGGACTTTCGAAATGCTGGTCCTGTCAAAATTAATATTTAATACACATTTAAATCATAACTTACAAGAAGGGAATGGAAGCCAAACTAGCTGAGACCATCCCTATGGCGAGAAGGCTGACACAGAATACTAGAGTACAATAATACCCAGTCACTTGCCTTGGAGAACTACACTGCAGCGAAATACATATGTCCTTCCTGACAGATCATAGAAAAGAAAGGGAGACAATAAAAGAGTTATAGAAATGAATCCGTATGTACATACAATTAATATACATATATCCTAACTATAACATTATTTTATAAAAATGTATTACCATCTTTGGGTGTCATCTCTTCCTTGCGGTGCCGGGTTGGCTGAGTCCATTTTAGAGTTAGACTGAAATATGACAATGTTATATTTAGGTTCTCTTGCAACATGGAGATAACCCCGGGTTAAGTACTTAACCTGAGAAAACTCCATACGTTTTGCTTGGGTTAAATCCTTAACTCTAGAGGTATCTTATATTGCAAGTGGGGTTAGTAAGGTATCTAAACCCATGAACTTAATTGATTTTACAGAATAATACAAAGATTTGAAGAAGAAAATATACTTGAGTATTTATACAGCTCTAAAGAAGGAAGAAATTTTCACACCCTTCTTTATTTCAGTCATTCCTGTCATCACTAAGTACAAAACCGGTATAATTAAAATAAAATCTGAGAAATAATTTAGAAGGAATAGGTAATTCAGAAATTACCATCAAATTCATCTGTGTTTAATAGAACCAGCCATGATCTAATTCAGTTAAACTGTACATAATGTAAATAAAATTATTTATTTTATTGTTAACATACCACTTGTGCTGGTGGAATGATATCCTCGAGTCCTCTTATATGCAGAGCTTTCGCTGCAGTGACCAACTTTGTTATTTTACATGTGGGTACTCTCACTTCGCCAGTATAAATATATTCCAGGAGATAACTTAATGTTTCATGACTCACATTCTGTAAAAATAATAGATTATGGGAACATTGATCTGAATTCTTTACAAATGAGTGATTATGATTAATCTTCAAATCAAGTGCATCCTGGGCTTTTGTTATACTTTATTTCTCTAAATTGCAGACACTTTATATTTAATTAGGTTGCGCAGAGGGCGCCTAAATTAAAAAGAAACAAGATATCTTCAGGAGAACACACGTTTATTGGATTCCAATTTTAGTTATAAGCTTTTCTGAAGCACGAAACGATAGCGCGTTGTAAAAGACACACAGAGCCATCTATTGGCCAAATAACGCTATTAACCATTCCGCCCACCAAGGACATATAAATTATGTCCTTAAAAAAAAAGAAAATATTTAACTATAATAATATTTCTAAATAAAATAACATTCTAATGGGTAGGCAAAATACAAATTTTGTTAACTGGTCGTTTTATAATAGTGTTTTTACAACGTAAGGTGACAACCCTAGTAATATTGTCAGGACCAGGATGTTTCTCAAGAATTCTACCTAACAACCACTTTGCCGGAGGTAATCCATCTTCTACTACAAGTACTACATCACCAATATTTGGTTCGGGTGTAATCTTAAACCATTTAAATCGTTGTTGTAAATTATTTAAATATTCGCGAGACCACCTCCTCCAAAATTGTTGTGTCAACCTTTGCGTTAACTGCCATCTAGTCAATGTATTTATGTTACAATCCTCGTAATTATCACCGGGAACTATAATCAAAGGTTCTCCTACCAAAAAATGTCCTGGTGTTAACGGAACTAAATCATCGCTATTATTTGTTGTTTGATACAAAGGACGAGAATTCAAACAAGCTTCTATTTGACTAAGAACAGTTGCTGTTTCTTCAAAGGTCAGAGTAGTATTTGTCATTATCTTATGAAGATGCGATTTTACTGATTTCACGCCTGATTCCCATAACCCTCCAAAATTTGGTGCGCTTGGTGGGATAAAATGCCATTTAGTGCCATCTGCAGCAAGCAGAGCAGCAATTTCTGTGGCAACGGAGTATTTACTATTTGCAAACATTTTTCCTAATTCCTTATTGGCACCAACAAAATTGGTGCCATTATCGCTATAAATGTCACTACAGTGACCACGACGTGCAATAAATCTTTTGAATGCAGCAATGAATCCATTCGTAGTTAAATCACTAACGGCTTCCAAATGTACACATTTTGTTGCCATGCAGACAAATAAACAAATGTATCCTTTGTAACTACGACATCCTCTTCCTTTTGATAATCTCATGTTTATAGGACCTGCATAGTCAAGACCACTTTTCAAAAAAGGTCTGTTTGGTTCTAAGCGTACAGCTGGTAATTGACCCATGAAGGGGTTACGAGTGGTTGCCGCATGCCTCACACAAACTACACATCCTCGAACAAAGCTCTTTATCAATGGTTTACTTCGAATGATCCAATACTTCGTCCTCAAGTAACTGATCATTAATTGTGGACCTCCATGTAAAGTTTTCTCATGAGCGTTTCTTATTATTAAAGTTGTAAAGTGACCTGAATTGGGGAGAATAATAGGGTGTTTGGTATTATATGCAAGTCCTGATTGCTGTAGTCGTCCGCCAACACGAATTATTCCATCATCATCAATGAAAGGGCATAGTGTATGAAGTTTACTTTTATTTTGTACACACCCTGTGTTTGTCAATGAACTATATTCTTCATTGAATTCATTTTGTTGAACAATACGGATGCAAATGTTAAGCACTTCTTCAAGTTCATCTCTCGAAATATAGTTTGACTTCGGGGGATATCTAAATCTTCTCACATACGCCAACACTCTCTGCATTTTTCTTAGTGATGAAAATCTTTCCATGAAATCATCTTCAATTCTTGTAAATAGTGTTTTTACAGTGCGCCTCTCTAAAATTGTTTCAGGAATAATTTTAGAGAGTTTATTGTAATTCTCGATCACCTTTTCCGAAAGCCAACTGGGCCCCGCCCACCATAGCGGGTGTGATCTCAGTTGTTGCGGCCTCACCCCCCGGGAAGCGCAATCTGCAGGATTGTCTTCGGACCTCACGTGGTGAATGTGATCGTTACTGATCAATCCAAGTATTTCGGAGACTCGATTACCAACATACGTTTTCCAGCGGTTGGGGAGCCCTGCTAACCAAGCCAAGACTACAGTAGAATCTGTCCATGCAAACATGTTTTCTTTCGATATATTCAATAAACGGCTAACTTCTGTCAACAGTTTTGACAATAACGTAACGCCGCACAATTCTAATCTAGGTATAGATATTTGCATGACAGGCGCTACTTTCGTTTTTGATGTTACTAGATGAACCCATACATTTCCTTCATCATCTATTACTCGTAAATATACAACTGCAGCATATGCAATATTTGATGCATCTGCAAAACCATGAAGCTCCTTGTGATATGCTTTACGGGTTTGCATCCATCTGGGGATTCGAATATCTTGTAAGTAAGTTAAGTCTTCCCGATATTGCAGCCAACTCTTAAGTAAATCTTCGGGTACTTCATCATCCCAAGAAACTCCTGATAACCATAATTTCTGAATGAAGACTTTACCTGTGACAACAACCGGCGAAACCCATCCTAGAGGATCGAAGAGTTTGGCTACATCAGACAGAATTTTCCTTTTCGTCACTGGATAATTAATTGGAGAAAGATTAATAGTGTAAAAGAATTCATCGCTTTTTATATCCCAACGTACTCCCAATACCTTCATGACATCGTCAATTTTAAGCTTTAGAAAATCTGAATCAGTTCTCAAATCTTTTCCGATATGGTCGAGGACATTTTTGTCATTACATGCCCATTTTTGTAGTTCAAAACCACCAGCCTTCATTAAATCAGTCATTTGTCTTTGTATTTCAATTGCTTCGTTTTCATTTTCAGCTCCTGTCAGAAGATCGTCCATATAATAATCTGTCTTTGTTACCTTTGCAGCAGTGGAGTACTTGTGACCTTCATCATCAGCTAGTTTCATCAAAGTCTTCACTGCTAAATATGGAGCACAAGCGGTGCCAAATGTAACCGTGAGCAAACGAAAATCTTCAATTTCTCTATTTGGCTCACGTCTCCAGAGAATGCGCTGAAAATCACAATGCGATCTCGTTACATTAACTTGTCGATACATTTTTGTTATATCTGCTACGAGACATATCGGATGGATACGCCATCGCATTATAATATGTCGAAGATCTTGTTGCAAGTTTGGCCCTACTAAAAGATCGTTGTTTAGTGAAATCCCATTAATACCCTTGCAAGACGCGTCAAATACTGCCCTGACCTTTGTAGTTAACCTATCTTCTTTGACAATGGCGTGGTGCGGTAAATACACAGCATTTGGATTTTTAAGATCTACATAATCTGTAACAGGCTCCATATGTCCTAACTTAATATACTCTTCGAGGACACCATCATAAGCTGTCTTCAAGTTAGGATTTTTCTGAAACTTGCGTTCAAGATAATCTAGTCTTTTCTTTGCAATCATTTTCGAATTGCCGTACTGGCAAGCTGGGTCATCATCACAAAAAGGCAAATGTACAACATAACGACCGGTTTTATCTCTTGTGGTAGTTTTATCGTAAATTTCTTCACACATTGCTTCTTCCTTTGACATTACCTTGCGTTTATCTACTGGATTATCATCTTCAATTTCCCAAAATTTACGAAGCATATCATTGTCTAGTATGTGCATTGTTACAATTGAAGTCGTAATATTTTTCGCAGTAGATGCAATAGGTACAGTGCCTGACAAAATCCACCCGAGGAGAGTATTTTGAGCAATAACATTGCCGTTTGAATTCTTTATCAAACCATTGGTGATTAATTTTGCATATACATCTGAACCTAAAAGAAGATCCACCTTTCTTGGCTTCGTGAAATCAGGATCCGCGAGGGTCAGCGTAGTCAATTCTGGCCAATCGATTTCAACTTTCTTCGTTGGAAGAAATGAAGTAATAGAAGTCAGTACATACGCTTTTACATTGACAAAGAAATCAGGTTCCAACCTAGATCCAATATTAAATTGTACCCTATTCTTGGTGTGCAACTTCAATGACCCTTCACCCAATCCTGTCACCATCCCATTGATAGGTGTTTTCTTTAACCTTAAAAGTTGTACTGCAGCTTCAGTAATGAACGAGGCTTGCGATCCTTGATCAATAAATGCTCTGAGCAATACGGTTTGACCATTTGCAGATGTTACCTTTATCACTGCAGTTGGCAACAGTACCGTTTTTGCTTTGGTCTCAGTCTCTGGCATATTATCTCGGGAAAAATGAGACATTACTTCTGCTGCAGGGTGTTTCTCCGTTGATAAGTATTCTTGTGATCCATATTTCACATCTTCTTCCTCTTCATTTTCAAACGCAGAATAATGAGAGGCTATCACATGAAGAAGTGAATGATGGCGTCCTTGGCATTTCTGACATTTCTCTTTAGACTTGCAAAAATATGCGGGGTGATTGGGCAGTAAGCAGTTGTTGCATAGTTTCTTTTCTTTAACGAACAATCTGCGTTTCTCAATAGACAGTTTTATAAATTCTGAGCATGCAGTCAGTGAATGATTGTCATTACAGTACAAGCAGACAGATTCTTCGACCGTTGCTGGAAGTGACTTTACTCTTGGTTGAGTGAAACTGATGGGTTTCATTGCAGGTTCAAGGACTTCTAACGTACGGAAACGTAGCTCCAAAAACTGTGTTAGTTCTTTGAACGTAGGCATAATGTCGGTATCTGAACCATTGACTAGTTGTTCCCATTGTTTGCGTGTTTCCATGTCCAATTTATTTACAACCAAGTGTATTACTATAGTGTCCCAGTTTAATGTCGAAATATCAATGCTATTCAACGCGTTCATGCAATCAGTAGTTGTGTCTAACAATTCACGTATGGCTTTGGATGATTCGGTTGTTATTGGTTTCTGACTTGTGAACCTTTTCAGTATTACGTTAGCTAGATACTTCTTGTTACTATATCGTTTCTTTAGTAACTTCCATGCATAATCATAATTGGCATCACTAGTTGCAACATGTCTCAATAACTGTTCAGCTTCTCCGATCAAATAACTTTTCAAATAATGCATCTTTTGTACGTTACCTAGTGCAGGGTTCTTGTCAATTAAAGATACAAACATATCGTGGAAGGTTACCCATTCTGTGTATTTTCCAGAAAATTTAGGTATGTAAATGGGAGCCAATTTGATATCTGGAGTTACAACTGTAGACGAGCTTCCGGGTGGTATTTGAAAAGTGGGTGATTTAGGAGGATTCAACTCATCTAGGGCGTCACGTAACTGTGTGTGATATTCCAGGTACATCGCCTCTGTTGAGTCGTAGAAATCATCTGAAAAATATGTATCATTCTTCTCCTTTGCGGCTACCATGATTTCGGAGTGATTTTTTCTGAATTCAGTCCATGTATTTTCAAGTTCTACCAGTCTAGGTTCAATATAGTTTTTCTTGAGACGCGTTTTAGGAGCTTTGTTGAAATTATTTTTTCCTTTTTCGATACGCGTGCTTAGATCCAATTGCAACGGTATAAGATCCATTTTGAATTACACGAAAACTTGTTTTATTTTCACACAAGGAATGACAGTCAACAAATAATTATGACGTGAGTTATAGAACACAAAGTCTTATTGACAGCAAGTCACAATGAATTATAATTATACTTCTTTCCAAAAAGTTTATGAATGTTTATAAAGATTTTATTCCACCAATTTATAATTTTAAAGTGTTCCGAACTTTAAGCACCGTTTGCTCGCATATGCACAACACACACTGTTTGCAACTATGCACGCACGCACACTGACTGAACACTGGCACTGCACTTTATTGCACCACTACACTACTTACTGGACCCCGCCAACTGGATGACTATCATCCGGATACGAAGGACCACTATGCGCAGAGGGCGCCTAAATTAAAAAGAAACAAGATATCTTCAGGAGAACACACGTTTATTGGATTCCAATTTTAGTTATAAGCTTTTCTGAAGCACGAAACGATAGCGCGTTGTAAAAGACACACAGAGCCATCTATTGGCCAAATAACGCTATTAACCAAGGTACTTACACTTAAGAATAAAACAGGATGTTGACATGAAGTAGACTGTATCATTTCCCTTATGTAAGGACTAGCCAGTGCTATCAAGTTTCTGTGCACTTTGACCAAATGTCCATCAGCTGCTAGTGTCATGTCCACAAATTCTTCTCTCTGAAACACAACACAACTATGTTTGCATAAAAATGATATTTAATTTAATAGCATCAATGTATGTATGGATGTTTGACTATTGTTTAACAATGTATGTATGTTTGTTTGTTGTTGTTAAATTGAACTACGAAGAAACTGAAAACCTGCTTCGCGTCGAGGCCTAATTTTTGCCCTTATAAAACTTTAATAATGTATTTATTTATACTTAGATATTCAAATTAATTTCGAGTGGTACTAAAGACTTATTTCTCTAAAACTATTTGATTGTTATTGCAATGGATGGGTAATTAGTAATTACTGAGTAACAATGATTAGTTTTCAATATACTTATGTATTATTATAACGCATTTATATATTTATTTTTACTGTGTCTGTTTGCGCACCTAGAATGCCTACCCACTCACCCTCATGCATGCAGGGTGCAGTGCAGGCGGCGGCAGCTCTGGCTTTCCACGCAGTGGAGAGGAGAAGCGGCAATTGTCTTCTAGTGTGCTTACACCACATAGTTCACAACACACAAGCTGTTATTGTACGATAGGCCGCCGAACCGATTAATTAATATTTGTATTCATTTAATACCGACCGAAACCGCCGAATAGCTTGTGTGTTGTGAACTATGTGGTGTAAGCACACTAGAAGACAATTGCCGCTTCTCCTCTCCACTGCGTGGAAAGCCAGAGCTGCCGCCGCCTGCACTGCACCCTGCATGCATGAGAGTGAGTGGGTAGGCAGTCTAGGTGCGCAAACATTTCCTTCGAGCCGGATGATTCGAATGCAGCATCAGAGAGCGTGTCACGTATTGTTATTCCGCCTCTTCCTCCAATTCCATGTCGGACAATGCAAACGTCATCGGTTGATGGAATAAATAGTCATGTTGCACGACCACATATTGAGCAAGTTTCGGATGGTTTTCATGAAAACCTATTTTTCTGTGACTTTTGTCAACGTTTAGACCACCACATTGAACAATGTCATAGTTTTCGGCACATGAGTAACTTTGATCGCCGTGAATGGGTACGATCACACCGCTTGTGCTTCAAATGCTTCGGTCGGCATTCGGCATATTATTGTAGCCGTACTATACCATGCACTTGCTGTGGTAATATAGGGCACAATTTTACAATTTGTACCATGTCGGAACGGTGCCAGTATCAAACTTGGAGTCAGTTTTCCAATGACATGTCTTCGGGAAGGTATGATCGGTATACTAATGATAACTCGGCTTTGGATGTTAATGATATTTCGGTTGAATGTGAGTCGATTGAATGTGAGTCGGTTGAATGTGAGTCGGTTGAACGCGGATCGGTTGAATGCGGATCGGTTGAATGCGGATTTGTTGAATGCGTAACGGTTGGGGGCGCATCAATTATTTCGGTTTCGGATATCTCGGTTTCGGTTAACAATTCGGTTTCGGTTAACAATTCGGTTTCGGTTAACAATTCGGTTTCGGTTGACAATGCGGTTTCGGTTGATAATTCGGTATCGGTTAATATTTCGGTTTCGGATGTTTCGGTTTATAGTTCGGTTTCGGAAGTTGATGTTTCGGTTTATAGTTCGGTTTCGGAAGTTGATGTTTCGGATGAGGATGTTTTGACTGAAGAGATTTCGGTTGAGGATATTTCGGTTGTTGACATTTCGGATGACGACGTTTCGGGTGAGTATGGCTCGTTTAATGTTGATGGTATGTCGGTAAATCACTTTTCGGCTAACATTCGGCGGTCTCGGTCGGTATAAATAAATACAAATATTAATCATCGGTTCGGCGGCCTATCGAACAATAACAGCTTGTGTGTTGTGAACTATGTGGTGTAAGCACATTAGAAGACTTCTCCTCTCCACTGCGTAGAAAGCCAGAGCTGCCGCCGCCTGCACTGCACCCTGCATGCATGAGGGTGAGTGGGTAGGCATTCTAGGTGCGCAAACAGTGTCCAATGAGATGAGACAACCGTGGAAAACAATCAACTGCCCCACGACACAGGCTCTCGCCTAGTGTGGGGCCACAGGACAGCATGATGTTTGTTCACCAATGTGTCTGGCTCTCTCACACCATTATTTAGACGAGCGGCTCATTTAATTATATTTTGTAAATCTGTGTAATGGTATTTTGAGAGTAAAATAAATTAATTGAATTGACTTGTATTTAAATATTGTACTTTGCAATATAATATGCGTGTGTAATACACAAACATAGGGTGTTTCAAAATTTAAGGTTCACACTCATATTGTTAATAGTAACCATTGTTATAGAGAGTTGGCATCATATCATCCTGGACTCTGGTGGTACCGGCTTTTATGTGTGTTACCTATGGTTATGATAAGATCCGATACGGATATTTTTTTTTTAAATAGGACATGTGCTCTCTTACGTACAATAACTTTGACCCTAAGTAATAAGACCCACAAAGTAGCATACCTGTTGTAATCGAGAGAAACCTTCGCAAACGTTTTTCTTAAAAGAATCCCAACTTAAGAGGCAATGATCCATTTCTGTTTCAAATTTTATTCAGTCTTCTATCATCAACACCACACAACCAAAGGATAATGAAATAGAATCACACAATGATAGGCGGAGAAAATAAAGGTGCAATCCAAGGATGATTTTCTATACTCCTTGAAGCGATGCGGCAGACGTATGAATGAAGACTTGTGACTTGCAGAGGTGTGTTGTCTCGGTTTGGCAACTGTGGTTCCTCTTGTGAGAGGTGTGTTGTCCTCTCTGCCGCAACGGCCGCAACCTCGCCGCAACAAAACGAATTCAACCAAATTCAACACAGACAGGTAGGTAGTTAATTTTAAAATAAATCATGAAACGAACTTTTTGTAAACACTCTACCAGGTAAACACAAATCACGTGATGCCAACTCTACTTGTCAAAAAGTCGCTAGCATACGCTTGAAAAGTCGCTAAATGTCGCTAGCTGTATTCAATGATCAAAAGTCGCTAGAAGTCGCTGAAATTCGATTCTCGACTCCGATTTTTATTTTACATATTCTATTTTTAGAATCGATTAATCTTTAGGAGTCGTTTCTTTCGATTTTATATCGATTTCTAGGTACATGAAACAATTATTTTATAAAAATATATAAAATCCAGTAACAAGTAGTAACTTGTTAAAAAAAAAAAAAACTAAACTTTAACTTTACTTTAACTCTTTACTTGCGTAGATACGCTGGCTCCGTCCCACATACGGAGCACTACCAGAAAGACATTGAAACGACGAAAATGACGAAAATCTATTATGTACATACCGGCATTTCGTTAAGTATTAAGTCTCCATGCCCTACTCGAGTTCCCATCAAAGTTATATGAACTCGTTACTTTGTTGTGAGGTTGGCGACTGACAAGTCTTCTCATTCAAAGCAGTGTTGCCAGACGTAGCCTGAACCTAATCGCCAAAAATTTGGCTTCAGGTAGCCTAAATCGCCCAATTCAATTTTTTTTTTAAAATTTGCCTAAAATCGCTTAAATACGGATCAGGTAGCCTAAGTAGCACTTTTTTTAGACATACCACATTAACTTTAATTAGCAGGACACCGTTTTTTAGGCTTGAAATACACCTCATTTTAATTATTTATAAATATGACGTGTTCCTTTCGCAAAAATTTCCTTTTCTCTTTGTATATGTTATGTACTTAATGTGATTTTCAAATAGTATAAAAACTAAAATAAAAATAATTTAGATTTAAAAAAATATAAGTAATGTAGTTTGTTTGACGTTGACTGGATCATGATTTACAATTTTAATTGTGGCCCCGATAAAATTGGAGAGCCAAATCTTTGTTTCACAAAAATCTAAAATTTGTAGAACTGACCGATACTGAAAACCCTCTCTTTTGGCTTTATACTCTTTCTGTTTCCTATTCCACAATAATTGCATGAAAAAGTTTTATTTTTTAAATTAAGGCTACAATCAAAATGTGTAAATCACGGTCCAAGTCAACTTCTAAACAAACAACATCGATTCTTTTTTCTTTTTTTCTCTATTTGGAAACCATATGAAAATACAAGGAGAAAAGGGAGATATTATCGAAATACATTTTGCAAACTTAACAATTTGCGAAATGGACATTATGAGAAATTGATGTTTTGAGCTTGGTGGACATGACTTAAACAACGTTGCTAAACCCACACTATATATAAATACACAATACAGAAATAATTTATTGACGATGGAGGCAATTTATTAGCATTGATGATGAATAATATTAATCATCATGTAGGACCTAATAAAACAATTTCTTCTAACTAAAATACCTCCATCGTCATAATTCGCTGAAGATATGCTGGAGCTGTAGAGGCCAGCTGATAATGTGGAAGGATCTGTGGGTTATGTGGTTTTGCCAGTATATGATTATATTAGGAAAATAAAACGTTAATTGGAAAGTTATGGCAAGATTTATTAGATTTTTCTCTATTTATTATTAAGATTTATTAGATCCGCTAAAAATTTATCTAGCTGTTCGTTTGTAGCCTAAAATCGCCCAATTTTTTTTTCGGGATAGCCTAAATGGCGACCAGTCGCAAATCACGATTTATGGTCGCCCCGACCCCCTTCGAGATAGCCTAAATGGCGATAAGTCGCCTAATCTGGCAGCACTGATTCAAAGTACTACAAGTGGGAAAAAGACAGACTCCTGTCAGAATGATATCCGAATTAGGAATGCGGTATAAAAAGAAAAAAAAGATAGATTTCTGGGCTGAGATCTTTTCTTAGGTTGAGGATAGTTTTTTCTAATATATATTTTTAGTTAAACTTTAGAAGTCGTTAGAATAGTCGCTAGATTTTTTTGTCGCTAGACACATAATTTAAGCCGCTGTAGTCAACGAAATGTCGCTAGATTTAGCGACAAAGTCGCTAAATTGGCATCACCATATTTTTGAAAAATAAATATTTTTTCCCAGCCGCAGGGTGGGAAAGACAAAGCTGACTAGAGCATACAGCCTAGACCAAGGAAGGAATGAAAGAATCCTTCAAGAGAAAAATAAATAGTTGTTTGGTTTTACTGCTGCCTGTCATCAAAAAAAAGGATATTCAAATTTAAAAATCTTACATGTTTGCGATTGCACAAACCGCAAACGGGCAACAAACAACGGCAAGTCAAGGTCAACAACAAGTCAAAGTCAACATGGATAAAAGTAAATAATAGAAAGAAAGAACCACGAGAACATAATTTAATTTATTGGTGTGGTTTTCAGCACAAGCAAAGGAGCAAATCAATACTAAATTAACTTTAACAACGTTAAGTTTGTCACAAATACCTAGTTTTAACATCTGTACATTTATTGAAAGAACTGAAAAAGTTCGCAAAATGTCCATCAGTAAAGTGGGGCTGTTGTATGTAAGATACAACTACGCTGTTGTCGCAGCGTCCACTAGGTTTTGCAGGTAGGTAACTGACATAACATCTCTCTAGCTATACTTACTAGAGAAAATACACCACAAGGAACTCTGTAATAAAAAGTCAAATTCCTACATTCTTTCAGATACAGTACTGGCAAACCTGAGATTTATGACGTAGCAGTAGTTGGAGGCGGCATAGTAGGCTCTGCTTCTGCCAGGGAGTTGATTATGCGACATCCATCACTGAAGATCGCTTTGCTTGAAAAAGAAAATGGGTTTGCTTACCACCAAAGTGGAAACAACAGCGGTGTTATCCATGCAGGTATATATTATAAACCAGGATCATTGAAGGCAACACTATGTGTGAAAGGCTTGGAATTAATTTACAAGTACTTAGATAGCAAAGGAATTAAATATTCAAAATGTGGCAAGTTAATTGTGGCTACAGAGAGACGTGAGGTGCCAAGGTTGCTTGATTTATATGAGCGAGGTCTAAGGAATGGTGTGAAAGATATAAAACTCTTGGACAGCAATGAGCTTAGAGAAATTGAACCCAATTGTAAGGGTATACAAGCTTTGTGGTCTCCACACACTGGTATAGTAAACTACAAAGAAGTCACACAGGCTTATGTTAGAGATTTTGTTCAATGTGGTGGGAAAACCTATCTCAATTTTGAGGTAAAGAAGTTTGCAGAATCTGGGAAGGCAGATTATCCTGTCACCATATCAGATACCAAATGTACTACTATTGAAGCAAAGTATGTTCTCACATGTTGTGGATTACATTCCGATACAGTTGCAGTGTTAACTGGTTGTCCGGAAGAGCCAAAGATAATTCCTTTCAGAGGTGAATATTTGTATCTAGTCCCAAACAAAAGTAACATTGCTAAGACAAACATATACCCAGTGCCAGACCCAAGATTTCCATTCTTAGGGGTGCATTTGACGCCAAGAATAGATGGACGCGTAATTATAGGACCTAATGCAATATTAGCCTTCTGTAAAGAAGGATACAGGTAAGAATAATAAATAAGTGTAAGGAAATATTTTCTAGAAAATAATTATATATTCTATAAAGTTATGTATACAGTGATTTTATCACTCAAGGAAGGTCCTCAGTGGAAATTACCAATACTTCCTTTTTTATATAATCAATGTATGTAGATATCTAACTATGACAATGTAATAGCTAAACTAAGACTGGGGAAGACACTGGTGCCTAAAACACAGTTTTTTTTAACTAGCTTAGGCGCCAGGGCTTCACACAGTATGGATATGTAACTGTTTACAATAAAGATTTTATTATTATTTTGTTTAGAATTACTAGAAGATAACATTTATTAGCCCACTAGATAGCACATTCATTATGTATGCTGATATGATATTACTTGTCATGATAAATTTTGTTTACATTTATTATATGTACAGTCATAAAATAATAACATCTTTTTGCAGATGGAGTGACTTCAATATGAAGGAATTGGAAGGAATACTAGGCTTCTCTGGTTTTCGTCAACTAGCATTGAAGTATGCTGGTTTTGGATTAAAAGAGATGGTTAGATCAGCTATTGTACCACTGCAAGTGATGCAGATACAGAAGTACATACAAAACATAACATCAGCAGATGTAGAGAGAGGCCCTACTGGAGTCAGAGCTCAAGCTATGGGAAAAGATGGTAAATTTAGATTTGTTTAATTGCCAACAGCCTATTTATGTCCTTACTAACTTTCACAAATACTTGTATGTAATTATCATTCAGTCACACAAGTATCCTCACAATGTTTTCATTCGCTGTTAAGCATCTGTAAATGTGCCCAATTAAGTATTTACAAAAAAATGTGACTAGGTCAAACGAAGAGACAAGAGACGACGAATTTTTCCTACCTACCCTCTGTGCCACTAAGCTTTCTTCTGACCTTACATCAAATCAATGACAAAAATAGTCTTCTCAGATATTTCTCGTTAAATTTTCAGGTACCTTGATAGAGGACTTTGTGTTCGATTCGAAACCAGGATGTGGCGCAATCGGCAGCAGGGTGTTGCACTGCAGGAACGCACCATCTCCTGGCGCCACCTCCTCACTGGCCATCGCGCAAATGATCGCCGATAAAATGAATGAACAGTTTGGTATTTCTAATGCACAGGTGTCATCATGATGTTACTGACAATTCGTCAATCCTCCCAGCCTGTAGTGGTACGGCCATTGTCTGTTACGCTGTATGGCAAATATGTCGATAGATTAATTCAAGGAATGGTCAAGGATGATGATGAAATTCAGGACCTAGTTCTAGATTGAACTTAGTAGAAAAATATTGTATGTAACAATATTTGTTTATAGTCATATTTGATTGATGTTTATATTACTTATACCTGTTTATTTTTGTGGACTTTTTCAGAGTCTTTAAGTATAATTTGTCATCATTTCTGTGACTCTGGACGCATAGTAGGGGGAATCATAGTTTGGGCCATGAATGTGATCTTATATTTTTTAACATATTCTAATGAAAAGAGTCAACCCGGTTCAACTTCGCATTTCTTGTTTGTGCCATTTCTGTCTTCATAAGTTGAGTGTTACAGATTAATTGTTAAGGTGCTAAAGCAAGATAGTCATTTATGGGAATTCGATTTCACCCATTCAATTATCATGGTGTCTGTTTGATGTTTTTTCATATTTCTAGTAAGCATAAGTCTATTTGCATAATAATGGTAGACTATCTATGTATTTAATTATGAAATGTTGATTTTGTAAATTTTAAAATATTGGTAATTAAATATAAGTAGGTATTAGAAAACAGTAAAGACTGCTGCTTCAGGCATCTTTAGGTAAGCTCAGAAGGACTCAAATTATATTTTATTTGAAATGATGTGATGGGATCAATACAGGTAAAATAAAATAGTAAAATTAATTTATTTCCCTAATGAATAATTATTTAATAACCCATATATAAGTAATTACAATAAATTAGGTAAACCAGTCCAAAAAATTATTCATATTTGTTTAAGGGTATTGTTTTTGTTGTGATTCATATGTTATTTTTCCACTATTTTGTACACATATTATCAGTCATTCAATAGCAATGCCTCTCATTGTGAAATAGATGTATTTCATTTGTACATCGTATACAGTAGTTAAGTGGAATGTGATATTGCTGATGACCACCACATATTCAGAGAATCCAAACATTGAGTATACTGAAAAGTGATAAAAATTTACATTATGGTACATATTTTATGTAACAACACCATTACTTTATTTATATGTATAAAGAAGTTGTTTATAATATTTTCTATTATTTTTTATTATCTAGTAATTACTCCTACATAAAAAAAATTGGTGGTAGGTAGGTAGAGATTATGGACTTTCAACTGGTGCGATCCTGGCATACCACTCTCATTTCCTCTGCATTGATCATCAGTTTGTAATACTCCACATTAAGCAACATATTTTGTATCTAAAATAATAATTAACACTCAAGTAACTTACCATAAGGCTCACATAGCCTATTATGCCTTAGAAAGAAGTAAGCTGCGAAGGCAAATGAACAGGCATTTATCAAGAAGGCTCTCCATTTTAATTTCACTGAATACCTTTCTTTGCTAGTTTTGATTGGCCTCTGTCGGCCCTTGGTAAGCATCATGCATGTTAAAAACATGTAAAAAATGGAAGTACCAATAAAGGTTTTGAAGCACATTTCATGGTAAGCTGTAAATGGAGAAGAAAAACAAATTGTAAAATGGTAAATATTTGAAGATGATTTTATAGCATAATAAGGTCTCTTAAAACGACCTCAAGGGTGTTGAGTCTATGAGTGCAAGCCTTTTAATTAGCTATGTTCAAGTCCAGGAAACCCTGAAATAAATACAAATAAAATAACAGCTAAATTATGCTTACGATAGTAATCAGAAGACGTCCAATGTGTTAGTCCTAATAAGGCTAGGTTTTCCGTAATATTTAAAAATATTGCCAATTGTACTACCACTAAATAATCGTCTCTAATTGTGTACATGTAAAATTGCCTCCGTAAATAAATTAGGAAAACTCTCATAGGCGCATGGAAGTAAATGGCAGTTTTCCATATTGTACTTTGTGGCTCGTAGTTTCCAATTGACGCCGATATCGAGGGGAACACATTGGGGACGTTGCAGTGCGTTTTATTAGCCTTATCGAAGTCCTTGTACATAGTCATCAAGACACAAGTAATGAATGCAAGTAGCGGCAGTGCAACAGTGAATAAACACAATTTTGTAACAGAAACTTTGATAAAATATTTTTTCCTAGGCACATTGTGAAGAGGTAAATACATTTATTGGCAAATTATTGACATAGGTGGGCTAGGTGCACGAAATTATATTTATAGACTTTACACAAAATTATATTATAATTATTTTCTCCCTATTCTATTCTATTTTTATTTGATGGCTTCTACTCTTATTCAAGAGATAATTTCGCCAATTCTCTATACAAAAAATACATACAAAACAAACAAAAGTCAATTGAATGTCATATCATTTTTGTAAATAATAAAAAAAGTTACGATCCGTTGTACTTACTTTTTCTTCAGAATGATTTATAATGTGCAATTTATATTAGACCGAGATATAATAAAAACAAAAATAATCCAGAAAAACATATTATTGTCGTACTTTATGTATGTATGGTATGTCGTTCGTTTAATGTTTATATATATTTTGTTTATTTTAGGAACTTTAACGTTATTCTTCTACTTATAACGGAATGTAATTCTGTGATGATGGAGATTATTTATCCTATATGGAAGGTAAAGAGAATCTAGCCCATACAGCCATGTCTGATATTATGTTGAGTGAGATACTAAACTTTTATTTTATTAGGTACTATTTTGGATGAGTGCTTATCAAAAGAAGCTGCATGCATGCATGTCGACTGATTGTTCATGTTTGTTATTCTGCTGAACTTGTGCCGAACCAATTTAATTTTCATTTATATATTTTCATTGTTCCTTATTGATAGCTTTCATTCATAGCAACCTTCCTATTATCGATTCCACAGTTTCAGTAGGTAGTAATTTATTCTTTGGTTTTAATATAGGTAATATTACTTACGGTTTCAATGTAGTAAACATATCCTGCATGTTAGAATTTATTACTTACCTATTTTTTTTACAAAAGCACAAAGTAGGTACTTAGTGGTAATTCTGTGGTTCACATGCAAACATGTTCATTGTCTTGTCCTGTTATCGACAGCTAACAATTTCACTATGGAAGATATTTTGAGTAAAAACATCTTTAACGATAGAGATTTGTACAAACTTTCGCCAGACTATAGCCCATCAAATAGTATAATATTACGCATGCAGATGAGAAGAACGTTGGTAAGTACTAGGGTATGAGGTGCCAAACAGTATTAAGTACTTACTTATACCTAATAGTAATAAGTGTAAATGCATTTTAAACATCGAATAACATAACATATCGATGTGTCCCCAGTCCCATACCAAAATATAGTTAAGTAACATACTAGTCCATACCATACTTAAGTACCTAAGTATATCAAGTGAAGCTACTTATAAACAAAAGCACGCACTTGGTGGCCGACCTCACTGCGCGCTGCAGTCAAAGTTACCTATCGAGCAACTCTCCGAAATGTTTGCTTTATAGGTACAGGGTGCCCTATAGAGCCTATAATAAACAGGTGTTGGTACGCTACGTATTACGTCGTATGTAGTATTCCCGGCGTCTAACCACAATTATACCTACTAAGTGTATTGTGGTCTAAGTAACAACGGCACTTTATCCGAGTTATGCTTCTCTAAACACCTGCTTATTAGGTAAACCTATGTTTAAATAGACAGGTAAGTTATTATAGATAGGTACCTAAGTACCAATTTATTATAATTGTAGCTAAGTATGTACTTATTTGCAGGTAAAGGATACCCATAGTCACGGAGTGCTTAAAAATATACAAATGCAAAGGTAAGCTTACTTACCTACCTAGTTGAGCTGCACTCACAAACACAGATTTTTTTTCCACTTTTACTATCTGCAGTCGGCTTCATAGCCATAATCAGATGTAAACACAGATAACACCGCGATCGTCCCACACTAGTCACTACGTCTTCCCTTCTTCGTGGCCTCCAATCTAGAACTTGTATACCCCATCGGTTTTAGTATACTACGTAGTGTGGGACACCTCCCAATCAGGTGGAGGGATGACCTGTGTAAGGTGGCTGGCAGAGACTGTATGCAAAATGCCAAGGATTGGTTTGAGTGGCGACATTGGCGTACCTTGGGAGAGGCCTATACAATGCCTATGATATCCAGCAGCAACTGAATCTGAGACGGACTGCTGATTAATAAAAAGTTTTTGTTAAACTGTCCCCCAATGGAGGATAGCTGGAATTTATTTCCCTCTGTCCCCCATGTTCCCTCAGTTAGTGGACAATGGAACTAAAAAGTTGCTCTGCATGCTTCATTTATTTATATTCTACTCGTACCTACGCATTAAAATGCGCTTGTTCCCCGTGGTACCACCAGTAACCAGTCGTACTACTAGTATTATTTTTATTCATTACCAATTACCTACTCGTAGGTACTTACCTATATTTGATTGTCAGTTTTCTTAAGATGAGTATATTTCAGAAAACCGATAAAACGAGCAAAAGATTACTATAAAATTAATAAAGAAATTGTTAACATTCGTAATGGATTTAACAATATCAATTTGAAAAATCAGATTATGTTAAGAAATGCTATCAAACAAGTTGACACTGTAAAGCCAAACGATATCGGTATATGTAATGATATTGAGTACGAAACACTCAGAAATGATACGGATCCTTATTTAAGTAAAATTCCTGAGGATACGACTGACTTGGTAGTGCACAATGATGTAGATTTTAAAATAAACGATAAACCGGAGGTAGCCAAAAACACAGAAACAAAGAATCTTAAAATCAAAAATAATGTCACTAAGTATAATCAAAAATACACTGGGGCAGGTATTGAAGACCTTTTCAGAGTTGAATGTAAATTTACTAAACCTGCAGAAATTGTGGAGTACAAACAATGCGCAAACCGAGAAATAAATATTTATGATATTACAGAACCAGATAATATTATAGATGCAATCACTAACGAACATGTCAATGACTTACAAACGCTTTTGATAATGATGGCAATATCACCGAAATCAAGTGGAAAAGATGACGAAGATGACAGTGTTGTTCCTAATGAAGGAACAATATTTCCAAGCGATTCGATGGACGTGAATTTACAAAATGCTTTTATACAACCAAGTACCACGCAGACTGGAGATATAACAGAGATTCTTAATGTAATTCCATTGAGGGTAGAAATAAACGACAAACAGAAATACATTTTAAAGAAATATGTTTCTAAATGGCGAGATTTCGTAAGTAAGAAAAATAATTACATGTCACAACAAAGACAAGCAACATTGAACACATTTTTTGACAAACTTGCTAAGAAAAAGATGAACATGAACCAATCCCAGGATTCTGCAAACAAAGCGAAAATATTGACACGAGATTTTAGCACATATCAACATAGGTAAGTTCAAAGAAAATATTACTTACAGCTTTTAGCTAACATTATGTGTGCATTGTTTCACCTTTGACATAGGTAAGCATCAACATTTCAGGTACAAAGTGCAGAAACATATTATAGCACTCCAGAAGGCCAAACTAGAAGAACAAAATAGAATGATAGAAGAACTCAGGTATAACAAAATTATAGAAGCTTCGCGGCAATCAGTTGACGCGATGAGGGAAGAAGTCCGTAAAACGTATTACGAGATCGACAGACAGTTGAAACCAAAAATAAAATGCTTGACTAATGAGTTGAAGATGCATGAAATAGAAGGTAAGTAGTATAAAATAAATGTACGTTGAATCACTTAAATATACCTATTTGGTAAGTATATAAAAGACCAAAAAATATATTTCCAGAGCCATATCTTGTTCTCCATTGCTTAAAAGTGCCACAATTTTTACAACGAATGGAAAAGCGAGCTCGAGAAAGGGAGGAGAAACATGCACTAATACGAGAGAGACGAAAGCAGATGGAAGAAGAACGTATTAGAATGAAACAGCAAGTGAGTATGTGTGTACCTATATGAATGATGTGGAAACTAAATTATTCTGTTTGTTTTTGCAACTCCTGGAAGGTATCGCTCTGAGCGATAAGGCCGCCTGTGTGCAATGAACCCTGCAATAATTTTGTGAAATGTAATTATTTTGTATTTGTACATACAGCTAACAGCAGATCAAGTGTAAAACTTTGGACCGTTATTATTATCTGCGTCGTAAGAAAGTGTTACCATTGATCTGCTGTTGTCCGTACAATAAAGAGTCGTATCTATTCATTATATTTCTGTTTTTATAAGACAAGAGATGAATATATTTATTAATTGCATTGTGATTTTATTATTCTAGGCCGAGCTGGCTAAAACCGAAATGGACAAAGAAGAAAAGGTGAAAAGAATAAAAGAACTTCGAGAAAAGCGGAAGAGGGAGAAGATAGATAATATAAGAAAAAAACAACACGCTGAAAGAATGAGGGCGCTCACTGTCATGGCGGATTTACATTATGAGAAGAACTTGATCATTAAATATGGAATACGCCCCTTTAAGTTGTTGCTTGAAATGAATAGAGACAACTTGGAAAAAGCGAAAGCACATTACAAGTTTCAGCTGAAGAAGAATGTCTTCTTGAGTTGGATGTGGTATACAGAGGACATGTGGCTTGAACGAAACTATATGGCTGAAAATTTTGCGAGGAAAAAAATGTTAAGAAAAGTTTATATTGGTTTGAAGCAGGTATCTATTTCAATAAACTATTTATTTTAGTTCGTTTCGTTGAACTATGATTGAACTTGATTCATTGATGACATACTTGTGTTTTAGAATCACTACGATTACGTATTAAAGAAACAAGTAGCCGAAGACTATTACGACTTGTACGTAACACAACTTACATTTAAAAAATTCCGTGAAGCAATAGATGTACTAAAGAAAGAACATGAAATAAAATGGCAGAAAGTGGTTGCGTATCATAACGGGTAAGTTCCAAACCATAAAAACGTGTCGGGCTTTGGTCCTTCGAGACGGACTCTAGTAAACTAAGATTAATGTTTCAGCAATATTCTATTCAAGACCCTCACATGTTGGAGGAGTTTACCGGCATTGAATGCGCTAAAGAGAGAACAAGAGGTCAGAAAAGCAAGATGGAGAGATAAAGTTCTTCAAGTTGTTCCAGACTACTCTCCACCAGATGATTAAAAGTTGGCCATTTGACTGTCAATCTAAGTGGAATGGCCTCTATTTTTAGGTATTTGGACTATTATTGTGTGTCAAATCTCTGTATCGTAATTAGGTCGTAGCGTAGTATAATAGGACACTAGGTAATGACTAGTAAAACTAACATAGAGTTTTGATGTATTTTATGTATTATTTCGATGATTATTCAAAAACGCTAAAGAATTAGTTTGCGTAATACATGTATAGTTGATCATGTCAATGATAGGCATAGATGTAGATATGTATAACTTCTCCAAAGTATCTAAATCATAAAAATTGCATACAAATATGTTAAGGAGTTAACCTTCATAGAAATATATCTACCACTGATTTCTTTAATAATATATCTAAGATCAGACTGCACAATCAATATTAATTTAAGTATAATTAGATTTTCGCCTCACATGATGCACCTACTAAATTAAATACAGATTATGTTAAATAATACAATGCAATAAAGCCACATAATCAAGTCTTTGTACATGTACATATAAATTACTCTCTAATTAGTAATATAAATTAATAAATTAGTTGATAGAAATAAATTAATAAGGATATAAATGATATGTTCTCGTATCATAAAAGTCTAACTATATGGAGTCTCTCATGCTCATGGACTAGAAACACAAATAAAAGAAATCATATTTAACTCTCCATAGAGGTCTCTAAGCAGACAATCAATAGGTTGCATTTCTGAAAAAGAAATAAAATTTACTTATTTTTTTTCAATGATGTTTTAAATAATTTCATATTGTATTTATAACTTGTAACTTGTAAGATGTTATTTCGCTTTGGTATGTACTAACCATTTTATATATTTGGGAATGTATATTATTAGTTGGTGAAGAAGTATCAGGCCAATGACAAATAAATAACCTAATCCATACACACAGGCCACAAATATTATTGCCAATCTGAAAAAAAATAATTACTGTGTTTTAAATCGTTCTAATACCTATTATAAAAATCTAATTATTTCATAGTTATAGTAGCAAACACAACTCACTGAAAATCAAAGTACACATCGCTACAGTCTTCAGGCAAGAGTATATTGCCATAAAATATAAACGGTTGACACACTGTCGTCAGACCTAAGTTGGTGCCATGTAAAAGAGTACCAAACGCAAAAACTTGTCCTGCCAAAAAGTATAGATAATTTGGCCTGAGTACACAGCAATCCCACCTGGAAATATGGAATATAATTAGCAATAAGAATTACTATCTTGAGAGAGCTTTGTGGGGCTTAGTGGTTTGGTTACTCAACTGAACTTATGATACGGAGGTCTCAGGTTCGATACCTGGTCAGGTAAGTCATGTACATATGAGTTTTCCCTGGGCATATCAAAGGAAAACATCGTGAGGAAACCTGCATTACGAAGAAAAAAATCTAAGGCATGTAATCCATCAATTCGCACTGGGCCCGCATGGTGGATCGTGGCCTGAACTCCTATCTACCTACCGAAAATTACTATCTACCAAAAATATTACAATAAGTATGTACGGTTACATATTTAAATAAATTGTAAAACATACCATATTGAGTGAAAGAATCTCTCATTGACTTCAATCTGACATATTTGGCAATAATAAGAATCAGATGTCAGGACAGGGCTGAAAATAATATTATTTGTAAAATATCATATAGGTACACTAAACACTTTACAAAATAATATCACATCAAGGTGACAATTAAGGCATGAAAAGTATTTTTTAATTATTTTATTACACACCTGTATTCTTTTCCTTTTGAGGAGCCAAGTGCAAGCTCAAAATCAGCAACAGACTTCATTTTATAGAAAAAATATGAAGTGCATGACAACAATAGGAGAAAAATGAAGTGTTCTAGTTGTGTCACCTCATAGAGCTTCAGCAGCATTCCTTCAAACACCAAGAACATGCAAAGCCCTGAGGATATCGTCCATGAGAAGAAAAATGGGGACCTGTGAATTTATATTTGTGATTTTTACCATAGCTTAGCTTCGACCCATATGAATCTCGTGTGTTCTCTTGGTCGGAGTGTTGATTAGAGGACTGAGTTTTTTAAACATCTTAAATTTTTCTTCATTGCCCCCATAACATGGCACCCGGGGTCTCTCCCCTTTCCTTTACTCTCCTTCCTCTCTAAAATGTATTGCATCAGGGTTGCTATACATTCCAGGGGAAGGAATAGAAACAATAGCCAAGAGTTATATTTTTTTGCGCACCATCTCTTGACCCCAGTAAATTAAATGGTACCGGGAATGCAGTGCAGTGGTCCCTTTCATTACCATAGATACAATTACTGGCTATAAAGACAACTCGCCAGCTGCTGCAACGTTAACGTTATTCTATGTCTTATAGCTGTTTATTGTACCTGTTTTTGTGCCGTGGTCGTGAGCACACATACAATACACCCATTGCAATAACCACCATGACCGCAACAGTCACAGCGAAGGATATAGTCGCCGTCGACAGCATAAGCGGCACAATTGCGAACGGCAGGAAGGCGTCCATGTCCAGTTTCTTGCTGCTAGCTCTGCTCCAACCGTTTGGCAAGAGATCTTGAATGGTCAGCGATATAACAGGGAATGACGAAGACATGACTGTTTATATTTGGACCGAATTTATGCTTCGTTAGTTGAAAAAACATGAATTTAGTACATTTTTCGAAATAAAATCTTTTTTTTTTGGAAAATTCATCCCACAGGGAAAGGCAAAGCCAACTAGTAGGCCAGTCATTCTGGCGAGCGTTTGTATGGAGACCCCAACAATAACTCCTCTATCGATGAAACTTTTTTGTATACTTAATAGCATATTTATAAGAACAATTGTCAGAGAATCCAATAATATTTCGAGGCGGAAGTTACTTATTTTAATTGAAATTCAACATTATACCGTATCTTTTTCTGGAACAATGTTATGGTCATAATTCTTTTTCTATAAATTGTATTTTATTAGTGTGCTTCTGTACATTCATAAGTAAAACTACTTTTTAATTCGAAAGTGTAGGTATTTTAATAAAATGTCTTTTTTGGCCGTAGTTTCCATAGGATAATTGCTCCGCCGGGTTTCTGTTTTTAATATGCCTTCAAATTATTATTTCTAGTATAAGTACGAAAATCCAACAAAAAAATCCAAATGAAACAATTCATTATACAGAATTTGTCTTTTAACTATCTCTGGAAAATTACTCTATCAGATATTTTTTACAATTGTAATGAGATACCCACAAATAACCTGATTTCAAAAGAATCCAACAAAATATCCAGGCGGAACACCATTATTTCGAAATACCTATCAAGCGCAGGCCAGCGCGGGGCCCGAGGCGGGCGAGGGGCGTCGAAAACCGGTCGAGCGGCGGGCGAGTTTCTTCAAGTAGGTTAATAGGTACAGCTAACAGAAGATCAACACTTTGGACTAAGTACCGTTCTTATTATCTGCGTCGTAAGAGTTGAAATCGTGCGAATGCGAGCGAGTATTACCATTGATCTGCTGTTGTCCGTACTATACGTATGTATGTATGTATGTAGGAGGTTGATCTAAACATCGCAATTTAATTATTATTATCGTCACCGTTTCGAAACATACGAACGCAGTAAATGTAATATGCGTATTGCCTTGTATAAGTTTAGTATATAGTGTGTGTTTTCTTCGCGACACGGGGTCTAGGATAAACTAACCCAGAGATTCCTTTAGAGTGTCTTTAACTTAATTGGGCGCTTAGTGTTTTTTTATGTTACTTCCAGCTTTAAGAAACGCCCCTGTTGTGAATTTGTACTAGATTATTTGCAATTTTGTCGAAATCTAGTCGCGTTCATGTCTCACGCTGGTGCATGAGATAGTGTTTGATAATTTCGCCACGCCAAACAGCGGGCGTATTGGTCGAGTGGCTGGAGCGGTCGCCTCCCGTGCACGCGGTTCCGGGTTCGATTCTTAGCTAAATATATATGTTTTTTGTTTTTGTTTCGTGTTTTATTTTGTATTTTATTTTAATTGTGTTTCGAATTTGGTTAGTATTTTATCAAACATTTTGTTGTAATTATCTTTGAATTTTATTTGAGCATAAACTCTGAACTCATTTATACCGAAGTAGGTGTATTAGGAGAGCTGGGAATCTGTCTGTACTAGATTACTTGCAATTTTGTCGAAATCTAGACGGAGCGGTCCGTTCATGTCTCACGCTGGTGCATGAGATATGCTTGGTAATTTCGCCGGGCTAAACAGCGAACGAATCGGTCTAGTGGCTGGAGCGGTCGCCTCCCGTGCACGCGGTTCCGGGTTCGATCCTTAGCTAAATATATTTTTTTTTGTTTTTTTTTTTATTTTATTTTTGTTTTTTTTTTATTTTTTTGTTTGTTTTGTATTTTGTTTCGTGTTTTATTTTGTATTTTTAACCGACTTCCAAAAAAAGGAGGAGGTTATCAATTCGTCGAATTGAAAAAATAATTGTGTTTGGAATTTGGTTAGTATATTAGGCAGATCACCCTCACTTGTAGATTTTTGTGGTTGCAGTTGCGATTACATATTATTAGTAGGTGAATATCTCACGCTCATCGTACAAGTGTAGAATTTAAATTTGCTTAGCTGTAGGCGTCAGTATGACGTAAGTAATAAGACCTATGCCGCACGCAAATATACCCGTAGTCGATGTGCGAGCGAGTTGAAAAATAACAAGCTGTCTTTGTTACTCGAGGGGGTGAGGGGGGTCCGATCGCATGTAGCACGGCGCACCGTTCCGCTGAATCACTTATTGACTGATAATCTATTTTGATTCTAATAATATCACAATACAGTAGGGTTTTATATAACAGATAATTATAATTTTAAGAAATAATTTGATACACGCACACCAAACGAGATCCCACGGCGAAAAAAAAGTGTTTTGCCAATTGCCATTGTCCGTACTAACCTTGACATATGTTGTCGTACTTATGCGTTGATGATACGGGCTAGATTACGTTTTGTGTTTGTTGGCGTAGGTACTATCGTCTCGGTCGAGCTTACTTAAACATTCCACGTAGTAGGTACCTAGTAAGTACACATAAAAACACATCAAGTTGTAACACTTTGGGCCGCTCCAATCTATATATCTATCTGCGTCGTTAGAGTTGAAATCGTACTGAAAGTGTTACTATTGATCTGCTTTTGTCCGTACTAACCTTGACTTGACATGTTGCGCTTATGCGCCGATGATACGGGCTAGATTACAATGGTTTTGTGTATGTTGGCGTAGGTACTGTTGTGTCGGTCGAGCTTACTTAAAACATTCCAAAATCAGATCAAGTGTAACACTTTGAACCGTTCTTATTATCTGCGTCGTAAGAGTTGAAATCGTACTGCAAGTGTTACCATTTGTTTTGCTATGTCCGTACTAACCTTGAAATGTTGTCGTACTTATGCGCCGATGATACGGGCTAGATTAGAATGGTTTTGTGCATGTTGGCGTAGGTCGGTCGAGCTTTCACCACTCGGTAACGAGTTAACCTAAAATAAACCTTATTCGTATAACTTCCGTTTCTACAAATTATTGGATTCTATGTCAATTTCAATCTACATATGGTACTCTATCACTGTGCCAAATTTCATAGATAGATGAGTTACTGCTAGGGTCAACTCCTTTAATGACTGGCCTATAGGGCATACAGCCTGGTCTGATGTTAGTAGACTGTCTGAGGGTTGTGCAAAGTAAAATATGTATGTACATACCTACCTACAGCAAAAGTATGTACTTACTTAGATCATTTGTCAATGACATTTTGGGCATCTTGAACCGCTTAAAGGAAGAACGAATGCTCTAAGTTGAACCAAATTAAAAGTTTTCTCCAGGTGGTGCTATTGGCGAAAATGTCATCGCTATTAGCTAGAAATGTGACTTAAAAGTTAAGTGGTGGCTTAGTTAAACCACCTTGCTACCTAATTTATCGTCGTCCGAGCCGCACTGCGCCACTACCGGTGGCTTAGCGGAAACAAAATGGCGGGGGCGGACTTATGTCTGGCGCTGGCATCAGTTGACTACAGACATGTTGATCATCAAAACGCGGCAAAGATTTGTATAAGTAGGAGGATTTGTAGTAGTCCATATTAGTTCATAATATCTCCTACTAAAACCTAACTTTTATCGTGACTTGTGACATTTTTGATGATTTAGGTTTGTTTACTTAATTATGTTTTAAAAAACAATTACTTATAAACAAACTTAAATAAATAGGTGAGGTGAGAGAGATCGTGAAGTAAGAACAACAAAAAATACTGGGTACCTTTTTAGGGGTTATGTAAATAATAAATATGCTATGAGTAGGTTAGGTGTCTGAACTCTGAAGACAGGTAGATATTTATTTCGATATTATGAATATTTAAATGGGCAGTGATAATGAAACTGCATAGAGTAAGGATCAACATGATCGAAGAATCAAATTTAATCGAAGAACACAGGTAAGTAGTAAATACAGTCGAAACATGATATAAACGTTTAGCTAATAGCAGATCAAGTGTAGGTAACACTTTGGACTCTGGACCGTTCTTATTATCTGCGTCGTAACGTAAGAGTTAAAAACGTACTCGTACAAAGTGTTACACTTGATCTGCTGTTAGCTGTAGGTACAGGTACTATAGATAAGCTACCTTACTTACTATTTATTATACTTATTTTACTCTTTGGTATTGTATATAATTAAGTATGTAGAGTGTGCAAGTGCATAATACTAGATACCTACACTCGACAGTAAATTAATCGATGTTATACGATTTCAACTCGGAACGGGTGGCGGGCGCAGACAAGAAGAACTTTACTGTCCAAAGTCCAATAGTTACCTTACACTTGATATGCTTATTCGACTGTACTGACTAAGGTAACTATTGTAACTTACGAGTATGGTATGTACACTAGCCAAGCCGCAGAACTGCTAGCCAAGCCAAGTTGTCCATCAGACAAGTAAGTAGGCTGGTTTCAATCGGCTAGGCTTTGCAGCAGTTATCCGATACACATGCGCCTTGTCAGTCAACAACAGTTGCGCGCGCACGCGTACGAGCGTTGTATTTTTTACCTTATCCGCCGGCAACGAACGAACGACACACCGACTCGACCAGCACAGTATTGATCGGGCCTTCGCCGCGAATGCCGCGCGTCTGATACCCGCGACTCTATGTGAAAACATCAGATTCGGGAAAATCTGGAGCAACCGCTGGACTACAAACGGAAAAGTGATGGTGAATTAAGTGCTAAATACTACGGTTACGACAATGTCGAAGGTGAGTTCCGTTTCAAGGCTTGCATTAGGCAATCGTAACAAATCAGGGTTTCAGGTAGGTAGGTTGCTAAAATCACTGCCAAGGACGTTATAGGATCTAATGTAATTTAAGTATAACGTAGTTTGTAATTTAAGGATTTAAAGGATGGTTCATCCATCTACTTACCTCTCGTTTTCATATTGGGGTTGTATGCATTGTCATGAGCGCGGTAACTCCATCTACCTACTTACTACTATCTTATAGTTATAAATTATAGTCACAGATACATACAATAGTATTTTAAGGCCCAACTGAACCAAGTTATAATCCGAGTGTTAGTGGCTAATCCCGTATTATTATAAATCCACCAATTACAACGCCATTGATTGTGATACAATATGGATTAACATTAATCCGCAAATGGCGCAAATATTAATTCTTAACTAAGTAATTCCTTCCTACGAGAAGGTAGGTATTATAAAAAAGCAAGAGAATAGCAACTGAAGTGAGTTACTCATCACATATTAATATTAGTCATGTTCCTGTTTCACCCTGTATGCTAGGGTGATGGGGCCACATATTAATAGGTACACGACAAAGCGCAAAAAGCGCACATACAAAACAAAAGCAAACAGCGCCCCGGTGGATTACGAAGCCACAGACGGACAAACAGACCGGCAAGCTTGCGTCACCCAGGCTTCACGCACAATTATACTGTTCCCGGTGCCATTGAACTACTTTATCTAGCCAACTCATGATCATTTTATACATTGCAGTCATTAGCAGCTATATTTCCGAGATGCATGTTAGAGTAGGTGGTGCACTCGAGGAAAGTTTCGAGTCCAGTAGGTATACAATACAAACAACCACCTACCTTTTACCATATATTTACAGAGTTGTCACTTTAGTCGTATTTACCTACTGTGACAAAGTGGATCAGATAAGGTTCGTCACATATACCTACGACATTGTCATGGCGTATATGTGACGAACCTTCACATACCTATATCACAAAAATCGGGCCGATATAGGTAACCAATTTTGCTGCAAAGAATGCAAGTGGAGGGATGTGAGCGAGATTCAGATAAGTAGGTACGATGAATTTGGAGTAGGTGTGTCAGGATTGTGGCAAATGGAATTCCATCGTCTCTGCCTATCCCTATGGGAGATGTAATGTAATGGTCCAGAAAATCAAGATAAAAACAAATCTTTGAGATTGAACAAAAAATTCGTACTACCTACCAAATTGATTCCTCGAATTGGTTTTATAACATTTGTGAGGAAAGTGTTTATTCAAGAGTCTAGAAAATAGAGTTTTTTTAGTAAAGGACTGAGTAGTAGATAATATTATTGTAGTATCATACCTAGGACCTATAGGTATAGGTAGGTATGTAGGTACATGATCTAAATTAAGAACTTCAATGAATTCTTTGCAAATTGAGTCCATCAATTCAATCCATTGAGCTCTTAATTTATATTGAGATAACACTCGATACTATAACTCGTGTAATAAATACCTACCTATTTACATTTGAGTTGACGACACATCAGTTAATAAAAAAAAATTATCAGCACCTAATTAATTTTAATACAATTTCAAATAATTCGTACTTATGATCTCAAGTTCCATATATTTTCGGACCGCGGATGCGTAAGCTTTCTTTGTTCATAAGTTTTCTTTGTAGGAATAAGAAAATGCGTATCCTGATACCTACGGCTTAACTCAAATAAGTATGTGTACATAGTAGGTATTATGTGTAGGTAGGTCTAACTTTGCGGTCGCCATCTTCAATATGGCAAAAAATTCGCCACGGGTGATTGACTTCTCTTCCAAGCCACGTTTTTTATTCAATCTGATTGGTGGTTCAAGCATAGTATACCTAATAATGAGTACGTTCAAGTTTTCCGCAAAACTTACAATCAGTGACATATTTTAATACTTAAGTATCTTATTTAGTTACATAAACATGACTTTCGGCCGCGATACTGTCCGCGTGAAATTCCATATCACGAGAGCATTTAGGTAAGTTCCATTCCATTGATACCTTTCCAGCATTTTTGTATTTGGTAATAAAAAATTGTCATTGAACCTTTAATGGTGCTGGGATGCTAATTTCAACAGGTTGTAAACAGTGACGAATAGTTTTTTTCTATTCATGCTGTAGCGGAAAGGGTATAGGAAGCCGAAAGGGAGTTCTAGTACTTGTACTATTATTTCTTCGGTGGTTCTAGACAGTACTCGTAAAGATAATTACTGAACAATTTTTGTTCTTAGACTTTTCGATTTTCGCGAATTTATTTTTTAACTATTCATACATTTTGTATCTTTCTATCCTTACATGATCGATTTGTATTAGACATTGATTTATTTTTATTTTTTATTCGACTTTATTTCGTAGAATAAAAGTTGTTCAGCAACCGAATCTAAACACCTGAGCTGAGATATGATACCCTCCTTTCGGCTTACCCTTTCCATAACACCGTATACTATTTTGGCCCATGTTTCTAAATGTTGTTTCAAATGTGTAGGAACTAAATAGGTACCGGTGTAGAAACACCAAACATTATCTACAATAAGATAGCATACCCTATAATGCACATGACGTTCCTCATTATCAGTTTTATTTACATTCGAGACCGATATCAACCATACACAAAACAACCACTGTAAAGTAACTTATGCCGTCTTACAGTCACATATACATAAGTTAATGTAATTGTAATGTAACCTATCTATGTCTTTGTGTTATATTGAATTGTACAATGTGCCTGATAGCCAAATGCTGGATGACAAAGCTGAGCAAACGTTGTAAATTGAAGCTGAGGTTAGGTAACATCGCTTGACATCATATCGCCAAGGGCATTTTCGTCTATTGGTTCATGGAAACATTCTTATGTATGTACCTTAACGTGTGTTATGCGTAGCATAGGCATATGTACTTATTAAGTAGATATGTATGAATCGAGCATGAAGTCGTGTCTGAATTGGATTTATGCATGATTTATGGTTGCTGCGGCTGTATATGCTTGCTAAATCGACACATAACATAGATATCAATATCACATCAAAAATTGTTGTTTGTATAACTTTAGCAGACTATTTGTTAAGTTTGTACAATCCTCGAAATAGCTAAGTATTCGTTTATTTTGTTTGTAATATTTGGCTACTAGCTGTTAAGGTGCAAATTATATATAAACAAATAAATTCGGAGATCTTTTAAAAATCAATTTTAGTTACCTACCTATCTCTACTTTACCTACCCACGGGATAAAGATCATTTATTCCGTGACTCTACCAGCTCAATGTGTCTTTCTTCTTACGTCCAATCCAATAGTCGTGTGTTATTTTATTATATGGTAATATTTTTAACCAGTTTTAGCGACCTTGGAGGTTGTAACTGCATCTAAAATTTTCCTATTCGTTTCACCAGAAAAAAATAATTGCTTATCGATTGCACTCACTACGAGCTGTTTTCGAGTAAATGAATATCGTATACAAGTGGAGTGTTGTAAGCGGGTTTTGGAAATATTCAACACGCAAACAAAAAAACCTTGGATTTAAAATGTTTTTAAAATACTACAAGAGTTCATAAAACCGGTGTAAAACAAAATGGAAAGATTAAATAATAATAATAATCAGATGTGCTCAGAGATGGGTTCCGCTAGATGTTGGATTCATGTTCCCGTGGAAGCCTTTCAAATGAAAGGTTTAAAAACGTTCGTTTTTACACAGGAATGAAAGATAGAGATCCCTAGATATACTTTTTAGATCCCTAGATAGGTAGACTTTTGTATCCATTGATGGAATCATTAAAATCCGGAAAAACCAGAGCGTTCTTCGGATTATAATGGAATGGGAACATGTGTGCTTAAAAATTTAATTTAATTTAATTTGGCATAGGTAGGTAGGTAACTACTACTTACCAGAACCAGCATAATACTGACGGATACACATTAATTGGTACTATTTATATTTACTTATATGTAGAATGTAGATATATATTGTGTTCCGCGACTCATTGCAGTGAACACGCACGATGCTTATTATCTTAACTTGCTGATCGTGAATTTATAAATTGTAATCAGTTTGCGAGACGAGTTCCTGCACGACGGGCAACCTTGGTGGAACATTGCTGCGTTGACCTTTTTCTATTTTTTTTTTTGATGGAATGTGATAAAATGAAACAACTTGGCGGAAGATAAGTCGCGGCTTCACGACTTGTGCAAGGACCTGGCACTCTATGTTGATGTTTTTTTAATTATTGTTTAAGATATTTAGGTATTATTATTGTAAGTAGGCTTACATATAGGTACTCGTACCTACATACTTACCACAGCATATCGATCAAAATAAAACAAATACACCTAGGTACCGTATTCCCGTCCCGTAGGTATAGTATGTACGTAACCCGCCTCAAATATTTTACTTGCATAGAGATACTTCGGGGTGGTGTAGATGTGTTCCTTTGTGGCCTGTAACCTAAATGGTTTGATGATGGATTTTGATGTCAGTACATGAGAAGGTATCGTTAGACGATCACGAGATTGATATAGGATTTTATGCCAATAAAAACCAGCCGGGCTTTTTGTTTTATAGTCTGGGACTGGGACATAGTTTTCCCTGATTTGATGATATACTTAATAAATATTTATGACCTACTTGATACGCGATGATGCGATCATATCGTGTTGGTACCTAATTTTCCGTTCATATGGAAACTATTGTCTAGAATATTGATCGTTCTCGATCATATGTCTTCGAGTAATATAATCATGGAATTATACAGCAAATGATCGTGAATTCGTGACTTCATCATTCGCTACAAGTTGTTATAGGTAAGGTTATTTAGATCAAAAATATGTGTATAAAAAGAAGTAGATTCGTACGCAAGTACAAATATTTTCTTATTACCACCTACTCGTAAAAGTGAAAATCACAGAATAGACCTTGTTGAAGAAAATTTTGGGATACCTACACTCGAGGAAACTTTCTGTAGTAACTGACAGTTTCTATTCAATTCAATTCAATTCAATTCAATTCAATTCAATTGTTGTCCTGGGTAAATTAGGTGTAGTTTTTCGACTTTTCCTACAAATAAATGTATTAAGTAGGTAATTTTATTTGAACATTATGAATACAGAGAGAAACCGAAATGTAGGTAGAATTTAAGATTATAGTTATCTTGGTTATTTATTTTTTGATTGTTTTTCTTTTTATTCTTCTTGCATTTCTAGCTCTACCTCTCGCTATTTAAAATTCTTAATTTCCTTAATTAGTTGGTTGCCTGGAAGAGATCGCTTTTAGGGATAAGGCCGCCAAAATTGTACATTATGTTTGTATTATTCTGTAATCTTTTTCCGTATTTGTTGTTTTATGTACAATAAAGTGTATTTGAATTGAATTGAATTGAATAGATATTTATGCTATTGGTATATTTATTTTGTAAAACACATTGGTCGTAGAATACAACACAGAAAATGCATAATATATATTACGTAATTATTATACCGCCCATGCCAAATTTTCCAAGCATGTTTCCTAACTACTGACCCGGTTCAGTTCAGTTGCGCTAAAAATACAGTCTAGTATTCTTGGTTGCTATGGAAAAATAAACATATGAATTGTGGTTTACGCTGAGACAAAAATGAGGTAGATAGTCAGCTGTTATCATTTTATTAATTTTGTCATTATAAGTTAAGCGATCATGCACGCTAGAGCGGCTAGAGCTTTGAGGTCTAATTGCACCTTATTGGATGTTCATACTATAAAATTGTAGGAGGGACCTAGGAATAATCCACTAATAGGTGTTACCTATATTGCTTCATTTGACTCTTCACTTGATTGGAAAACCAAGCAGTCTATTTGGTTGACATTTACTAGTTAGTAGCAGGCACTTGTCCGGGGACACTGGACAAGTATAGGTAATAAAAGCCAGCTAGGATTGAGAATTCACCAATAAATAAGATTATAATTTCCTGGGCCCACCTCTTGTGGTTGAAGTCAGATTGCAGAGCACCCGCTATGTCGTTAATAAATTAATTAAACGAGAAACCGGTCTGATGAGATACTTGCTCTCTTGTAATGATGTAAAAAATCTACGACGCACAAATAAAACCCCTAGTTATATTATCTAGTTATAGTCAGTAGACATTACACAAGCTACAGATATTTACTTTAACTTAACTTAAATTTTCAGCTTTTAAATAAGTACTTAAAACAGAAAGAATTAATGTTGAACGAAATCTAATATTTTTGAAGGTTTACGTAACTTTGCGGCCGCTGTCTAGTTATCGCAAACCTGATAATGTGGTAAATGACGCTGGCAATTCGGCTTGACACGTTGACCGATGTAATCACTTTCTATTTTTCTTTGCACACAAGATGCATACTAGACGTGACTTAGCATATTTATTTAGATGGTTATTTTACATGTCTCACAAAATAATGGGTTGGTTTAAGTGACTGCGATTTTCAAAGGCATTTTCTAATTTGACAAATTTCTAAGCAAGTGCTTTACAACAACTGATGCCATGATAATTAAATAGGTCTAGAGAGAGACCTCCATGATGTGACCACCTCTGAAAGATAAAATCAAACCTCTACAAATACGTACTTACCTAATTACTACGTTCGAAACTATCAGTGGAAATCATTAACAACCACTACTGCAGGTAATCTAGGCATTTAGAATGCTAGAAATGTGCTACTTTCGCGATGTTTTTTTAAACTTTTCCAATCACGTTGAGGTGAGTGGGGGCGGTATGTGCCTAGCGAAACCTTAGGTATCTACTTATCATCTTTATATGGCTGCTGCTGTCGTGAATCACACGGTAAATTCACACGGTCTTAAAATCAAATACTATGTCATATAACGGGGGAGATTAATTAGTAATCTCTTGCAAAGACTATAGGTAATTGTTTCTCACGAAAACAAAACACTGTAACTGCTTGACGGTGAGATTTCTAATCTATGAACTTCCTGCTATTTGGAAGTGAAGACCTTTACGAACTTATCTGGCCTTTACTTTCGATCTATGATGTTATTTCTGAATAATAATCACTTATCAGAAAGTTTCAGTTATATATAAGGGAGGGTTGTTCAATGTGCATAAAGGGCCGGCCTTCCACATCAAATAAGTAAGGAAACCTAGACTGCGTTGCTTAACCTGCATAGGTAGGTAGATATTTATAAGAATTGTACTCCATGGGATCGAAGTCATTGTATGGATGAGTGGTAACTCAACTAACACTCACAAATTATTGGTTGAGTCGATACAGTATCTACATATACCTAGGTAGGTACAATCTACAACGCGTTCTGTCGAATTTAGTAGCCTCGAATATTCGTGGGATCGAACGCCAAAGGTTCACATATTTGCTGGGTCGATCGATTTCGATACCCATCCCACCCAACTACAGCACCGATGACTTAATAGGTGCCGACATAGACTATTTTTATTTTGATGTTAGATACCTATATAGATAGATAATTGAGTATACAATTTTGATTAGTATTTACAATTACGATTACCGACTTTAGAAACGTTATTAGCGTTAGAACGTACATAGTAAAGTAAGAATCGTATAAAAAGTGTTCACTTACGAGTAGAGTAGATAAATGGTTGAACTTGTGGATACCTAGATTTTAGGATACCTACAATTTACATTGGGATAGTTAATTTTAGAGGGAATAGGCATGTCCTGGGTCCGAGAAAGCAAATGTACACCATCTACATATATTTTGTTTTAGTCCACCTATATTTCAGCCAAATAAAAACCAAATTTACACTTCGTCTAGGTTGTCTCCATTTACCATTTTAACAGGGTAATTTTGTTGACAAGCTCATACATAATCCAATGCATGAAATGGAAATGGTTAACACATAATAGCCCGGCCTTATTGTTTGCTCAGGATCTGAAGATTGAATTAGATACATTAGCATCTTCCGTTGTTATTAGGTCACCACTAAAGGTTATCAACGCAAAGGTCATGTAGCTATGTACAACAACGTGGGTATATGTATAATGCACTTGTAAATAGTAGTACCTACCTATGTATATAGTTATGTAGTACAGGAGCAAAGTACAGGAGCAAGAATGAATAAACCTCTAAAATACAGTGAATTATGTGGAAAAGAGCTGAAATAGAATTAGAAGGAACTATATTCATAAAGTAAAATAAATCACTGCTGGTCCAAAATAGATAGGTAGGTGTAACATTCGCTTAATTTACTTTTCTTTGATTTTTAAAATACATATTTTTGTGTTTTCAGTTAGGTACCTCACTATGCTAATATGCTCATAAATAAATTTGTCTATGCCTATGTTGAAAGCAAGGTAAATTACCTACTTAGTTCATGTCGCGATTATTGGTAGATTATAGGTACCCACTAAAGACTAACCAATCGATTAGCCCTGGTCCACTCTGGTTTTAAATAACATTACGAAACAAGGCGTGTGTAATGTCACGTAAACTGAAGCTATAACCTTGAAAATCATAGTAACAATAGCTAAATAATTACTTCACATATTTTTCTTTGCTCACAAACATTAGTTTCAATATTCATGAAGAGTACCGGGAAATAATAAATGACCTTCAAATTACACGAACAGAAGTGACCGACACACAGGTATCTCGATAAATTCGCATGTTTACGAAATATTTTAACATCTCATTTTTCTCTATTAGTAAAACATGTGAATATCTACCTATCATTAGATGTGCTTTGCGATCGCATGAATTACCTTTCGTAGCAAATAATCAAGTAAATTAAACTTAATATAAATTCCATATAATTTAAATGGGTACATAATATATGTAGTTTCACACACACACACGCTGTTGCGAAAATCTTGAGTGGTACGCTAGTTCGAAAACTCATTGGATCGAAAACCGCTGTAGCGAATGACGTTGTTGCGAAAAACATTTTAGGTGGTAGGTACACTAGTTCGAAAGCTCCTTAAATCGAAATCCACGTATTCGATACTGGGACCGATTTGTTCTGTATGGGAATCGAACCGATGACCGATGAGGCAGTAATAAAATCGTGCTAGAGCGCGGGTTAGTTATCCTGTTTTAGTATATAGATTATTGTGTTATTCTAGCTGGCATGCGCAAGAAAACATATTTTTATCTGACAAGAAAAATAGTGTAGTACAAAAAAATTGCATCAAACAACACACATGAACATGCTGAAAAGAGATATGTAAAAGTTAAGGTCAGTGGTGGGGGAATGTTCCGTCCCTTTCTAGCAAAACGATATTTTAGTGGGTATGTATCTTGTATGGCAACATCACATGATGACGTCTCGTCCGTCACCACCGGTTACCAAGTGCAGTTGCCATTTCTTTCTAACTCTGATTATTAATTACCTGTAAGTAATTATTACAATTTTAAACCTGTTTTTACATTTGACTATCAATTTGCGTCTATTTTTTTAAAGCATTCAATTTTCGATATTAGGCATATCTCTAAAAAGATGAACCCGTTGATGTCTTTTGTATATGAAGCTATATGAACGCTACAATAGACATCAACGAGCTTGTAATTTAAAATCTAGCAAAAACATCTTGAAATCTCAAAAAGTTTTTCGCAATAGCGTCATTCGCTACAGCGGATTTCGATCCAATGAGTTATTGAACTAGCGTACCTACCACTCAAAAAGTTTATCGCAACAGCGTGCGTCGCAAGAAACTACATACCAAACCCAATTTAAATAGTCGCCATGCTGAATTCATTAACAACTTATTTGCAGTCATTTCGGTTACCAAACGTAACCTTATACCAAGACCAAGGTTAAGGACTGTTAGGATTTCCTGCATGTATTTATTATTCATATACATACGGTTATAGTAATTTTACGAAACGTAACGTAAAACTTGAATTAAATTGAAATTACTTAAATATACATCTGATGCGAAAATGATCAATTTATACGTAGTTATACCGTTTGTATTGAGCAGTTAATCGATTTGTTTAAATCATTAATTTATTTTTATTCGTAGAACACAAGTTGTCCAGCTATTGTTACTGAACACCCTCTTTCAGCTTAGTGTAACCCTTTACGTTACAATACACTTTGTATGTACAATCCCGGTCGGGAGATTTTTTTTTACATTTACACTTTGTACAAGTTTTAAAATCAATTCCAGTCAATGATTCTCGTACGGACAACAGCATATCAATAGTAACACTTGCAGTAAAATTTTACGACGCAGGTAATAAGAACGTTCCAAAGTCCAAATAGTTACACTTGATCTGCTGTTAGCTGTACCTACTAAAATGGCAATCGTTATATGAAAATAGCTAACTGAAATGGCAACGTTTAGTAATGGGCACAGGGTTATTTTATTAGATACATATAAGTTCTGGGTTATTTTTACAATTTACAGATAGCTCTTAAAATATATTACATCACAAACTCAGATACTTAGTAAATATGATCTGAGATCACAAAGGTTACCCATTAGTACTTAACTAAAATTAAAGTGTGACGTTCAATACCTTAGACGCTTATCTACTAATTATATGAAATATTTTCACTATAAATGGGTGTAATTTTCAATGTATCTTTACTTGCATTTATATATTTAATTATTCTACTTGCATTAGGTACCTAGATACATTGTAGGTAATAATCTAATCTAATCTACAGGGCGTTACCTATGTCAAACAGTTAAATGATAAGATAAGGAAGTGTTGCAAACCAAGACATTGTAGATAACCAACAATTAAGTGTCCAATTAGTTAAGTAGTAACTTTACTCAGTTACAACGCTTGTGGCGAGAACTTATTATATTTCTCTTAATCTTCCGAGATTTTAGATAAATTTTCATGGTGAAATAACTATAACTAAATAAAATATAAAGTTGCCCGTAGTAAGCGATTCATTAAATATCAGTAATTTAAAATATGTAAATGTCATGAATAGGTAAAATGTTAAATAAGTTCACTCATCGTACTTTTGAAAGTGTACAATTTCCGTACATAGTTTGTAAACAAAAAATGTGCATTTAAAAATGGTTAAAAGGCAACGGTTGCTGCTGAGTTTATAACAGTTGGTATTAATGCACCGAATTACGCGTCAGTGTTTACTTTTTTTTGGTGCACCAGCCGGGAAGTTAATGGTACGCTCGACAGCACATCAATGGGAGTTGTTGAAATTCAAATCTTATGACGCAGACAATAAGAACGTTACAAAGTCCAAGGTATGCGTGCCTTCGAAACATAGAATTATTATCATTTTGTCTCGAGTCCAAGTTTTCTCAATTAATTATAGATCTTAATCAACGCGAAATTTTATGGTTTTTTCTTCATTCCACGATCCTTGCCTCATAGTGTTGACAGTGAGAATATGTTTTTTACATAAAATAATTTTTGAAAATTATTCCCAATTAGGTATCTACCTACTATGAAACTAGGTAGGGAAATGCTAAATTGTAGATATTAGAATCATTTATTCTTATAGAAAAATTGTGAATTACAAGTTTCGATACACACGACGACTTACTTAATTTATTCTTGAATCGAAAATGCCGTTGATCAAATAATAGAATATTTAACATTTTATCTAATGGTTTCGCTACAATTATTTCAAGCTCAGCGCATTTACCACGAAGCCTCGCCATAATTAAGCCTAGCTGATTGTTCTAATGGGCGTAAATGAGCATCGCTCGCGGAGGAATCAGGCTGAGAAACTCTTGCGCCGATTCGGTACCAGTACGCGTGAATCATTTGGTATATAAGTACCATTCTTACCATTGTTAGGTGTTCGTGACTTTGCGCTCTGATACCTACTGGTAGTGTATATGTCTGCAATTTTCATTTGGTCACTTTTCTGCGGACTATTTGGGTTAGATCCTAGAGAGGTACATTTTGATGGTGGTGGTGTATGGTGGTGCATTTTGATTGTAAAACTAAGTAAAAGCTAATTAATTTGAACTAGTGTCAGGATTGCTATCAGTAGTTTGTAATTTGTTTTGTGCCACTTGATGATAAGTAGGTATGCTATTTGTATGCCAGAATCGCACCAGTTGGAAGTCCATCGTATTTCTCTTCCCCTGCGCGAAATAAAGGCGTGAGCTTTATGTAGTATCTATCACAAGTGATTTTTTTTATGAGGGTCAAAAAACATACGTTGAACTCGTGTCTGAAAATGTACCTACTGAAAATTCAGTTCCTAAAATGTATTGAAATCAATACATTTTAGGAACGTGTTTATGTTTTTTGTGCTGTGACATTTGGTAACATAGGATACTCTGCGCTGCCTACATTGGTTTATCTCAGTCCGATCCAACATTTACCTTGTCGGCACGGCAAATGTCGGACCGCCTGCTATCTGAGGCTGCTATAAATCTCTCGGTCAAAATCACCAACCCTTAGCTCGCTGAACCCAATCGTACCAAGGGCAATATCGCGCCTGATCGACATTTCCTTCGACTTTCCTATTGGGCGCACTTTGAGGCACCTACTTAAATATTGGTTCTAGGCTGACATAAACCCAGGAACAAGACACACATTTATCATCATTTTAACTTCTTGGTTTTAATCCCATGCATGTAAATAATAAGACATTTACATCTACCCGGCGAAGACCTTGTACATATTGAGCGATTGTATTACAGGTCAATAGGGTCGCATGAATAAGAATTGTTAATTTAATATGTTTGGAGTGTAACGTATGCATGAGTATAAATTTAAAACCCAACTCTTCATAAACAACTGTATGAGTGCAATAGGTGGGATGGTCACCATGCGTGACGGCCGACTGTCCCGTGAACCGTGATGAGAACAGTCGGCGCGGGCGCAGTGTGCAGTGTTGGTCGTTGGATATGTTCTGCTGTGTTTTACTTGTCTCAGTCACTGTCTAGTATCTCTATCTATACATACTCATATGTGCAAGATCATAGTTTACAGCAACTAGGTACGAATTTGTGTGAAAATCTAAACCAACTAGTACATACTTGTACGTATCGATAGTGTTGATTCGTAGTAGGTATCGTAGTGATTCAAAGACATACCACGACGCGATCAACACAATATTCAAATTACACAAATATCAAGTGACTCATCAATCTCATCATGGTCCATTTCAACTCCCCTCGTAAGTGTAGGCTCCATAGTGAAAGCAAGTAGAGTCGACAGCATATCAACATACAAGTAGGTAGTAGGTAGTAGGTAGATACGTATATCTGCGTACTCGGAAACATGTAGGAAACGTTATAGAACGGAACTGAAACATGTGCGAATATAGGTACTCATATAGAATATATAACTTGTCAATTCTATCGCAATCGTGACTGTAGTTGCGTTAAAAACGTTAAACTAGCGAAGTATAACGAATTAGTAGTATCGGTGACTGACTGCTGTAGCGTTTTGTATAATTTTATATTGCGTGCCTTTAATATCGGTGTAATCAATGCGTAGTATCATGTGAAATCTAAGGTGACCTGTTATGTTTCTCACTTATTAATTACCAATTTGTTTTCGTTTCAGATACCCATTGATAGAAATGGCAAGCTACGATCTACAGAAATGCGAGCGGTCTACTCAAGTGGTCATTCTAAAATCAAAATCTTGGAATCAATAAACACTAGTGTAGTTAAAGAATCCTCAGATTCAAAAGAAAAGTCACAAGAGACAGATACGAAATCGAATAAGTCATACGTTTCACTAATACCGAAAATGAACTTAAGCCTAGATAAAGTTGTCGAACAGAATCCGAGAATCCTAGATTTGCGCGAGAAGCTAAACGAAATAACGAAGAAACAGAGTCGCAATGTCGATAAAATGACGAAGGGGCTCATAAATGATATAACACAGCAGCTTGTTGACGAGAAAGATGTGGACGAATCTGGGCCATACAGTTTATTATTTGATCTACAAAGTGACCCGTCCACATCTGGCGAACAGCATCATTGGAGAACAGAAACGGATGCAAATTCACAAAATTTAAAAAAATCCAATACGTCTCTTGATAAGAATGCAGACAGATTGCCGAATGTGGTCAAATTTGATGACAAACAAACGCGAGAATTTGAATACTCATGTGAGAATGATTATAATTTTCTGGCCAAAAAACCTTTTAATACCCATTCGCGGTCTGATCTATGCTTACAGTTGAAATCGCATACGCATCCACGGCCTTCTGAAACGAATTTAAGTCCAAATGATAATTCGCTAAGCAGAACCAACGAAGAAAATTCATTGGATGACAGTTTGGGTATTTTGACACCCGACCAAATGGACGATATTTGCTATTTAGAAAACACATTTTCTCCAACAGTAGAAGGGTTACCTATATTCTGTAATAATAGTGAGAGTAAAATATCTCCAGATAACGGCGATACTCCATCAACTGATAAGACTGAAAGTAATTCTGCAGCATCGACTATACATAACGATGGCTTTGATACTGATAGTAAAAAATGTGAATTTAAAAGCACAGTTACTTCAGTTGCCATACCAGTAATAAATTATGAGGCTCATAATATATTAACAGCCCCTGAAAACAACACTAGTAAAACGGTTTGTGATCTAGAACCTGAACCAGATATTTTAATGGTTCATAATCTAAATGAAACAATCGCCTTAGCTAATAAGGACGAGCTTCCAAGTCTAATAGAGGAGGAATTTATGCCTTCTATTCACAGCAGCATTTTGGAGCCAGCCAGTTCTATTGCAGAGACTACAGTAAATTTAGAAATACCATTGGATTGCAAACATGATAACCGTTTAGTTGTTAACAGAATAGAACAAACACCTTCACCCGAAGATTTACCTTTAGACAATTCTGATTTAAACGGGGAAATCAGTACATACTCTCAGTTTTCTGCTTCAACTCTGCACGATTCACAAACTTATTCTGATAGTAAGCACGATTACCCCAAATCAATGGAAACATCTAAAGTATCAAATAGTTTTATTACTAGTATCACCAGCATTACTAGTCTAGATGGTTATCAAGGGGACGGAGAAATGTCTAGACCGGTGAGTAGAGGTGCCGATCATTCTATAGAACACCGTGAAGATGTTATGGAAATGGATTGGCAAAATGTTCCCGTGGCAAGAAGAGCAGATCCAATGACTGATTCTGATTTCTTCACCGAAAGTGACGCTGACGGGTTAGATGACAACATGCAAAGAGGTGATCGAAAGGCTCAAGTGATCGATGGCGCTCTTTATGGTGGAAATAATGGAAATGGAAATCCTCCCTTGATTGTAAATAGAAACGACGATTCTTGTATGGAATCTAGCGGGGTATATACGGACTTTGAAAATCATCGTTCGTCACCAGTATTTTTAAATGTTATTGATGACATGTCCCCGGAAGGGTCTACGCCCTCAACACGTTCTGAGTGCAGTCAAAAAGATAGTAGTAATGGAAAATTAGATGTTTTTAACAGCCCCTTAAATGATACTTTTATTGAACAAAAATCAGAAGTAGCTAACATATTCGGCAACGATGAACTTAACGGTACCAGTAAAAGAAATTCTTTGAACAGTGATAAAGATTTAAGATCAGGTGAGAAGAATAAGGAAGAGAAAAGAAGTTTTACTCTGAAAAAGTACAAAATGCCTAAACGTGATGTGCCAAGTAAGCTGAAAAGTATGTTGGCAAATAGAAAAACTGATGTGGACACTAGCGTACAAAGCAGTCCGAAAGTTGTTAAGAAAACCGACAGACGTGAAAATTTCTCGAAGAAGAACTCGCTAGACTTGAAGAGTGATTACAAAACGAAGTCATTTAAAGATATCAAGTCGAAGGTGGACTCCTCGTTTTCGTTACAACGTTCACAGACTGCGTGTATTGTAACTAGGCTGTCACTAACTTCCAAGTCAACAAATACCAATACGAAGCCGAAAAGGTTAGTTCATTAATTTTGCTTTCTTCTAACACCGCCGTCAGTCAGCTTGCATTGGATACAGCTGTTAGCAATTTGTAATCCTATGATTTTCTCTTTCTATGTACCTATCCTAATCTCTAGAAACTCAATAATTACCATTAAATAATATTATCTCTATCGTAACTCTGTGCTCGATTTCCTTGACGTAAATCTGTGTTCAGTATTTCTTGCTTTGTATTATTACTTGTTCATTCTGTTAGTAGAGGTTAAATGGGTGATCTAAATATACAAATTTCGCCTTACTTTGCTTATAACGTTAATCAAATACAGACAAGAGCGCGGCATCATTTTTATGTAGGTAGACAAAACAATTTGATTAAAGACGAAGAAGAATAATTATCAACCTGTATCAGCCTTAGTCCATTAATCCAAGCAAGGCACCTACTGTTAACTACGAATTTGTTTCAGTCGCCACATGCGTATGCGCATGGACCTGGGTTCCGCAAATGGCAGCGGCAAAAGTAGCCTGCACAGCTCACAAAGTGACATCAGTGCGACCGGCACTCCTCTCGGAAAACACCCATCCAGCCGCTTCCCTTTACTGAGTGAGTACTGCGAATTTATGATTACCTATGCTGTGCTGCCCGCCGTCCGCTTTTAGCGACCTCTGAGTTATCCAAGAAAGTCGATTCTACATTTGAAAATTTCATTGAAATAAAAAGAAATATGTACCCCGGTGATCTGATTTTCGGATGATATGTTGGAAATTAATGATGCTTATATTATGCGTCTGCGACTGGAAATCGAATTTAAGTCAAGTTAGGCTGATCGTTGTCTTTCTTTCATTAACTGGATTCCTATAATATAGTATTATCTATTATAGTTATTTTATTTTACCCTAAGTTTAAATAAAATTCTGATGTATCTATTTTCATTGCTACTGAATTACCTATAATCTAATGGCACATACCTACACCAAAAGATAACTCGAGTGTTAGCGACTTAGTTAACCTGTGAAAACGATACCTACATACATTTTTCTTGAAGGGTATTTGTAAGATACCCTATTTTGATTTCACGAGGTCGAGGCACGCAGTTAATATTTTCTTATTTATAGATATGTATAAAATAAATGGCTAGACAACATTCTAACGCCAAGTGCCTCAGATATCAATATGAATTTGTAGAAAATTGAAAATATCGTGATAACTACTGATGGATGGTTGATGAGATAACTGGTACTTTACTCCACAACTATTTTTGATATTAAATTTCTCAGGCGTAAACAAAACGAGCAGAACATAAAATACCGCGGCTCAGTCGGCAATATTCTGTTCTATAATGAAAATGTTCTGCAATGCTTGTTACATTAATAACGCCTGGTAAATTTTCAACAGCAATGCGTCACTTGTCTGCTATTGATTCGATTGTTGGTTATACAATAAAAGGCTTTATTTATTTTCGGGTGGACATTGATTTTCGCCAAGAGATGATACAAAAGTATGCATATACTGTCATATTACCTAACTGTATAGAATTGGTAATACCTAGATTGTGTAATAAATGTGTATTTAACAAATAGACAAATGAACGAACAACGGTGACAGTGACAGGTGCCCAATGCCAATCTACGTAGAGGGAGAATTTATATATTATGTGGTATGTATGATTGAGGTGTTAAAAAAATCATGAATGTTTTCTAGTTATTGAATTTTTGCGAATTTCTAGCAGTGGTTAGTGATAGTGTGATGTCCAAAAGTCGTTACCATCATTCAGTGCCTATTCCAGTGCCAAGTACACGTTGTGACAAAATTGATAAGCAACTTGAGTCAGGCGTTTAGTGGTCGATTCAATTTTAATAAAACCTGATAAAACTAACCAATGACGGGAATTAAGATGATAGGCGACTAGCACAATAAAATATTTACCTGATTGAATAGTATACTCATACTAATCACAACTTTGCATAATCTGCTACAAACTTATTGAGTAAGTAGAGATTATCTGATAACACGAGAATTAGTTTTCTTCTAATAGTATCTATCGCGCTAGTATTCTGATATATTCTAGTATATTTAGTAACAATTGTATAGTTAAAGTGGTTAAAACACAGGTTAAAAGGAAACAGGTGTGCGATCAATTGTGTGTGATACAATCTTAAAAATATACATAAGTAGGTTCGTTCGTCTGTTTTTGGGTTCTGTCATTCCAAATCAGCTGTGATGCGACAAGCAAGCACAAGCATGAATCGATGCGGAAGGTCAACAGTGCGACTGGCACAGCCAGCACAGGGAGCAAGTTGGGACCGCGTGGTAACTGGCATTTCCTCTCGGTTGGGCTCAGTATGCCAGTCGCCGGTGAGACGCGAGCCGGCGCGCGCCGCCAGTCTGTCGCGCTCGTGACGTCAACTTGCAACGCGAAAAATCAATGGATTCCCTTCAACCACTAAGGTTAACCGCATACCGCATTTTCTTGGTGAAAATGTGTCATATGCCAGTGAAGTGTTGACGCTCCCCGCTACTCAAATTATCGATCAATCGAATGACAGGTTGACAGAAAACTACCGCGTCACGTGAACGGTTAACTTTCAAGTTTATTTTGTGTGGTGTCATAATTTCAGTTACTACTGTTCGTAGGATGGTTTTGTAAATATTATTTATCAGGGATTTTAATTTCAGAAAGGTATTTTAAGATCTGATTTGCAGTTTTCTTCGTTGCCCAAGATACGTTACATAAAGTTTTACAGCATTGCCACCTATCGTTTTTAGAATTTATTTGACAACAATGTCATCACGATAAATCACACATTATTGGTGCAGTAAATACTACTTCAGTATGTCTTGTCCTTCATATTTGTGTGCACCGACTGCCAGCAAACCAGCAACTGGTCAAACAACTCTTATGCTCACTCCTATAAGATGTTATTTCAAAAGTAAACAAGTGTGCGGTGGGTGACATAGGCGTTACCTAGTTTTATGCGTAAAGGCTAGCCACAATAAAATCAGCATTTCATTATGGCAGTTTTAGGAATTTAGGTTATCTAACCTACGCTACGTGTTTGCACTATTAGTGCAAAAGCCTTCTTGTTCTTGTCGTGATATATCCTAAATATGTCGGTGATCATCACTCGATCTTCCCGCCTTCGCCCTTCTGTTGAATAGGCTGTCTTTAGTCCGAATCATTCCTTCAAACACAATCTCCCATATTAGTTTTCTTTCTAACGTGTCGTTGAGAGAGCAAACATTCATGAACTTATTTTATAGTTTTTCGTGAAACGTGTTTAAATTTTACATGACATCGACTACTCAGCTGATTCAAATCGAGTAATCTCTATTGGAGAAACCAGATTAAATAAGGGTGAAGAGAGATTAAATTATTTTACTTACCATCTTTTGAGAGCCGCTTAACAAAAGCTAAGCGTATTAAGTTAAGACACCTAATTAATTATCGGACACAATGCTTAATAAATAACGGCATAATATTTCGCGTGTGTACTGAGTACTCCCCGAGTAGGTACTCAGTAATTACAAAATATACATCACAATCGCTCTTTTCAGTCTCGTTACATACTTACTTTCTGTCATTTTTCTGTATCTCAATGGCATTCATAAAGCGTAGTTATTTCTGTTGCTATCGCTATCAAAACTCTATCTATAGTTATCTAGTAAAGTTAACTTTTTGCAATGATATAACATAACAAGCTAACAATGTTCGAATTGGAAACTATTAAACAACCATTATTTAATGCCAATTGTTACATAAAATCAATGTAACTCATTATTCGGCACAATAGAAAATAATAGACCAAATAGAGAAAGTCCTAACGCATGCTCGATTCGCATGCAACCGTGTAGTGTACCTAGTAATTAAACGAACGTTCTATGCGGTTTTATATTTTCACTTTAGCTTACTATTAGGTATTGCACAACAGACAGTTAACTAAGTGGCTGTTCTTATTAACAAATAAAAATAATTCATTAAATGTTTTCAACCGGAATAAACACAACACGGATGAGAATTAGACAAATTACGTCGTCCGACCATTCATACTTGGAATTTGAAGTTTGTAGGAAGTATAAATTTTTCGGTCGATGGACCTGCCCCGAATATGAATGAGAATAGAATAACTGGTTCCTTTCAACCAGTTATGCTATTATCAATCATATTGGATGGAGAGGTGCTGCTCTATTATAAGACTTGTTGTTCACGTGGGACCATCAAAATCCATACACGTGAAGTGTTGAAGTAAACGATATTAATCTTGGACATATAGAAAAGCAATGGGACCAAAGTCAGACCGTAAAAGTGATGCGTTGCTTGTAAAAATATGGTGCTACTGTTAGGTGTTATATGAATAAGAAACACTGCATGATATAATTTGTGAAACACTTGACCATTATGAGAATCAACAAACTGTACCAAAAAAAACATAAATATCATGACTTAGCGTTGTTCATTACGGACGATATGAGCTTTCTACAGTTTATAGAGATGATAGAGAGAAAGAAAAACTGAGATGATACAGTACATCATGTTCAACTGCACCGGTATTCCGGTACTCCAATAATGGCAATAGCGACTGTGGATCCAATCGTAATAGTATTGCATTGCCCACCTTTCACCATGACTATGACACCGCCTACTCGTGATTAACCGAAACTGTAGTTAACGTCCGATACCGAATTTTGGTTTCTGTCTGTCTAGGCCGAAACCGAAACTAAGTTTTATGGTAATTTGGTGTTTTTTTTCTTATTTTGCAGTTAATGTTGTATTATTTGTTCCTAATGTGTGAAGGTTTAATTAGACACACTTTCAATTTATATGAATTCCAGATTTACAAGCGTCAAGATAGTGCTATATATTTTATTATAACTATAAACTTATAATTATTAACTAATAATTTTTAAAACTATTGCGTCACATTGTGAGGCAGTCCAGCGGCACTAATTCCCAGGATACTAATCGCGGGTTAGAGCACTGAGGCCGAGCGGTTCTTACGTTCATGAAAAATAGTGCGAAGCCGAATTTGCCGAAATTGGCCGAAACCAAAACTTCGATCGGACATTATCGCCTGCTTACACGCGAGAAGTAAATGTACCGCGAAAACTATAATTGAAATATACACTCGAAACGAACTGTTTTCGAGAGCATGACATCGTCCATAAAGTTATCTTGGTTTGGTCAGAATTTGAAAAAGGAAGCAAATTATATCGTTAAAAAATGCCATGGCGTAGGTAAGGCCGATTCTAACTGGTGGATATGAAATTAAATTTTAAGACGATATAGTGCCTATCTAAATAGGTACTCTTATTGATGGTTAGAAAATAACGTAATGTTGACCGTCGTTCAACAACAATATTTTCATCTCATTATTTCCGGATCCGCGCGTAAATACAAAACAATTTATACAAATAGCACGCTATAATAACTTTCATTTTGTTGTTTAATGATGTCTGGTCATAAGTTACTTATTGGGAAATACCACGACTGACTAACCTTCACACTGTCCTGTCACACTTTTAATGTTCATAGAGCACTATTTTGTCTATCCAAGATTGAAAATTGATTAACTTCATTACGGTTGCTTAAACTTTGCTCCAAGTCGAAGTAGTAATCCAATGGTCGGTAATCCGTAGACAATATCTAGCGAAACTGTGAAAAACTAATCTGCGACTGAGATGAGATCGACTTCACCCGTTACGATAAGTCTTTTCTTTCTTTTATTGTTCAATGTTTCGCCCACGTGGAAGTGGAAGTATTCCAAACTGCCTACGGCATAAAACACAAGGCAAGTTGTTGTCCATAAATTCAGTAATTTTACGTGATTTATAAATTGCTTCAATATTAAATTAAGTAAGTAGGTACACCTATGCCTCAAAGTAAACGAAAGCCTTTATAACATACCTATTTTTAAAGAAAACTACTGCTACTAGTTTGATCTAAGTTGAGGGTTTTTGAAATTATAGATAGGTTTTCAAGTTTTCGAGTTTCTTAGCGGCCTCTAACTTTACATCTCAATGACTATCAATCAACTATTCAAAATAATAAGTACTTAATACCTATCCTATTGCTAGCTGATTGACTTTTCGTTTGAAGCTGCAATTTCAAATAACAAAAGTGTCCACAGCGTACAATTAGCATGACTCTAAGTATCTAAATGCATTAGTTATTTAAAGTGGAGAGTCGTGTCACTGCAGACACGTCGTGCCGTACAGAGAAGGACACGTCGTATTTGTTGTGCTAATGTAAACTGCCTACCTACCGAAATGGAGTTCGTAAGTTTAAGGTAAATAAAACACTTCGGTAGCTATGGCAAAATGTATAGTTGTTTTGAACGTGCCAGACGCACCGGTCCCGTACTAACTCCGGTATAGTACAGTGTCATACACAAGTTGTAGTAAGTTGGCTCGCAAGTGACTACGTAAACACCATAGCTACGGGGCTTGTGGATGGCGGTATTTTTGTATGTTCCGCTACTTTGGCCACTATTGAACAATAATCGCACCAATCGAATCATAGCAACGGTGTTTTTACGCAGTCGCTAGCGAACTTACTACATCAAACTCATGAAATGGTCTAAGCGTCATTCCAACGAGGTAATATAATGCTAGAGCATCGAACCGGGTAGCAATTCTATCGTCCAAGATAACACTATCTTTGCAGCACGATCTTCTCCCATGAGAATGAGATCGTAATTGTACGTCTGGCTAGTGTAGCATAGATCTATAGGCATTGCTCCTAATCAGAGGGGAAACAGAAATGGTCTAGGCGATGTGGCGAGTGGAAAGCCGCTGGACTTCGATGCAGTAACGGGTTATTCTGGTCGATGGATTTGTTTGACGGGCCGAGATACGTTGACCCCGCCCGCAGCCGTCGAAGGCGAAACCGACATCGCCAACTGGACACGGCAGTTAGCACGGTCCATGTCAGTTAGCTAGTAGGTAAAGTACCTAACTCTGACATTGCCGTTTCAGATCAGAGATCGGTTTTTAGATTAAGTATTCTAAATAAGAGCATTCTTTAGCCATGTCATAATGAAAGTTAGACAGAATATCTAAAAGTATCACTAACTTCTTAATCACTCAAAAAAAGCTTATACGGTTTTCAGCACATTTTGAGGTTGTGTTTATTTTTCCTATATTTACCTACTCATATTATCTATGATATTTAAATATTTATTCAATGGCTAGGTACTTTCTTATAATTAAAGCAGCAACGCCTAAATGCTAACTAGAAATCGATATCAATTTTCAATTAGCCGTCAAGCAGTCACTCAATCGATTAGACACAGTTAGCGAATGTTAGGTATGTTCCCATTGGTCCAAGTCATGCTATAAGTCAAATATATATATATATATATATATATATAATATATATATATATATATAATATATATAATTCCATTTATTTATTTATTTATTTATTTGACCGACTCGTTCCCAGCGGGTCAACGATGATAGTGAATAACATATACGAGTAGAATTCAGAGCGATAACATGAGGTGTATTGTTTTACGTCAAAGAGCGGTTATCAACTATAACTATATATAGTTCATCATTTATTTATAATTCCATATTGATATTAATCCTAACTCATTGATTTTTTTTTGATTCTTAGGTATTCTGTGGACTTAAATATCTAAAAATATAAATATAAAATGAAATTAACCTAAAAGTCCCATTATATGCGTTAACGAATCGATTTAACATTCAATTTCCGATGACATAAGATCGATTATGTTAGGCGATGTGGAACACTTTATACAAGGCCTCCTGACCCACATACATAACATACGTCTATTAATTTGCCCTGAAAGCCTACAACTGGTCGTGACACGGCATTATGGCTAAATCATTCCATAGTAGAATAGAAAGATTGCGTCGCCCACTGGAGCAACCTACGACTCATCTAAGGTCGTACGATTTTAAAAGTAAAGATTATTTGAGCAAAATATTCACAGGTTAATGAAATTTTTCATTGAGTATTGATCGATAACAAAATGTAGATATTGAATAAATTGGGTAACCAGGCGACTGAAACATGGTTAAACTGTAGTACCGGGAATTGGAAGTCGCAATTTGAATGTTCCGAATATATTTACAAAACTGACAATTAATTAAATCCCAAAATTATTTTCTGCAAGTTATAACTAGACCACTCGATAAGCGATTAACTGATAAAACCAGTTACATATTTTGTGTCACCAAAGTGTCACAAAAAACGCTAAACAAAACTGTTTAGGCGTTATTTAAACCACTTAGCCCGACACAGACAAAAAGGGTAAACCGTTTTAATGTATGTAAACTGCTCTTTTACAGTTCCCAGTAGAGATTCTCGTTGATTGTTTGACTGAGCTGGTCCCAGCCTCCCACGAGCTATGTTTGTTTACGTTGAGACTCTTGCGCTTCTAAGAAACGTCGACGCTGAGTCTGACTGCAGCAGCATTTGATGAATGTTGCATTTGAGTTTATTTCATTGCTATGAACAGTTCAGAGAAATGTTCCAGTGAATGTTAAATCATTTTCACTGTAGTTATTCACAACCCTGTAGTGCTAGATTATATTACGAGTACAAAGCGTTTTATGTAGTATTTCATCTAGAATTGTAGATAATACCTACTTACAGTAGATATCTACAGTCGACAGTATAGTCAGCACCCCAGGTGTAGGTAACACAACGGTAGGTACTCGCGACAATAATACGGTCTGCATTTCGAGGCTGGATGTGGTGTCTATTGTACAATCATTGTTAATAACAACCTATATGGATTATTTACTAAAAGATTGTCGATAAGAAAATTCTACGTAAGTTTAAGTGGGCGAAATATAAGCAAGCAAACTATGACAGTTGCATAAATAAACGATTAGTTCTCCCCAGCTGACCTATTGTTTGTATTTTGTACACAATAACATTGTTGTCTGTTAAATTGATTACTGCTGCACGACGACGTCTGTTGGAGTTTCGATTACCAGGGACGGTGACTAAAATGTGATTTTTAATGACATACTTAATTAGTACAGTGTTTAATGAGCTCTACCGAACTATCTCTACCAAGCTGAATGCACATTTCTTCGTAACCTATTGTTACGTAAAAAATATATTAATCATGTTTTGAATTTTGATAAACATTTTAATGATTCCATTAAAATTATAGGCTGCGTAAATATTCTGCGAATGTACACTGTGATTTTAAAAATAAAATAAAACAAGCCTTTAATTTGCAGTACCTACATTCGATTCCCACACTGTCTTTCCCAAGCTTCAAGTCAAACCACACATAGGTAGACATGGTAGCCTTGTGAAGAAAAGAGCAATAATTAATTAATTACCTACCTATGATGTACTGTATAGGGACTTACCTGCAGATAAATTTAGGATTAATATATAAATACAATACATAAGTTTCATATACTTGAGTTATACATATGATTGAGTATCTCAGATTTTCCGGGCTCAGGGATTACTCGAAGTAGTACCGGCCCAAGGTACTTACAACAATACGCTGATAGCAACTGGCATATAGGTATACTTAGATAAACATGTAAAAGTTCTAAAATTCTGACTACATGTGACCTCAGTTAAGATTAAAGATTTGGACGGAAAGCCCCAGTCGCATGGATAGCTCTAGCAATATTCCAATGCATAGGTTCTCGCAGTTGAAAGTGTGACGAACACCTTTCGGTGGTTTCGTGACCGCGACAAACCGGTCTCAGTGCAAGATACAGGTGATTCCTATAAAGAACAGGTTCCTTTGCGTGGTTATTGTTGAAAAGGTACTCCTTTGCAAGCGGTGAACGAACCGCCTGATACAGCCTAGCAGGACTACTTTTACTTTAAACAAAGTTGTACCTTAATTAGGTAATTACGACTTATGATAATAGTATTAAGAGAATGCAACATTTACTAAGATTTGCGATTATCAAATTCATTATTCGTCAGTTACTCATAATTATTCCATCTCATGAACTCGCAATGTATATTAGAAAACTCTTAATTGCAAGATATTAAAGTACTAATGAGGTTGTCAAGTTTCTTGATAAGTGGCAATCAATTCAGGTTAGGTATATGCTCAAGCTCATGAACTGCTACTTGGTCGAATAACTACTGTAGCTACCGGAATGGTTATTTTATACCCTACGGCGACGTCGGCAGCTTACATCTGATACCTGTCTCTAAATCACGTGAGTGATATACTAGACTACCTACGTCTCCTTCTAAGGCTATGTATCGTGACAGACTGGTGGAAAGCACTGGCGCTGCTTCGAAAGCGAAGTAATTACCACCTCCATGTTGTTTTTGCTCACCATCCGTTGCTGTTATCCGTGCGTTCTCGCCTATTATATGCTTGCTTACTACAGCGTTACTATACAGTGCATCTACGCGATTTGTGCAAAATATGCACTTTATATGCTAGGACATAAGATATACATTTTATATTTTCAGCTTAGCTAAATAAAGGTGGTTCTCTTACTTAGTCATTTTATTGTCACGTTTTTGCTTTATATTTGAAGGCGAAATTGTTAGTTTTTACGCGCAACCTATTAATTATTGCAGTTTACACAGCGACGATATTTCTTAAGTGAAGAGATATTTAATGTAATCAATGAAGTGAGTCAAGTTATGAAACGCTGCTATAAAATCAGATTATTAACATTAGATTGGTTTTATTTATTCTATAGCAATTGCATCGTCCCAAGTTTAGACGATGCAACTGCTTCAGAATTGACACACAGTTTAGACTTTAGAGTCTAATTGCAGTCAGCGATTTTCATACTAGAAATCCCATTTTGGTATGAAAATCGATGTTTTGAATTATGGAACAGCAGTGGTTAGATAGTTTTATGGACGGCTTCAGGTAAAGAAAACTAAAATTTCATATCTACAATGATTCTCATTTTTAGACACATGTCAACGAAATATTTATCTTATGTACTTACTGATAATATTACCGCTAGTAATCGTGATCAGTAGCAGGGATCAGTTGCGTAACGCATATCAAGATAATTCTTGATTGATAGAAGTTGTTCAGATACCTTCGTATGAAATTATATCTACCAGCAAACCGTTTACTGTACTTATTGACACCATATAAAACCCATGATACACACCAAGCATTTACAAAAATCAATATCTGTAGGGTACAGTCGACAGCAGATCAATGGTAACACTTTTTTACTTTTGACAGTTTTTATTATTTGCATCGTAAGACTTGAAATCGTACTGCAAGTGTTACCATTGATCTGCTGTCGACTGTACAAGTACATTATAATTAATTACGATCATAGCCAATCTATTTATATTTATTCATCTTATCGTTAGGTACCTAATACTTAAATTACAATGTCATTCATTATGCTCGTTGCACTTTCTAATTACCTGACTGCTCAAAGAAGGTAGTGTTTTTCGAGTGTATGTCGGTTGTTTAGTGGCCTCTTGCACCCAAAAAGGTTTGATGGATTTTGATGTATGATACGACACGTACTACTCATAGTTAGATTCGTCTGATCACGAGATTGATTATATTTGTTGTAATAATTCACTTGTTCTATCAACGTTCTGCTACGAATACCCACCTAACAGAAACTTTTATCTATTCCCATGGTTTGTCTGTCTGTGTTTGGAGCACTCGCGTAACTATATAGGAACGCGCCACGACTTCATTATTCACCATTACGTGACTTCAATAATTATTTTACTTTCGATGGTTCGCAGAGATCTAAGAGCGTGCTTCGATAAGGTACATGAAACGCTATTACCATGTCATTACCCTCGATTAGCGTGCTTATAGGAACACGGGGAATAGTCACGACATTTTAGTAGGTAAAAATACTTGTATATAAAACAAATATATTTGCATATTTCTCGTCTCTACTCCGAAACTCTGAAATTACAGTAGGTACATAACTCATATATTCAGATCTTAAGAATACTAGGTACATATGATCACGTCGATCAAACAATACTAGAACTGTAATAAACTTGCGTTGGCCAGTCTATTGACTATGCTATTGGCTAGGAGCAAACCGATGCTGATGTAATGATTTAAAATTACAAAAAGCAAAATTAATGATGTCCAAAAGCTATCGCATTCCAATTATCGTGATATCCAAGATTTACTAACTTACTGTTGTATTGTACATACATGACCTACTCTGTGATATAAAACAGAGTATTGAGTCTTATTTTTGACTGGGGTTGGGATATTCTTCACTGACTTCAAGAAGACGTGAGTTTTATTCATTTCCCCGACTCAATCAGCCTGACCGCAATCAGGTATGGATTCAATGTTTACTCTATATACTGAGTTTCTTTCATTTAATTTGAAATCTTGTCGTCTTCATTTCCATACCGGTTCTGGTATATCTTTCCTTCTCGTATCTTTTAGATATTTACAGAGGACATCAGCAACTCCAAGAGTATTAAAATAAATGTTAATTTAGATGACAGTGGCCTAGTTTCGTTTTATGTGATCGTTTGATAGCTTCTTAAATTCTTCGTTTATGATTACTGTCTTTGCCATACGCTAGATATAGCAAGTTTGAAATATGTTTGTCATGGTGTCTGAGAGGAGGTCATCTATTGCAACTTCTCTCTTAGATCAAACTATGTCCGCGGGCGGATGTTTGTGTGATGAGATGGCTGCCGACAGACGCTCCGGCGCATTAATTCTGCGTACGTTGTCATTTAGGGCACCTAAAATATAACTTCTATCTTATAATTCTTTTTTTATTCCTCCACACTGCCACATTGTATGTCATTGTGTCTGCCTGTGAATAGTATTTGACTACGTGTTAGTGAAATTTTTTGAGGTTGCACAAATCTTATTTTTTGAACGAGCGTAGCACGACCGTTAGCATATGAAGACTCGTGTTGTTTCGATATCTATGGGTTTGGATTAGCTTCCTTGTGATCTCTTTCTTACCTCATTTATACCTATTTAAATGGAAATGATTGTGTATCTGTTTGATTTGCTGGTATCACTGATTGACTGATCGATTAGAAGCGCCATTTTAGACGATAGAGTTCCTCTTACCGGATGTACAATGTCCTCAAACTGTGATTTAATATTGTTATTGCGCGTGCGTGTTCCGAGATCAATTGAACTGTGTAATGGATTGACATGCATAGATGATCGTGTGGGCGAGGGACGAAAATGTTTGCGTGCTGCTCTATTAATTACGAATGAAATAGATTGCCCAATAAACTTAGCTTACATGGAAAAAAAGACAAAGATTTTTGTTAAGGCTTTGTATGCAAGGATTTTTAAACGACTGAAAAAAATATATAGCAATCTTGGGGTGTCTATTTAGGGACTGCTGAATACCGATATACGATTGGAAAAACTTCGCTCGATAGAAAAAAATCACAAACATACCCTTTCCATTCATGTCTTTTAAAATGTAAATTAGGTATGTCTAAATTTAAATAGTTATTCATACAATATATATATCAATATGTACATTATAATTAATATGAGAGCTTGTTTAAAAAAAATCGGATTACTGTTAGCGTATTTTTATTTCCCTGCCAAAATTCATAAGAATACAATTATGGAGGCACTGTGCCGTGATCTTCACTCCGCCAGATAAGCCAGATAGCGCCTTAACATAACACATAGGAAATATAAATTGTCGTGATTTAAAAAAAATGCTTAGATTAGGTGAAAAATATTCGAATTACTTATTACAGTATTCTCATTATTTCGTGTGTTGTTGCACCAATTAATTATTAAACAATTGTCTGCAATCTGGTCGTTAATGGTAATCCGTTAATAAAGAAAAAAACATAGTTTCCCAAAATAAAAGTGGTGCAATTAGGCATTTACGAGCTTGGTTTTTTTTCCATACATTGAACGTTTCATCAAATTCCAAGCCTTTCGTTTGTAAAACGAGGTTCGGTTTTTTTGCCATCTAGATAAGTATTTCGTTTCTACAGTAACTTGTAATGATACCGATCAGGTTTTGTAAACCATCTCTGTCTTGTCTCCTTTATTTAGTATACCTGGCTACTACCTATTATTTAGTATACCTATTATATACTATGTAGATAGATATACTTTGTTACTTTGTACTAAACAACAATATGATGTAACACGTCCTGCGAGATGTGTAACAAAGTAGCGATATATCACATTAGTTAAACTTAATCAACTAGCTAAAGGTTTACCCATAAACTCCAGCTGTTCCCAACCCGTGCAGTTGGCAGCTGGCCAGCGCAGTCGCGATGCTGTTTTGTTTATTACGAAATTCCGCCAAAACGGTTGCAGTGGCGACCGACCTCATTTTCAGGCATTATACCTAATTTGTTTATCCTATGATTAGGTGGGTCTGTTGTAATAATGAATCTAATTTTAGGATATCGAGGATATTATTAACCAAATTATTAGGGTTTAGTCTAAAACGGATACCATACCCAACTTATTTGATCGTTTTGTTTGAAAATTAGACGTAACTGCTGTTTGATGACTAGACTAATAGACGACAGAATTTGTGCTTCCGCGTTGGAAATACCTATAGGTTAAAATTAAAGGATACCAACTCACAACTTAAAACTGTGACCCTTCTTATCCATTTCAAAAGTTTTCCGGTAGAGATTTTACTTTTAACTTTTACATAAGCTCACTATAATAATATTATCATGTCCATTGCCCTTAGAATGAAAGAGGTAAACAACATTTACTTAAATAAATTTTCTTGTATTATGTTTATTTACCTTTGTAATGGTAGTTACAGTACCTACCGGATAGGTAAGCGTCCACTTCATTATTCAGTCAGGTCAGCGGAGGCCATCATCATGCTTCTCAATGGCCGGGCCGCGGGCACCGGGCAGCGACCCTTAATTGTATTTTTCCTTATTGGATCAGGTTCCTTGATGGGTTATGTGCTATGTTTAATGTATTGAAGACTGAGTAGGTACACTTTACTTTGTACAGTCGACAGCAGATCAATGGTAACACTTGCAGTAGGTACGATTTCAGGTATTACGACGCAAATAATAAGAACTGTCAAAAGTAAAAAGTGTTACCATTGATCTGCTGTCGACTGTACGTAATCGTTTGGAGTGGTTCAAGGTAAAGCTTTGTGTAGTAGCTCATTTAAATCGAAGGTAGAAATTATCTAGAAAGAAAAATTGAGGTCGGTACGAAACTAACCAATGGAATCTCAACAAATACTTTGTCAATGGTTGGAGTCCGCATTCCTTACAGGCGCGGACGCATCCACGTCAGCTATTTTAATATTATTTTTATTTCGAAATAACATTTCATTTCATGTTCAGATGGTAGAGGCAATTTTTCTGTATTAGCGTTAGTGGGACTTTATGATCTGATTATGAGCTCAGTTATGTATGAGTATATAAAAACAACTAGATGAGTTTATAACATTTACATAATTGTGCGGAAAGAGACGATTTAAATACGTAGGTATGCTGTGTGTGTGGAGTACACGTATAAAGTTTACGATGCACACTTTAGTTTATGTCTGAATATACGCATGACTGAGTTTTCTGTCCTATTAACCAGACAACCTAAAGACTGGATTGATAACTAGGCCGACAGACCGAATACAGGACTTTATCGTTGTTCAGGTTTAACAAATAACAATACAGTCTAAATCGCATTGCTGAGCACGTCGCATCCGCTCTAAAGTCAATCGCGCGTATTTCGTTTATGGGTAAGTTCAGTATAATTCGAGTATGTTACCTATCGATTTTAGTATAACACTATTTTTAGAAGCCAATCTAACAGGGAAAATGTTTATCGAGTTTTTGTTGCATGGCGAGTCAGTTAGGTTTTTTGGTTAATAAAAAATAAGTAAAATATAGGCTTCGAAAAAGTAGAGTTTTAAAGTTCTGATGAACAATAGGTAGGTTACTATTTTCGTTCGGAAACTAAGTTATCTACTTTTTACATTTAGGTACTTTTGATTTCCAATTTTGATCGATCAGTGGTGTAAATGTAAATATTATTTCATTCTAGAATATCGACATACAAAAATATATACAATTGTTACTATTAATTAAAAGATATGAATCTGATGAGTTCAACAAACATAATTTATTTAAAAAACAGGACCCTCTGTTTCGGCCTTAAAATAGCTACTTAAACCAATTGCTCTACAAAACAAGTATGTACTTACTTAGCTAATAAATGTAAAGCTACCTGTAAATATCTAAAACTTTAAAAAAATATTGAGATACCCATAGCTTGTTAGCAGAAAGTCAAACAAGCAAAATGACGAGTCGTATGATAAAAAACTCAGATCTCTGTAAATCAAGCCGACTTACCTGTTTATTAACTTAGTGGCATCACCACGGTAGCTATTTTTGTCGATGTAGGTAAGTACGATACGTGTTTAGTTTGTATTCAATGCAGTGACTACAAAATGACCTTAAGCACACAGCCTTTGTATATTTGCTGTAGATGATTTTTACGAAAAAGTGATTAGGATGTAAACTTAAAATGGTTATTATTTATTATTTGTAAAAACCTACTGAAACTATCGGAATTTAAACGACACTCTAAGTTGCATGGAAGTAGTTTGTAAGTATGTATTTTATATAATTCGGGCTAATCTTAATGTTTAAAGATATCGTAGTAACGGGAAAACTCAGACAACTTGTTATGGAAATCATCTTTGAAGAACCTGGGACATTGATATTTTATCGCCATAAAACGTTATTTTACTAGACATGTTTAATAAATTTGATTTGGTTTTAGTAAGTTATAAAGAAATTCATATCATAATCCGTATACCCACCTATTGTACTTGTACTTACCTATATTTTCGGTGCTGACTATAAAGTATCTATGACGTAAAGTTAAAGATGGCAAAAATAGAGATTAACGTAAAGTAAATGTTAAAAAAGAAGTTTGTTTCAAAAACTAAAAGTTTGCTCCACAAATTCTATCCGTTTCACATGTGTGTTAATTTTAATCAAGAATATTTGTAACGTAATGGTAATTTAATTACGTGAGTTGCATTTTACGTCTTTTTAACTTTTTGCTGTTAGCTCGTATCTTTTCGTTATTATGCTAGAGGCGAGTGATTATCGTGTAAGTATGAAAACGTTAGTTTTTGTTAGTAATGTCTTACTCAAGCGCAACCTAGGTGGGGAGTTCGCATGGCAATGTGACTCGGCTGTAAACAGCTAACCAGTATGATCTAAGTGTGCTCGGTGACACAATATGATTGTATAGTATAGGCTTGAAGGTGATCTAAAAATTTGAAACAGTGTAATTTTCCCATTTAAAACTGGAATAAATGCAGAAGTGTCGCAAATTAAAAAAATGCATTAAAATATTAAGGCTGGATTTCGCCATAATAAGTTAGTTTAAAGCGGTGTGGTGTGTGGTTCATTCATAGCAACTGTCAAAGTAAACCAACGATAAGACAACTATCGTTTTGTAATAAGTAGTTTCAGTAATTACCTACAGTAATGAGTTCATTTATGAAAGTGACGTGTTTAAAAACATAATGGTTTCCTCTTTATCTTTGTTATTGCTAATGTTGTTTAAATTTATCTTGATTATCTTACATATTGTATGAAAAAGTAGAGACAGGCATCTTTGCATACGCAACTCTACCAAATTTTACGCCCTCATGAACCTCTAAGTTGTGCAACAATTTATTACATTACTGCCTCTATTTGCAATAATTACGAAAAATGATTTAATATCCTTCGTCTAAATTAATGATAGTCACATTGTAGTAGGTCTGATTGTGTTATTATTGTACTAAAATACCCACTCGTATGCACAGCTTAGCTGTTGCAATATGTCTTTGTAATTCGCGTTTAGCTCGTTTATCTCCATGAACTAAATATACATCGCAGCACAGTTGGTCTATAGTCGTCCTAAGGACACGAGCATCTACTCCTTTAAGTTATTTAACCCTGAAAGCAATGTCTACTGAAATAGCAACAAATCTGAGGGAACGGTAACACTTGCTTCTGCTTTCCAGTGACTAATACAGACTTATGCTAGTTTATTATGTTTTTGTTTGTTTATTTATGTGGCATAATTGTCTTAATTTTGTATTGAAAGCCATAAACAAGTGCAAGTGTTACCGTTACCTTTAATACAAAATAGAAACAGTAGGACATGTTTATTAACTTTTAGCATACCTATCTTTGTTCAATAAATGTTAGTAAACAACATCAAGGTATTTAATGAAAATGCCATTTAAGTACTATTTTTCTATTAGGTATCCATCTTTATTCGTCGAAACTGATTTACTATCCTTCGTATATATTAATGATAGCATCACCATACCAAAGAATATGATCATAATTGCAGGATTATACTAAGTGGAAAAAGTGCATTTAATTAGCAAGTAAATAATTTAATTCAACATATTCTACTGTACTGTACGATACTCGTAATTATTACTTACTCTTATTTTTAAACGTCTTAAATCAGTGCGACACTTTTAGTTAATTCGATGATGAGTTTGAACTCACGCGTCTAAATTGGGCTCAATTAGGAGCGAGCTAATTATAGGTAGCGCCCGTAAACTCGAAAAAGTGTTTGATATTTCGTGAAAAAGATTATCATCCTCCTTTCAGCATCGTTACTGAAGAGTACATAAATACAATTGTAGCGATCCTAGAGTGTGGCAAGCTAATTTTAATCGTCGCTAAACGAGGTGTTTTGCTCACTCTACGCGATGAAGGTTAGGTTTAGGATTTTATTTGGAAGCTACGACAGAATCACAGCTAAGTATTGTTTAGATTTTTTACACTTATATGTCAGTTTAGTTTGTTTAGTGGTGATACGATGAATTAAAAAAAATTGTTGAATATTTACGTACCCACAGGCAGGAATCCGTTCTTATCCGTTTTTCTTTTTCCGACACCCGAATTTAACTTCTGTAGTCTGTGCCTATGTAAGTAGGGATCCTTTTGCATTTGAATTAGCCAATTATTTCATATTTCTTTATGGAGTTATCATACAATAAGGTTAGATTTTTTTTTCCTTTGGTTTATAGCATTTTTGCGCCTTAGTATCGTTTTATAACCATGCAGTAAACTTTTTACGCCGACAGAGTATTCTAGGTATATTTATAGACATATACCTATACTTACTGTCGCGTCATAGTCATACAGATTTTCCCATTAGTCTGCTGGTTGCTATCTCCTATCGGAAATGAAGTCGCCGTTCGCGTCGTCATGTCGCGCGATTTTTAGCAGACTTTGTCGGGTCCCATCCAGGGCCTAGCGTGGAAAACCTTATTTTGTTTTATTTCTGTTGTGTTACTGTTATAAATTAGGTAATGGGTTCTATTTGGTACTATAACCTCAAAAACTAGATCGTTATCGTGATTTTTATTTGGGACGTTGTTTTTTGTTACCTTTATTTTGATAGAGTGGAGACTAATTATGTTTACGTAGTAATTCAGTCGTAGTTATTTGGGTCAGAGATAGAAATCGGTTTGTTTTAGTTTCAATATGCGATTAAGTCCTTTTTGTACACTTTTCTATCCCATATTTCCATTTTGGTCTAGATTTTAATGCTTTATTATTTCGTTTCACTTTCAGATCCTTTCATTCGTTCTTTTATTTTATTTTTCTTAAGCCATTAACCATGTGATTAATATGAAATATGAAAAGGTGTTTCACATGTGCAAACAGCTATGTCAGTCGGTAATGCTTTGAAACATGAAACAAGTAACCTGCATGTAATTAATAATGTAACGTTGAATGACAAACGACCGAGTTAAGCAGCTCCCAGAAAAGATCCTTTTAAACTCAACGCTAAATGCGTCAAATCACCATTTTGTATAGAGCTTTTCAGTTTTCTCTTTACAATAGTCAGTTGCCGGCTGAGGAAGGAATATAGCGCGGAGAGAGGGGCCACTCTACACTGGAGGGCCGGAGTGAGTCGACTACCGAAATAGACTAAAGCTACCTAAACCATTGCAATAATTATATCAGCGAATGGTGCTTTGTTGACCACGGTGTAGTCGAGCACGTGTGCTGTTTTACGATCGTTTCATTTTCTCTATCAAATGTGACTGAAAGTAGTAACTGAAATTGTGATATGTTCGCGACACTGTTATATTTGTAAACGTTTGAAGTGATAATTTTAAACCAAATTAATTCTTGTTATCTGCAGACATGCATAAGCTAAAAAGCTGACGACTATATAAAATAGGAAAATAGTGACACAAACAAAATAGTAGTGATGTGACTTTACAGTGATACTCGTAGTTACCGATATAGCTTCTGAAATTCTTCTGAAGACCATGGATAATTAAGAAGATGTCCTAGATTTTAATGACGAAGTTGAAGATGGGGGCACACGGGTCTAAAGAGAAGTTATGTAGGACGAATTCTGAGAAATATCCGTCAAAACTGCCTGTTCCAAATGACAAGAAGTATAAAATAGCGGTAAATCGAGAGAGATTTGGATCTTTTGGCGGTAGAGGTAAGTTTTATACCTACACAATTCCTACTTTGCCGGTGATTTTATTTTGTTTAAGTAGGAATACTTATCCAAATCCTGAAGGTATTTGACCTCTGAGATTAATTACTGGCATATATAAATTATAGTCACGATAAAAACGATTAATCTTTCGCGGGTTTTCTAATTGAAAGCTCCTACGTATTTATTTTTATTATTATTAAGAAATCGTGATTTATGTTTTTACCTAGTCGTATTAGCCGTCGTCACGTCACTCTGTAGTTGGGGTGAAAGGCCTTTTGACCTTGTATGAAATTAATGAAGCTTATCAAATTCTGAGTAGAACAGGTGAAGGCCCCCGAGGTAGAAGGCAAAGGAACCAAATTTCGGATCAATGACACAACCCCGGATTGGTAGTTAAATGGAAGCAAGTAAATGTAGAGCTATCACCCATGTAAACCGTAGACTGATATCTCATTCATTTCTTTGTTACGCATCGTTCTTTAATTCACTTTCATTTCGACAAGTAGTACTTACCACCTCCCAATTTTATTACTCGTTCGATTAACACTCTCTGACTCGCTCGATTTGGTATATCCAATTTGTATCTTATACCCACCCGTATAGTCGTATGTAGGTCTCTTAATATCTCGTATGGTCTTTTTGGATATATTTATTAGTATTAAACAAGCAGTAACTTCGTAAATAAATCGTAAGAGAATCCTAGCCTCAGCGTGCAAGAATCAACAGAAGCCTTACCAGTTCAATCCGTGTTTAGATACTTACAGTTCACGTGGACAGGGTCGTGCATAGATACTACCTACCTATACTTATCTTGCCATATGATATGGACCAGTAATGTTCCAATTATTATTATTTTCTATCCTAACTACAAATTAGTATAATGCATGGTGACATACAATGTCACCTGTTAATGCGGTGCCTACTTACCTATTTCATTTTGATGGATGCCTTCCTTTGATACACTTTTCAGATGTTGAGTTTTATCTGGTACATGTTTTCTTTTAACGATGATTCAACTGTAACCTACTTGGGTTCTTACTATTTTAGGGACTTCATAATTTTATTTGGGAGACTATAGATAATAAAATAATTTGTATTGCGTAACTTTCGATTATCAATATAATCAATCTTCCTGCAAGGTAGAGGTAGGTTTAAATAACTAAGTGGCACCTTTTAGTAACTAAGATAAACAGAGTTTACCTCTTTATTACTGATTACAGTTAGCATTTTGTTGATTGTGTATTAAATAAAAGTTTGAAACGGGTTTGTGCTATTAGATAATTAGCGGTTATCAACCATAGATATAGAAAACTGCGGTTAACGTTATTAGATAGATGTATGAAAATTTCTCTATTCATAAAGCAGTATTAAAGTTGGCGCATGCATGTGACGTGATTTAGAAACTATGATAGCAATCATTGCACGCTATTGCCGTTGAAAAAGTACTCGACTTTTTGCTTATCGTCATTGGTTTGCGCAAGCGCAGCGGGCGAGCTTCCCACGGTGTCGTCTGACTTGACTGATATTCGAGATAGATGCCGAGATAATACTCGGTAAAAAGTAAAATGAAGTCGTTGTTTTCAAGCCTTATCTAATTAGAACTATAAATTTTGCTACAATAGAATGCCTAAGGCCCAGATAAATACTTACAGGAGAGTCAATTAAGGTTGAGATTTTCCTCAAAAAGTATTTGACTGATTTGTTAAATTATATAGTTATTTTATTTACCGCATATTATTTACAGCATTACACATATAATTACTATCAACACCAAATAAATAAAAAAAACACCAAAATCATCCCACAGGAATATAGAAAACCACGTAGGAAACTTTGTATTCGATATATTTAACTACATGTAAGTAAAAATATCTAAAAGCCCAGCGGTATTAAATAAAAGTTTATTTCCCATGGCAAGGTTTGCGAAACAAAATGGGAAAATTAGAAATATATTAAAAGAGGTTATGTGCAAGTACTAAACGATATTTTGATATTTTTCCAGGGAACGGTAAGAAGAGGGAGAGCGCTCCGACGCCGCCCACCCCCGCGCGAACCCCCGCCGTCCCGCCGACACCCGCACAACCCCCGACTCAGGGTGAGTCATACTTTCCTCTCCTCTGACAACTTCACTGACGTCATACGATGGGGTGAAGGTACTCACGAAAGTTATCGATTTGTTGTCCAAAGAAAGGCCTTGAATTTTATACAGAGTGCTAAATGCTAATGAAAACACCAAAATAAAAAAAAACCTTTTGAAACTCTCTTAATTGAATTGCACGAATGAAAATTTTAATTTTATGTTTCAAAAAAATCAATCAAAACCTATAAATCTAAGTATAAGAAAGGTAGGTAGTTTATATTACATTTATTTATATTTTTTTATAAATTACATTTCCTAATTATAAGTGTTTTTTTATAATTAGGGAATGGAAAAACAATGTATCTCAAAGGTTATGAAATTATAAGAAAAATGGGAAAAACGTAAATTATATAAAAAAAAACTCTCCTCGGGTCTCGACTCTACAATTCCTATAGGTATTCCTAACAGTATATAATTAACGGGGCTACGTACTAGTTACAATCCTACAATACTATTATCCCGTGATTATATTACAACGCATTGTTCCCTGTGTGCAAATTAGTTTCCCGTGGGAAAATTGAATTCTGATGCGAATGCAGCAGATACTCTTGTAAACCGTTGTCGTAACTCGTTCGTACACATACGAACGTTACATATACGAACGACAATAGATCAATGGTAACACTTGCAGTACGATTTCAACTCTTACGATGCAGATAATAAGAATGGTTCAAAGTCCAAAGTGTTACACTTGATGTGCTTTGGGTTGTACTCGTATGAAGGAAGGAAATGGAAAATAACCGCAGTGACAGCAGCGTTGGAAGTACTTATTACTAGCATGAGGATGACGCCACGGGCGGGAGTCAGCGGAGCAGATAATTCTAGCTTTTCATTGTATGTACTTATATGACCAGGCGGAGGTGTACCTACCTCACCTACCCAATTTACAAATTTCTGGAGACATTGTCAGATGCAGAAGGTCGAATTAGAGTTTTAGTAGGTTTTTAGGTGAGATTAATTGACAAAGTCACGCTATTCGTCACATAAAAAAATTTGTAAGTACAGCTTACAGCAGATCAACTGTAACACTTTGGACTCTGTATCGGTCTTATTATCTGCATCGTAAGATTTAAAATCGTACTGCAAGTGTTACCATTGATCTGCTGTTGTCCGTACAAAATCTTTCTAGGTATGATTTAGTTGCGATGTTCGTATTCGAAATTAAGTAAGATTTCATACCGAAATTGGTCTGAATGAATTTCACAGTGTATAAAAAGACGCAGTGCGCCTGTATAGTTGAATCGCGACGGGCGGCGACAAACCATACTCCACCTACATAAAACATTTTTACGGGGTGTAGGTACGTTTTGTAAAGAGCACACGTGTTTGATATGCAGTGTAGTATTACAGTCGTTACCTAAAACACATAGATGATATCAAAAATAGTCGCTACTCGTATTAAATTGGAAACAATAATAAGTAAACAACAACAAACATAGAAATAATTTAGGAGGACTCTACAAGGTAGTTTCGCAAATGTTACGCAACTTGTCTCTAATAGCTATAGACAATAGCGCCTGCGCAAAGGTTGTCCTTTGAAAAGTGTGTCAAATGCAACTGGTTCGATTAGCCCGCCCGCCACTCAGCCATTCACAAGATTATCGTCGCGACTCTCATTTGCATAGAAAAGACGTAACAATAGAAGGGTGTTTTTCATATTGTCATATCGGATGACCGATGTGCTTTGACAAAATAAAAATGTAGGTGTAGAAATTCAGCGAAAAGTGTTTGTCATGTGTATTCATTAATTATGTATGTAGATTTCACTTCAATTTAAATTATTATCAAACAGATATTATAAACAATATGTACATACATCGTCGTCGGGTACGCATTCTGAAATTCAGAAATGAATTGTCATAATGACTTGTACCAATTGAATAAAGGGTTCAATTTTGCTTATCTGATTTTCTGTACTTGGTGTGGAGTTTTGCCTAATCCCAGAAAGAAAGTTGTTAATTTACAACCTTCCAAAGCAAAGAGGAACGTTGAGAAAAGTATTGGTTATTTATGAGGTTAAGGCAAGGAGAAAAAACATATATCGGCAATCGGGATGAACTGGCCAAATTAATCAAGAGATGCCAGAAACAGTTTTGAATATCTGAACAGTATTGCAAGGGCTGATCCCAACTGATTAGGTAGTTATTATTATGAGACTAATTTTAAATAAACTAATTAAATCACATTTTGTATTTCCAGTGAAGAAAAATGGCGTGGTCCAGAAGCTGTCGTCTTCGCCAGTGGCGGTGCGCACGCGCACTTCCCTTGCCCCGCCTCCTTCCCCAAGAAAGCCTACGCCTCATAGGACACCAGCGCAAAGACCTAACACCTTGCCTACTAATAAAGGTAAGTCAAATATTTTACTAAATGGTGACTATACTAACTAAATTAAGAAGACAAGGTACACAAGCTATTTAGCGCGTATTCATAAACGTAATTTAAAGTTACACCACCGTCCCTTTCTATCTTAACCTTTTTTAATGAAGTGTGAAAGGGATAGCAACACGATTTAAGAGAAGTGAGGTTTAACTAGGTTTATGAATAACAGCAATTAATTACAGAATACTGTTTACCACGATCAACACCTGAACATACAAGCTAGATCGTTGATGTAGTATAGTAGCGCCATCTATCGGAGATCCAACAATACGCGATGCAAGCAACGCGCTGCCAGAAAATAGATGGCGTCGTAGTGAAATATCTGTATCGTGTAGAATACGTTATTGGTTTGGTTCTGGCATTGTGTTTGGTTCTGGTAGCTACCGGTAGATGACGCCAAATGTGATAATTTGATCGTGCTCGTAGGATTCGATCCAATAAAGCCATAGACAGTTTAGAGCACGAACTCAGAGTAAGCTCGCACTTACGACTGTCAAAAATGTATGAAAACGGACAGTTGTAAGACCGAACTCAAACTGCTCTCATACTCAAAACTATCCATGACTATTAATATGCCTAACATTACGTATATGATATGGTACATACATCCATACGGTGCAATACCTTGGAATTAGTGCTTGGTATCTCTATATCAGAAATTAGTTTTCCTCGTTAATCAATGGATTAGATGCCTTTGATTTTAGTAAACTATGTAAATGCGATAAGTAACATCAGCTGTCTTTTTAATAACTAGTATTTGTTTATGCTCACCTCTTACTTGTGTATATAAATAATTACCTATATTTAGGCTTATATACCTGCCGTGTATGTAGAAATTCTATTATTTATGTAAAGTGACTACCTAAGAATATATGATTGTAGATAAACCTAGCTTAGATTAAAGCAGTGTTGCAAACAGTACCCAACATTTACTATTTAATAGTTCGCAACTCGCTTGCATTATTTTAATTTAGGCCTGAAAACGATAGGCTATGCTATTTGATTTCGAATAAGTATATTATAAACTTAGTTCACTTGCACTTGCTTCTTAGGTTTTTTATGAGAGTTCGTGAAATTAAATTGCTTGCGACGATCTTATTTTTTTCTCAATCGGCGTGTTGTTAAATTGCGTTTACTATTGTAACATTTTGCGTGAAGATTGCCCACTTCTCACTGCGCAGTGATAAAATGTTTATTTGCATCAAGTAACCATTGCGGCATAATTACACAGTGTGAATTCTAACTTTTATACAATCATTTCAAAACACGAACACAATGATCTTATGTAAACTGTGCTCACGTCGCAATGTGGCGAAAATTCGTAAATAATTACCAATGGTAATATCAATCTTAGGTACAGTGGCGGCCTGAAAATGTTTACTAGTTGTTAATTCCATTCCTCTTTCCATATCCCTTGGGTCTACAAAAATCACTTATAGATACTTACCATCACTTGATATCAGTTCAACTTATGTAATAATATGCCGCATTACTGTCGCTTAGAGTGCCCTAATTGTTAGGTATACCTAAACCGAGCCCTAAATCAAGTGTCTTATTTTGTAAACAAAAACTACCCTACCACTAACATTTTAAGCTATTCTGTGTTTATTGCATAGTTATTTATACATTATTAGATCGGATTACTTTATTATCACAATAATGAACAAATTCAATCAATCAGTTCCTTCAGTTTTACATCACAACAGGTAATTAGACGATCATATTTGTTTACAAAATAAGACACTTGATTTGGCTGTCAACTGTACAAAAATAAATATTTCTCGAACTCGTATCAAATTAGCCACATTAAAGCGCGATAGATATCGCTTACGCATTGCAGAGCAAGTAAAAAGGTTGGCCACAATGTTTCCACACATCGCGCCCCATGTGGCGACGTAACGGAATACGCACCAGTGATTGCACGAGTACCTACCTACACAACTCTGATAAACAGGCATTATGCGTTAAAATAAGCCTACGGGATTGAATATAGTGTAGTAAGTCTTGTATATCTAAAAACTAAATTTAAGGTTTTTGGGGATCTAAATAAAAATATTATCGCAACTCACTTTGGAATGCAACTTGTGTTCGATATTTGGTACTCAAAAGTTATGGCACAAAACATCTAATTATTGCAAAAAAATAAAGGAAAATCTAGAAGAGACAAGACTTGGTTATATTAACCATAATTTAAAATTGTAGTGTACCTATTGTCTATAGAGTCTGTAAAAATAATTAATTTTTTTGTCATTCATTGTTATAAAGCGTTTAATCAGAATCATTTATTCGCCAATGATGATTATTGAATACCTACTGATATCTACCTAATGTAGATCACTCACAGCTCCATCTTATAAATAAGACACAATTATTATTAGATGAAATTAAAATGTTACAAACCATCATACAATGTTCACGCTGAAGCAAAGAAAGTAAAGAAAGAAAGACTGCAAGCATATTAATCAACATACATAGAGTACGCGAAAAGTAATTTTTTTTTATATCGAGCCATTGTCAAAATGTGACAGACCACAATCATTTGCCAGTATCCAGGGTGAGAGGTTCATAATGATAATGAAAGTTCCTGGCCGAGGAAAGTGCGCCCGCGCAGGTAAAGTAAACGGCCGGCCGGCGACACTGTCGCACGCGCATCCGACCCGCGATCACGACAAAAAATAGTCGCTGCGTTCGCCGGGCGCTTCCGCCTTGCGCCAGTTACCTTGCATTCGCTATTAGTGTTTGATATAAAAATAATTCGCGATATAATTGAACTTTTATTATTATTAGGGACATAGTTTAGTGGGGTTAGAAGTACTTGGTAGTTTTATTAATTTGATATATTGGTGTTAAAATAAATAAATTAGCGAGTAAATAAAATTACGTAAACGTTTTATTTTTATTATCTGACGGTGGATTTTCTATGAACTTTGGCACTATAAATAAATAACAATAAATAATTTCAAGATTAAGTGCAATAGGTAAAGGACAAAATATGAGTCCTCTCCATAGATTCGTATCGTTTTTCCAATCGGACTCTATGAACACTCGGAAGAACCTCATGCAGCATAAGATCTTCGCTAGTGAGGTGAACATTAGCAGTGACATAGAAGATTTGAAAAAGAAATCTTGGGCAACGCTTAATGGATATCGACGGACTAAAGGTAGAATTCATTTAATATTATTATGTAGCGATTCTTATCAAATTAATTTTGTTGGTTAATTTTTACATGAATTCAAATAAAATAAATATTCTAATTGCGTACCTACCCAAAACTATAACAACGAAACAAAAACATAATTCATTCAAGTCAGAGATCTTTACTAAAGCCAATTGGGATCTAGCTATAGAGAAACATCTGTAGACTGCAGTTTTACTAGGGATTACTACGATTTGCAGAATCAATTGATTTCTATCAATACTGTGATTCCAAGATCACCTGTATTTTTAGGTATATCTAAAAGACCTAAAAGAGTTAACAAAACCAAATAAACACGAAAGTCTTTTGAATTGCGCAGGCATTCTAAGTAAACCAATTTAAATTAACCAGAGTTGTTTTCACTAGCACTGAATTGGAAATGCCAGTTTTATTGACATTGAATGCATCAAAGTATCTGCCATAAACAACGGATGCGCAATGCCATTTATAAACGGTGTTGAGTCGATCAATGTGGGTGGCCTCACTCTTTCATTCATTGTTCTATTAATCCGCTTTTGGTGTTTCGTTACCGCTTTGTTCGATGCTGATTAATATTAATTAATTAAATAGAAGTTACATTTCCATTGCACTGCTCTACATTTGTCTAACAGTATGACATGTTTAACTCAGTGCCCTTATTGTCTTGGCTGTAAGAGGTTAAAATGTATTGATTCAAGTTCTGTTAATGTGATGTCGTGTGTACCAAAACATGTATTTAATTTAAAATTTACTTAATTTCAGTAAAAGGATGTCGAATTATAAAACACACCATTCACTTTTAAATGGGTTTCGATAATTGCTTTTGACATCAATTTCTTGCATGTTGGCGCATAAGTTAAGCTCATTGCATAAATTTTCAATCTGTTTACACAATTTACTTAAGTACCTTCTGTATATTACAAATAAAGTCAAAAATAGTTGCAATTTTCTGAATTGACGAAGTAACAAAATAGCTATCTTTTTTGTAGAGTTATATTAACTTCTAACATACATATAACTTGTAGCTTTGTGAAAGTGCCGTCAGTTTGTATATTACGGAAACTTTCTATAGTTATTAAAATTTTGCAGTGCAACCACATATTAAGCTAACTGTAGGAGCATTGTCTTTTTATTAACATTGTAATTGCTTCTGAAACTCTACAATTTTTGTTTGACTCACGGTTTTGATGAATGTTTGTGGGACGCTTTCCTTTGTCTCTAGAATTAATTCCTCATTCGTTTTGAGGTTTTGAGACTTAATTAGCATCCATTTACGTAAGAACTACTAAACGTAGAGGTAAAGGTCTGATACTTTTTGTACGAGTTACGTAAGTATCAAAATTGAGTTTCCGCATTACTATTGGAACCGGTACGTACTTTTATTAGTGTCAATATGCTCGTGGGTGGTTATTTCAATGAAAGAAAGTATGTTTGCGTCGTCCGTGTGGGATGTGGTGTTGCTCTCGAAATTAGGAAATATTGAATCCTTAATGGGTTTAGTGTCAGACGTGAGTAGGTTTTTGATTGATTATTGCATGATATCAGAAGATGTTATGAATTTGCATTGATTAATATGACCAATGCGAAAGTAAAAGACTTATTATGATGAATATTTTCAAATCAACATTTAGGTCATATTTTCTTCAAAATAACCGCGTTTTGCAAATATTAAGGTAATTTAGAATTTTCAATCAATCTTTTGTGAACCTATCTATTTTTAATGGATGTACCTACATAGAAACAGATGATTCTACATAGAGCCACTATAGTACCAATGGGTAGCGCTTTACACAGGGTTAAATAAGAAAAACATAAAAGGCGTTTTCATGGGTTGAGTCGGGTTCTCTATTGGTTCAAGTGACCCATAGTATTTTTTTGGAATTACTTAGATAAGTACCTACCTTAATCATCCTTAGATCACAGAATAACTAATAGTGTATACCTACCGTAAATAGCAAATTATTACTGAAAATATCTAATAGGTACGACATAAAAGTAAAACATTGCCTAGAATCATGTTCTTATAAGTATTTAAATAACTGAAACGAAACTATCACTTTTCTATATCTGTGTAGTGTTGTCAACACGTCGTCACATCCTTTCCTTTAGGCGACGACTCCGAGAACTTCATCCATATATGAAGACACTCCCACGCCTTGTTTATCGCTTCCTTAGCCTGTTCTATTATTCTAAGAACCATCTAATCACTTGGATAGTTCCGGCTTGTTTAAGTAATTTTACAAGTAGGTAATTATGATTTGTTAACCTTTTGGATATAAGAACTCATTAAGAGTATTGTATTATGGTACGCTTAACTGTGATCAACATGAGCTCTTATTACTACGTAGCAATAAGTGATCAATGTTTTTTGTACAGCTTTGCAATATATTTGCAAGCTTATAGGTATGTATAAAATTATCATAAATATTTTTTTATGCGGGGTCTTATTAAAAATAGCATGACAAAAGTTAGGAGACAGAGGGTGCCACCTGTCATGCATGGGCATGACTCAAAGTTTATCTTATTAGAATCGTAAAATATCCTAACGAAATGTTTGGCTAGCCCTCTATGGACAAATGATGTGCTATCGTGTGCACAAGGTTTAAGGGAACACTTTTAATGTTTGTTGATTTAACACTGACTAATTACTAAAAGAAAAGAGTCAGTCCATCCCAGCAGATTCCAATTCACCCATTAACACTCGTGTAACGCTTTGAACTCGACGTAAATTCTCTTCCATTTCGGGCTCTCTCGTTTTAGCCGCATCACCAATTAATGCATTTTTTCGAATCTCGCCTTACTTCCTTTTCATCTTCAAATTTTAGTTTGTGTCACTATCTAAAAGACTTTTAACAATGCATTATATAGGTAAGTACTAGGCCTCGGGAAGTTAGTTTGTTAGCCACAGTCGGAAAAATCGGATGTAGGTATTCATTACAGTTACTTAACGTCAAAATGCCGTCATGCCGTCAAATACCTACCTAACAATCTTTCATTAAGACGTTTTTTTGTTAATTGATTTTGAGTTATTTATAGAAGTGAATATTTCTTAGGTACTATTAATAGAATCATCTATAAACAAATTCTTTAAAAACTGAACTGGAATCTTACGTTTCGAATACTACTTTGTGTGGTGAATACGGTAGGTAGCAGATAATCGTTTTTACTTTATAGTTAGAGTCAGCCAGAAGCTCGTGCGTACAAAACCGCAAGTAAACGTTCAGATATTTATATAGCGAAAATATCGGTCACGATTATTTAAACAAATAATCCGAAAGTTTTGTTTCCTCTGCCTCGAAATCGTGACTTTTTACTCAATAACTTCTGTAATTTGCTCTCTATCGTCTTATCGTTTTTGGAGATGATTGTTTTGTACAATAGGAATGGTGATTATGCAAGTCTTCCATTATGGTTGAATTGCGTAATTGTCGTAACGATTGAGTTGTCGATAAAAATGAGATTGCTTGTTTTATGTTCCTTCTTGTTTGTGTGTCAGATACCTACCTTACGCACTGTAGTAAGTATTCCGAGTTTTGTCAAAAACCGTTAGATAGAGACAGTGTAGTCAACATATGGGTCCTAATTACCAAGTAAGTTACTTTTCATTTAAAGTGTCAATTTTTGGAGTCAGTGCGAATGCATTTTATGTCGCCCCAAAACAAGCTGTTTTGTCGCCTATCCTTTTTTTTATTGTCTCAAGTTATTTGCAATCTTAGTAGGTATTCCTATATTTTATGTAATTTGTATGTGACTTATAATAATAATATTATCGCAACACACGTTTGGAACCTGATGATAATGTTTTATTTTGCGGAAACTAGGTACGATCAGGTTAACATTAGGTAAGTACATTACGATAACAACTAATATGGGGCGACAGCTCTCCGTCATAATCCAGTATCCCTAACACGAGTAGGAAATTGCTTAGTGTTAAGGGTCGTGTCAAGCTCAACGATTACACTGCAATGCGGTATAATATGTGTGTCCAAATTACGGTACGGCATCAATCACCCTAATGGTAGGCATCATAGACAATATTGTTAGGTGAGGCGAGTCAGGTTAACAGCTAGTAGGTCTTCAGACTAAACGGCTGATTACCCAACCGGCTACCTTGCCTTGTCAATTGTTTGGAAAATCGTAAACCGCTGTATGGCTCATAAATCTTTATTTACTATTGTTTCTTTGTCTCAGTGATTTGCAATAAATTCAGGTAAGTTATTTTAAATAACTGTTTAAAAAGTATCCAACGCCTAGTCACTCAGAGGTTTTCTGTAAGTTAGGTTATTAAAAGGCGATATCCTCAGAAAACCAAAGTCCTTTAATATTCTCATCAACCGAATACTTTCGATTTATATTTGGGAAATGAAGGAAATCATTAATGTTGCTTTTGACCGTGAACGAAAATATCAAGCGTTAATATCGGCATATCCGCTTTAAAATTGTTGTAAAAGCTCCGAAATGTTTGTATAGTCAGATTACGGCCGGACTATATTGGGATTGCCATTTATTTCATTTAATTGGCTGTATTAATTAAGTGTAAAAGTAGCTATAATCGTAGATTCATTATTAAATTAAAGCGATTAATTAATTGACAGCAGCATTTCTTGTGGCCATGTTGGTCCAATGCTAGATCACAAGACATATGACCATGCTACTTCATCTAGTAGGTACCATCAATCCATCATGATATTCTAATAATAAAGTTTATTCATCAAGAAATTAAATTACTCGTACTTATAGACAGTTTACATCTTAGATGGTACTTACAAATATACCTATATTTTTTTCACATATCATCTGGTCCTAAACTCGGATATAAAATCTAGGAAATATCTGTCCTAATCTCTTGGTGTATTATACCTAACATACGTACCTATTTAATGTTATGATATTTTAGTAGGTAGTCGTGTTTACGCAGAGAAAGTAATAAAAAATATTGTATACCTAAAGTTAAAAAAAAACATCAGACCCAATAAGAATGTTTTATTTTTGGTATGAAGATAACAAAAGATTTCGCCAAGAAAAATTACAAACTCGAAAGTGTTGCTCATTTTTGGCACCAAATGTAAACATTAAAGGGTATCAATATATCATTCTGAACGCACGAGTGGCCAGATGGGAGTTTTATCGTTTCTGGCTAGTTTTCAAGTGCCGAAACCCCATTAGGGGATATTATGCGATGCGAATAACCCCAGATAACGGATATTTTTGCATGGAAATATTATATCCTGTCTGGCAAATAAGATTCTAGGTATTCCCATGTTAGTCTTGGATTGGAAAGGATGATTTGACGTTTTTATACCCACTTTGATGAAATGAGTAAGACTTAATGAAATGAAAAACGGTAAATGTTTATTTGACGCAAAACATCGCATAACGTAACAATCTATTAACTGCATGTTATATAACACACACGATTTATTGACCTCGTAGCATTAAAAACCTACATTTTACCGAAAGTTAGTAGCACACTATCAAATCAAACAAATATAGTTTACAAACCTATTAACCAACTTTTCGTTTTGTTAATCGATGTGTGATTGACTGTTGTAAACGTAACGAGTTCAATGTTCGACTAGTGTTCGCAAAAAGGAAAAAGAATAGTGGTTATGCAATCATGTGGTTTATTTCAATGCGTGTTTACACAGCTCTTACCGAATTTGCATATGAATTGAATTGACTTATATTTGCTTACGAAACCACATCGACATATAAGTAGGCACTCGTAAATCGTAATCCAAAACATATAAATGTCAACTTTGCATCACCGAATGTCATAAAACGACTAGAGCAAAGTACTCAAGTGTCTAGATACGAGTGTCAGAAAACTACTCTTTCTATTGAGCTAGATTAGTTAATTTTGTTATTGCAATAAATGAGATTTAAAAATATTATGCAAATGTCTCGTTTAAATTAGACTCAATAGTTAAAACGGATGTGTCTCGTTACTATAGTCCTCGTTCCCAATATAGCTTTATATTGTAAAGGATATGAAATGAGTCCTAAGTAGGAGAGCCTTGCGGATCACTTTTTGCAACTGCTTGTTAATAGTGCTTAATTTCTATAGCTGGCTAAGATTAATTAGCTGTTAAGACAAGATAATCATCTACATCATCTATCTAATTCACGTCAAGACGTCATTATTTTAAGTCCCGTAACCTAAGTATAGTTATTTTGAATCAGCTGCTTAAGTAAGAGCTTGAGTAATATAGCGATGTCCTCGTTTTTGTCAGCTTTCAGCGAGAAAGTATTAATTTAGTCACGAAAGACGGGTCTAGACTAATACTCACTAATTGACGTAGACATATGGCAGTGTGTGGTAAAGAGGAGATACGAAGTGGATATCGCGTTTGCGCATTTCGTTGCAATGATAAACACCTATTATTTTTTGTAATTAGTACAGACAACAGCAGATCAATGATAATACTTGCAGTACGATTTCAACTCTTACGACGCAGATAATAAGACCGGTCCAAAGTTTTACACTTGATCTGCTTTGATATGTACTATCTTTTTACTTAGAAAATATACGTAGGTAAGCTTTGGTAGGTAGGTACAGTCGACAGCATATCATTGGTAACCCTTGCAGTACGATTTCAAGTCTTACGACGCAAATAATAAGAACGATCCAAAGTACAAAGTGTTACCATTGATCTGCTGTCGACTGTATAACTGGTTTTTAACCCTCAGGTACGTATTCATAAACGTGATTTAAAGTTACGCCTCCGTTTAGGCCCCCTGTCCCTTGATATCTTAACGTTTTTTTAACGAAGTGTGAAAGGGATAGCAACACGATTTAAGGGAAGTGAGGTCTATATAGGTTTGTCAATAACAGCAAACGTGTACCAATTGGTAGTAAACATCACCTGTCTCTTTTGAGAGAAAGTACGAGTGTGCAAACTTGGATAGATGGTCTTTTAATTTGTTGTCAACCGTGGACTCGTCACTCCAACCCGCAGCTCGCAATGGACATTGTCAACTTTCTGTCAGTTCATTTATTTTTTGCGTCGCATATGCGGGAAATGATGATTTGTCATTACGTTGTTAGCTGTACCCACGTACATAATATATTCGATGAAGCATAGTATGTAAACTGCTTTTATATTTAACTACTGAGCATTTTAAACTGTATTTCCGAAGTATGCAATGGTAAGGGACCGCCATGGAAGTCCCACCTTTATTGCTAATGTCATTCATTATATCAGCTAAGTACCTACTCTCTGTTGGAAAAGAAAAGTGACAGCTGAGATAATATGTGGTCTTCAATAGTGACTTTGTGTTATTATTGTAATTTAGTATTTTCTAACGCAGAATGACAAACAAATGTTTACTCATTCATGTCTACATGATGGATTTTACACTGGCGCCGCTGCCATCGCCCGCCGCCGCCGCCGCTCACTCGCAGCCGACAGCGCGTGCTCCGGTCTTAACCATTCAATATGACAAATTGGCCAAGAATAGAGTTACGAGCCGCCTTTAGTGTTTATTTCTCTGGCTGCCATTTAGGAGCCGAAGGGAGTGTGTTAGCACCTATCGACACAGCCTCCTATTACTGTTCTCGTATGTAGCTCACCTTACTAATTTATTGATATGGTCTTGTCTTCTTATAAATGTTGCAAGTTTTAAGAATGAAAGCTATTGTTTTTTTTTCCGTAATTAGGCTGAAATATTTTCTACTTTTTTCGATGTCACCCCAATCAATCACTGGTCCGTCACGCGCGGCGTTTCGGCGCCGACGCATGGTTCCGCCGGCCACCGGTACTATTTACGTATTTCATTAGTTCTAAGAAGCAAACCCGCGAGGAAGTGTCGAGGTTTTTGTATCGGAAACTGACGGTCTGCTCGTTTTTTACAATGTCTCCGTGCACTGGACGGTGGCGGAATGGTTCTGTGTATTCGGAGCTTTTATGTCCTGCTGTTAGGGAAGGGGTTGAAAGTGAATGTGAGTGCGAGTTAGCCCGTGATCTTTGGTGTACGAGTATCGTAATAAGTATTTGTATAAGAAATTACTTGCGTCCAATTGATTAACACTTGACACTAAATCTTACTATCAGATTAAGTACAAAGGAACGTGTATATTCACAAAGGCTTTAGAACGTGGGTGGAGGTGTGAGATGTTACGTGTAAATGTACTTCCCATAATTTTGTCATTAACTTTTAGAAAACTTTTCATTCGATCTAATAAGCATTAACTTCTAAACATAGTTTTATTTTATAACTAAGAGCCGATAGGCGGACGTTGAGTCTTGAAAGTTGTTTAATGTCGAGTCTATTTATCGTTTCTTGATGTGGTTTTGGATACACCCTTGGCTCTAGCGTTAATGTTTCAGTGTTCAGGAATGTAAACCGAGTTGTTGTTTGATCTATCACCTTAGCGGCAAAGAGCATTTGAAGTTGAAGTATCGCGCATTATAGATTTATGCAGATCTATAAATAATGCGAGTACAAAGTTTAGGTACCTATAGGTATGTAGGTACAGGGACATGATATTTGCGATGAGTTAGTGTAAAAAGGTCACAGTGAAAATTGGTCATAGATTTCTAATCCCATATGTTGAGTGAGAAGGTCGCACGTAAGTTTAATCGTTTTAAATATTTATACACAGTAGGTACTACCTTGTCTTGTCCCTTGTTCAATTATACCTATAAATTATAATTGAGGCAAGATTTTCGATATTTTATATCTCCCAGAGGGCAATAGAATTTAAAGAACACGTTACATGTAACCTCATTTAGCGCTTTCTAGTAGCTAATTATTACCGACTTATCATGTTTTATTGAATGTAATATAATAAAATTTCATTGTTACTCGCATCCAATTATTTCTCACACTCATGCATGTTTTCTATGACGAAGTTGAGCCATTGTTTGCTCTATGTAGATTTAAGAAACGCATAGTACCGCTGTTGAGCACTGTTTAGACTGACCAGTTCCTTTATTCACTTTTCAGGGGAGAATTAGCCTGAATTATGGTTCGAGTGATGCCAATTCTGTTAGGCATTTGTATACATCCGTTTTCAAACGTGCGCACGGTTCTAAATTATCGGACTCGCTATGTAAACTATTATTGAAGCTTAACTTTATTTAACGCTTATTATTACTCAGGAAATGCAAGTGTTATTGTAAAGATAGGCAGATACTCTTTTTTGAAACCTCAGATAAGAGTTAGGAGGTGTTATGAAGGAGATCCAGGAGGTTTCTCCGAAAAACACGAGGACGACCACTGAATGGGTTTTAGTGGCTGACTTCCTCACATAAGTGTCTCATACTCAATAGGTAAAGGTATCTTTGAAACATTTCCTCTCTTAACAGCCTTTTATTTCTAATTATTATGATAATTAATTTAGGTAACTATGTACGTACCTATGTTTTCACAATGTTCACTTCCTGGTCTGTTTTCTCTAGAATACATTTCTTCTCATCAACTACTTTAGATTGCCAATACAATAAAATTGGGTGTGGATTCAATAAACTCGTTTATATTGTTTCGAACTGCACACAAATCGCGGTTTAATAGTCGCCATTAGCAACTGTTTTAACCCATAAACCAGGGAATGATGCCAATAGACACAATAAATAAACCAGTTAGTTCGGAAGCTTTTCTGACGAAACTTTGTTTAAAAATAAATGAGTTGAAATCGTTTTGTATTGGCCCTTTTCTCTGACTTATTATCTGTTTGTCGAGAATCAAACTATAAGCTGGTGAAAGCATTCCAAGAGTTTCGGATATAGGGTTTCTCCTAATATGTGAGAAGACTAATAATTTCTTCATGCTTGAGCTTTCGGATAGACAAGTTGTTGGTGTAGCTATTTTTTAGTTTTGTTATTTGTGGAAGCTCCCACGCTTGTTGCGAAGTTCTTTCTACTACTTGGCTATAAATACGTCGGGGAGAGTCACCGTAAGCTCAGGTGCTCGCCAAATGTTGAATAACAGCAACATAAATGACATTTCGCTTGTCACACACACTTTGTATGTTTACGATGATTCATTATTACATACATCTGGATTTAGTTCGGTTTCGTTCTACATAAAATATGTACGCGTTTTATTTGTGTAGGTCCGTTGCATCTGCGACTGTCCTATTTTCCTTTGCTACAGTTTTGCAAAATCACACTTTAGCTAGTGATTTTTCCTATACAAGGAAGCTCTATAAAAATTTCAGCTAGGTAGATGAGAGTTTATAACTTTAACATGCCTATTAGTGAATTGATACATTGACATTACTTTTAACTTAAACAGACTCTTCCCGGTTTCAGAAGTTACCTATAAACTTGAAATAATTAATATTATTATTAAATAATCAAATCATAATGAATTTCATAAAGTTGAACCTGTAATTTCAGACCCGCCTTTACTTAAATTAGAGGTAAGCAAACAAAGGTATCCGCTACAATCTACGAGTACGTATGTAGTAGGCAAATACATTATTGATCACATCACATCAGTTTGTTAAAATTATCAACGTAACCATGGCTACCCATTTCGGTAAGCTGAAAATCTATGTCGCTATACTTGAGTTCAGATTACCGTAGACGCGTGGTGTGTCACATTCAAATTACTTATTATACTACAAGGTGATATCATATAAGTAGGTACTTATCTACTTTGTGTTAAAAAAATTGTAGGTGGTCGATTTATAATATTTAGTTACCACACATAACATCGTTTCTATTACCATTGTATCAGTCACTTTAAATTACGTTAATGCATGTTGACCACATGGTTGATATTAATTTTATACTAAATCATGAAAACTGTTTAAATCTAAATTATATTTAGTACCAAAAAGTAAATAATTTTCTAGTACGCGAGTCTAGCTAGCTGGCTTTCTTATCTTCTTATAGGTAACTTAAATTTGGGATACTCAATATCACACTTAACTATAAGTATCTCATGTATCTCCTTGTTTTGTTCTTAGAAAAATGATCAAATGCCTCATCAAATATTAGCCATTCCATGGCCTAACTGTAATTTAGCCTCATAATTAGCAGTAATTTTGCCTGAAGTCGATTATCACCATTAGTCTTATCTTGAAATGTTGATTGCTCGGACTTCATTGCTTCATGGCTTATATGAATAGGTACGGACAACAACAGCTCAATGGTAACACTTGCAGTACGATTTCAACCTTACGACGCAGATAATAAGAACGGTCCAAAGTGTTACACCTTTGCCGCTTCTACCTTTCAATCGATACTATATTATAATAATAATAAAATAGCTTAATATGCATGCTACAAAATACAAAGACCGCTGGCCACCAATTAATTCCAAGTTTACGTGACAATCACTATTAAACGTAATCAATACATATCGGGTTATGCACGCATGAGTGCGTATGCGCAGAGATTAATTTTGCGAAATTCTGATGCGTTATAGGTGTGAAGAAAGTCTATTTTCCAAGGTATGCATATGCATTACCTCACTAGACGAGGGCATCGGACCGAGACTTGACATGCACCTGCAGTACATCTCGCAGGTTTATCTCGACGCCATTACCATTTTAGGAGAGAAAACATGGAACCTATAATTAACATTTTAATTAAGCATAGTTAGGTACGAACTTTTACTTCGGAAAGTTGGCCTAATGTTGTTAAAATTAGACTGTCGTGCGTGATTCTTCTTTTATTATATGCACGCAACACAACGCAAATGTTATAAGATCGTGTCATAGGTCAAATTGATCTGACATTTTGAAGTTATCTAAAAGTTGTTAGCAAAGAAAAGTAACCTAGGATTTGCTTGTAGAAATAATATAAATATAGTATAGGTAGTTAGTAATGGAAATTACTTTAGTTCTTAGAAAATTAGGTAAGTCTATTTATAGCCCCGCAATACAACTGCTCAATTAATGTTGTCGTCATTTACTTATACAATATCAGATCACTGAAACACGGAGATGTGGCGGATAACCAATCCACTCCTAAAGTCGGACCAACAGGACCGTTAACTAAAAAATAATGGTTAAAAACATTAAACTACAATTTGTACTATTACTTGATAAAAAATAATTTTTTGAATTAGTAATTATATCTGCATTGTAATTTAAAATAAATATTATAATATTAACCTAAAAAAATATAAACTAAAAACTGTATGTACAATAGATCGGTTGAACTATCTTAATGGCTTAGGCTTCAACCGATCGCCGTTGCCCGGCAACGTGCCCAAAATGCTGGCGGCATTTCCCCTCTGGATCGCTAGGCTGATCCTTTGGGCGAAATACAGGCCAGCATGTAATATAATTAGGCACATACAGATCGATGTTGTTTGCGCAAAACGCAAGTAGTCGAGTGCGACAAACGCTAATACGAAATATAGAGCTGTTTGTCGTAGAGTTCCTAAGTTAAGTGGTGTTATTGCTTGTTTCTGTGACCTCTGTACGGAACTAACGGATGCATTCTCCAAAGCATTCGCGGCACGTCACGAATGTTTCCGGTGCGATTGTCGAGGCCTAGCCTAGTATGCGTTAATTGTCACTCACTAACGATGCCTTATTAGTGGCACGCGAGAAGGGCTGTCACGTCGATATAACATTACATTACCAATAAATTATATTTCAGACTAGTCCGGATATTTTTCTTGTTGTGTGGCTATTGGCCAAACTACAGTGAGTTCATGCAGCTCATATGTCTTTATTTGAAATTAAATCTTCTGTACAACAAGTTGTACCTATCAATATGAAAACCCGGTAAAAAATACAAAAATAAATTACAAAATGCTACTGCAAAAGTACGGCCGTCAGTACTGTAAAAGTCGGCTTCATGATCGTCTTATAAAATAAATATAGCCAATTTTCGCGACATTTTTAATTAGGCTAACAAACGGAAATCCATCTGCGCTAAACGGTTGGCAACCCTACGCGGGTATGCTTAGTTGCCCACAGCTAAGTTGTAGTTGATTGTTGTAGCTCAGTAAAACAATAGAGCTTCTTGAGAAAGCGGAGAGTCTGAGCCAAATGCTAGATTGAGCATGACGCTACTAATATTACTTTACGGTAATAACTTGCGGTTTTGCTAAACAATTGCTTAGATTTTTATCTTTTTGTCTTGGGAATCTGTCTCTTCACTACTTTCCAGTATCAGAAAAACTATATGCAAAACAACACTTAAAGAGACACTTAGAGCTCACATAGTCTCAAATTGATTTAGCTTAATTAATTGTATTGTCTTCAATTTATAATACCTAATGAGATATTTTTGTAATTGTTACTGGTACCTAAATAATTTATTATTATTATCCTCTTTATTTATACATATTCTTATTTAAAACATTTAATCCATTAGTTTTCAAAATCGACAAATAATGTGAAATAGTAGAGTATATTTAACTAGATGACACTAATACTACGTAGAAAATTAAAATAGCTACATGCTTGTTATTTAATGACACGTCTCTAAATACTCAAAATTAAAAGCGGCAAGTTTGCAGTTGCGACACTATCAATTAACTAGCTGTTATTTGCAACTGTTTCGGTGACAGCTAGACATGTTATAGCAGGAACAGATACCTTACCTAAACAGGCAGTATAGGCGTTCTTGCATTAAATTTATAAATAAAATTCCAGTGCCACTTCAAGTAAGCTGTCAAGACCTGTCATTCCTCAACTTTCCTCGCAGCTCTCTAGACAGTGCGTTGAACCGATCCGGACAAAGCGGAAAAGTGTCGTGCGTGCAAACGCACTTGCCGCAAAACAAATTGTTGTTAGGCTGTCTTCAGATACCAGTATAGATAGAGTCAGGTGCAAAAGTACATACATTCGCTTCGTAACTTTTTCGTATTATTTAGGTACTTTGCTATGCTTCATAATTTTAACTTTCTCAGTTGGCTGTGTCTCTGCTATACTCGTAGGCATTTGTAGTAAGTTTAAAACATATCACATACGGCTCTATTTGCTTCTTCTAAGCGTGGGATGATATGCCTACTCGTACACTCAACAGCACATCAATGGGTGGGATTTTCTTTCTTAGGGCGCAGAAAATAAGAACGGTGCAAATTGTTACATTGATGTACTTATAAATGTACGGTTCTATTATTTGGTGTGACTGTAGGTGTAATATGCAACAGTTTTCACTTTAGTTACGTTGAATGAAAGTGGTAAATGAAACTGAGTTCTTTGCAACATCGATGATATTTATACTCGTATGTGTATTAGCTGTAAGAAATCCGATAAAATTCTTAATCGAAAGAGTTATTTCAACAAACATTACACGAATGAGAAAAGAGCATTACAATGATTTCGATCATGAAGGTAATGAAGAAGAGCATTCAAATACTGCACCGTAGACCGTCGACGTTTCACGTTGGCTCATCGAAAGTCTACGTCAGTACAGCATATAGCGTGATTGGGAACGCACGCGTGGAACGTCCCTTTTCACGGTTATACACGTTGTACGCCATATCGTACCGGCAAATATTTGCTGAACAAAATGGGTTTATGTAGTGAAGTGTTTGTTCGAGTGTGGAGGATTGACCTAATGGCGTATTATGAGATAGTGCACTGATTTTCGGATATGTTTGTCGATGGAAGAGGTTAGTCTTTTAATTAAAGTTTTCTTTCCTAACCTGAATATTTATGTATCTTTAATTATTATTAATTTATTTATTATCTATGAAATTATTACAAAAGCTAGGCGGATGGATCTTTTAAATTAAATGAAGAAGAATGTAGAAAAAATATTGCACTGGTAGCGTTGCGTGTTTCAATTCAGTTGCATGTAGAAATGTACTTAAAAATGCAGATTATAAATGCTTATTTATTGCACTCTTTTCCATTATTCATCAGGTTTCCGTTATTCCTGAGTAACTTTGCCATTTATGATACCCTGTGTTACTTAACGTATAACTGCCTCCATTAGATCCATATTTGAACGTTCGAAGAGTTAATTAACAAGGAAATCAATTATTTTATGTGTTATGTCCATAATAGTAGAGTTGATTGACGTAAGGTTAGTTAGGGCAAGTAGTCGGCCGACTAGGCGACGATAATTTAGACTCTCCGTAAAGTACGCTACGTCATGTCTCTTTTTTAAACCTACGAGTATACAGTAACTTTTGATTACCAATAATATTATAATCCTGTAGGTGTTGGTCGACAGATCGGTACAGTTCAAGTAACTAACATAACAACAACTTTTGCAGGCCTTTCAACTTTTTCTTGAAGAAAGAAATCCGATAAAATTCTTAATCGAAAGAGTTATTTCAACAAACATTACACGAATGAGAAAAGAGCATTACAATGATTTCGATCATGAAGGTAATGAAGAAGAGCATTCAAATACTGCACCGTAGACCGTCGACGTTTCACGTTGGCTCATCGAAAGTCTACGTCAGTACAGCATATAGCGTGATTGGGAACGCACGCGTGGAACGTCCCTTTTCACGGTTATACACGTTGTACGCCATATCGTACCGGCAAATATTTGCTGAACAAAATGGGTTTATGTAGTGAAGTGTTTGTTCGAGTGTGGAGGATTGACCTAATGGCGTATTATGAGATAGTGCACTGATTTTCGGATATGTTTGTCGATGGAAGAGGTTAGTCTTTTAATTAAAGTTTTCTTTCCTAACCTGAATATTTATGTATCTTTAATTATTATTAATTTATTTATTATCTATGAAATTATTACAAAAGCTAGGCGGATGGATCTTTTAAATTAAATGAAGAAGAATGTAGAAAAAATATTGCACTGGTAGCGTTGCGTGTTTCAATTCAGTTGCATGTAGAAATGTACTTAAAAATGCAGATTATAAATGCTTATTTATTGCACTCTTTTCCATTATTCATCAGGTTTCCGTTATTCCTGAGTAACTTTGCCATTTATGATACCCTGTGTTACTTAACGTATAACTGCCTCCATTAGATCCATATTTGAACGTTCGAAGAGTTAATTAACAAGGAAATCAATTATTTTATGTGTTATGTCCATAATAGTAGAGTTGATTGACGTAAGGTTAGTTAGGGCAAGTAGTCGGCCGACTAGGCGACGATAATTTAGACTCTCCGTAAAGTACGCTACGTCATGTCTCTTTTTTAAACCTACGAGTATACAGTAACTTTTGATTACCAATAATATTATAATCCTGTAGGTGTTGGTCGACAGATCGGTACAGTTCAAGTAACTAACATAACAACAACTTTTGCAGGCCTTTCAACTTTTTCTTGTCATTCGTTCACAGTTAAAGTTTTCTTTCACTGGAGGATTGTCTCGTGCCGGGTACCCTTGAAATCATTTAGTTCCGCTTATTTTTTGCCTCTTTTCCGAGGTTTTGGTTAATACGGATTTCTACCACGTTCGTTCTGGTAATCGTGACCTTTCGGGCTTTCCCGTCTCCTTCGGCCTTCGGGTGTTTGCTGTGAAATAACCATAGGAATGAAACTTGAATGATTTTTTTATCAATAATTTACTTGACGTTCTTACGGGCAGCTTAATATATTACTTGAAAGATACAATTAATTTATAATAAAAAATAGATTTATAATTTGACTTCCACAACACAGTGCAATCTAGTAGTGCCCCGTCAAACTGCTCATTAAACTGTCTTAATTTTTTTAAAGCTGATAGTTATTTTTTTGGGATAAGTTAATTTTAAATTTTTATTAAAAAAATTAGGTAAGTACCTATGTAAAAAAACTTTTGGGTTATGTACGAATATCGATTCGAATTCTTTCTATATTGTAACCTTCTATATAGTCGTTATATAAATCTATCTACCATGTTGGGTATTCTTCTGTGTAAGTATGTATTGTGTGTTGTAGTAATGAATAAATGCTTTATCTATCTAATTTAACATTTGTATTGTGAGAATATTTTCGTGGCATCATTGTCGTCTTCACTTTTATACAACTCAGCGATTGCTCACTACCCCTGAGGCGGCCAAGCACCCTAACTCACGTGACTAAGCTAATGGCCTGGTGGCTTTCAATCCTCTAGACTGGCACCACAACCTTGATTACTAATCCACTAAGCTGAAATTGTGGTCGAAAGTTTCCGCTTGACCTTGCCCTCGCCAAGGCTGCTAGTTTCATGGCTTTTCCACGAATTTTTACCGCATTCAACGTTTTCATTGACACTTAAGACCACTCAAGACCCATTGTTACGAAGCGACGGCTTTTTCCTTGTATTGGAAAATCGTTGAACTTTCCTATTCAAGTAGGTATATTTTCCATCAAGTAAATAATCCGCCGCGAGTTTATACCATGAGTATTTGCTAATGTACCTATGTAATAATTAACTCCGAAATGTTTGTACGTTTGATAGATTTTTAAAATCGTGAGTATTGCGAAAACTTTACGAATCTTTAATTGACCATAGTATTGTAAAATAATTGCTGCAGATGTAGATAAGTGTAACAGTAACTTGCCGTAACATAGGCGTATCTAAGTGCTATTAGCTGCTTTGCTCATCGAAGCATAGGTAGGTGTAGATGATAATGATCTGATAACCACAGTTATAGGGATGGAAATACTAACGCCCCACACCAATTGTCATCGCAAATAAAGTCGATATTGGTAAAATACATTAGTATACAAAAATGGTCTACGTAAACAATAACGAAAATGTTTAATAATTAAGAAATCTAGAAAAGACAGAAGATTGAAATTTAAAGAGAGTCGAGACATAAGTCGTGAGAGAGAGAGAGAGACGGCTTCGAATTTATAAACAGTTCATTGTACTTATAATAATTTTTCTTAACTTACTACTTAGGTACTAAGTAGGTACTGTGCTGGTTCAGTGAGTGAACCACGGTGAATCTAGTCTTCCGATACCGAGAGATCCACGGTTGACTGAACACTATATAGTATTGAAAATTCTAAAATTTGTTTCAGAGACTAACAAAATTTACAATTACCTACCAATATTGTTTAGGTTCCTTTGGGTGTTGCAATAAAGGGCGGCGCTTCGTCTCCTTTGTAACCGTAGTATTTAGTCAAACCTATATAAAATAATAATAGTTTTCTCTTTTTTAATGGCTTCCTCGTTCTCCTACTGGGTTCACCTGGTAGGAGCATGAGGTCTAAATATTCTTTTATTTACATTACAAATGGGTCTTCCAAATGATATGTAAAATACGGAACCCTGAAAATAGTAAGTAAAGCTGAATTGCCAAATGCATACATGTCCAACAATACATTGCAACATCTACCATTATGTTTATTTACCCGGAACCCATTGTCCTTTGTGACTTGTGATGTGACCGGCCGACCGGTCGACGCGACACTATGAAAACATTTTGGCCACGTATTCTTCGCTCATTTTTACGTCAACATTGGACACATGCCAGCCCCATACACAATACTACCTATTTATTACAGCTTTGGTTTTAGTTGGAGGTCGTAGATATATTTAGATTTTTTTAATCCGACATTAAAAACCTAATCTTTACTGACGGAGATTTTATTTGTACAGAATCTGATTTTATTTGTACTGAATTCTGCTCACTGCTTCAATCCCTTGTTGGGACAAGGTTGGTGAAATCGTGTGTTTATTCATTTATTTTATGTAGAGCCAAACAATGTAAGACGTTTAAAATACATTATCTTATTTTATATAAGAACGTTATGTAAGTAGGTACTTTCTATTGTATTATTCCCGGATAATACTTTAATGCTACTTTTAGATGGATACAGCGACGTAACAATATATCTAAATATCGTAATAAGTAGCAAATGAAACAGTAGGCTGTCTATATGTTCCAAGTCCGAAAACCCTACCGCTTTTGTTAGCATCAAAATTAAGCTGAGATACGCAAAAATGCGTGGAAGTACGCCAACTTGCCTGCAGAGGCTTGAATAAATGTGTTATCGTCTATGGACAAACGCATTGTCGTCTACTATGTTCATGTCATTTTTGCCATTCGCGTAAAGTTACTTGGCTTCAGTGTAAAAAAAAATCTTAGGTTAGGATATGATCACGACACTAATTAATATAATGTATTAAGAAGTTTTAATATTTAAATATCTCTTTATCGCTCTTTATTTCCACAAACCCTGAACAAATGCGCTGTAACAAGAGTTTTAAGTGCCCTGTGTCTTTATTACACTGATGACAGACACGCTGCAGATATAACTGCACGTATGATTCATTAATTTCTTGATTGTCATATCTTTATGCAAGTTTCTTTTTCATGTCTGTTTATGAGCCATAGGGTACCCCAAAGCACATTAAGTTTATAACACTTTGGACTGGTCTTATTATCTGTGTCGTAACTGTACAATTTCTGCTGCAAGTAGAAATTGATTGATTCTCATTGATTCTCGATTCTTCTGTCTTTCGTACTTGACTCTCTATATTTTTTTGATCACTCACTCATATGAACAATGAACATGCTAAAGATGTAATTAGCGTTGGTCAGTAAATTGTCTAGAACTAACAACAATATTGTTTCTAAAAATGTATATCAGGAATATTCCCTTATTTGTCTTACAACTCCATTACGAGTACTCAATAGGTATTCGTAGTATTGCAGACTTGCAGCGTTTGTATGTGTCGTAGCCGGTCAGATGACCCTTCTAGGGCGGGCGGCTGCGGCCTAATGACATACAAACATAACTAATTTTAGATTTGTGATTCTCAGCACTACGCGCTAGACGCATCCGATGGATTGTATTATTATTAGCGCACATGCGCCATTGCAAGTGTAATTTAGGTCCCGCTAAAAGTGGAAAGAATGGAAATGACGAAAGTTTAAAATAATAATTTTCTTTTTGTCTCGCGCCTCTATTCGGCAGTGGCGCTCCGACTTTCAACGCCGCTGTAACTTACTGATATCGAACTGTATTGGGATGACAACTTATATGGAGTACCTGTCCCTCCACAAGTTATTTGTTTTAAAGGATCACTAATTTATAAGCTAGCAGTATCCAACTTTCCACTTGGTTTCATCAGCGCTATTGGAGCGGTGAGTGTATGCGATGTGGACTGAGACCTTTGTCTACAATCTAAAAAGAAAAACAACATGAAAAGAAAATGGTTAGCATTGATTTTGTTGGATTATAAAACTTTTGATCGACAAACAGTTGTCCGAAAGACATTTGGCCGACATAAAGTTATGTCGGCCATAATGTCTGTCGGGCGAAAGTCGTGTCGATCAACTGTAGTGTCGATCAAACGTAATGTCGGCCAAATGTCTTTCGGGCAAGTGTTTGTCGATCAAAAGTTTTACAATCATTTAGTTGTCGAAGATATTTAACAAATACTTCTAAAACTTTCGTTTCTATTTGATATTTAACTTCATGATTTATACAATAAAACCTTCCTTGACCGAATCTGTAGGTACTATTAATTCGCAACCACAGCATTCAGTTGAAACATCCTGATAGACAAACGGACATACCTATAGACAGACGTAGAGATATATACCTAAATGTATTAGAGAATACATAAAGTCTTGAGATGGGCTATTACGTAATTATCGCTCGACTAATCGCTAAAGTAGGTTTTAGTGCACATGTAAGAAATATATAGCTCATATGTGTTAACGACGACGTTCAGATTTCGGCATTTTCTCAGAACAGGAAGCGAACGTTACTTTGTGTGTGTCAATACGTGAACGTGAGCGAAATTAATGCTTATTTTCTTCGAGAAAATCGACGACTAAACGCTTTGATGGAATGTTATTCGATTTCGTAAGATTTAAATAAACGTTCTCAGAAACAGTTACCAAATTAGTGAAGGCGAGGATCTAACTTGACAAATAACAATGGATTATTTTGAAATACTTTGTAATTTTATCGTGTAATAAATGGTTTTATTCATGACATTATGTAGCTAGAGAAAACATTATTTTTCATGTCCGGTTTAAAATATATGATTTAGACACAAATCTCACTGGGAAGGCATAGTTAGGGAGAAGTGATTTTTTTGTATAGGTACTCATAGAGCAAAAAATGTAGATATAGGTATCAAGGACCTCGAATTATTAATATCGGTCATAGGCAGGCAATAAAAACAACTTCAGACCATAGGTATATATAGAACCAAAACCTCTTCTTATTTCATACTTTATATGTATTGCAAATCATCGCAGGCATTCGTAAATTTTCTCCTTTATCCCAGTTCCTACTAACCAATTTGGCTTTTAAACCTTTTCTAATCAAGTATAATAGCGTATTCACAACACGGTTGTAACGGAGGCCCGTTACCCTACTCAGCGAAGTGGAATACTGATACAAAACAGTCAATGCTACCTCCTGTTGACCGCCATCATCTATGTAATGACAATCGCAATGATTGTGGTCTTTTACTATTGCAATGATATCTAGTAAACTGTAAAGGTAATTTGTACGGCTAATGCTATGTATGACCTGGTACAGTCATGTTTTAACTGTACCTAATTGATTGAAGAAATTCTTAGGTAAATAATGAAACTGCAATTGAAGATAATCGCTGATAAATAATCTATAATTTACTTATAATTATTTTATACGGTCACATCAAAGTATCGGACCACAGATTTTACAGAAACGCTTCATGTCCGTACAGTCAGCCTACTACGGGACTGAACGGCCTAGATTGCATTGGTATTGTATAGGTTGATGTGTGGTCGCCTGTACGATGCACATTTTCTAATGATGTAAGAATTATGACAGCAATCATGTGGTCAAACGCACTGTGCGGCGGCAGGCGGCCGGCGGGCGTAGGCGCATCGTTCTTTTGTAAAGGTACCTACAATCTACATACATATGTATTAGTACATGCTAGAATAGGGTTGTCAAACTTTCAATAACCGTCTGAAGTTTTTACGTCCCAATCCGACTCCTTCTCGTAACTCTCATCGCTTCAGCTTTGCATAGAAATGTTAACATGTAACACCTTGTAACTACAGGTTTGACAATTTGCATGGCCATGGCCTCGACATCATTACCAAAAAAATACCTTTATACTCGTTACTGTTTCTAACAACTTATGTTGTTTTATTGATAAATGTTTCTCTGTTGTTATAACCCTGTCTGTGCGTTAATTTGTCGTTTCAACAACGTTCCCAATTGGTGCCCACGCGCCGTTCTCTCGCCTGACCCCCTCTGACCGGCCATTCATAAAATTACTATTGAGACATCATCCGCAATTATTTGCTTTGGAGTTCTGCTCTATGTCAACTCATTCATACATATTTGTCTTCATATTTGCATATTTAAGTAGGAGGCTAGAGTGGCTTCAATTTCGTTTGTCTATTTGAGTATAATTACATATGTTGCGGATAAGCCTAGCCGTCTTACCACAAAAACGATGGACTTAACACTGAGTTGAAAACCTGTCTAAAATTGTACTGATATTTCAATACATTTTATCCGCCGCCATCTGCTTGGTAGAATAGAATGCTAAAATTGTGTCAATAAAATGGCTGTTTTGTATGATTGTGAACGCAGCATCATCTTAAACCTCTTTAAATGCTATAAGTTCTACAACGTTCATTACTGTCTATAACAATTTCCTACATAGATGTGTGTCTGTACTTTCTAATTACTGTAGAGACCTATTAATTTCACTATACGCTTGTCCATTCATAAATGTTGTTCAAACGGCTACAGCCGCTGAAAGATTGAATTCTTCACGCTTATTATAATCACGTGGCGGAAATGGGCGCTGTCTGTTGCTGTTGCAGCGCTAAATGACGCGTGAACGCCAACGAGCGGCGCAAGCGCAGCGTCAATGGACCGCGTGGGAATCGCAGTTCGTCGTATTCATGCAGAGAAAACATTTTTTTACATCTCCTAATATCCTGGTTCAGTCATTTCCAGTCATATATCGATGTCATAGGAAACAAACTATCGAATAGAAATGGAATCGGTGGAAATGCAACTTGGTGGAACGATATCAAAGCGAAACATGATACTGACTAATTCATTGCTTTCCAAATTTTTTTCGACAGTGCATTCGATCTAATTTAATAAATCTCTTTTAATAGACTGACTATTCATAAATAACTATATAAAATTTAAAATCGATTAAAAGATTAAGGATTTATAATTAAATGGTCCCCAAACTGCTCTACATTTTTTATATTTTACTTTATTAAGCAGGTACCGAACATTCATACCTCTACATATGTGTGTTAGATAATTCAAAACCAACAAACGAATCAAACCAGTTACTTATATCATATAATAGACTAAGCAATTAATATACTTACTTATTAATGTGTACCTGAATTAATAAATTATTCTACGTGTTTAGAATAACAATTTCACCGATTTCACTTGCTCATTGCGCAGTATCGAAGGGCCGAAATCACGATTCAATTGACGAAATTTAGAAAGCTAATTTTATGTAATTGTGGACTTAGTCGCTCAGTAAATAATTTCAATTATTTCTTAGGCTGGCTGGACCGACATAAAACTAAATCTTCAATAGTTTTATTGCACGCAATAAAACGTTCAAAGTTTTTTCTCTGAATATCTCTCATTCCTTTCTGAAAACTGTTAGAGTTGTGACTAAGTTTGTAATCTCCCAACACGTTCTGATTTAATTAGCTAATTGGTTACCATTTAGATTCCTTATTCACTGTACCATTTGCCCTGAATCTTCAATTAGATAAGTCCGTAACGATGATGCTGCAGCATTATCGGATTCATTTACGAATGGTTGGCTTTGTAACCTTTTTGGAAGTCTGCCAAAAAGATGGATTCAACTGAGGAGAAACAAAAGCGATAGTAGCAACTACGTAATGCTATCTGATTAGGAACAGATATACTCGTTTATCTAGTAGGAATTATTGCATATTATTATATTAGGGGAGACGATGGCTATTTAGCTACTATACAGATATATAGGTAACTCTACGGCCAAGAGAAGGTTTTTTCATGAATGGGCTTCAGCGATGGATTCACGTCATTATTCCTGACGGGCCAGCCCAAGGCTAGCCAGAGATTTCATTAGTTACTTTCACGATGCTGATTTTTGTACCCATGACAGGACGTGGCACACAGTCTGTCGCACGCAGCTCATTCCAGGACGGGTTTGTTTTGGCTGTATACCTACCTTACCTCTTGGTACAGCTGTCAACGATGTTAGTACGTGTTCAAATGTAACATACCAACACTCTATGTGAAGGTAATACGGCCTCGATTGCAATGTTTTTGTGTGAAGTGTTCCTATACTGTTCCGCCAGTCAATGGGTTAATAAATAAGTTCTATGACCACGTCTAATCCGTCAAATACTTGTTGGTCATACCAATTGACGTATTATTCGGCTCATTAAGGACAAGCGAAACCATTGTTCCATGATCGTTTCATTGCCCCTCGGAGGCCATAATTATGGGCTGTTCTGTTGTTGGATAGGTTAGGTTAATTAAACGATGCATTTTTCAGTCGCAGTGATTGTATTGACAATAAGCGGTTTCATTTAAAATAAAGGTTGTCTTGAAGAGATCGCCAATTGTAATACTAACTGTATTAGCCTATTCTTTTGTGTAATTCTTTTTTTGCAATAAAGTATATTTATCTTATCTTAATAACGAATGTATGGATGTAACGATGTCCCATGGACTGAATACATACGCTTCGAACCCGAATTGACTAAAATAACAGCCGTAGGCATAATAGTAATGGCCAACTTCACTATCACACAACATAGAGTTGTAAAGATTCAGAATTGTATCCAACATCTTGATAGCCGGACAATGGGGAACGTAGTCCCGATTTCTGTATTGTTTCCAAACGTCTATTGTCTCTCTCGCACCGTGTGAATACTTGTTGTGTAATTTTTAAACAAACAGAGGAAACGCACTAGTTTCTATTAGCATACGAGTATTCGGTGGGAGTAACAGTCCGTTTCGGAAAATATGCCCATTTGTGTAGCGTAATGTATATGGCAGTGTTTTCACAAGTTTTGAATAGATAGTGTTACACACATTCTACACTATTCATAAACCCAAAGTACCTACTTATGTGTCTTAACAATTTGAAAGTACGTGTATCTACTTACTTACTTGCTTGACAGAGATTTTTATTTAGTATCAGCTGATTTATTCAATGCAGGATTTTAATGTAAATATATCTACACTACATGATTACTTTTATACAGCTTTAATACACAACTTTTAATCAACATCTTTCTGTAATTAAGCTGCGGTAGATAATATAAGAGAAAATAAGATTAATTCTCAGGCCGTTAAAATAAGCTGCGGTTAATTAATTTAAAACGGTGTATTCTTTATTACATTACGTTACAAAATTAGGATGGTCGTGATAGTTAACAGTTATACAAGTCTATGAGATGTTAATCTTTTAATTAGAAAATTACGTAATACTTAGGTATCTGTATGATTAAGCTTGTAGCACACGGGATCCATCCGGCACCGCCCCGCCTCGCCCCGCGCTGTCAAACAGTAGTCAAAATAATGCGAGGCGATGCCGTTACGGCGGAGGCGATTAGTGTGCGTTGCAGTATGAAATTTCATACAAAGAAGAGAGTTGCGGCGGCGCTTATCCCTTTCCGCGGCGTTACGTCTGCGAAAACACTAAACTTACCTGTTTTGTTATTTCCAGAGCCGCCTCGAGTGGCCGCAGCGGTGGGGCCACGCGGCAAGCGGGCGCAGACGCCGCAGCCGACCACGCGCTCGCCGCCCGCCCCGCTCGCCGCCCCGCTGCCTGTCGTGCCGCGCGAGCAATCCGTGGCACTCGCACATGCAGCCAAAGGCGTCGAGGCTCTGGGCGTTTTAGTGCAATATTTGGTGTTCCGAGTAAGTGTTTTTGCTACATTTTTTGATGCTCTGCCAAAAATTGAGTATGATACAATAGCAGAATGGTCTGGGTTTTGACTACGTTTCACAGAGAAGGGGACAAAGTACCTATACCGCATCCCAAATCAAGTGTCTTATTTTATAAACAAATATAATCGTCTAATTACCTGTTGTGATTAACACTGAAGGAACTGATTGATGTGGGCTTCGGTGTAATATAAAAAAAATCCATTAGATTTATAAGATTTTGAGACGTGTATTGTAATTTTCTACTTGTTCGTTTTCAGTTGGACGCACTAAATGGCGGCTCGTGGCGGCTAGAAGCAGAACGATGGCGCGGCGTGGCGGCCGCGGAGCGAACCAGTGCCGCGCGCGCAGACCGCGACAGACAGCAACGAGCTCAAAAAGACCTCGATACCAGTGAGTAGAATAAATATTTTAAACCAGCGAAGGAAAGACGTTTATATGTACTATTATGTGTATGGCTAATGCCTCGTATCCACTAGGCAACAATTGACGCGCAACACGTGACGCTCAACAAGATCAGCAACGTTACAACACGCGACGTTGCCAGGTTGCGCGCACGCAACATGACCAATATATACACCAATGATACCACAAGTTCCTCGTTGCCATTCAACATGTTGTGCAACATGTCGCTCGTGAAATGATGCCTAGTGGATACGAGGCTTTAAAAATTCATATCTACATATCTGAATTCGTAGTAGTGTCCATAACTCATCATATCTATTCCAGTCGCAGAATGCCTGAGCAAGATCTCAGAGCTAGAGATGGAGGTGTCATCAAAAGAGGAGGTCAACGCTCGTCTTCAAGCCACACATATCGATGAGGTAGCTGCTTTAGCTAACGACATCAAGGGACTTAAGGTTACCATGTTTGTTATTTACCTATTTGTGTTATTGTTAATGTCATTGAACTGGATCTATGTAAATATTGATATATTTTACAGGACACAATAGAGTCTCTAAAACACGAAGTTGCCGAGAGCCGAGCGCGTCTGCACGCGCATAGTGAAATAGAGCGCACATTGCGCGCGCAATTGGACGCTGCGCGGGCGGAGATTGAACACGCCAGCAATCTTCGCGTATCGGCCGACTCGTCGCCTGACCCGTCGGCTGACTCGTCGTACGACAAGTCGTGCAACATGTGTGACGCGGCTTGCGACCCAGTGCGCTGTGAAGCTGAAGATTGCGAGCTACGAATAACTTTGAATGAGGAGTTAAGCACTGACGCCAATGAATTAGCGGCTGAGGTAAATACCTATTATTCCGGCAATTTCTCCGTCAGGCATTCAAAAATACTGAGCATTTAGCCTACATAAACACTCTAACTGCTCTTTGAATACTAAGTATTTCCACAAAGAATCACTCTCTAAAAAAGTTAATGCATCATCACCTGCCCATTTATCCTTTCGTCGTTCGTAATCTTCTAACGTTATAACATGTAATAACATAAATACCGAATCGAGAGATCCGCTATAGTGACAAGAACATCTCTCCTATCAGATCGATTTCTTTCCACGACTCTAGTGTTTATTTTGTACCATAATAAATACACCAATGAGGAGATCACTTTAAGCGATAAGATCACCAATTGTGACACTGGCCGACAGTCATAGACAGTTTTGGGTATGATTAGAGTTTGAGTTCGATCCTCAGTCAGTCAGTTCTGTCAGATTTCATACAAATTTGACAGTCGTAAGTGCGAGCTCATGCGGAGTTTGTGTTCAAAACGATCCGACCCGTATTAATAAACTGATCTCAAGATCGCTCTCAGGTGCAAACTCCGCCGATACAAGACGTGATCAGCACCTCAAGTAGGTCGTTAAATTAATAAACCAATATTGAGCACGGATCACGTGAGATTGCTCTCAAGATGGATTTACAGTTGAGAGCCTTTTATTAGTACGGGCTTATATTAACTTGTTTTTTGTGTACTTCCTTCTTCGCAATAAAGAACATTTATATTTATATATTTCGTATAGGTATGTATTTGTAATGTATATTGTACGTATAGTTTCTGTGTGCCTACACATAATGCAATCACCGCTTTGATATAAGGTTAGCTGTAAGATAACTCTTCTCATAGGTTTAAGCTCGACATTGTATACATGTTTTCCAAGCTTGTATCAATTTTAAGGGTTATGTACAATAAATAATATATAACCATTTAGCTTATCAATAAAATCATTTTATTTCAGGTGCGATCCCTGAGAGCTGTTGTTGAGCTGAAGCAAGCTGAGTTGGCGTCCCTCCGCGACGCGCGTTCCGAGCTGTCCTTTGAGCGCGAGCGGCGCGTGGCGGCCGAGCGCGACGCACGCGCAGCGCGCCACGCGGCCGAGGAGCTGCGCGAGCGCGCCGCGGCGAGGCAGCGCGAGGCGGACCGCCTCAAGGACGACAACAGGCGGCTGCGCGACGCGGCCGCGCGCGACAGAGACCACGCCGCGCGAGTGGCGGCTCTTAATGAAGAGCTGAGGTATAAACTCAGGCAGAAGTCGCAGGTGAGATCATTGATTCGTAGCGATACACGCACCTTACTGATCCCTCAGGATCAACGCGTCATGCGTCTCAACGCTTAAGCCAAGTAAAACATTTCAATGGCGTATCACAATATCATCGGGGATTTACACGAACCCAATTGCGTTTGTATCTTCAATATTCATACAACAGAATTAGCAATGATGCCCTGTCTCTTTAGGGTAGTGAGAATGGCCTCACATTGAAAAGATCTAAGAAGTTCCTTATCAATTGTCAGTAATATTTATTGTGGACGCTTTGAAAACTAGAAATTAAACTTAATTCTAGGCACTTAATTGCTAGATTTTTTAATAGGTTGATGTACAATATAAGTAGTATTTATAAGTAGTGTTTCAGAAACACTTTCAAGAATACTATGTTAATGAATCAGCCAATTGACTAAAATAACAATGTCTTACACCTTGCAGGTGGTATCTCTGCTGGCCGGCGGCGGGTATATCGAGCGGTCGCCGATGCGCGCGCGCACATCCTCGGGAGACTCTGGGCGCTCCGCGTCCCCACTCCCCGACTCACCCCCCTCGCCCGCGTCGTCCCCCGCACCGGACTCACCCCCGCTGCCCGCAGTCAAAGGAGTCGTTGAGAAGCACGACTCTGTCAGCTGGGTGCTGGAAATTGAAGAAACCCCAGAGGAAGTGGCTTCAAGGTATTGTCATGAATCTTATGAGTCTTTTCTCGCTGACCGGTTGGAGATAGAATATGAATATGACGAAGATGTCCACCAACGAAGTAGGCTTAAGAAAAAAATATCAGACGAGCTTGATGGTCTTCTATAGACTATAGGCATGACCGGAGATAGCTCAAGGTGGAAGGGTTGATAAAAAAAAATCCTGTTTACTGAATAGAATCTATTATGTTCAGTAAGACAGCTAATAGTTCCAACTTTCCATACAAACTAAATAACACAGGAATTATATTAATTTGCTTTACAATTCCTTGGAAGACTTAACAACCTATAATTGCAATTTCCAGATTGGCCAGGAAATCTTCCTTCCGCACGAGTGCTTCACCTGGCGGGGTGAAGCGTCGCGGCGGGGGTTCGCCGGGGAGCGGCTCCCCGGCGCCCGCCTCCCCCGCCCCCAACGCCTCCAAGCTCTTCCGCCCCGGGGAGCTGGACTTCCCACCGCCCCCTCCCCCGCTCAAGGAGTCCGCCGGGGAGGCCATCTACATATACGACGACCGCCAGTACTGAAACAAAAGATTACTGTGGTTCGTGAAGGAATACTAGTCTTGTGAACTTTGTGCTCGTGAAGTCAGTGTCGAGTTAAAATATGGATGTGAAAGGGACTGATTACGATATTCTTGCCGGATCTTAAGTTTTTGCATGCTACAGAGCGACATAGTTTTACAACAACGTGGGACCTAACCGGAAAGTCTTTGCGATTTATTAATTAGGTATATTATATACTAAGAGATTTATATGATATCGATTGCGATGATTGTGCTTTGAATTCACATTAGTTCAATGGACTATATGGACTTTATTAATTTATGAGCTTGGTTTTTCAAATATATTGTAAAAGTTTGCTCTTTCCCAATGATATTGATCGTAAACGATATTACAAACAGTACCTTAGATATTAATATTGTATATTTATAGATTGTACTCTTCAAAATACTTCAAATTTTCATCGTCAATACTCCAGTTGCACAAATCGTCTTTAAAGTTAACACGTGCTGTCTCTTTGTAGCCGTGTAATAGCTTTATGGAGATATCAAAAGACTTTAAAAATGGTTAGTGAAACTGGTCGATAGATTTATAGTGGACAAAGATCTAAGTAGGTTGACCCAGTAGGTCCATGCTCCCAATGAGATGATTATTAATCAGCTTTTCCCAAAATTAAGGCCTTGAAACTATAATTAATCTAATTAGGCTGCATTTTGATGAAAAGTGTTTTATGTACCTGTGTATTGCGCCAATAAACTAAAAGTTTCTCTCAACTTTAATCTTTACACTTTACTCTGATATCTGTTTACTACACTTTATATTCTGTTCTTTTTCTCATCCTTCTTCTCACTACGATCTCATTTTACAGCTATATAGCTTCAACTTTTATTTATTGGTGCAATAGTGAATTAGTCCTGTTTCTGACATAATTAATAAGAAAAGCCACTCATGGAATCTGAAAATGTCTTATCTTGATCAGCAGTTCTGACAAGTGTGCATTATATACTTAGCGATTAAAATAATCGTAAATGTTAATATTGTTTTTGTATTAATTATTATATTTATAACTTTATTATTATTGTTGGAACTGTATTATTTTTATGTACAAATAACAATTTTAATGATGAAAAATTAACATAGTTTTTAAGTATTATGTCTGCGCGTTTAGACATTTGTAAGAGTTTGACGCTGATTTTTAGGATTGATGAATGCTTTCAATGATGTTTTTCTTCTATTTAACTTTCATATTTTTTCAAATTAATTTATACTTACGTAATAGTTCAGAAAACATCTCATTCAAACCAAAGAGTCGCGTTCATTTAAACTCTTTGCCATGTTCCTTTTAATTCTCTTAGTAACCGTATTTTTTTGCATGTGTTAAAGTTGTAAAGTCAGGTATTTTTTTATTTATTTTTTAAGCTAAATACATAATACCATTCCAAATTAAGAAAATGTAAATTACATGATTATGTTTAAAGAATAAAAACATAGTATGTTAAAAGAAAATTAGTTTTATTGCCGGTGGACACTCCTCTTGGCCTTCAATAGAAACCTTGCCCGGTTTAAACTCTGCATACGGCGAATCCCTCTATGCGCGTATCTGAATATTCTGAATACGTCGATGATGCACATAGAATGAGCACGATCACGAATGATTTCCAGCTCGGAATGGGGAAATACCTACCCTCTTGAATGCACATAAGTACATATATAGACGAAAAGTTAAAATTATTTCGCATAGAGATCTTCTTTCGCTGCTCTTTGAGGGCCTAGCTTTTTGGTCAGACAATTTTCATAAGTGTAGTGTGAAACAGGATAGGTCCTGTTTCACACTACACATAGTCCGTGAGATTTCCTCGCCATTTTTCCTTCTACAACAATGTGTAAATCGAAACAATGTGGAGACCGACCTGAGGCTCAAACTCAGGACCGCCGTAACCGAAGTCGAGTGTCCTAACCACAAGCCACCCATCGAGTTCTATTCGAGCACCTACTTCGGAAAAATGTAGTTTTTTGAATTATGTAGGTAAATAATAATTTTGCATTATAAATACACACCTGTAGAATTAGTGGATTAATTGATAAATAAAATAAATCTTACTCTACATTATGTTTCTTACTCTACATTTGAGTTCCTACGTAAAACTGGTGCCTGTTTGCTATATTAGGTATATATGGCATATGTTTGTGGTTATCGAGACAAGTACTGAACCTATATAAAATAATATTTCATTATCAGATACTAATTTATATAATAACTATGTAGGACTTAATAAAAAAACGAAACTCGGAATAATTGGGTTAAAAAATGGAAGACATAATATTTTAGTAGGCATGGTATGAGTTATTTTAAACATCTGTCGTAATCAGTGATTATGTCAAGGTGGGTGCGAATGTAGCGTAGCCACATGAGGACACTCCGATACCGGCCCCTATATAACCAAAAGGAGCATCACGGAAGGACAACTCGTGAAAAAGTCGCAAAATGTACAGCAGCCTGCGCGTGTTTTTATTTGCACTCATTAGTTTCGGTGAGTGAAATTAACTGTTTAGTCGAAGTTCAAATAATTTTTTATATCGTTATAATAATCTGCGAAATACGATGTTTGCTTATTACAATTTTATTATCGATGTGTTACGTTACGGGACGATTTGGATCCATACACACTGAGCTCGCTCTTTAGTAGTTAATAGAAGTAATTGGACAGAAAATCCCAAATTCTATCGGTCTCTTTTAACATTACCAAAATGTACGATAAATAAATAATTCCGTGTGTTTTAATCTACGTTTTATTTGGTTAAAATTTTCAATATGAAGCCCAGTTTTGAAAACATTCAATAACTTTTCAATTTCGAGGTTTCATCAAAATATACGACATCTCAATAGTCTTAAGATTAACCACGTCATCGTTCGCTCGAAAGTAAAAATCACTAAAAATCTCTGCGGCTTCCTCAATCATAAATAATCTTATAAGTATTATGCAATATTCGCCGCTTGCTCATTAGTTTACCTATAGGTATATTTGCTGTCAACTTCTTATTGAGTTATAGTTACTACCGAAAATATTGATTGAGGAAATTATACCTAATTAAATTAGATTTATGACCATACAAATATGAACTCGGAAGGGAAGTTAGACGTTATGCAACTAAATTGTCATAGTTTGACGATTTATAACATTTTAATGAATAATACTTAGATACCTTTTTCCTCTATGATCAGATCAGCTGCCAAGAATTTAAAGAAAATATCTACACGTTTACCATTTATAGTCCTCAGATAGATAACAGGCTAGCAAATATAACTGACCTTGTACATTTCACGTTTATATTTGAGCTAGCAAATGAACCTAACCTTGGTATTAGATAATAGAATATGTTTGTATGAGTAAATTCACTCAGATGGATAAGTCCAACTAAAATGAGGGAATTTCACATCTACGAAAACCAGAGGTCTATAACCCGTCGTCGTCGTCGGAGTGCAATATAAGTTTCTGGCAGATATTTAGTAGGTTGAACAAGTTTATGCTGGACGAGGCTCTTTTGAATGGTCACCTTCTTTGCAATTAAAACCTTTTACAAAGTTAGACAAAAAGCTAGGCGTGGTGTAGGTGTAGGGTTGTTATTTCACAAGGTAGGTATACTCAGAAAGGTTAGCGAATATCAAATGAAAGCCAGAACAAAAGGTGGAGGTAGGTACTACCTATACCTAGGTATCCCGTCAACTTCTTCATGCGCGACGCTTCTGCGGAATACAGATATAGGTAGATATAGTGAAATACATGGACAAGTACCCACTACTGGACTTGGACTTTTTGGTTATCCGTGTTCATTAGCGTATCCATTGTTCATTATCTATGCGTTTAATATATTACTGATTTGTCATACAAAGTAAGTAGAGTGACCTAAATAAGTGAAAAGCCTCGGCGGCGGCGGCGGCGCGGCGGCGCGATAGCCTACTAATTTTGTACTTGACCTGCAACTTTAAATTATTTAATGACTCAACCATTATGTTTTCACCTACTTATTAATAATAGGTATCAGTTATCCAATGAGTGGACATATTTTATTGTTTATTTGCCAAGAGATAAAGTACCTATTCTATCGAAATCATGTACCAAATTGGGTTATCTTAACTCATTTATTGTCAAAAGTAATTAACCCATTCTAAAGATAATGTTTTGAAGATTTCATGTAGGTAGTCTACAACTAATACTAGGTACTCTAATAAATTGCTTACTTTATGAAGAAATAAATTGTTTCAGTCGTTTGTTCAGAGACCGACGACAACGACGATGCTAAAATCAGATACTACTACAGGTAACACGGTTTTTCAGAGAAAATCGGTTTAGCTAATGGTGAGACTATTTTTTTTAAATATCTAATTCAGTTGTTGCTTTCAGTTCTATGGATAAATATACTGAACTCTCTTTATCGGAAGCTGATCACATATTTGCGTTCCCCTGGTATAATTCAAGTCGTACCACGGTTATTTTTGCACATGGTTTTACAGGTAAAGTATATCAATCAACATCATCATGGTATATTTGTGACATCTCTCTTTTCAATATTGTTCTATTACACAAAAACTGTAAAACATACATGTTACGCAAACATCAAAATACTTCTGTACCTACCTAGATTAACACCAATTAATTCTTTAAACTACATGTAAATTGCATGTGAAAACGAAAGTGTTTTAAATGTTCAAAAACATTTGAATGAAAGAAAATATAATAACAGAAAGAAAACTCCACCCAAGACATTAAACAAAATGAAATAACAAAATGTTTATACGCAGGGAATACCTGTTAGGGGGTTTGTTATTGAGTTTGTGATTGTTTTATTAATAATTTATTGCAGGGCGTCCCAACGGGCCGGCCGTGACTGCTGTGATCAACTCTTATTTGGAACAAGACGAAAGTAACGTTGTTCTGCTCAACTGGGAGCATATGGCGGCGGCCATTCAGCCTAGTTTGCCCAATTCTTACGTAAATTGGGCTGCCCCCAACGCTAGGAAGGTAACTTTGCCCCGCATTGTAACTCACCTTGCTAGTTGCGAGTAGTTGAAGGTTGATTGTCGCGAAAATTATGGCATGTCAACACAAGAATAGTAGAAGTAGTTAAGTAAATTGATTTGTAATTTTGTTTCATTTGTAAAATATGGTATTATTAATAATTAAATGTCATTTAATTATTATGAACAATTAATTGTTGTAACGAAGATAGAGACATCCGTTAACATACGGAAGTGGTACATTCGGCCGTCACGACGCACAGGATATCTAACTTTCTGTTGACTAACTTGTTGGCCCTGGCTCTTAGTCTTAGGCCTTACACCTATTGATCGCTACCGGCACTTATTAACCCCAGAGGCAACGTAAAGAGTGTTCTAATGTATCTTATTTGCAATTCATAAATGTTGTTGAAATTTTTTGTACCGTATTACTCGTATTTACCTACCTAAATTTTGTTTTGATCAATATCACATGTAACACAAAGCAGTGTTGCATTGTTTATCTTAAGTGTTGTGGCGCTTAAGTTAGGAAAATAATAATAAAAAACCACTGAGGTTAGGAAAATCGGTAAATGCACGATTTAGAAAATCGATAAGTATAGTATTTAATATGTGTTATATTTTACCAGCTTGGCGTTCGCTTCGCTAAGACTCTACATAGCCTATCCTTAGCTGGGCTGGATTTGAACAGGACTCATCTAGTTGGTCATTCCCTCGGTGCTCACATCTGCGGCATTGCTGGGAATAACCTCTTGGAAAAGGGAATACTGTTACCCTGGTGAGAGCATACAACGTCATTTTAATATGCATTGACTAAGACAATTAAAAATCAGCTATTAGTATAGTGGTGTTTGATGGACATTAGCAGCGAATGTTGGGTATGGCAGAAGAAGAATGAGAGTATAATATTAATTATAAAGTTGTGTAAATTCTTTCATTGCGTATTATATAGTGGAATAGCTGTGCAGTGTGACAGGCTAACTTTATTTCCGTTCTCTTAATGACTTGATCAGGGAAATTGGCGATGTTTTGTGAGCCAAGTGGGATCTACAGTTTATTAAATAGATTTAAAAAAGAGAACTATCAGCCTATTAAAAATCCATAGGGTTCAGATATAGATCTGAACGAATTCAATCTATCCAATTGCAAAATGTTAACCGACGTTGGCAAGTAAGAGCAATTATTATAATAATTATTATATTTCAGGATCACAGGCTTAGACCCGGCTGGTGTCGGTTTCGGTGGCAAGCCTACACGCGCCCGACTGAGCGCCAATTCAGCGCAGTACGTGGCCGTCATTCACTCGGACCCGAACAAGTACGGGTTTTCCCGAGCACTGGGGATAGTTGACTTTTGGCCCAATTACAGAAATAACGGCCCGGTGAGGCAGCCAGGCTGCGACAATCCAACTCAACCGATGTTTTCGCCTGAAGGTTCCTATTTTCATTTTTATTGAGAATGTATAAATATGTATAGCTGATGAGGGGTATAGTAATAATTTTACCTAACGATTTTCCAGATCGGCGCAAAATGTAAAGAAAGTCGTTTTTGTTTCGCGAACATAAAAAAGTTAACGTACTTACTAAACTTTAGCGAACTAATGTTGCTAAATTACGAACTAACGAATTAACGATATTACATCAGTATATGCTACACTTTATTGACACCAACGATATTAATAATAATCGTCGCTAAATTATCACGGCGACAGATAATTATATAATAGAGATTGATTGCTTTACTTTATAATTTTAGAAACTTTTTCAGGATGTGGCGTAATATTGTTAAGTACTTACAATGATTTGATTTAAAAATGATTTTAATAACTATTTAATTTTAGATCTATGCAGTCATAACAGATGCTGGCAGATTCTGGCAGATTCCCTGAAACATCCAGGAACGTTGCTTGGAAGCTATGCGAAAAACTTTAGAATCTGGAAAAATAATTCGGAGAAGGAAAGGAACGAAGTTGTTATGGAAATTGGAAAACGTCCTCAGAAAATGTAAGACCTCATTGTTAGTTGAATTAATTTTGCACAGAAAAATAGGCTAGAAAGGACCTTTTTTGCTTTATATAGCTTTACGTATATAATATTTTAAGGCTATCTGTAGATACCTAAATATTTATGAACCTATATATAGCTGAGTACCTACCTAATATATTTTTAATCAGTCAGTCACACCCTATTATTGTTTTGTGGGTACAAAATAATAATAGAAGTTCAAAATAGTAGCTGCTCATATTATTTACATTGTATGATATTCAAATAGGTATGAGCACCCCGCATGATATTTCTAACATCATTATCGTTATGTGGCCATAAAACTAATCTACCTCCAGTTTTAGTTAATTACTTGCGTTCGAATGCCGAATAAATATCTACATGGAATTTTCAATAAATATATGTTCTTAGATTCCGACACAATTATATGTCTGTCTTTTTTGTTATGTTCCAGTGTTCCCGGTAATTACTACTTTGTTACTAATGCCGCCCCTCCGTATGGACTTGGCACAGGAGGACTATAGTTGTAATTTACAGCGTTAATTACTCCTAACGTACATGTAATTTTTATGTCTAAGACCGTTGTACTATTGATTAAAAGTTAAACATAGTTTAATAAGTTAGTGGTTTTATTGTGAACAGAGTATGAACATAATCGATGAAATTTTGTATATGCGAATTATTTTTTAATTGAATTTTACCTATAGGTAGAGTTGTTTTTGTACGGACAACAGCAGATCAATGGTAACACTTGCAGTACGACTTTAAATCTTACGACGCAGATAATAAGAACGGTCCAAAGTGTTACACTTGATCTGCTGTTAGCTGTACTAATAATACAGATAGACGGTCACCTGATTCTATTGTAAGTGGTCCGTCGCCTATTGACACCCACAACTCCATAGTTTCAGGTGATACCGAAACAGAGCAATGTCAATTTTATTAATAATAATTTATACTTATTTATAAATTATTTCCAAATACAAAAAACCTGACTGCCAAAAATTTAACCCTTATTATATAACTTAATTTAATTTTTTGATTATTTTTTTAAAGCCTTATGTCACTTCTACAATAATCTCACGACACCTCATAATATGTTAAAATACATCAAACCGTTTAGGCTGCAAGGCGTGCCAAAGAATTAGACATACATACACTCGAAAAACATAACCCTCCTTCTTCACATTACTAATTTTGAATTCAAGTAGGCTAAAATCTTGGAGGAGCTGCCACCACTATAGGCCATTAGAGGTGGGGATTGAATTTATGACGCTTGCGCCACCTCACTCATTGGGCTATACTGTGGCTTTATATTGCATATATTTGTCGACTAAAATAAGTTAGGGGGTGGTAATTACCCATGCAACTGCACGGGGTAAGCTATCTATATGATATATATCTAGTGATGGTAGGAATATAGTCATACATTGCCCTGTATGGTACCGCCGGTTAGCCAAAACCCACATTTTAAAAAAAAGGAATCGAATTCAGGCTTTCTTTCCGGTTCGCCCTCGTCCTATTTTTTAAAGTCAGATTTACTCTTATTTAGAGAGAGAGAGAGAGAGAGAAACATACGCCCATTGGATCGGAATTTTGTTCATCTTATTGCTTTAGGATAATGACTCATCAAATATTGGGCCAAATTAATCATTCCAGACCTGGAATTTTTGCACAAATCATTAAAGCACTTAAAAGGCAAATGGATTTTCTGATGCGAAAGCCAAATTGATTCTTAATGGATTTTTATGGATTTAATGAATGACGATGGTATTTCTTGACATTGGCTGACACTCAGGAGCCCTCATTTCCGTCCGAAGTACATTTTATAAAATTATTATAGGTAGGTAATTTAATATACTTCTGAAACCTTCATGATCGGAAATAGAATTTCGACGAACTTTACCTTTAGAGCGGAAATTAGACAATTGTCTTTGGCAAATCTTAGAATAATCACAGGCTCTTGTGAAATTCTAACTACTACAGGTTAAATAATAAATGGAGAAAAATTTTCATCACGACCGGGATTTGAACCAGGGACGTCGCCATATCACGGTGGCTCTGTTGGAATAGAGTGTGCCACAGAATAGCGACGTCCCTGGTTCGAATCCCGGTCGTGATGAAATTTTTTCTCCATTTATCATTTATATTTTCGTTTCGCATAGTGCATATGCAAATAAATATCAAAAACATACCACAGGTTAGTATTACGAGTAGATAATATTTATGCACTGAAATGTAAAATACGTCGTTTTATACCTATGAGTATCACAGTATTCACAGTGACCCACCGCTATCTGAAAAGCTTTTGAATTCTTCTCAAAGAAGCAAAATAAACATACCAAGAAGTCAGCCGTAAACAGGATGATTCCCTAGGGCTGAGGGCCTGAGGCTCTGCATCCAAGCACGCTGTATAAACAAACATCTGAAAACGGTTTCTAGGAAAAGAATTCCTAGAGCGATGTAAAGTGACTGCAAAGCCTACTCTGCCCATTGCTCAAAACACCGTTCGATATTACATTTAGGTAAGTAAGTACTACTTTAAAATATTTTCCAAAATAGTTTCAATAACAGAATAACCACTTCCATTTGAGATTTTTTTTTAATTGCTTCGATGATTAAATTACTTTTGGTGAAAATTCGATTAGGTAACAATATAACATTCTTCTAATATAGTCGACCGCACCTCAACCTAAACAAAATCATTACAATCTATACCGTATTGCCATAGAATACGAAACACTGATTTTTCATAAAATGTCCACTTCTTGTGCGTTACACTCGTATATTTATACGCTCTATAGGTACAGAATATTTCTAGGATTCCCTGTGCTAATTAATAATTGTGATTAATTTCTGTTCTCAAATTATTAGCAATCCTACTATTCAAGAAATTATTCTTCTAAGAACCTATTCTTAAAATTGGCAAACCCGCTGTTCTTATCTAGTTGGTCAAACAAATCCAGAAAATGTTTTTGCCAACGTAAGGACGGTAAATCATGCAGATTTACCTTACTCTATGCATTCGTTTGAATAGTAAAGGATGGATGATCTCTATTTAATGATGTAGCATACTTGACCCGTGGTGGCATTGTTAACACAAAAAACAAGCATAGAAAGATATTTAAATAACAAGAAGGATAGTTGTACAACAGTTGTTGTTTTTGTTCTATAACAGAGAAAGGTGTACAGGAAAGTTATTAATGTCTAGATTTACGAAAAAGCACTTGACTAATTTCTGAATTTTTTTACAATAACTTAGTTACACACTATGTTATTGTAAAAAAAAATCAGAAATCAGTCAAGTCTCGTTAAAAGAATCTAACGACGAAGGTATTCATGCCCGTCCAATAAATGGGGCGAGATGGGTCGGGAGGTTTCACTCGTTACCCCGGCAGGGTCTCGACGGCCAACAGGTCGACGGTTTTGTGGCCCCTCAGAAGGAGTCCCCCGTGGTAAAAGTGATAAAAAAATCTCTATAGTCGGTCAAGTAGTTCTTGAGAAAATCTCAACCTTATTGAGATCCCTTCTGTATACTTCTCTCTGTTTTCCACTACACCTTACATTGGCGACGCGCTGTAAAGAAATAGCTGTACCTTTATCAACCCAATTGAGAAGTGTTTTATGTGAAGCATCATAGGTATTTCCCAATCAATTTGCACCTAGTAAACCTTCCAATAGGGGCTTACAGTAAATTTCAATGCGTTTAAAGCCGGCTGGACGCGACCAAAGCCGTTCGGTACATCTGTTTTACAATTTACGCTTTTAATAATGGCCGGCACTGGCTTTGAATTGGTCGCGCACGAATTAACAAACCGGGCTAAATTAAAGCCTTCAAACTTTTTCTGGTATACTCCTCGCTGGTCTGAACTGAAACATAAGTATTTTGTGAAAATGCAAAATAAAAGTATCATGACAAATATGGTTCTCAATCATACATACCCCATAAGTAACTGGTAGTTATAGTAAATAGATACCTAACATCAATATCACGAAAATCGACCTAGTATTTTCAAATTTTAAATATTTTTTAAGAGCCTGACATGAGCCAACTAGCGCCGCCATTCTTAAAAGAATAATATCTTGCAAATTAAACAATTTTATTAAAAAAGCTATGTACAAAATCTTTATTAGGATAAATACTATTTTTCAATATGGCATAATTGCGACAAGCTAAGTAGTAGGTAGTTCACAAATATGCCAAAAACGGCCGTTTTTCGCAATTATGTGAACTACAACTTACCGAAATGGAATCACGTTATAAATAAGCTTTTAAAATATAGTACCTACTTATCGTAATAAAGATATCGTACATAGCTTTTTTTAATAATATTGATTATATTGGTAGATATTATTTTTTTAAGATTGGCGGCGCTAGTTGGCTCATGTAAGGCCCTTAAAGCAACGTAAAACCTACGTTTAATGTATTTATAAATAAAAATAGCACGGCAGAAGTTGTGACTTGCGTTGTAACACGCTTTGATTCCTAACAAGAGGAAAGAAAGATAAAAAAATAGTCGCATTAGTATAATTTTACACAACACTAACGAATTTTTTTAAAGATGTGAAGCTGTTTAAAGGTTTTGACATTTTTTCTACTCAACGATAGCCCTTGCTAAAATAGCGTAAATGATAACGTGTAAAAATATACACAATGAATTTGGAATAATTGTATGTGATTGTGAATCTAACTTATTTTACAGAAATTCAGGGTCACCATCATCATAATTACTGCCACTAGGATGTAAACCTCAAGGCGCGCCAGTCCGTCCGTTTCTCAACCCTTATCACTTTGAGTCACCTTGTATGAGTAAAACGGTGCCATAATTGAAAATAAAAAGTTTAATTTTCCGTGCTCGGTCCGGACAGGAATACCGCCATTTACCGGGGGCAAACGGTTGATACACACCGACCGCGTTTCGTTTTGCTCTTATTTATCTGCGGCGGGATTTGAAGAAAATTAGAAGCGCCCTAAATCTCTTTCATTAACAAGTCGACGCGGGAATTTGTTCAATAGATTTTAGATTTATACAAAAGCACGAACGGTTAATCTTCAAAGCTCTACTGGACAAATTAAATTGCCGCCCGTGGTATAAAAATATGACATTTTAATTGGTAGATCTATATATACTTGGGACTGTGTAGATAGACGCATAAAGCCGGACACACACAGGCGCGATCTGCACGCGGCTTGCGGCCTGCGGCCAGTTGAACGCATGCCCCACCCCATTTTCTCCCGTCGTTAACGTCCATTAGGTAGTAGCGATCTGAGGCCTAGGCCGCAATCCGCTACCTATATGTTCCAATAATGTTGAGATTTTCTCAAAAAATCTGGACCGATTTTAATAATTATTTTACGGTTAAGTACATAGTTTTAACTGTTATCTATCTAACAGGAAAATATTTTTTGCAATAAGACAAGTAGTTTTTGAGAAAATCTCAACCTTAAAAACTCTGTTGTACACTTTTATCTGTTCGACATTACAAAGAAATCATAGTTATTACGCATATCGTACAATTATGGTCGAAACAAGAATCTTGGGCGAACCAGTTGGTCGAAACAAGAACAAATCATTATTTGAGCCAAAGATAACCTTAGAGATAGTATGTATATAATTTTTTGTCATCAAAAAAATATTACAATCAAACGATATATATTTGGTTATAAGATGAAGAACCACCGTTTTATGTAATATAATTAGTTTCAAAATTAGTAGAAAATATAGAAACTTAAATATTCTCTAAGTCTCTAGCTAGAGCATTATAGAGTGAAAATTATGCAAAAATATGTAAGCATCTGAATAAAATGATTTATTTATTTATGCATTAGCTTGTGGTTCACAGCACAGACCTTTAGCTTTATTTATTCAAGAGATATTATTGAACCGTGTAGGTTTTACTTGTAGTTACTTTAAATGCTACCGGATAGTCTGCGAGTATGCCGCCGTTGCAACTTGTAATTATAGACTAAGCCCTACGAAATTATGCCCTAGGTCTAGTCGTTCGATTATTTATGCAGGCCAAAGTGCAGGGTTGGGTTATAGGGAATAGGTAGGCTAAATATAAGTTTAGCAATTACCGACATGGCTCGTCGCTATTATCAACTATATTCCAAGGATAGTGGAATTATTGAAACAAAAAGTTGGACGAATGATTGGGAAAAAGTACATTGAAAAATACGTCTTAGATAAAAACACAGCGTTTTCTATATGTACGATCGAAGACAAAGAAAGGTGTACAGGAGAGTTTCTAAAGTTGAGATTTTCTCAAAAACTACTTGATTGATGGTAAAAGTTCTTTCACTGTTAGATAGATAAAAGTTAAATCTATGTAACTGTAAAATAATTATTAAAATCGGTCAAGTAGTTCTTGAGAAAATATCAACCATATTGGGACCCGTGGTCTTCGACTGTACTTATAAAAAAGGAGTGTCTTGACCAGAATACGAGTAATATATAATTAATCTAAGAGTTTTCTTGTTTACACAAATTATCGCTAATAATTTGGGTGTATTGACTGTACTTACTACCTACAATTATATATTTTAGTAGGTAAACATAATATAATCTGCAGCTCAATCGCGGAGTAAGTTTCATGGCGTTCACCGTGCGTGTCGCACGAAATATTTTTTATGAAACTTGACAAGACGCCGAGCGATAGCAGTCATCGATGAATATGTAATAGGGCTTCTAAAAATACTAATGAAACAAGTAGGTACTTACCCATATTGCTAGAGGTTAATTAAAAAGTCGATGAAAGCTTTAATGAATGTATGGTCTATATCGATAATATTCAACAAACAAAAACTTTATTTTCAAAAAATAAAAAAAAAATCAATTAAGGGAAACGTTTTTTTTTTACTTTGAGAGCAGAATTGAGAGACCGAAATTGATATAATTTTCCTAAAATATAGAAGAAAAGAATATTCAGTATTGATATTTCATCAGCCTACAAAACTACCCTCTATTCCACGGCGGGACGTTAATTAATAACATTGAATAGCTCTTAATAACTTGAATGCACTGTACCTACTTAACTGCTGCGTATAAATGAGAGATCCTTTTTTAATGCTTTTGCATTGCAAAATTCAATTGGGCGTCAGCTTGCAAAAAGCAGCGCAACTTTCAAGGACTTTTTCAATTCGATGCGTGTGTATTTTTAAAGCAAGTGCATTATTATTATTATTTAAACCTTCCCATAATATTTCACATAATGGTAATATTCATTAATTCAATTGTTAAACATGCAGTATTGCAGAATTTGTTGTATCTTATAAAGTAACTTATTATTATAAGCTTTTAGGGTCGTTCTACTGTTCTGCATAGACATGAAACATAGATCTACTACATCTCCGCCAGTACCTAGATTTTTTTTCATGGATATACACAAATAAGGAAAAAATCGCGCGGTTATAAATCGCAGTGCGGCCTTAGCCTAAGGGTACCTAACGGTCAGAAGTAAAATGTGATGGAATATTAAGAGCTACTTCGAACTTAGTGTATCGAATAGTCGATTCACCTGGGAAGGCGGTCCAATGAAACGTATGGAGCGTCCACAAACTTATTGACCATCGTCAGTCATTCTAATGCGGGCATAAATTGCAACCGCGCCTCGTTATATTGGACTTCCACTCCAGTGCAGTTTATTATTAAAATGTAAACTTCTCTAATGTATGCGATAGGGATGTCGATTGCACTGTTTAATATTCGATTTGTCTATATCACTTTATACGAACAATACAAGTACATTGCCTAAATTAGGATAACAACACATATTTCACCCAGATACTGTTCTTAATTATCATCATTTAGTTTAGGTTCAGATTGAACTTATAGCGATAAGGGCGCCAAAATTGTAGATACCGCTGCCTAGCAATTACCTAATGTATTTTATGTTTATTTTGTACAATAAAGTAAGTAGGTACATTGAATTGAAATAAACTAAATACAACTTCGCTAACTTAATTATGTTAATTATCAATTAATTGTCATGCAAACTAATTTCGAAAACAACTCCATAATTAGACCAGATAGGCGTTACAATTTCCTGAGAGTATCTATTTATACTTGATGTCTTTGGGTTTCATAGCATCAAAATGATTAATCTTTTATGCTGATTAAAAATTGAAATACTACTAAATTATTTAAATCTTTCAACCCTACGTCAGGCACCGGCGGGTCAGCAACCGTTCGACCCATTGGAACTCGTCAAATATTAAAAAGAGAAAGAATTTAGAATTTTTCACATACGAATACTAGAGAGATATTATAGACCACGCACGCGTTCCCGAATAAATCCAACTTATCGCGTACCATCATGTGATCATTATGTGGCGTTAAAGGATGGAATATATAGGTACAATAAAACATAAAACTATTCCGTGCTACCTTGACATGCTAATATTATATACAGTCATGGGAAAAATAGGGTGAAACAGATCAAATGTGAATGAAATGACAGGACTGATTTTACTACACATCTTAAGCTCACCTAATATTATATAAGGGTGACTGCCGAAACTGTCAAGTGTAAGCAGCGGCGCGGGGCAGATGTTTTTCATTAGACTGAATAGGAGTTTAATCTTACTGCGGCAACTTCGACCAATTTATCCCACTTTTTTGGTTAGTCGTTAAGGCAACCACATTTCTAAGTTATATTGGCATCGTATTAGTTATACTTAATGTAGAGCCAACGGTTCAAATCAACGTCTCAACTAGATCACGGGTAAAATCCTAAATAATCTCATATTCGTACTCGATGAGATAGATAAATTATGGTGAACGCTTAGTCTACTACCAAACAGAAATTTCACAGAAATTATTCCACCAGAATTTCAAATTTTATTATTCCAGGAATATAATTGAAATATTACCGTTCAGATAAAGCCGATTTAATTATTTATTTATCCATCTCGTAGATATATTCTCGCAAGTGTTTGTGATGAGTAGGTTACTAATATACACATGTATATGAATAAAAAAACCGACCAAGTGCGAGTCGGACTCGCGCACCGAGACTTCCGTGCAATGCAACTGAACCCCGTAATTTCGCTCTAACTAAAAGATAAACTAGATTTAGAGACCAACTTATCTTTGTCATTATCAAAATATTTTGTCCACGCATCGTCATACTCCTGATTAGTTAATCATCTGCAAATATAAGTTTGTAATAACAAAAAAAATATTTTTGGGGAGACGTAATTTCAAACTTACAGTTTTCCGATTTTTTCTTTACTTGTGCATAAAACCTAGCTTAATTCATAATTCATTTATTCATTGCTTTATGTGGTAACAAGGTTCTTAGATAGTACAGGAAGTGCTCACATAAACCCTGTAAGGGCACCGCAATACTAGATACTTAAACAATAAAAATTCAATTTTGTCAGTCAGTCAGTCAATAATACAAATAAATATTGTATTATGCACGGAACTCTAAAAAATATTGAAAGCGTTAAGTTAGACTTCTTCTTCTTATGAAGGTTGGCGATCATAACGGCAATCTGCATTCTCGAAAACTCAACACGAAACAGAGACCTGGTACTCTTGCCGAACCACGGCGTAAGTTCCGGTGAAATTATTCTTAAGTTGGACTTAGGTTACAAATAGTTTAGCAGAATATTCCAATTAGCCAAACAATTAGTAACCATGGAGCACTCGGCCTCTTCTCATACTTCGAATTAGCTCACTCAAATTGAATTTGGTTTATACCTCAGTTTACAATATTATAAGATTATAATATACAAAAATACAATTACCTCCAAGGAGATAATAGTACAAGTCTTCAGTTAGATAGGTACCTATTTAATTAAATTCCATTGTCACAGAAGATATTGGATATTATCAGAATGAAAATTAAATTCGCTTACTTGAATAGCGGTTGTGCGAAATCTCTTGTGAACGGAAACTTACAAAAAACTTTGTCGACTTCTTCAATTTCACCGTCTTTCAAATGCCTTTGCTGGACTTATTGTCAGTGTTCAACAGGCACTTCACGCATGCGCATTCTCATCCAAATTGGTTCAGCATGAAAACTTTTCAGTCGGTGTTATCGTTCCCAATCGGGAGGTTGTTGCCCTATCACTGCCCGATCTTACGTGTTGTCGTACGATTAAGATTCAGTGCGCTCCAGAAAAGTTGATATGCACTGATAATATGGATTATTCAACACAGTTCGTGTTTCTCATACTGTGCTCGAGTTTGTATCGATTGTTTTACATAAATGTTGTATTTTTGTGTTGTTTCGTAGCGTGTTGGAAGTTTTGCTCGTCGTGTGTAATTTTCTCGTCATCCTAGATTTTGATTAAGGGGGACGGAGGGGTGCTTCTCCATATAAGTTATTATTCAATAGGCAAACTGTACGGTGGAACACAGAGAAAGGTGTACAGGAGAGTTTTTAAGGTTGAGATTATCTCAAAAACTACTTGACCTATTTCAAAAATTCTTTCACTGTTTGATAGATAAAAGTGAAAACTATGTAACTGTAAAAGAATTATTAAATTCGGTCTAGTAGTTTTTGAGAAAATCTCAACCTTATTGAGGCCCCCTGTATACTTATCTCTGTCGTCGACTGTACATTGCATAGAATAAGTAAATATTTTTTGGTATTAGATATGTGGCATTTGAGTTCTTTGGTGTGAACTCATTTATTGGGAAAATAATAGGTAGGCAATTTTTTGCAGAAACTGGATGTTTTTAATCTAAATTAGATACTTATCTAATTAATTTAATTAAATGATTTAATTACGAGGCGTTTCAATCAAGATGGCAATGTTGGGTGCGATATCAATATTCTCCACCAGCCTTCTAAAGTGGCTGGTCGGTTCTGTGAACAGTTTGAATATGTGTACAATTTGTTAAAATGCCAAAATTGGTGCTTGTATTGCTAACAAGTACGTATTTATTCGATTATTAATACTTAATGCACTTATGAAAGGTCTCATTATCGTGAATCAATGAATCACATTATCATACTTACACAAAAAAAAATCCACGATTAACGTCGTATGAAAATACTACGAAGTTTTATAGTGGATATTTTTGTGATGGATTCATTATACTTATATTTTTTTATTCTAATCACAGAGTAACGAATACGATATCGTATATAACAATAATCAAAATCTTCAACAAATACATCAATCGCTAACATTTTATGTGGTAGGTAATCCTGAACCTAAATGCAACTATCACTGTAACTCATATGCCCATCTCGTAAGAGTGACCAGAACGAACGCCTCGCTTAGCGACGATTCAAACTAGCGGGCCACACTCTGCAATCGCTACCATTGTTTAAGTACATTTCTTGCGAACAAAAAGGTCCAAAGGTATTGTTTGTTGTTTTGAAAAGTCTGGTGAAACCGTAAAATCTACTCCCTTCATCACTTTCAATATTCCCAAACAACATGTTTACATCGAGAACTTTAGTTCGAAAGCATTTTTCGGCTTCCCATGAAATGGAAACGTGCACTGCACGTGCGAACTGCGTTGCGTTGGCGAAGTAGAAATAACCTGCTACGGGCTACGAGGCCGCTACATGTAAAACAGAATTGGAAACTCATAAACGTTTAGGCCTACGCCGCACTGCGGAAAAAAAAACATGTATTTTTTGAACAACTCAGTTGTTTTTATTGCATTAACCAACTTACTAAAGATACGTTTGACATATTTTTTTTCGAAATTCCAATTAACATATATATTATAATCCAATTAAGATATAATGGTTAGAATAAAATCAAAAATTATTTCAATTATGTTTTTACAATTCTTTTAGTATCGTTTATTGACAATACGCTATAGGTATTAAAGTAGTACAGTTGCTTAATTTTACTGAAACTTGCAGTGTACATCGGTCATCGGCCATTCATTCAATAGTTATAATAACTATAAAGTAAAGCATTAAGAGTAAGAGGGTGACTATTATTTTATTTAGGTAGTTGTCGATACTTGTAAACTAGCCTATTCTGTAACACTTGGAAACATGTAGAGGCACGCATTCGCGATTAAAATTCAATCAAGAACAAACAATTTGCCCCGAAAAGTATGGCGGTATTTTTCCGCAGTACGGCCTCAGCCTTAAGTATTGCAGTAAGTACCTGTATGCCCACTGGGTTCTCAACTTCTCACTTTTTGCTTTATATTTGCACGTCATAATTTTTACGGTTTTGTACCTAAATAGGTAGTAAAAAAAGAATCTTTGTATTGGGACTTTGGGCCAGCAAAAAGCTAAATAAGTAATAAACATTTTTAAAGCGAATTAAAACTATAGGTAATCATGCCAGCATTATAATGGATGATGATTCTGAATTGTGTGTCACGAAGAAAAAGACTTATTGGTACCATTTTGAGAGCCCTGCTATTTCACTAAGCTCAATAGAATGTATAATTTGCTCAACTCCATAAAGTTTTTAATTGCCGCTTTTAATGACAGAACAACGCAGTTAATCGGTCGCTAATCTCTGTTTGTTAATATCACCGTAAAAGCGGAACTATGGCTTGCTAAAAGCAACTAAAAGCCATAATGTATCTACTAAAAGCCTATAATTCCGGTTCGATGAATGAATAATGCACAAGAGGAATAGTAAAATTATTCAGTGCCTATTACGCATTCAGACATTGACTCCCTTTTATTAAGATTAGTATCTACTTAATTTTGTTCGGCATGCCGATGCCGTCGGGGACGGAGGTTTTCGCTGCTGAGGCGGGCGTGAGCAAAGTGCCTATCGAGACTTACAGACCAGCGCTTGAGGGGGGCCCCCGTTATGGATACGATCCCCCTTCTTTTAAAATTCGTGGTACTGATATTTCGCCTCACTGGTTATTTATTCGTGTAAATAGAGGTACTAGAACCAACCAAGAAATTAGCAAATAGTACGGTGGAACACAGAGAAAGGTGTACAGGAGAGTTTTTAAGATTGAGATTTTCTCAAAAATTACTTGACTTATTGCAAAAGTTCTTTTACTGTTTGATAGATAAAAGTGAAAACTATGTAACTGTAAAGAATGATTAAATTCGGTCCAGTAGTTTTTGAGAAAATCTCAACCTTATTGAGGCCCCCTGTATACTTATCTCTGGCGTCGACTGTACAACTATATAATAGTGTAAATTGTTCAATGAACACTTTGATGACTTTGAGTCGATACTCGGATACTTGAACTGAACCATATTATAGATTTTAGGAGATATTTTTAATATATTTCTTAAAATTATATATAATTTTGATTAAAATAGATAATGGAAATAGAAAAGAATAAATACATCAGGTTTCTCCATTCCTTTGGATATCAAATTTATAAAATGTATTTTAATATATCACGCCGAGTAATGTGAAAACCTTGCTTTATGGGGGAAATATCTTTGTATTAAAATGACGCATCTATATCAAATCTGAGTATTCATGGGGAAGCAAATAAATTATGAAAGCAAACGGTGCCCAATAACAATCGAGTGGATTTCAATTCCCTTGAAAGCCTGTGCGAAGCATATACGAATGTGCGTTATGACGACATTGCATTATTCATGGACTATTTGAGGGAGATACACTACCAAAACAATGTCTTTATCACTACTGAGGGGATATACACATATTACACGACAGGTTTATAAAATGTACATCAATGTACTTACTTTTATGGGTATCACCCTATGATTATTATTATTAGTGTCATAAAATTTGTATATTGCTTTGTTAAATAAAAATAATTACTACTCAAAAAAAATACTTCTAAGTAGGTAAGTAAATAACTAAACTCGCACATTGTATATAAATCGGGTTACCTATACACCATTGCGAAATACGATTGGTCCAATAATATAATATAATCAGTGATAGACGTCAATAGGTATTAGGTACTCTTTAACGCTAATTTAACATGAAATATAGATAAAACAACCCGTTTGAGGTTTTTGCTAGACCTACTTATTCCTAACTGTAAATATAACACCCACGCACTGGTAGTGCCTTAGTGAACCCTGCCTTAGTTCCTTGTACAAGGAACATTATTTGGTTCCATTTTAATGAATTCCTGTTTCAATATGTGCTCACATGTTTTTGCTCCGGAGGGTTGCCGTAAGTTAAGAAACAGTCTCAAAGTAAATAATTAATTAAACTTAATGTTCTGTTCAAATATCAAATTAATAATGAAACTCCTAAGCTTTCGCCGAAATGGCACTACATTAAATGAAACTCATATGTAACTACTTATTTATGCATTTCTTGGGAACTCTATATAATAACAATTATCGGCAGGTAAGTATTATTGTTCTGACTAGGTAAATAAATAATATGACTCGACGCACACAGAGGTCAAAACATTTAATAGCCTTAATTATCCCTTTTGGTGTGCAATTAAATAAATTTATTTATGAATAGTTTATGTAAGTTGATGAAGTGGCTACTCATTTGAATGTAGGGTAGGTACACACGAAGACAGAGTGCTATAATAAGATTGAGATTTTCTCAAGAACTACTGGATCGGTTTTAATTATTCTTTTACAGTACATAGTTTTAACTTTTATCTATCTAACAGTGAAAGAATCATTGCAATACATCAAGTAGTTTTTGAGAAAATCTCAACCCTAAAAACTCTACTGTACACCTTTCTCCGTCTTCGACCGTACCTACATAATGTTAAACTTCTAAATTTTTGAACATTTATTTGGGATACATAGGTAATATCAGCATCCGTAATAGTAGTAATATAACCGGGTACTTACACAAACATCATTATAATTTTCCTTGTTGATTTCTACAGTGGGCCAGAACAAAGTCAATCGTCTGTAACAAACGGAAACAGAGTGGCGCAAAAAAATGCCACATTGTTTTTCTCTGCTCAAAATAGGATCTTAAATAAAAGGGGAGGATTCGTTCCACAGGAAAATAATTGACGCTAGCAAACAATGAGATTACCTTTTTTTTATTCCCGGTAGTTGCCTAGGGTCCACGTATTATGATTGTCTATGACTGTCTACCCTTAGAAAATATATCCCTTTAGAAATATCACTATAAAAACCAAAATGGTTATTTGTTAGCATCGGACAGACATACAGACGGACGGACAGACAAATAGGCCGCAAGCCGCGTGTGTGTGTCAGGCTTTAAGGGCATCTAACAACGTATTGTAGTGTAAATAAGCACACGACACAAAGGTTCGCGAATCAACATCCATATGTAAAGTTCTGAATTGAAACAAACTTTGAAGGCTCACGCCCGCACGTATTATTATATACAGTTAAATACTAGCTACCAATGACTATAATGATATGGGTACAGTCACTTTACAATAAAGATATTCGACAAATGTATATGCTTGTATACTTCTATTGAAGTATACCATCAATTGGTACTATTGGTAGAGATTTCGCATATATTTCTGCCATTGGGACCGTACTCATACCGTTAAACCTAAAAGGATGGAGTTTGTAACAGTAGGTACCTACATGTTAGTTCAAAAATATTTCACAATGATACAACATCACATCATAACAGCAAGATTTCCGATTTCGACCTTGGAGTTCAACATTTTCGTCTCGTCATACATAAAACACAAGAGGCGCACTTGTATTGTAATACAGTCCAAAGGTCATCATCAGCGTTTCAATAACTTTTGGACCTTGTAGCTACCTTTCGTTCTTATTATCAGCGTTATAAGAGTTTAAATTGTACTACAAATTGTTACCATTCATGTGCTGTCTAGTGTAGGTACTGCTACGAAGACTCGCAAATTAAATTTCTAAATGAAAATTACATGGCGGACGAAAGTAACAGCTGAAGCTAGTAGCTTTTCCACGAATTTATCTGTATAAAGATTTCTATCAATTGCAAAAAGTTTCAATTTCCTTGAATGTTCGAAACTTGTTCGCAGAATGTGTAGCAGTGAACATAAGGCGAATAGAAGTTCCTTCGCTAGTAGAAATGAGCACTGATTCAGTGGTCTTAGACTGTGAATACAATACTGGTTCCGTGTCACCAGAGCACGGGCTGGTGATGAAGTGGTTCTTCAACGGATCCTCGGGGCTGGTCTACCAGTGGATACCGCCTCTGAGGCCGCAGGTCATTGGACTCTTGAAGGGGAAGGTCGACATCAATTTTAGGATATCTGGTGAGTGTTTTTGTCTATTCCTTTATTTTCAATTTAGCAATTTTTACGAGTGTCGCGTTCGTTGATGTTTGTCGCCTTGATTATTTATCTACACATGTAATAAAATCGTAGACTTGCTGTGCGTGTATAGAGGTACGAAAGATAGATTAATAGATGTAGTCATAAATATGTATGGTAAATACCTATATTAGTTGAGCTTCTCCTTTGATCAAATCCTAAAATTATAATAGGTAAATCCCTAGTAAGGGTCACGACCACGGCCCGTCCCTTCTGTCGCCGAAACGATGGGGGACTTAGACATTTGGAAAATGCCTAAGTCCCTTCGTCCCGCTGCCGTGGAGACGGGACGAAAATACTTTAGAAGCCTAGCCAAAAATTGTAGACCTAACCTAGGCATATTGTGTATCTGATAGCGAATCTATAGAAATGAGAATGAATATCATTTTAATAACCATTGCTGGTTTATTACTAACATTACAATTTTTTTACCCAGCTTGGGTAGCTGATAGCAAGGATTATCAAAATGTAATTATGCTGGTCGGACTATAAAACTTTGGAACCGATATGGATAAATCCATTACGCTGACGATAATACTGAAGAAATACCTAATAAGTATTATTATGGGCACCTTTGCATCGGGAACGATCAGAGGGGGCTTATTCGATTAAGTTTTTATTATTTTAGTATTACTTTGTACACATTGTTTATTATAACTATATTGATTTATTAAAATAACTAAAAATATAAACTAACTTACTAAACTATAATATTAAACTAAAAATAAAAGTACTTACTAAAATAAAACTATTGTTTATTTAATAAACTTTTAAGTTACTAATAAAATTGATTATATTGTACCAAATAAGTATTCAGGTACTTCTTCTTCATTAAATTATTTAATTTGACTCGCACGAAACATCAGTAAGTTCTGTGCTATCCAAATTCATAGAATATTCGAATTTAATGATTGTCTAATTGAAATAGATTGAGGCTAAAAACCTACAAATATCCATTTTATCATGGTGCATATACATATAAGGGGAATTTGCGGTTTCGACTTATAGAGCTGATATTCAGCATGATGCAGGCAGCATAAATATTGCCTACGCAAGTAGAACACGTGCCAAGCCTTGTTTGTCCATCCATTGCGAGGCTCGTAGGCTCTTCGCCTGCAGAAATGACTACTTATGGAAATTTATTGGCAGCCTTATTGCATAGTATATAACATCATTTGCAAATATTAAAAGTATTGCGAAAAGAAACAAACATAAGAAAATAATTGACATTGATAGTTATGTTATGAGTATTTCTACAGTAAGCAAGCCATCAACATCATATCATAGAAAAATCTTCATATAGAAATATAAGAAATAAGGTTTGTAAGATCCATCAATCCGCACTGGTGGATCATGGCCCAGTCTACCTCTACTATGCCTTAATATTGATGACAAAGTATTCTGCTGATAAACGTTTCTCAAGGTTGTAGCAGTAAACATAATTTTCTTATGTTATTATGTACCTACCTATATCTAAATTAATATTTTAAAACAAAAGGTCAAATGTGGAATTTTAGCAATATTATAGAGATAAATCGCACATCCCACCATTTGTTTAGGATCACTATAGTTGACTCGTATGTAAGCACATAATTAAATTACCAAGTATCTGTTGAATACCTATTCTCAAATTAATTAACAAGGTACATTATATTTACCTGTAAACTATAAACTATTAAATTAATCCCGGTACCTACTAACTACCACAATTCTCTTGGGAAATGAAAATCTTCTATAAACGTGTGCTACAAGAGGACCAACTTGAGAACCTTCTTGTTTAAACAAAATTTGTTCGTACGGACAACAGCAGATCAATGGTAACACTTGCAGTACGATTTTAACTCTTACGACGCAGATAATAAGAACGGTCCTAAGTCCAAAGTGTTACACTTGATCTGTAGCCTGTACCTATATGAAACCCTGAAGGAAATAAACGTCGCCGCGTATTCCTTCACATCGAAAACAGATTTCGAACTTGAAACCTAAATAATTAATTTCATAAATATCGAAAAAAAAACCATAATTTAAAGTATTGTAGTACAACTGACATGAGAACTAGCTACACACAAGTTTCGAAATCACTAACATACCAGCCTTGACGCAAAACGTATGGCAGGTTTGAACGATTCTTTTATTTTATTTAAACCTTTCATGAACCTTATGCGTTAAGTTAAATTCCCAAAAAAACTCAATAAAATTCGAGATCTGTGAGTACTTCGATTCCATTATTTCAATTAGTAAATGCTTCATGTACGTAATAGCTTTGCAGTTCCTTGGGAGTTGCTGCATAGACTTATTTGTTACCGGACCTTAATACGTTAAAACCACCCGATCCGACCTAGTTTACAAAGACGCAATTCGGGGAATATCGTTTTCATCTCAAAAGTGTTCGGTAATTCCGAGAAAATGTTATTTACATGGCTGTTTTTAATGTCGACGTGTTTCTTTTCTTAAATATTTTTGGGTAGTTATTTACCTAACCGGCAATTTACTAACCACATTATATGGTCTATAGTTTGCAAAAGGATCATAGGTACAATCCTCTCCTTATACCTACTCGATTCAAGGAATCTTACAACATCAAAGCAATCTTACACCTGCATAAAGTAGCTAAAGCAATTTATCTAATAGGTACACTCGACAACACATCATTGGTAAGGTAACACTAGGAGTGCGATTTCTATTCTTATGGCATAATGAATATGAACGGTGCAAAGTCCAACTTAACGCTTGATGTGCTTGCTACTGTACCTACTAAATACTTAATTAAGATCTTGTCGTTTAGTAAATCTCCGATGAACAGAGGTCCATCAATTTAGATTGCTTACCGGTTGTCGTGAGCTTTGTTCTGAAAATCGATACGATCAAGTAACAGCATATATATGTATAGCATGCCAGCCGGCAACTGTTAATTACCTAATCGTTTAAACAATTAATTCCGTAAGATTTAAACATTTTTTTTTCTCAATTAAGGTTAGCATTCCTATAATACCTACTTAGTACCATTCTTGGTTTTACGCGAGAGTGAAATCATGTGGGCACTGCTAGTTTAATATAAAATACTAGAATATATATATAGGTACCTATATAGTAATGCCTATAAGTACAATAAAAAATAAATGGATTTATATTTTCACCTAAATTAATTGCTATCATGATATTTTAATGTTTTCTTTTTCAGAGGAACCCCTGCAGGCGTATAGGGCGATTAAAATATTAAAAGCCACAACTGATCTCAGTGGAAATTACACGTGTGTCGTGTCCACTTTCATGGAAGAAGATCGACAGACGAGATCTATGCTAGTTTATAGTAAGTGTGGTGTGGATAGTTTATAGTAAGTGTGTGTGGGTAGTTTATAATTTATTCTACCGTAGGTAATAAATAAGTAAGGTTATATACTTATTGCGGCAAGAGGAACTTACTAAATAGACGGGTGCGGTAGGCTCAGAGAATTCCTTATTTATCTGAGGCGGTAGGTTAAGTAGGGCCCAGTCCAGTCCCAGTCATGGGAACGTGCTATATACGCATTGTTGAATATTGCGAAATACGCAGATGGCCAAAACACGTTACGCAAAATGCCAATCACTTAGATGGTCAACACGAATTACTCCAGATTGTTAAAACCCGTTACGCAGGATGCCAATCATTCGGATGGTCACAACGACGATATTTATCTACCCCGCCCGCACATCTTGATCCAAATAACCTTTTCTAGGCTTTTGTTAAAATTGCATTTTGTGTAATGTTCTGGAGCCACCAGGCATAGGTACAGCTTGCAGCTGACTGTCGAAAAAGCCTAGTATGACCGTTCGATCTAAAACATATGGGTGGCAAACAGTCGGCCTGCAGACTATTTGATTTGATTAATCCCCCCCCCCCCCCCACTCCCCTTTGCCTCTCCTTGCTTTTTGCTGTTATTATTGGCCTTGTCCTATATTCCGAATTTCATACGTTACCTACATAAATTATATGTATGTGCGTATACGCACGCACGGAAATTTGACATCTTTTCACTGTCACAGGTATCGGAAAGAGCTTTAAATTTTATCAAGAGAAGAAGTATGTGTTTCTAGTAACTTTAATATGCATCGCTGAAGAATTGTACCCTAAACCTGTGATGGTTATATTATCACAAGGGTAAGTCAATGAGTTTAATATTTTACATGCAAGCACGCTTCAAAAATTAAATATACGGAGAAGGAGAAGGATTACGATAGATGGCGCCGACGTGACTCATACTTTGAATATGGAGGCGACTATTTCACGGGGAAATCTAGAAATCACCGTAGCTCTGATGGATTGGAATAGAACGTGCCACGGAACGGCGAGGTCATGGGTTCCAAACGATTCTTTTTCCATATAGGTATTCAATATAATATAACATTTTATTCCTTTAGATCTTTTTTTAATGTTTCAGAGACAATGATCTATCTATTGGATTCAAATCAAATACACAATCAGGCCTAAAATGCATTTGATACGTTTCAGGAAGCCCTTAGCACAAGCCGTCACTGAGACCAAAATGAATTCGTGGGGTCTCTACACGGTGATGACGACAGCGGTGGTGCACGACGATGACGTCACGAGTCCCTCTGAACAGTTCGTGTGCTCACTCAGCTTACCGCCGGCTAACTACACCGCTAATAGGACTACTGTTTATTATCCCGGTAAGAAAATATGAATTTAAACGTAATTTCAAATGATTAAATTGTAATTGGAGAAGATCACCTTAATTGAATACCAAATACGGTGGTTATTTTGCAGGTCTAATGCCAACAGCATATATTGCTGCTGTTGAAATGGAGAAACATCAGGAACGACAAGCTAATCGTAAGTATTAAAACAATGTTGACGAAGCTACAAATAATCAAACCTAGACCTGACTTAGACTCTATGTGTAATTTAACCGTAGAGCCTGAACAATGACACTCATGCTAGACCGAGATTCAGATACAATTTTGAGTGCGAACCTTTGACATCGTGACAGGTGGTAAGAGCGAGCTCACACTTAACTCTCTTTGAGTCGGTCTTGGAGTCAACGTACAGTCGACAGCAGATCAATAGTAACACTTGCAGAACGATTTCAAGTCTTACGACGCAAATAATAAGAACTGTCAAAAGTAAAAAGTGTTACCATTGATCTGCTGTCGACTGTACCTATACGAACGAACACTCACACAGATTCCATAATTATTCCTATAATACAAGAACCTTCTCGAATAGGACATAAAGGTCGTCAAACGTGTTTTTCTCTTCTACAAATATTTAAACCCTTCGTAGTGTGACCTCTCGACCTATCTCGAGTGTAAATGGAATTCGACTTCTGAAGCTACAAATTGAATCTGAGGGTCAAACCCCAATGTCATTCCGTCGGCAATGCTTTTCTCGCCCTGCTATTGGTGCTAAACTAGTCTAAGGGGAGTTAGTTGGCCTCGATAAACGATACATGATTTATGAACACTTTTCCTTTTCAGATAGCCGGCCTTTTACGTACTACATGCCATACGTGCTTTACTCTGTAATGTTATGTGTAAGCAGGCAAGTTTCTATCAATATATAAATTGCTTTTAGTAGGTAGGTAGGTACTTTGATGTTTGTTTTGGTACAATATGAAAATAAGACAAGGTCGCAGGTTCAAGTCCTGCCCGCGGCAAGAATTTTTTCATCATATTCTAATTTATTCACCGAGCATGGATAATGCGTAATTCAAATTCTGAGTAAAAATAGGAGCGCATCATCGTAAATCATGTTTCTTACCGAATGTTTGACATGGTTGTCGGAATACTACTACTATTGTCCGATAGATGGAATTGCGTAACATACCCTTTAAGTATGTATAAAGCGATGAAGATTGTGGCTCTGTTGGTAAGAGCGTGTCACGGAATGACAAGGTTCAAGTCCTGCCCACGGCAAGAATTTTTTCATCATGTTCTAATTTATTCACCGAGCATGGATAATGCGTAATTCAAATTCTAAATATGAAAATAGTAATTACGAACTTTTATTTTCGATGTGAATTACAGGACATTTCCTTTTCTAACAATTCATTACCACGAGCGTTCTAACAATGAGTAAGTTGAGCTGAGCTTTCAATATTTGTATGCAGGTACTTAGTCAACAATTTATTAAAAATAATAATAATACACCGCTAATACTTACAAAACGCGATTTTCTATACCGCAGAACTGTTGTTATCAGTTTACTTCAGTTACCTACTCGTATTACCTATTACTTAATTTTTGAAATTGGAGTTTATATTGGATACAGTTTACCAAAACCTGTGATATATTTTATTATCTACTTATATGTAAAAATCATTATTAGATACTTAACTACGATAAAGTTTTAAGATCTGTTATTTTAATAAGTAAATGTGTAAAGTATTTTCACAAACATACCACTATGGCACCTATTTTAATTCGATTGTAATGTGATCAATGTGTTACGAATAAAAGTTCTGTTATTATCATAATTATGAAGCTTAGCAAAAATAAGCAAAATGACTGTTAGGTGTAAGTGAGACGCAATGAAGTCAAAATGGCAGTAAATATACTTTTTTGGTATTTTAATTGTTTTGTTTTATTGTGTCCTTATTATAATCTTAATATGCAGCATATTTATGCCTCCACATTGTTTCCTTATAAGTAAAACAAGGACCGGACGAAATAGCTACATACTACTAAAGAAAGTTTATAACACTATCGCCGATATTCATAGGCAATTTTGTGCACGATGTTAGTGTGAGCTCGCTCTTACGACTGTCAAAATTTTATGAAATCTGACAGTTGTAGGACCGAACTTAAACTCGGTTCGCACTCAATCTGTCTATGAATTTCGGCCTAAATACTTTCCTATTTTAATGTAGGTAGAATAATCGTCACTTTTACAAAAGCATGCTAATCGTCTTTAAAAGACGGTGATTATTTGTACATTACTGTATATTACTGTAGAAATAAAATTTTCTACAGTTATTTTTTTTACAATTAATTAAAGTCGACAGCACACCATAAGTGTTAACATATTACTCTACATGGTGTTAATACGACCTAGATTGCAATAATTTTATGTAAGTTGATCTGCTATCAATTGTACGAGAACTAGGTACATCATCTCCGCCGCTTTGTGATTAGGTATGTATTATTTGATGGTAGGTATACTTACACACACACATGTACCAGTACCTAAATAGTCTGGTAGTCTAGCGCTATTTATCATATCCTTTTCTTTGTGTACTTAGTCAAGAGTTGCTACATATTTGTCAGGTAGCTAGAAATATATTACTTTCGGTAAACACGAGGAAAATTCTAACAACAAGATCTAGGCGTACTCATACCTATGTACAAATAAAGGTTGTACGCTTTTAGTAAAATTTAGGCTAACATGTTAGGTAGAAATTGCAAAAATACCTTCTAATTGACTATAGGCATACAACTAAATTCTCTAGCTAGAGGTAGCCTGGAACAGATCGCTAAGAGCGCCAACTGATACAAATTGCATAAATTAATAAATATTTTTTTCACACTAAGAAATATCTTAGTTTGTTTTCCTTTCATGATATAAAGGATATTTATTTTGTGTGCCTAATATTATGATTTGTATTTACAAGTACATATCCTGGTTCGTAGACAAGCAATAACATACATTGTTTAAATGAAAAGCTTGAACTTGTCGAGATAATTCGGCAACTTACACCACTTCCGGCATATAAAGATAAAAAATGTCCTTTTTCTTTTGAACATGGAAGCAAGTTTATAAAACTACATATTTTACTAGATGAGCTTTTATTTATAAATATATTTATAAATATATAATATATATATTTTTAATATTATTGGAAGATATGTCATACAAGTTGTCACTTTTTTTAAGTAAGGGCTGAGACACATTAAAAAGTCGCGCAGCGGAACGCCGCGCCGCCGCCCACCGGCAGCGGCAATGATATAATGTATAAAACTCTATGCAAGATGACATACTCAACGACTACTATTTTAAGCTGTATTGTGATTATTGTAAGTATAATTATTTTCACACTTTTAGATCGGATTACTTTATTTTTAAAATTATGGATAAATTCATTTAATCAGTTCCTTCAATATTACACTACAAGACTTACATGTATTATGTAATAACGTATATTAATACTAATTTTATTTTAATTGTGTTGACATACCAATATAATTAAATCTTTGCATGCCAAACATTAGGCGAATCATGTATAGTATCTACCTAATTATAATACATCATCATTTTTATGTACCGTGTTTCTAGCAAATAAACTTCATTTTATATGAAATATACGCATATGCGCGCCCAGTCTTATGGTGGCACTTCACTTGGCTATTCGTATTTGCGTATTTGTCATAATTGTCATGTGTGGTTGGTATTCTTGACAAAATATTCGTCTTATTTGTATGTACGTCAAGTATTTGACAAATACGACAAACATCCAATAGCGAATACGAATAGCCAAGTAAAGTGCCACCATGATAAGTAGGTACAAATTGTAAAGCGGAACCATTTCCAGTTGGTCATACGACTGAGCGGCGGTAAGTGGCAAGTTGCGTCAGTATCTCCGGCGATAAGTTCCTAATTGCACTCCGTTCCACGGAAGGGGGCCGAGGCTCCGTGCGCGGGGGCGGGCCGAAGCGGAGCGGACACGTAACGCGTACGTGTTCTGAAACGTACTCGACTGTTTACGCGTGCGACACACGGCGCGTTGGTGTTGAGACTGCAAAATTATTCATATTGGGCATTATTTACGACCATATTCCTGCGGTTTCAACATCGAAAAAATACTCCTTGTACTAGACTAAAATTTCGCATCGTTGCAGTCGCCGATTGTGGTCAAACGATATATATAAAATCGTATCCTTAACAAGTTCAGTGTACTTAGTTTAGTATTATCTGCATACAGCGTTGTATTTAGGTCTAATGACCATAGCGAGAATATGCCAACTAGCACCCAAAATGTTGTTGAAAAATTACTCGTGGCAAGCCATGGACAAGGACGGGCTGATATATTCAACAAATATTTTAAAACTCGTCTCCAGCTAGTAAAATCCTTTTTCAGTGAACTTATAGGTACTTGTAATAAAAAACCGTATCCCTTCCCGTCTAGATTCAAGATTTAAGCAAATATGCAGACCGTCTCCTACCAACGACGTACAGTTTTGTAAATACAGTTAACGAATGTACAAAGTATATAATACATACGTACCTATGTGTAAGGTATGTTCTTCTAAACTTCGTATAGGTACAAAGTATAGGAAAAATATGCTTTATTGCATGCAGTTTTTTAAAACCATTTGTAAACACATTGATAATCGTGTCAGTTTTTAGATGTCCGTGTGTATTGAGTAGCCTGATTCCGTGATCCGGCGATGGTAAATGAACTCTTACAAAACTCGAGTGATCTTTCCGTAGACAACACTGATTGCTTTAACGGAATCAAAAGCACTTTTCACAACTTTCTGTAACAAGCTTTCAGGAAAGAGGGCTCGATTGGGGTTGAAAAATAAAATGTTTGGCTATTTATGATGTTGGTCTTGTTCTTGTTTGGAATTATTGAAAGCAGCGTATACATTATAAATAAATACCCATTTTACCCGATTGCCGGTAAGAGGAGGATAATGAATTTCGGGTGGTGTGGGTGTATAAGTATGTAGGTTCCATTGTGGCCTGTTGTATCCTAACACTTTATGGATTCTGATGTAGGTATGAAGTATCGTTAGATTCATCTTTGATTGCGAGACTAGCACAGAAATACATTATATGCCCAAAAACCGTCGTTTATTTTTTGTAATAATTTATGTCATTAATTTTTTAAACATTGTTTAATTAAATAAACTTATTTTTCTTTACAAAAACCTGTCTTCTTAATTAATTATATTTGCATCGCCGACCTAACTAAGCACCAAGTTTGAAAAGGCTGCTTTAATTAGTCAAAGCGAGAACCGCTAAGAACTTGCCCGCCGGTGGAAATGCGAAACATCAACACAAGCATTGCTCATAACTTATATTTACTTACGTACTTAGCTGTTAGCAAATATGTGTATAATTGGCTGGCAAGGATCTTAGATTGGGATTAAAATATGAAATTTCATGATTCAGGTTCATATCGCTTAGGTATTCAAAGTGTACGTTGTACTGTGTATATATTTGCAGATCATCGGTTTTTTAATAATTTATATTTACGCCAAAGCAAACTTACAAACAAACTTGCAAACTTACTTAACTTTGCAAAGTGACATCGCTGATGAGAAAAGTAGCAAAAAACCAGTCATCTTGGTCTATTAGGTATACCAATTGACGTTGTTTTTGTATGTGATTTGATTTGTTTAGAGCAGTGTTTCTTGATGTCACGCAAAGAAAATAGATAAGGAATTAAGTTATAATACATGCGTACCTACGCACGACCTGGCTGGAGTGGTGCTATATGTTCATGTTCATGTACAACTATATTTATTTATAGATTTTTATAACCAATGTCAGTGATTTTTAAGTGGACATTGTTTGTGACAGGCTCAAATAGTGAGAAAAGGAACCTCACCTCACGTCTATTATGTCATATAATATTATTTTTTCGTAATAGATTGTTTTGGTATGTCTCTATCAATTCAATAAAAGTTCATATGATATTGATGTTTCAGAGCTTAAAGTCAAACTAATATACCCACTTCTTATTTTATTTTTATTTTTTGCAGAAACTTGCGAGCGAACCTCTCCGTCCTTTAATTGAAAATACCAAGTTCAGTGTTCAATTATTTCTAACACGATACATTTAGGCACGAGGTAGCAAATTATTTGATTGAATTATATTATTTAGAAACTAATTGCTATTAGTATATTCGTAGCACGTGTGTAAAATTAAGTTCCTACCGTACCTTGTGTACCTAGCTGTAATTATGGTCCCCGTAGATTTATTAGTACTCGTATTTACGTAGGTACCCACTGTTTATTAGTTTAACAAGAAATTATAAATGTAAATTACCTAATACACGCATCGACAAATGTTTTACTGATTCATCAGTGAAAATATTTACCTTTCCTACAGAATAACAAATTAAACGAACCTGAAAACAAATAGACGTCAAGGAAAATAAATAAAAGTAATCTTTTAGGTACAGAAAATTACAGACGTAGATATGCTCTACTTTTCAATTACCTATAGAAAAATTGTTTCATATTTCCAGAGCACACGTAGAAGGGGAAGGAATAAAAGAAATACCTTCCTCATTTCACAAATTTTCATATTTTATACCGTATTGGGTGTATCAATGAATTCTTTCGCTCAAGGCACCGTGAAATTGCATGGAAACTTAAGCCGCCCGGCGGCCGTAGGAATCACAGGAATCGAGAAGGGAATAATGACTTCTTTTAGCCCACGATGTAATATTGGAGTTGAGACTTTGTGATTTGCTATGCGTCCTTACGTGAAAAGTAGAATGTACGAGTTGAATTTCAGATCTCATGGAAGAAACTTTTGCAGTTATAGCGTCATAAATCGTCACTGTGTTGTTCATTTTCGTACAGGTACGCTCGACAGCTGTACATCCAGGTAGTACGATTTCAAACCTTATAGCAGATATTTAGAACTGTAAAAAGTCATTAGGTACAGTATCTAGACAATTAATTGTTTAGATTAACCTAAAAATACTATAATAAAATAAAGATTGTCGTATGCGTCAAGAATACTCCGAAATCTACTGGCCGCAAATCGTCAGTCAGACAGTTCAGCAAAATAAAGGGTCAGGCATTAACTGATTAGGTAGTACCCTTATCAAAGAGGGTTCGGCTGGAGACAGCAAAAACCCAGTCAGTCGTAGGGGCTAGCTTAAAACGTCGATCATAAAAAATGGGTAGACCTATCTCGGCATAGGTAGTTTATATTGTAGTTGACATAGTATTAAATAAGTGAGGCGACTGATTAAACGCACACCATTAGATCTTAGAATAGTAGGTAGTTATTGATTGTTTTCATGGCGATTTAAACATCTTTAAATTAGGAAGAGCTCTGTATTTAAAACTTTATTATTCATAAACACTGGTAATTTCTGAAAACCGTAAACTGTATAGAACCTAAACAATTTAGCTCCTCAACTCATCTCTGGTTGTTTGAGCGATGTAACGATGACGTACCTGTTATTCGACAGCACGTCTACGATAAACCTTTGGATGTTGGTCCTAATTTACTAGGTCATAAGATATTAAATAATAAATTTGAATTAGTATTAATAAATTAATGATTTATTAAAATAACTAAAAATATAAACTAACTTACTAAACTACAATATTAAACTAAAAATAAAAGTACTTACTAAAATAAAACTATATGTACAAAATAGGTCGGTTGAACTAGTGATTTACATAGAAGTTCTCGTAGTTCTCTCAAACACACGTTGTCGTCGCTGAGCGCCATCTATTGAAATTTCTCTGATCTGCGCACAGTTTAACATCCACAATAGAGAATGGAAGCTGAATCGTCTCTACCAGCCTGGCATTAAGCTAAAGGTACAATTTCAGCATGAAGTTACTTGGAGGTTTGTTACGGAAACACTAGATGGAAACACGTTGTCTAATTGCATGTTACCGTACATTTTACCCAACTGCCGAAAAATGGAGAATAATGTTTATTGAAAATATGTATGTATGTCGGTTTCTTGGTAACCTCCTTGTAGTTAAAACGGTCTGGTGGATTGATGAATGAATGAATTGTAGATTCATTTTAATATTTGGACTGATTAATACTAATGCCAAATAAGTTAGTCGGGTTTATTCATATGGTTTTTGTAATATATCACTTGTTTCGCTGCATAATATCAGCATAATTATGCACCTGGAGCTGAATTGTTATAAGTAATTATTCCATATTTGGAGTAATTGCATTCATTTGAATAAATGAGTCAATACAAGTGTTCAATAGAGTAAGGTTATGTACCTATGTTGCGTTGTCTTTTGTTCCTGTTACGTAGGTATAGGAAATAAAAATGTTAACAACATAGTGAAAACCTACATTATCTTATGATAATAATATTTATAATTATGTTAAAATCATGGAATTAAATACATTATAATTTATTCTACATTAATATAAGAATAATGTAGAGTCGAAAGCACTTCAAATGTAACACTTTAAACTTTGTTAGAATGGTAAAGTCCGTTGCTGATACTTCTAATTATCTGCGCCATAAGAGTTGAAATCGTATTCAGGGTTAGGGGTACCTATGCATTGCGATTGAGGTGCAATCGAAAGCACCTCAATCGCATTGCATTGTCAAAGCATATACCTCACATACACCATTTTGTGTATTCCTATAAAAGATAAGACTCTGTGGCTATTTTAGCAGTACCCTGTGTCTCATACTTGTTTAGAAATCAGTATAATTCTGCTAGGAAAGGCTAGCAGAAATGTACTGATGCATATTTTGTTATACATCCAAAAGGGTTCCAATCAGTTTGCCCACAAACCCACTGACCCGTAGAACAAGCAAACAAAACACTTTCGCCTTAGGTGCCGATTTAGAAAACAAACGGTCAACGGCCTTTTAGAATGTTTAAAATCCAGTTTTGTTAAAATATCACAGTAACGATTAAATAATTTGAAGGTCTGTATCTTCTTAATTACAAAATTTTCTATTTGGTTGTTGTTGGCGAGTCCAGATTATTTTCTTCGTAGTTTTAAAATAACTTTCAGTTATCAATATCAGTTTAGGATAGGACTCAGGAATTAACAGCGTCTCGAAAATATTATTTCTGACATTATTGGCCACTCGAACTGTCGATTTGTTTAATTTCGGTAATTTCGTGAACTTACTCCCTTCATTATTATGGTACACTCGCCAGCACATTAACGGTAACACTTTCATTGCGATTTCCTTTCTTATAGCGCAGACAATAAGAATGATACAAAGTGGAAAGTGTTGCAATTGTAAGCTTTCGAACAATCCTATAGATAGACCTACTTTCGTCTGGAAAGGCAAGGCTTCAGTCAAAGGCTGTGCGGATTACAGGCTCCAATATGCGGGCTCCGTTCCGTTTCCCGATTCAATAGCATAATCTGACAGAAGTCAATCAGTATACGGATTTTGTAACATATCGTAAAGACTATTGAAACTTCGCAAAAAGATAAGTTACGATTTGTACATTATTAAATAAAGACTGTGGGTATAGTTTTAATTATTATAAGTAAAGAAGCATACTGAATAGCTCTTACATACTCGTAATTAATAGCCAATAAAAGAATTGTATTCTTAAATAGTATTTTACAATATATTAATAAATCGATGTGTTGTGACAAACAATACGACAATAAATGACCCTTGCGATTCAAGTTTGTTAACCAGTACACTCGAGGAAACGGATTTCTGACTCACTATAGATTCAACACATACCATGACACCTAAGTCATTATCATGGAAGACCAAAGTTGTTGCACCTGGCACAGAAGTCTAATTTCCTGTGTAAGAAACGGTTCTATAAAAGCCTTTATTGGTTCTATAGTTGCTCAAAAATAAACTGCCTCCGTTGCACTTAACTCAGACTCCACGGTCAGATTGACCGTCACGCCAGTACGACGAGCTAATAAGCCTGCCAATAAATAAATAAATGACAGTGATATTATCCAGTATGCTATGCTCATACTCACGTGTGCATTTATCATTAGCATTGTAAGTATGTCTACTTACTTAAAAACATAGTTTACCCACGCGTCAAGATCCAACTTCAAGTGGGGCAGAGAATTGCAATCTACAGGTAAGCAAGGCACAGTATAACGGCATCCATCATTGCCCGTTATGCAGTTGTGTATCCAGTTTGCGATCTCATTTCAAAAATAAAAGCTTTTAAAAAAGATGTTGCACCAATATAGACTTACGCGATTCAGGTTTTGCCACAATTACTGACTTGTTTTGTGAGATTGTTCAAGCAATAAACTGTTGGAGTTTGGTTTTCATTTTTATGGTACACACGAAGACAGAGCAAAGTATATAAGGGCTCCAATAAGGTTGAGATTTTCTCAAAACCTACTGGATCGAATTTAATCATTCTTCCACAAATGACAAATGGAGAAAAACAGTTCTCCGTTTTTCATTTATATATTCGTTTCACATACCGCATATGCAAGAAAATGAAAACAATTATTTTACAGTTATAATAGTTTTAATTTTTAACTCACTACCAATGATTTTTTTTTGCAATAGTTCAAATAGTTTTTGATATAATCTCAACCATAAAAAACTGTCCTGTACACTTTCTCTGTGATAGACCGTATATAAGGCATATCATAACCCAAACAAGGATTCCCTATACGAGTTTCAGACACATACGCAACTAGTAATACAAAGTACACCTAATCTTGGATGAGGTGGTTATAGTTTCGTTAGGTGGAAGCACGTTCCCGACATGGAATCGAACTTAAAACTCCTTGCATATAATTATACTAACAACTAAGCCAGAGAACGATTAGTGTTGCACCTTAAAACTTTCTAGCGGGGGTTGCTGCTAATCATAAACCTAGTTAAACCTCACTTTCCTTAAATCGGGTTACTATCCCTTTTACACTTAAAAAGAGGCAGGGGGCCTAAACGCTGGCCTAACTTGAAATCACGTTTATGAATACGTTAATTGTTAACTTTTTTAAACCAAATGCATCAATTGTGAAGTTTTACTGCCGTGGCTTGGCTTCACCTTAATACACTAACTTGTTTATACTACAATAATACTTAACTTAGTTATAACTCTACTCTACTCTATAAAACTACGAGGGGCTCGTAGTCCAGTTGCGAGTACACGTTGAAAACGATCGTACAAGTTAAGCAACGTTGGGCGAGGTCAGTAACTGGATGGGTGACCGCTAGTGACACTTTCATCTGAGCTCGGACGCTGTCGTTCGGTAGCAGTCATTAGGCCGCGTCAGAGGCCTACGGGCGGCCTGGATAACTCTGACAAATAGGTTTGGTGACTAAACCACACGAAAAAAGAAAGCTTTAGTTAATGTGTTTAATTAACCTTAACCGCACCGAACTCAATAAAACTGCCGTAGGTAATATTTTTACACGCGTCTTGGAAAAATATTACTGCATTTCCGAACAGCGAACTCTACCATTTTAATAAAATTATTTTTAATCACTATAACTCTACCACTATGTTGACTAAAAATTATTATTGTCCTTTATTATGAACGTACGCTCACCAAGGTAAACGGCAGCATTAACAATAGTCACTGAAATGTTTATAACCATTTATTATTAAAAATTGAATTCATGACGTTCATGATGTGGTAAATTAGTAACCCATGTCGTCTCTACTATTTATGCAATTAATAACTTGCACACAGACATTATTTTTTATAACTTACCTACCATGAAGACAGAGAAAAGTATACAGGGGGCTTCAATAAGGTTGACATTTTCTTCAAAAGTACTGGACCGAATTTAAAGATTATTTTACAGTTATATAGTTTTAACATTTATCTATCTAACAGTGAAAGAATTTTGGCAATAGGTCAAGTAGTTTTTGAAATAATCTCAACCTTAAAAACTCTCCTGTACACTTTTCTCTGTGTTCGAACGTAACTACATAGCTGATGATACAGTCAAAAGCGCATCTAGTGCGCATAAAGTACATACTAACTTTGAACTTTGTATAGTTTTTATTGTCTGCGTGATAAGAATTAAAATAGCATTACAAATATAAACTTTTGATGTACATGTACTGGGAAGTTTTTTTTTTCGGAAAATTATGATAAAGGCCACTTGTCACCCAGGTACACGTCATGGCATGGCAACCGTGACGGTTGCGTTTAGGTTTAACTATGGATTTAGCTCATGACAGAATCGCACCTAATAAATCACGTAACTTAAATGCAAATTCAACCGGAAGACTAGTGACTGCAGGCAATCGTAGTTAACCGGTTTTTAATAAATAATCAGACGAATAGGTACGGACAACAGCAGATCAATAGTAACACTTGCAGTGCGGTTTTAAATCTTACGATGCTGATAATAAGAACGGTCGAAAGTCCAAAGTGTTACACGTGATCTGCTGTTAGCTGTACTTATGCTTGCTTTCCTAACTTCTTTATTTTACAGGAAAGTGTTTGCAATTTGATAAAGGATTCTACAAACTGTACCCGTGCTGAGGCCTCGACCCATTCACTATTATGTTTATTTGAGTATACCTATAAAATGTATTTTTGTATATGTTTTTATGGTGAATAAAGTTATTTATATTCATTTTTTGTAACATAAATACTTATTTGACATTGGTAGTGATTCTAGAGTGATTTGTTTGAAAGTAAACTAAAACTGACAGGTCTAAAATATTGCCCCCTACTAAACTAAAGTTATGAAAAGGCTGGCACTAATTTTAATAAACGTCAAAACGCAGGACAAAACTCGACCATTACCTATCTATCCAATCATAAACAATTGATTATTGTGCCAATACTTAGATTTAAATTTTGCAAATACAAACAAATACCTAACATCTTTTGGCTAACCAATTCTTACTTCAAGCTTTAAAAGCTAATAAATATTTGGCTGGCTGTATACGTCAATGTCTGACCTACCTGACCTAATTAACTATACGGAGAGAGTTCTGCAAAACTGCACTAATGATTGATCGGTCGGTTATTGACCCATCGAGTGTATTTGTAGATCATAATCGGGGCCGCGATTTCGGATATAACCATTTAGTAAACACGGTCCTTGATATTGGTCATGATGTCAAGATAGCGGTACATCCAAGTGTACGGTCAAGGCCCGCATGCACATAGAATTTAAAAACGGTCAATAGGCGGCCGTGCGCCGGCAATACCGCACGTTCGGAAGATACTTATAAGAAAAAAATATAAAAGTATTTTTTTAGTTAAGTACATTCATAAATTACAGGGTAAGTATTAAATTTCATTTAAATTGTACAAAATATTTTATATATATATTTATAGGTATTCCTTATAAATATTCAATAAAGTATTTCCTTATATTCACGAATTTTTTTAATTGTAAAATCATTGTTATTTAAGATTTTTAAATTTATATTTTAACTATTAAAGCTTTATCATATTACTAAAATGCATACGAGGACATAAGTACAGTACCACCTACTTTCAAATGAAAGAAGTTAAACTTGAGTTACTTTGCTAAATATTTGCCTTTCACATCCCAACTCAATAAAGATGCTTATTGCATTGCAATGTTTGCAATTCATTTAAATATATTTTTAATAGATGCTTCCAGTATTGATAGAGACTATTTTAATACTCGCAGTACGCAAAACTGTAGTTAAACTATTTTTAAATAAACCTTATATTTTTTACAGAAAAACAATGAGTGATTCAAAGAAGACTGCCCTAATCTTAGTTATAATAGCAATAGTTACGACAAAAGCTCACGAAATAGATAAAGATGAATTTGTTACGGTAGAGATTGAAGATGACAACTATATAACCAATGATGCAGTTGTCGAAAACATTGACACGCTTCGAAAGGCAAGAATACTATGGCCATACCCACTAAACGCAAGCAATCTGACAAGTGCACAGAATGAAACGGAATCGACCGCAAACCAAGAAACGGGACAAAGAGAGAAACGATTCCTGCCCTGGTCGTACCCTCAAAGCCCTATAGTGGACATGATGATGCAGACGATGGCTGTCAATTATTCTCCTAAAAACGCGAATGATCCTTTTGACTTTTTGAGGGACACCTATCCATTGCCTAAAGGTAAGTGAAGTAAAGTGTCGACAGTTTCAAAAAATAGTTTAGGTAGGTTTTATAGTTTATTTTAAATGGATTGAGATTTTTTTATTACGACCATAATCCGATCACGGGACCTCGCAAGTCGCAATACTGCATCGTATACGTGATATTAGATACGCTTTCTTCAAAAGAACCAACCTTATGACTCTAGTATTATTACAAATTATTATATATAAACGGATATCACACACTTATATTGTTGAATCCGGCAATTAGACCGAGAGTTTCGACCGATTTCGACGGTCTTTATCTGTGAACGCGACACGCCCGCGTCACCGTTGGCGCCTCAAAAAATAAGCATGTCACGGAATTGTGAAGTATTGGGTTCGATTGTGATCCTGACGAAAATTGTCCTTTGTCAAAGATTTTTGCTTTGCATTACGCAATACGCATATACAAAAAAATTAAAATAGTATGTTAGCATTATCAATTAGCACATCTTTTTACATGATTTATGGTAGTGATTTTTACTAGACACTATTACTAAAACATGAGTACGACTCACATCCTAAACACTCTTTGTTATTGTTGGATTTAATTTTCAATTCGTATTTAATTGCTCATTGTTGCCTACCTAATGTATGGCTATATTGAGACAATGGTAAACTTCGGAAGTTGTGATGTTATCTCGCCCCTTGAAGGTTTGATTCACGTACTTTCAAGTATTTTAAAAATCTGAAATAATCATGAACTAAACTCACTCCAAACAAGATGTTAAAATATTTGTAACTGCACGGGAATTAAATTCAGACATAGGTATATAATATATAATATTATTATATTGCGCGGTCATTTATATAATCTCAAACAGAAGTAACACTCTAGTAAGGTTCTAAATTACTTTCTAAATTAAGAAACTGTACGCAAACGGTTTCATTTATTTGCCCATGCCACATTTCAAAATTAATTTAGCAATTTTTCGCCAGTCAAACATACTTTTAATAATAAAAAAAGATTTCGACGAATTGAGAACCTCCTCCTTTTTTGAAGTTGGTTAATAGACCAATTCCTTTTTAGCCAATCTCTCTACCTTATTTCAGGATACAGCAAAGCGTTAGACGAATATGACTACATCATCATAGGCGCAGGATCGGCAGGCTCTGTTCTTGCTGCGCGCCTAACCGAGGACAAGCCCAAGGCCATGGTCCTGGTCATTGAAGCAGGAAAGCCAGAAATGCTGCTCACCGACATTCCAATGCTAGTCCCATATTTGCAGCTAACTGACTACACTTGGCCATACACAATGGAGCATCAACCAGGTGTATGCATGGGTAAGTTCCTTAATTGCCATTAATGTGTTTTTTTAAACAAAAACAAAGGTTTTACACACTAATGCAAAGTGTTATTATTGAGTAGGATTAGAAGGAAAAGAAGAAAGTGGTATAGAAAGTGAACCAGTCAAGAACGAGATTTCAATGTAGTATCACTCAACGTCAAAGCATATTTGTTTGTTGTGCTCGTAGGATTAGTGAGTTGAGACTTGAAAGTAACGTCGTCGACAACGACTTGGTTACTCCTTTTTACCCTACTGCCGAAAGAGGAGAGTAATGTTTTTCGGTTCCTACCTGACCTCCTGTATCCTAAACAGTTTAATGAATTTTGATGTTGCGATGTCGTTAGATTCGAATCCAAAAATGTTTTTTTATTATTAAGTAGTACTTACACTTAAAGTGTGTTAAATAACATCCACTTCGTAAGAAAGATTGTAATGGTTATATATAAGCAACTACAGGATTTAAGTATGAAATGAGCTCGAAGAGGCTGATGTTTACAGTTACTCGGTTAATATGTTGGTCACGCACGTCAAGACTTATATTGTTTATTTACCCTTTTCGCGTTGTTCAGTAGAAGTATTTGTACGAGTATGTTACAGTAACTGTCTGGTCTCGATTTTTACTTCAAAAACGACATTTACCTCCTCTTGATCATTGCCATCATCATCATATAAGTATTTAAACTAGATGTACAACACAGAACTTTGTAGATAGAACGTTGTGTTTTAGCGAAACTCTTTATATTAATGCAGATAACTTCAACGAAAACTTATCCCGTTCGCCTGTTTTAAAAGATACAAGTCCGGTCCTGTTGAAGATGGCCGCACATTCCTTAACTACTCGTTATCGTTAACCATATTATTCATTATAATGGGTAATAAACTAGATATACTTTTTATCTTCTTCTTCTTCTTCTCAACGTTCCTCTTCTCATCGAAGGTTGGACAACATCATGGCAATTTTAACCCTCTGAACGGCTGCCCGGAACAAGGAGCCGGTGCTGCAGCCGAACCAATCACGCAAATTCTTCAGCCAAGAGTGTCTTCTCCTGCCAACGCTCCTCTTTCCAGAAATTTTGCCCTGGATGATCAATTGCAGCAGGTTATATCGGGGGTTCCGCATAATATGACCGAAATATTGGAGCTTCCGTCGCTTGACCTCCTTTAAAAGTTCCAACTTTTTATCTATACGGTTCAACACCTCAACATTTGTCACCTTGTCCCGCCACGATATCTTCAGGAGTCTACGATATATCCACATCTCAAAAGCCTCGATTTTCCTCATGCTCGCCTGCGTGAGAGTCCACGTTTCGACACCATACAAGAGAACAGACCATACGTAGCAACGAACGATCCGCATCCTCGTGACGAGTCGCAACGTTTTGCTTGTTAGGACCTTGCTCATCTTGAAGAAAGCACTCCGAGCTATTTCAATTCGGACTTTCACCTCCTGGCAATTATTCATCTGCTCATTAAGCCAGCTCCCTAGATACTTGAACTGAGCCACACTCTCCACCTCCTCGCTACCAACGAATATTCGACAAGGGTTCACACTCCCCTTGCTGATCACCATGAACTTAGTTTTAGATACGTTCATTTTCAGCCCATAGTTATTACTGGCAATGTTAACTCGATCAAGCAACCTTTGGAGTCCTTCTGCGGTGTCTGCTATAAGGGCTGTATCATCTGCATATCGAATATTGTTCACGAGTCTGCCGTTTACCCTGATTCCGGCATCAGTGTTCTCAAGAGCCTCTACAAAAATTTGCTCAGAGTAAACATTAAACAAAAGTGGTGAGAGAATACAGCCCTGCCGTACCCCACGACGTATTTCCACGCCATCGGTCAGCTCGCCATCAACTCTGACCCTAGCAGTCTGATTCCAGTACAGGTTTGATATTATCCTGATATCCTTTCCGTCCAGACCCTTATCCAGCAGTATTCGAATTAGTTTCTCATGCTGGACTCTATCGAAGGCCTTCTCGTAGTCTATAAAACAGACGTACAGGTTTGCGTTCATGTCTAGACATCTTTCACCTAGTACTCGTACACAGAACAGTGCCTCTCTTGTCCCCATTCCGTTCCTGAAACCAAATTGTGTTTCGCTCATGTCTTCCATTTCATTTCATACTTTTTATAATGGGTAATAAACTATATAAGTTGTGAAATTGTTATGGACATTTTAATTTCCGCTTAAGAGGACCGAAGTAAAGAAGAGCAGCTGATTCCTTACTTCATGAGACGGGGTCCATACATAATATGCCGATTTGCTTTTGTTTTTAAAAGGGGTAGCAATAAAAATGGCTATCCTGCATTAAATATTCTAGGATGTGACCAGAGACAATTAACTTTAGTTTGGTAAACTCTGATTGTATATTAGATATTTGTATCTAGAACTTACATAAATATCTAGGAGGTGAAAGGTGCGTAACCAATTAACCGGTAAAGCATTCTGAAAAAAAATTGCTCAATCATCGTTATACTTTGAGTCCAAAGCAAGGTTATAGCACTATGCAAAAACATTACAAAGGATAATTAATACATTTTATTACAAAGCAGGACCCATAAATACCTACAAAGTACAAGGTCGCAGAATCAAAACCCATTCGTGCCTGAAAATATTTAGTTCTTGATCATACGAGAGTAGCTCTGTGGAAAGAAGTGGCAGATCATTTCACAAAATCTGGAAAGAAGTTATACAGAGCTACTCGTGTGATATGGAGTGCTTCAAGTGAAAAGTAAATTAAGTTATTCAAGGTTGGGCTGTGTCTCTGGGCGACGATAACTTTACCAACAGGCGCTTCATCTATTTATTATTTATTTATTTATAACAGTTCTTGAGTCATGGGCTCATATGGCCTTTCGACGACAGGGTCTTTAAATGCCGAGGGTGTTGCCCGCGGTACTCACTCGGGGCTCTTTCCGTCGTGCACTTTACAGGCTCCCTACATTTGCTTGAGCAATCCCTTCATCTTTGAGGATTAAATTTGGTTACTCTACTTTTCAGGTAGTGCAGAGCAACGTTGCTACTGGCCTCGGGGTAAAGCCGTAGGAGGCACCAGCGTCACAAACTACATGTTGTATACCAGAGGGCGTCCTCAGGAGTGGGACAGAATTGCTGCAGATGGGAACTACGGATGGTGCGTTGACTTACATAAAAATGTCATAAGAAATCATTTTTATATAAGACACTTATGGTCCAAAAAAGGATTCCTAAACTGACAATTTGCTACAATGACGTCAAACGTCATTGCAGCAAATAGCGATTCGGTTCAGTTTAGGAACCTAAACTGGATCGCTATAAGAGGTGAGAGTAACCCTGCAGGACCCTTGCACAGAAGTAGGCTCATTACCGGTTACTCCGGCTAGACTAGAGGTCGTCATCATATCTGAAATATTGAATGAAAGGATTGCCAAGGACAAAATAAACAGTACCTAGACGTTCTTATATACCTAATTCGTGATTTCTTGACACCGTACCATATACTATGGTATATTAACTTTTGCGAAAAAATAAGTTTATTATTTACTTTACCGAGCATACGCGAATAAATTTTATCATATAAGTAGGTACATTCAAAATAGGATATACACCACATAACAAACATAAAAACCTTGTTCGTGTTTGTTGTTAAACGCATAATAAAATTATTAGATTAACATTATTTAGAACTTTAAACAGTCGTTAAAACGAAATACACATTGCCGAATGACGAAAGTAGGTAGAATAATTATTATGCTATTAATTGTAACAGGTCCTACAACGAAATTTTGCCGTACTACATGAAATCAGAAAGAGTTGAGCTGAAAAAGTACAAGAATGAGCCTTACCGTGGCCGCGAGGGTGAATTATCCGTTGAAAATGTACCTTTCAAGTAAGTTTCAAATAACATAAGTATACTGTTCCTACCTCCGATGTACGGCGTTAGTAGCGATAATTAAGGATTTACAATACTTAATACTTATGTCTTACCTTCCAGAACTGGCCTCGTTGAAGCATTTCTTGAAGCTGGAAGAATTCATGGCCACCCTACCGTCGATTACAATGCACCAGATAAACTTGGATTCGGTTACGCACAAACTACTACTAACAAGGGGCATCGTCTTAGCGCTGCCAAAGCTTTCCTTCATCCTCATAAGCGGCGGAGAAACCTGCACATCCTCACTGATACCAGAGCAACTAAAGTCATCATAGAGCCCCAGACAAAAAGAGCATATGCAGTAGAGTATATCAAGAATGGAATTAAATACACAGTTCGCTGCAGAAGAGAAGTAATTTTATCGGCAGGACCTATAGCTTCACCACAGCTACTCATGTTGTCTGGCGTTGGTCCTAAAGAACATTTAACAACTCTAGGAATTCCAGTCATCAAAGATTTACAAGTTGGGAGAACTTTATACGATCATATCACTTTCCCTGGCGTAGTATTTAGATTGAATACAACCAACGCCAGTCTTCTGGAGCCTAAAGTAGCAACGTTGCCAAACCTAATTCAATGGCTACAATTCGGCGACGGACTTTTGACAAGTCCTGGATCTGTTGAAGGTATAGGCTACATTAAAACAGCCCTGTCTGATGATCCAGAACCTGTTCCTGATATTGAACTAATAAGTTTAGGGTCATCAATCACGATTGACGCAGGAGGTATATTCAGGCAAAGCTGGAAGATTACCGACAAGACGTACTACACTGCTTTTGGTTCTTTATCGGGTCTTGATACTTGGTCAGCTGTTCCAATGCTATTACATCCAAAATCAAAAGGTTACCTCGAGCTGAGGGATGCCAACCCATATTCGCATCCCAAAATGTACGGAAACTACTTTACGGATCCAAAAGACATGGCTACGATGATAGAAGCTGTTAGGTATGTTATAAAATTAGGTGAGTCGGCTGCGTTTAAGAAATATAATGCTAAACTTCATCTGGCTGAGTACCCCTTATGTAAAACGCAACCTCCGGGCTCTGACGCTTACTGGGAGTGTGCCATAAGAAGTTTAGTGATAACGCTACATCACCAGATAGCGACGTGTAAAATGGGGCCTCCTAGCGACAATGAAGCGGTGGTGGACCCCGAGTTGAGGGTATACGGCGTAGAGGGGCTGAGAGTGGTCGACTCCAGTATCATTCCGAGAACGACCGCGGCGCATACAAATGCTCCGGCGATTATGATCGGGGAAAGGGCTGCTGATATGATAAAGAGAACGTGGACTAATGTAGTATCATAATTTATGGATAGGTAAGGATAAAATAGATTTTAGTATAATTACAGGTATTAAATATTTATAAAGAATAAGATATTGCAGTGTTTTTGGCCCCATACCCATACCCCTTACTATAGATGGAAGAATTTGGTTCTATTAAAGCGACATTAAATATGTACTATATTTTTACTACACCTACTCATGCATTGTAAAATTAATTTACAATAGGAATTTCGGTATCTGTTCATGTTTTATTATCATTTGATTGATTTCAGTTGATAATGCGATGCTGTAAGCAACGTTGGCTAAATTAGCTTAATTGATATAACGTTAAAAGATATTTTAGAGCGTATTTATAGTGCATGATAAAATATCCCTAGTACCAACATTTAAGTACCTAAAGATACCAATGGGATTTTTTCAGCCCGACCCTTTTCAGATTTAATGAAAGTCGAATAAAGAAATCAGCGGACGTCGTCGTTTGATTTCATTAAACGAGAACTGGGTGTGAGAAGGGGTTTTCTGCCGCATCATGTTGCCCTAAATAATAAAATTAATGGTTCCGTACAGAGATCCATTAGGGAAGGAAAAATATTCAGAATTTGAATTAGTTTTACCGCATTCACCGGAAAAATCCATTCCGTTGTCGGTACCTATAAATTTACAATGTTTTTAAATTTTTGAGCACACCGCAGCGCAGTCCGGAAGTTGTCCTTTATGGGTAGGTTAACGTGATCCGTTATATTACTTACCCATCCCGTAACACATTATTATAGCTTTCCGCCCCGGTTTAGAGTTTTCTCGTGGTAAATTGTAGTTGCTGTAGCTAATTCTGTAGCGGCCCTAAGCCGAATCCTAATTCCAAACGGATCTGTTACTGTCGTTCATGTGCTACGTCGCGTAAGAGCGAGCGGGAGCGACTTGCTTAGCGGCGACTAATATTAGCGGACGCAATCTAGAATTGCTACTACTGTCGTTACAGCTGGTCGACTAAGTTGACTTTCATACACATTTATTTCACTCCTACTCTACAAAATGAAAATATCGATGTTTTTAATTCTGTTAGAGTAGGATGGCAGAAAATGCTTAATTGTGCAATATAATTTCTGATAGGTTTAGATATATCTTAGTTCTTTTATTTTTGGAGGTTCACCATCACCCTTAGACAATTTCAAATATGTAATACCTACACACTAGCTAGTGCAACATTAATATGATTGACAACGGGTACAGTAATGCTGCAACTCAGCAGGTATTATGTAGGTAAACTCCGGCAAAAGCTTTGCTCTGCTGACGTAAAATATGTCACACATAGCCCATACGCGAAGATTTACGATGTATAATGTTGACAAGGAGTGGGAAGGAATTGTGATGCATTATATTATACTTACCTACTTGTATTTGCACCATTCGTGGTTTCGCACGCAAGGTTTTTTCTGAACAGTTATTTACGTGTTGCAAATGCTTAATTTAACTTTTACTTCGAGCATAATAACTTTTATTCTATATTCGAAGCAACTAGGTCTAACTAAAAATAATCAATACATCCAACGCGTACGAGTATCATTAGCAGCATTTTTTATATCCCCACTATATTCGGGTACAGACCTTATCTAAAATCGAGGGAACTCGGGCCATGATCCACCACGCGAGCCCAATGCCAATTGGTGGATTACAGCCTTAGATATCTACATGTTTTTTTATCAGGCATGCAGTTTTCTTCATGATAATTTCCTTCGCCGTTTTGAGAGAGTTTAGTAAATATTCATTAAAAATTACGAGAAATACTCATTGGTACATGGGTTCGAACACGAGTCTCCGTAACGGAAGTTCATTGTCCTATATAACCACAATATAGCTCTATGCTTTTCCAAGTGTATCTATACATAAATTTATATAAACTAAGTTATTTATATTCTTCGCTACGACACCATTTTTTACTTCTTTTTCACGTATAACGAAAACAAATGTATGTTTGTCCGTGGGTTTATTCTTGCTGAGTAAACACTAGGGTATACGATACAATTGTTGCCCGCATCAACAATTTACATAATAAACTATGCCCTGCTACGAGTAGGTACTACGATTGTTTTTTGTTTCGCACCAAGTTCTATAGGTGGAGATTTGTAATTAGCTTCTAGATGTTATTAAGTAACCTAAAGTTATTATAGCTGTAAATCTTCCTTAAAATAAATAAATAATAAATAAAATAATAGTCTTTCTTAGATAAATACACTAAACGAAAAAATACTGTATTTGACCGTCAACGCTGATGATGTGACGCTCGCAGTGTGGTTCTAGTATGAACAACAGCAGATCAATGGTAACACTTGCAGTACGATTTCAACTTACGAAGCCATAAGAACGGTATAATAGGAACGGTACGCGCAACCGATGTACGGTACGCCATCGCCATTAACGTCGGCGTAGCGGGAATAAAAATCCTTAAAAATCCTTAAAAAAGCCTTAAAAAACTTCTTTACCATATTTTATTTTTATTGTAACCGTCTCAAATTATTAGGTGATGTGCTGTTTTGACAAAATGCCAATTTTTCTAACGATGAAGAATCTCTGTCCGTTTATTCGGCCATAGTTTTAAATAAAATAGACTGTATGGGCACGCTAAATAGAAAACGAAGGCTCGGATTGGATTTAAAAAAAATGTCAAATCGTTTTGCGCACAGCCAATAAATCGTTTGTCAAATCGAATTTTGTTTATGCGTGTCAATAAACTGTTAACCAAACACAGGTCTCTGATGGAGAACAATAAACGTAGCTGTTAAGTGTTAAGGCATAAAATCCAACGACCTACGAATCAATGTTAGTACTTTTCCGATGAGGGTTGCTAAAACTGTGGCGTACTCATAATTTATGTAGGTACTTACATAAAAGTACGAAAGACCACATATCCATTACACATATTGACTATAATTTCAAGTATATCAGTGTGTGTTAAAATCGAGGTAGCAAATGCGAAGTGTGGTAGGTACGCTTTTAGGTTTAGGATTTGATTTGGCGGTCACGACAGAATCACGCGTAATGTGTTAAAAAATTCAAGTGTTTTTTATCTATACATTTTTACACTACTTTGACTAAACAGCAGGATAAAGTCAATCGGAGTTAAATCAGCAAAATGTATGGTGTTTATTTTGCTAAACCCGGGTTATCATAATGGTGCAAATGGCCCTTGGGATACGGACGCGGCATAATGCCACTAATACCAGGCATAGCATTCTCTTCACTAAGCTTTACGATGCTCTTAAAGTCGCCGAAAATAGGAACAGATGGCGTAACATAATTTAGGAAAAATATTGTTCCAAGAGGTCACGACCTAACACTAGAAATTCGGCAGAGGCGTAGGGGAAAAGACACATACATTGCCCGCTAAAATCATTTTATAACATAAATTATATAACGGTCGTATGACATCCAGTGAACAAGTTTCAGAAGACTTATTATTACACCACCGTCTACCGTAGCGGGCAATAATAGCGTAATTTGCCCTGTACGACAGAGGGGAGGTTTAGTTAATATAAGATTGCAATATAAAACTATAATAGTTTCAAGGTTACTATCATAACAAAGAGAATATTTTTATAATGATAACGTTTATAGTTCCATATCTAAACACGCATCGTAGCACCCTACCCGCTACGTGGGCGCTACCAAGTATTGCTTTGGTATTTACTGTTCTCCAAGTTTTAAATGAATTCATATCAGCCCATCCGGATTCCAAGTTCAAATCCAAATTGTGTTATTAACCGTATTAACAGGTTATATTTCCTTTGTCTAATTATTTTTGCAATAAAGATTATTTAATCTTATCTTGAATCCCTGCTGAACTCTATATTTGCCCCCCTAGCCAAGTGCCACTGACTGCCGCTACCGCTATTAGAATAGAAAGAAAAATACAATGACTAGGGGAGCAGGTGCATATACCCAAATATTCTTGATAAATTTATTAACCAGCGAAGTCAAATACAATATAAGACGCCAACAAAAACACTTCCGATATTTAAACGTCTGCGGTGTTTAATGGTAACCAAGATAACGATAGCTATAATAAACAGATGAAACTTGGCAAGTATGAGCAGCGGTTTGAGTTTAATTAATTTGAGGAACAGAGCAAACTTCTGTAGCTCGTGTCGCTCTCTAGCTTTTATACTTATACGGAAAGTATTCTAATATAAGAACTAAATTTTAGTGTAAGTTGATTTTCTGAAACCGAGTTAGCTTGAGAACAGCCTGTTTAATAATTTATGTGAGTTAAGCAAAAATTAAAGAGTGTAAGTAGTGAAAAATTTGACTATAAACAAAATAAGATAAAGTGAGCTAATCTATATGCAAGCGAATTCATTATCGGCATGCTATTTAAATTGATTTTACAACCAATGTAACTTTCGTGTATGCAAATAAGTAGGTAAGTATTGTATTGTTTGGTTCCTGTTAAATGGCGAGATAAATTCTTGCCCTGTCTTTTTAGTCACGCCACGCGGCAGGCGACCGAAATGCGTCATGCTACAGTACGGTAAGCTTTTGATTCTTTTGAACGATATCGTGACTTATATAAATTGTTGCTTTTATAATAAGCTACGGAGTTCTTAGAAATTCCCCCATTCACGCACCCACGTCATTGATACTAGAGATTTAAGGAGTCGCGTCTAAGGAGACAGCCTTACAGTGAGGACTACCTAAGGTAAGGTACGTATCACACCTACGCCGCCGCACCAAATCCCTAACTATCTGTTCTCGAAACAAAACTACGATGATATAAAAAATATGTAATACTAGCAAAGATGCATTTTCTAAGATGTTGAGACTCTACTTGTTTAGTTTTATAAGTAAACCTAAAATATTGGTTTAGTTGGAAAAGAAGAAACAGTTTAACATAATCAGAATCCCATATGCGGCTTTGCCTACTTGATAAGATATTATTATGAACGACTATTTAGTGAATGTTCAACAAGCCATACAGTGGCCGAATAATAATTACCAAAAATAATGGTCATGTATGATCCAAAGGTTTCAGAATCAGCCTGGATGGTTAATTTTATTCGGTTTCAAACTTATTTTATCGAATTCATCATGGTTTGGTTCACAAACCAACGCAGATAAAAAGAATATTATATTTTTAATGTAAATAGAAGTGCAGTCGACTCGAGGGCACGTCAACACAAAATAATCGGGATAATGTTCGTATTACTACGGCGAGAAGTATCTGATTCGCTATGTAGTGCATAATTCTTAAATTAGAAAACACTTCTCAATTTAAACTTGAGTTACGATCGAGTCATCTATAGTAATGTTACCCTGTTCAATGAATGGGCGGCAAGCGCAGTCGCCCACGCTTCGCCGAGCGCGCGAACGTTTGCGACTGCCCCGCGGCACCGCCTCAACAAGTGGGGCGCTATAATTCAACTTCCGTGCGTAACGACAAAGAAAAAAAATATATAAAATAAACAAAACCCTGTGTTTATTTGTTAAGTGAAAAGTGAACTTAAAAAAATACAGAATAAGAATACAGTGATCAAATCTTTTTGCACGCGAATTCTTTTTGCTGCAGAACTGAATTAGGCAGCGGCTGCATTAATTATTCATTTCAAAGCCTTCCTGTTTATTGAGATTTTTATTTATGAGCCAAGTTTAATTAAAGTAATATTGTTTTAGTGCTGAAAGCGTTATTACAAAAATATGTCTGCTGTTAAATATAATGTATTAAATAAACGCTTTAGAACTTTTAGAAAATATGTCCACAGTTAAGTTCTGAGGATCATTGGTATCCCAAGAAATATTTTGTTCAATTACTAAAAACTCATTTAAGATCCTAGGAAAACTAAGGCACACTTGATCACGTCAATCTAGACATAGAGTCTTAGTAATTTGTGCGAGTTTAAGGACCTATTCAAGTGCCTATCTATCTGAGCATTTGTAGTTTCAGTTAGTTCATGCTTTAAGGAATTTACTCATAGCACTAGGTACCTACTAGGATTCTTCATTCATAGGAACTTCTTGCGATATTACTCCTGTATCTGCAGGTAGGTGGAATTTGTGTAATTTCATATCATATCTCTTTATTGCAAGTAAATACATTGTGTAATATATTTTTAATTTACATTTAAATCATTTCGATTTATTTGTCACAATTTGAATGAATTGAAATTGTGAAAAGATTTCTTTAATGTTCAAACCCGCGACCTATTCCTTGGTCCTGCTCTTTACCAACGGAACTACAGTGACACTCTTGGTTAATTTTCGTCAACATTATGTTATTCTTCCCCATTATAACATTTTTAAATGTTAGCTTCGCCTTGCGTTACTAGTGCAATTGTTCAAAATTCCGTTCCCGTTTCTTGAGATGTTATTTTCCCCTTGTTTGCGAGCAAATAAATCGTAATTACGGGTAGAAAGGTACATAACGTTAGAAAAGCTAAATTTCTCATCAATTTATTTAATTTTAACGCAATAGCTGGGCCACTTGATCTTAAACTCTGTGTCTAAGGCCGTAGTCATATATAATTTTGAGTATAAATGTTTGTAATAATGTATAGTTTGAGTTCGGGCTTACAAGTGTCCGATTTCATACAATAATGACAGTTGTAAGACCGAGCTCACGTTGAGCACGTGCTCAAAACTGTCTATGACTATCGCCCTTACACCCTGAAAACGAACGGCACGTTAAATTTCGCAAACAGTTCCAATAGCGCCCTGAAATAAACCATGCGTAAAGGACTAATCGAGTGTTAAATAATAAACTTTTGTGCTGTTATTCATATACCTAGTTAAACTACACTTCCCTTAAATCGTGTTGCTTTCTCTTTTACACTTCGTTAATAAAGGTTAAGATAGAAAGGGACAGGGGGCATAAACGGTGGCGTAACTTTAAATCACGTTTATGAATACGCGCCATAGTGGGATTGGTGCAATTCGGCTTAGGAGTCAATTAGCTAATAATAATTGTTATTGAAGTGAAAAATGCAAATTATTTTACCTAAATACGCTGTAGTGAAACTAATTTCACAAATCATATACTAAGTAGTCGGTGATTAGTAGGAACAGCCGTGACGTTTCTAATTTATTCCTAAGTTTATAAAAATCGATTTTCATCGTTAGTGTTCATTGAATGTGAAGGTTATATTCAGCTTTTGAAAAAGTACTTATAACGTTGTAGTGAATAAATAATGAAGGAAGGTAACGGCATAAGTTATTTCATTCACTGACATGCGGCCGTACACCTACTTATTAATAGAGTTAGTGTATAATTTAGCTACAAATTATGGAGTGAGGTAGAATTATATAAATTCGAGGCACATAATTAATATAGGAGTCAAGGTTAATTCCATTTGATCATTGAATGAAAAGATTATGTCAGATCATACGTTCCTTACATTATTCTACAAGTTCCAGTCAAATGAAACCTATACCTAATTCATAATTCATTTATTCATTGCACAAACTATGAGTAGGTAGTTTTACAAGATGTAAGTTGTTTGAATTGTATCATACATAGTTCAGACCTTGTCGGTATAGCAATTAGTACAATCATTATACAATAGATTAATCAATAATATTCAGTCAGATAGGCGAAATATGTACAATTTTACTTTATCCTCCAAATATTCCCCAATCTTATAAACAGGACCCTGTCATAATTGGCTTTCCGTCATAATGCATTTTAATTAAAGTCTATGTGATGGTCTATTTTAGGACTCCTAACATCATAATGTTAGCAAAACATCCTAACAGTTGACTGTCCATTCACATACTTTGGAATTCTCGAAAAGAATAATGTCTGCGTACCTAGGTAGCTAAATGTGATTTTGTGTAGATCGACACAAAACTGTTGCAATTTATATCAAATTATTGTAGCACAAAGTGCGTGAGTTAGTCTATATAATGCATGCAGCTAATCAATTAAAAGCTAGTGCAATCAAATGGCAAAAAAAAACTACAGACTTTTTTTGTATAAAATGTATCCTATGTCAGTCCTGTGATTGATGCCCCACATTTTGATGTGGGGTATCGATCCATCAAGCCGTTTAGGCCAAAAAGTAAATGACAATATAATTCACTCGAAAAAAACATTACTCTCCTATATCGGCAGTCGGTTTAATACTTTCTTCGGCACGGCAGAATCCATGCAATATCTACGAATTAATGAATATTGCAGGCTCTTTTTTAAAATCGGATAAACACGAACAGATAACGAAAAAATATGCCTGAAAAACAGTCGTTCCATATCTGCCTATGAAAGAGATACGTTAGCGGAAAAACTGCAAATGAATCGTGTGTTAGTGCAGTGATACCAGGGTAGGTATATGTACTGGACTTGCGTTGGGAGTTCACCCTCGATTGGTACCTACCTAATTTATATGGCTTACGAATTGAGTAGGTATCTATAAAATAAGAAATACCTACACACAAAGGTACACATCGTCTGCTGTTGTTGTCGGCTACGGACTTGTACCTTTAGTCAAATATAGATTTCAAGGGACCTTCATAATTGTATCTCCAAAACAAGGTTAACAGAGCCCAGATATACGCTTTAAAGTTTAACTTTACGACATGAAAAAAATCTAACTTGATAAAAATTCACAATATTTAATAAAACGTACAAAATTTTATATTTTTGGCGTGATCATTTTTTTGTCTACAACTAGAAACCGGATTGCGCATCACTAGAGAAACTGCAGATGAATATGCGAGTGAGGATTTCAGGAGAGAGTAAAAACTCCGTTATGAATGTTTTAAAGCGCCAACTATAAATTAATCCCTGCTCGGGGAATATTCCGCAGCCATACATAATATTAGATTAGATGCGGGACAGCTTTTGTTTTCGTTTTTGCGCACATTGTTTTCGCAAAGTTTGCTAATATAATCAAAACTAAGCTGTTTGTTATTAGATCAGGAAATGTATGGAAATCGTAGAAGTTAACGTGTAAAAATACACACCTACATAAATAAAAAGTCTCCTAAAATTGGACAAGGCGAAAATTGTCCAGAGTACAGCAATATACCGTGTAACCGCAATGTTTTGGCGCCCTGTATCGATTTGCGGTAGTTAGAAAAATAGGAAAACATATAGAAAGGCTCAATAGCTGATAATTTATTAGGGTTGGCTCCAGAATAGCCGTTCGAGAAGCAATGGGCTCTGGGAAGAACAGGAACAAAGAGACGCGGTCATCCGCACACCGCCGCCATCCATCGGTTAACGAAGCGAGCTAAAAAAAAATGGAGCCTGCAATTAGTGCCGTTTGCCGAGGTCGATACCTATCAAATGGTTCTTTAAATTAACGAGGTATTGGTTTTATAATTACAAAATTAAAATTGATTTCACCGCCTCCTGGTATACCACTTTAATGCTGTACCTAATTAGGCTATTTAACATCATACTCATAAAATTAGAAATTTGAAATATCACCGCCTCAAAAAGGTTAGTAAAGTTAGGTAAGCATGAAAAATCGTAAAAAAAATACCAACGTTCTTATAGCTCAGACCTATGGTCGAGAAGAAAGACTTATTACCTACCTAACCCCCTTTTGAATTTTCTAAGTATTTATAACATATTCCAAATTTCCCGGTTTTCCTAACTAGGTAAGTACCTATACATATGAAAAATTGCTAATAACAGACGAGGTCGAGTAGAATTCATTATTTAGTAAATAGCTACATAGGTAATTAACTTAGCCCGTTTCGTGTCTACAGTTTATCTAGCTAATTGCATTGTTGACTGTTAGGTAAAAGCATGTTTGTAGTTAGCTTATTTCTCACAAAGGCTGTGGTTTGGCCTTTAAGGCGAGGCCATGGGGTCATTTGAGCCTAGTGAGGGGGTGAGGTGCGGGGCGAGGGAGGGGCGAGAGAGGGATGACGCGCATTGATCGGGGTCATTACTCGCGCAGGTACACAGAGTAAGCGTAACCAGTGTCCTCACTGTGACGTCACAGCTCGCTACCCATAATAATACCTATACAGAATGTCCCACGGATAGACGATATACCGAAGTCCACTTGTCGGTGCCAACATTATCGACCCATTTAATGCCAAATAGGGATATCCCAAGTCTGACAGCTTCGGAGTTACTTATTTCAATTTTCGCGATTGTCGGAAAATATTTCTTTCAAATCTTGAACTTTTGTCTATACTAAATGTTGTCGCACATTATGTCAACTCGGAACCGTATCATCATCACCCCTCCTGTTCACCTCTCGCCGCCAACCAGGCTTCAACTTCTACACTGGCCCTAACACGGGCTGTGCTCGTGACAATCCCATACCACTCCCACTAATATTATAAATGCGCAAGTTTGGATGGATGGATGGATGTTGCTGAATGAAACTTTACAATAATATAGCTCATATTATACATCAAAATAACACATAGGCTATAATTTATAATCCTGCGCAGACGAAGTGGTGGGCAGAAGCTAGTTGACAATAAAGTAAAGCAATTTGTACTTTTAAACGTATTTATTTATACGGAAGGTCATAAGCAGACATACGTTAAACCGACCGTCCGGAGTGGGTTCAGTGCAGTCAAATTCGCATCTACAGGTTATATATTTTAATTATTTTTTAAGTTATTTATATTGACGTAACGTAGCGTAGTGATGTAGTATGACGTAGTAGAATAAAATACTATGTTAATACTAATCTGACGGAAAAAAAGACCTGGAATAATAGGAATGTCAATTAGGTAATATTGTTGTAATAAAAGTGAAAAATAGGAATAATCAAATTATTTGCTAGGGGAATATATTTTGAAAGTACTTTCACGCGATTTAATAAAAAATTGAGCATAAATTCTTATAAAATACAAAATTTATTAAAATTTTAATAACCATAGAGGTTACATTACAACAAATCTGTTTTTGACTTTAAGTGACAAACTGTCAAGTGTATCAATAAAACTAAATAAATGACGAATTTTGTAACGTGATGTTAGGTAAGTATTATTATTGGTGTCAGGTGTGACGTCAGTGATGGTGAAATCTGGCCCGTGTTATCACTGCGTAGGGTAAAACATGACACACATTATGTGCTGTTGACTGTACTTTTAAAAGTAGGCACAGTGTATATTGCATCAGTCTATAACTACGTAGCTATTGAAATTTGGCCCGTATTATCACTGTGCTTAGAGTAAAATGTGGCAAACTTTATGTGATGTTCACTGTACATAGTTTTACAAGTAGCAACTACGTACAAACTATTTTAAGTTCGATTGCTGTTTGTTTGTTTGTTCTGTGGGACAAATCACCGTCAATAGTCATTTGTTTTGGCCTGTTCCACTTTGGTCAATTTGGAAGTTACTGATCAGCCCCCCTATTACCGTTCTCAAAACGATGAAATTATACCATGTCATGGCGCGCCAACCAGAGACGCCGCTATACCAATGCAATAGCACTGTCCCTTTCACGGCCGCTATGACATGATTTGATTTGATCGTTTTGAGAACCGTAATGTTATAGCCCCACTGTAATGTTAGCCGACTTGTCTTCATCTGCAATTATCAGGCCACTGCTCGCTCCCAATATACGACACTCGACACTGGTGTTCGTGTCGCGTGTAATATGATGACTTCAAAAACATGGTTCGCGAAAAATCTATTGTGTTAAGGAATATCTGTTTTAGGTTATGAGTCCTTTTTATATTCAAAACGATGCACAATCATTCCGTGATTAGTAAACTAATAATCTTAAAGTATAGGTGTGACCAAATTCGACTCGTATTATTTTAAATTTTATTACGTTATGACGATCGTGGGAGCATTCCAAGATTTCCAAGGTAAAGACCAAAGTGGAACATTTGGCAAAAATCGATACAGGTCCGACCTCGGCAGCGCCCAGCGGCGCACTGAAGCTCGTAGCGCCGTGCATTTGTATTTATACAAATTGTGTTTTTTCTTAAATTTTGCCTGGTATATAAAAAACGTTAGAAACAACAGATTTTTAATTTATCAAGCTCCTCTATTTATAATAACCTACATTTTGATATATATTTTGTATGAATAACTGTTTTAGTTTAGACACACTACTCAGTGAAAAGACAGGAAAGGGGTATGTTTGTGATTTTTTTCTATCGAGCGAAGTTTGTCCAATCGTGTTTCGGGAGCCAACAGTCCCTAAATAGATACCCCAAGATTGATATATATTTTTTTCAGGCCTTTAATTTCAGTAGTTAGTGCCGTAGCCTTCATCGAAAAACTTAAAAACGTCCCAACACCTCGCCTTGAGTTTAATACTGGATTATAACATAATTGAGTATGCCATAATTAATATGAAGAAAGATATTCTACAAGAGTAAGTAGGTGTCGTATTATAATACGCTTGAGTAGATAATAATTTTTTTTACAACTCAAGGTCATACTTAATGTTAAATAACTGTTTTTGCATAGGTGTAATGTACCTTTTATTTGCGAAAAATAAATGATATGATATACTTCGGAGATGATTTCGAATTAAATTACTTTACTTTTTGCTACGCCTAACTTTCAAATTCCAATTAATATGTACTTAAATAGGATGCATTTTGATGGTTAAATGTTATTGAACCATGAAAGATGGTTAATTAATGAAATATTGATAAAATATCCAATATTAACGATTTTTTATTATTTTCTATGGATGTAATTGGTTATTCATAGTAAATAATAAAATTAAACTTAATTGTTTAGTTCTTTCCCTAAAAGTTTTAGTTTACACTTTATACGACGAAAGAATCAACCCTAAACTATATATTTTATATACTTAACTAATAGCATGACATAGAGAACTTTAATCCAATACATTTCGAACACAGACTCATTGTTAAAACTAATAAAGTATACTTGTAGTCTAGCTACTGGAATTAGACTCTAAATAAGTTTTCATCAACAATACTTCTTGATTCCATATCATTGGCCGATAGATTGGGTACGTATTCAAGAGAACGTGTAGAACATTTTCTTTCCCCCACCGCCCACCCAATCAATTTCACTTTCCATTCAATCGAATCCTTCTGAAATTGGCAGTTATTTTTAGTTGTGACTGGCTCTACACATTTATCACTTGAAAGGAGCTGTCGTGAGGGAATACGAATGGTCGGAAAAAATCTCGATGTGTGTTGGTAATGGTATCCATGTTGCCAACCCAAGACGGTGTAGAAAGATACATCAAATATTAAAACTTATTTACAATTACGGGTCCCGATATTTCAATGACATTGCAGTCGTTTATCCCGTTTTATCTTGTTTTATAGATACAGCTAACAGCAGATCAAGTGTAACACATTGGACCGTTCTTATTATCAGCGTCAGCGAGTTCTTTTTGTTTATGTATTGATAGGTAATGCAAATTAGAATTACCGCGATACCGGTATAACCTAGTGCGGAGTTCATTAGCAAAAATACTTATACTGTAAATGTAAATTTCTGGTAAATAAATTATTTTGTATTTGTACTTTGTCATAAGAGTTGAATTGTTACCATTGATCTGCTGTTGTCCGTACTTATTCATTATTCAAATCAAATATTATTTATTGCATAAAATAACATAAAAAGTGTGAATCAAAACATAAATTCCATGCAATAGCGGCAGCAGGCTCAGCAATCAGCATAGTGCAGAAAAAAGAAGTAGAGAATATAAGAAGAGAAAATAAATCTACATATATTTAACATAAATATTTAATATTTTTGGTTTCGTTTCGTTCACAAGCAAAATTATCGGAGTCTTTACATAACAAGTAGGTAGGTACTTATACGATACGTAGAGATAGAGGCAGTAGCAGTCATAAATCATTTGATTAATTGAATGGAACATTAGTATTACTTTGTAAAAAGTCATTAAACTTTCAAAAGAAAATTTGTAGGCGCTAAAACAATAATTACTTACAATATTTTAATTTGATTTATGGCGCTGTTAATGTAACCTTCACTTTTTAGGGTTCCGTGCCTCAAAAGGAAAAAAAGGTACCCAGATCATAGGATCACTTTGTTGCCCGTCTGTCTGTCCGTCTATCTGTCAAGATCTATATCTCAGAAATGCGTGGACGGATCAGTTGAAATTAATACGAAATACTCAGGTCCGCAACCGTGAAAAAATCAAACGTCAACGCAAACAAAAGATATGGCCGTTTATGTCGCATTTTCTAGCATATTTGTATGAAAATGCAAGAAAATCAAAACCTATTACTACTGCTACTTCCCGTTGACCTAGATTCATGAAATTTGGCAAGAAGTACAAGTAAAGAATAAAATCCGAAAACTGTAAATTTGAAATTATATGACCCCATTTTTTGTTATTACCAACTTATATTTGCAGATGACCAACTGATCAGTAGTATGTCGGTCTTAATATTTTGATAATGGCAAAGATAAGTTGGTTTCTAAATCTAGTTTATCTTTTCGTTAAAGCAAAGTTACGGGGTTAAGTTGCGTTGCACGGAAGGGAAGCCTCGGTGCGCGAGTCCGACTCGCACTTGGCCGGTATTATTTAATATTCGGTGTAATATCCTAATTAAGGTAAGTAGAATCAAATTAATATAGAGGCACAGAAACCTATATTCACTTGCCTAATTTTAGGTATAATGTGGACCAGCCGTTGAAAAGTTATAAGGGGCTGATGGTGGCTGTATGCGAGCATGTGCAAATAGTTTAAAATATCGTGCCTAGTATGTTAGAAAACATTGCACGACATAACGCATTTCTCATGGGAGCAGAAAAGTAGCTGTATGCATGTGTTTAAATCTTTAAACCTACGCTGCGCAAGGATCTAAAGCCAAACGATACGTAACTATATATTATGTATAATGTACGAGTATATGCACTCACGACATTTACCTCTTGCGGGCTGGCCAGAGATTCTATTAGGCTCTTCCAGGATTGTAATAGGATTAACTTTGTGCCATCTGCCAACATCTCTTATGCATGAGAAGCGGCACGGTCTGTCGCTGGTCTTTGAGAGCCAACTTTTATTAGACAACTACGTGAACGGTTATAAAATAACAAGTTTATTGCTATAGACTCAAGAAAGGACTAATACATTCTTCAGTCAACTCGGAGCATATACCAGTTCTGATAGATCGCCGCTCATAGTTTAATGATAATTATACTGTTACTCATTTCAGAGGGTTTTACCACCTCTAAATTCTTTTATACGGGCTGATTTTTTCATGTGGTTCTGAATCTGCCGGGTTTCATAATACACTTAGGCATTATGTACTATACTATCATCATGCTAAGCTTTTTCCCGTTTAAGCAAGATCGGTAGGTATTCCTTGTTCTCTTACCTCCATATCACACACTATTTACTGCAATTCATCAAAATATTCGATTTAAATATGTGACTGCAGAATTCGACAGATAATCAATTTCACTCGGTTAGCTTGTAGGTACCTTGGTAGCTGTCAGACTCAAGTCGATGGTACGTGCAACCATTACCACGTAGCATGTGAAATACGACATAAATGTAGGAGTTACGGCGTCGGTCGTTTATACGGCCCATATAATGTGCGTATAGTCGCGATAAATTGAAATTGGCACGTTTATCATCACCCAGACTGTGATTGTATTTTTTATTGTAGCGCCGCTGTCTCATATATATACCCAATTGTAGGCGATCTTCCATTGGAACTTGGAAATTAGAATAACCTTTCGGCTTCCAATCTACTTCGGGCCTCGCCAGGCAGGGGTATGAGTAAGTCTAGGAGTAACACAGTGAGTGCGTACTACGTAACAGGAACTGACGTGGAGTGAACGATGATAATTCCCCCACAGCTCAGGTAAGATTGACCAGCGAATCCAGTTACAGCCGTACCATGCACCGCGGACGGTGCCGGTTATCTCCGATCGCGCGCGACGCGATATACAATGAAGTGCAAGACGGGACGCGATTGAGAGATTCATTGACTTCATAATTTGGCTCTTGTGTAGAAGTAGAACCAACATGCGGCTGGTAAACATTTGCTTACTGTGAGTGTACCAAATGAATTTCTTGCCAGTAAAAATATGAGTACCAGATATGATAGCAAAGTTAGTGTCAATTAAAATATACGGGGTAGGTTTATTAAAGGAGTAAGTATTACACGTAGATACGGTACCTATCTATTTAATTCTATGTACCTACGTGAAATGTTTATCTTGGAGATTTGCAAATGAATGGAACTAGTCTCGAATAGAAATGCGAAATTGAGTTTTAGAATTTTTATGAGACTGTTAGGGTTGAACGTGACAGAGATAAAGGTTCTAGGTTTAGACAGAGTTTAAATGTAACTACTTTTAAGACCCACAATGAAATAAATGAAGGTACCTACGTAAGAACTTATTTCAGTTAGAACATAAAATAAGATATACAGCCTATAAAAGTCTTTTATGAATTATTGTCTACATAAATTACAGAGGTAATCCTTCAAATAATATTATAAGCGAATGGTTACTCAAACACGCTTGAATTACTCAACGGATCTATACAAAAATTTACACAGAGTGATTTAAAATAATACACAACCAACTTTTTACAACGGGAAAATATTGGGTTACCATACAAAACTAGACAACTGCGGACATCTTTACAGTACTTAAGTGCAGAGGTTAACATTGTCCTTGGTACTTAAATGTATGCGGAACATAAAAAACAAATAGGTCCACCATTATAGCCAATTGCACTAAGTACCTACTTGCTTATCTCAAAAATTAACTCGTAGGTGCTGCATATTATATGAAACCTAAATTAGCTATACCTATATATCATAAAATCTTTGAGTAGGTACATAAAGTTTCAGAATATACGTAAGTATATAAGGTCGTGTTTTAAATAGTTTCCAAAGTAAATAAGCCACAATGGGTGGGCTGTAAAACCTCCCGAGATATTGGACAAGTTCGTCAACTCGTTATGATTCTCAACTTGATACAAGTTAAATTGCCAGAATGTCCTACCGGCCATTATAAAAATTAAGTAACACACGTAACACAGTACCGGCTTGTTCATAAATCGCACGCGATGCGTAATTTATTCTTTATCCTTAATATACTTAGATACGTAATAGTTGTTCATATAGGTACTTACATAATTATTTGGATTAATATTATCGGTAGCCCGGCTTTGGATTTTTTGCCGGAATTTTACTCAAATTGACGACATAGGAATCTGTAAAATTATCTATAATGCATCTCTTAGATTATGTCAATGACTATATCATATAATCACCTTAGAGTATTACTACTCCCTGCTTACTGAGAGTGTTGTAACCGACTGATAAAATAATAATGTAAGTAATATGGCGCTATACCAATTTGGTAATTTGGTAAAAGAAACAAAACGGAAGCACATGCTAGGGACATAATTTGAAATCAAAACGCCAAACCATGAGGTAAATTCATTATTATGGCTACGCAGAATACGGTCGCACGCGGGCGAAGTTTTATTAACTTTCGGCAACTCGGTGCGACTAAATTCTATAGTAGTTGCCGGTTGCCGCCATGTTGGTTTCGCGTGTATTGTTTGAGGGTTTATGTCTGTTTTACGATAACATTGTTTTATTTGAGACTAACCGTTTGGTTCAGTTGGGTTGGTAATTGCAATAGGTTTCGAGTTCTATTCCCTTGTATTACCTGAACGGAAAAAATCTTAGATCAAAGCAATATAATTTTCCTTACATCAACGGTCGGTAACCAGATTATCTTTTGCATCAAAAATACTTAATACCTATTACACATTTAAAAATTTACTCTAAATGTTATTTCTCAATCAAGTAAATAAGTAAGTACCTACCTAACCGTTTTTCACTCCGAATGGAAGAAAACTATTAAGCACATACCTCAAATAGTATACTAATAATTACCTTTACTTACAGAAGACATGATTTTTTTGTTCTAAGAATTATGTTTCATTCGCTTTTAGTAAATAACGTGCCGTTCATACTTATAGATCAAACAAATGAAAGATAACACGTTCGGGAGGTTACGCAACCCAATTAAAAGAGTATAAAACTCAACAAATTGAAACAATTACCTACCTAGCAATTAAAATTATATTCTCGGCCTCATTCCAGTAGAACGAACAAAAAACATAATTTGCATAAAAACTGTTCGTTGCACAAATTGTGGGTATTTGTAATACAATTATAAAAAGCTTTATTCCGCTTCCTAGGCGTCCAAGGCGGCGGAACGAGTTTTGGCGAAATGGTTCCGTAGTTGTCGAGATTTGTAGACGATAAGACGACAACAGACTTCGTATTAGGTACTTTTCCGAGATTGGGTCGAGACAACGGCTCCCACCGCTTTCTTATTCAGAAGGCACTTCCCGACGAATTAATATTTCATTTCTAAAGTAAAAATTAATAAGGTCATAAGTAGGGTTTTACTATCTATGTTTTATTGTCACTTAAAAGTTAAGATAAATATAAAGGTTGGATATTGGACTATTAAAACATTTACGTTATCTTTTATATTGCAGTAAATTTTGCACCAAATGACCTACCCCGTATAGATGCCATGAAAATTCCATTAACTTCGAAATATGTATATTCTAACTTCCTCTTTTATAACTACTCATATATACGAGCAAAGAATAGGAATACTATATTAGTACCTACCTAATATGAAGTTTGTATGTATGTCACTCAATCACATTCAAACTGGGGCGGCTTATCAATTTATACACACATTTTTTTACATACATACTCAAATTATAATTACTGTAACAACATTTAGGCTTTTTACCTGACTACCGAAAGGAGGAACCAATTTTTTTTTCGATTGTATGTATGTGGGTTTCTTTGTGGCATCCTGTATCCAAACGGCTTGATCGATCTTGTTATATGAGGTAACATTAGATCTTCCTTAGTAACAGGACTGAGACATTTTATGCCAAAAAATAATATTTTTGGGTTTTTGAAATAATTAGTTTTGTGTGAAAGAAACCTGAAAGACCGCGTAGATACATCTCGGAGTGGTCACTTAGGACTTGGTATCCGTTCCCTAGTATTAAGTTCCAATGTACTTTAAGTGTTATTGATGTGCGCTCGAGTATACAACATCCCAGTACGAATATAAAACTGCACAAAGTAGAATATGAAACTGCACAAAGAGAGCAATGGAACAAAGCATGTTACACATGAGCATGTGACATATTCAAATGCAGTATCAAGTGTTCTATTCAATACAAACTCGCCTCATGTTTTATACTAGGGACGTCCCTAGCAAGTATTAGATAGATCTACAATTTCAAAATAATAGCTTCTCTGCTAATTTGGAATTTTACTTTTATACAAAGAGGCAGTCAAAAATTGTCTTATAATTTCCAGCGACCTTGTAATACAACCTTGCTGATAATTTCATCTATTTTTTTTAGTAATCGGCGCTTCATCTATAAAGTTTTGGAAATAATTTAGCCCACAGTATACACAATAAGTAGATAATAAATTTTCATGTCACAATAAATATGACAAAATATGAATGCCGAAGAACTGCTGAAATAATTGACAAAACTCGAATTCGAATATATGCATTTAAAATATTTTTGGATAAACGACATGATACGGGTAAGCCTGGCTTTTTACAAATGTGCGTAAAGTTGGAGTCCCACGTTGACATTCCGACACGGATGTATTGAACTCTTCCAAATGGTTTCCTCCGAGCCATAGTGTGCGTGTGTGTCGTCAGGGCACACGTTTTGGCAACGCCTTGTTGCTGAGTCACGCGACGACGTGTTCGTTCGCCCAATTTTATAAATGACCACCCTCAATCCAACGTATACAGCCGGCAACGCATCGAGTTACTAGTAACTGTCGTAACAGTGACTTTACGTGATGCTAATACAATTTAGATTGCAATGGATTTTTACAGGCTAACGCGCTGTCGACTGTAGGGGTAACACTACCGGCCATAATGAAACAGTTGTAATTTCGTTCGCCACCTTGACAGTGGCTTCCTTGAATATTTGATGTACCCTTATTCATTCTCTTCAAAGTATTTTTGTAGCACTCTGCTTCGGAAGCCTAATTTACTATCATTATTTCACCATTAGTACACCATTTCATTAGTTAATCGAATTAGCTGCGAATGAAATACTACTTGACTTACAATTAGTGACATACACTTATAATAATTAGATTATAGGTACACTCGTTTAAATTATTTCAGATCTATTTAAATTATATTTTTGCAACACATCTAACAGCAAAGAATCCGATCCATGCTGCCGCCAAAAATTGGATGTAAGTAAGGGCCGACGCACAACGACGCCGTCCGCCGCGCCGGCACGACTCACAGAGCCCAATGGTTAAGATGTGATACTGGATACGATCCCCGCCTATGGACTAATGTGGTAGCTGCTCCCAGCACAAGATTTTAACTTATTAGGGTCATGTAGGGTGGTTAGGCAGAAAATTAGAAACATGAAAAAATGGTAATTTTCTTTAACAAAAAAAAGTATTTGTTTGAAAATTTCCAATCTCTGCCGCTTTTCAATCAATTGTAAAACAATATTCAATGTTTTTACACAATTTCGAAGTGGTTCGCAATAACAACCTGTGTGGGGCAACCTAGTTCCCGCAAAACCTCCCACCGCGGCAACCGCAGTAAATCTTTGTAATTGTCAACACAACGATTACTTTGTGGTCCCTAAAATTATTTTAATTATACCTGATAAAATTACTTTAATGGCTACAATAATAAAAGAAATATGTGCCGTAAACCTAATCGACGTATTTAAAAAAAACGTGACCGTAGCACCAGCAGCGTGTAGCGACTGGCTACGGTGGCGTAGCATGCATTCTACGCGTAGAGATAATGGCTTTAATTTTACGATTAGACTACGAAGTTTTGGTAGATTACACCAATTAAACACAGAATGGGTTGTAATGTAACCTCGTGGTCCTACTATGTTACCCTACCAATAGTATGATTATGAGGAAGTCGTATTCCTCCTAGTCCAAAACTGAATTACATTAGAAACGAATTGTTTTTCAAAAATTTAAATTTGTATGTAATTTAAAGGATTTCGTATAGGTAAGTATATTTTTTGGTATTCTGACATAGACAAGTATCTAAAGATACTTGGGCTGACTTGCAATATCGAGATAACCTTGGGTTAAGTACTTAACCCGAGAAAATTCCATACGTTTTTGTCGCTAACTCTAGAGTTATCTTATATTGCAAGGGGGTAAAGTATGTAAGGATATGTGTATTTTCAAAAATAAAGTTTGACCTAAGTAGGTATAGCACTCAGAATCTTACTTTGGGTCATGAATATGATGTCTTAACCAGCATCAGCGTATGCCGACACCATGGTGTGTCTACGGAGCGACACTTATCCGTTCCCTTTGAATACAGTCAGGTCACTTCACGTAAGTTTTACGTGTTTACCTTTATTTACCTTCCCACGTCCGCGCAAAGTGCGTATCATCAGAGTCGGAGTTTACGACTGGCACAAGTTTTTACTGTCTTGTCGATAGAGGAACGGACGATTTCGGGTACAATTAACCCTCGCCAACTTTTGTTTGGGCTCACACCGCAATTGTGTTCTTTATTTGGGTAATCCAGTTAAACTGAAGGTTGAACACAAACACCTTGCTCATTTCAGGTGTAAAATGTATGATAAAATACTACGGAATATATTTTTGTAATGACAGATAGAGTGTGTTCAGTTACGTTAGATATTAAGTCAACAAGGATTTTGATCAACAATACGATATAAATATGTACACACTCGTTATTAAGCATATTCCTAATGTACCTATTACCTCAGTAAGCCTGGTGACCTGAAATACAAGTTTTACAACTTAGTTCAGGCACCAGTCTTCCACAAATGTATCGCACCGACTTCTGGAATACCATACATGTACGTATATAAAACTTTGTGATGAGAAAATATAAAATTGAAAGAAAAAAAATACAAATACAGTGTCCTATATACCTAAGTGCATCCAAAATGTGCGTTACAATTTTTCTCTTGGTGGTAATTGAGCCGAGTGAGTCAGCGACTATTGAATTTAGAATGCGACACCCCGGAATCGACACAATTATCATAGCTACGACGGAAATGATAAGAACCGTCGCAAAAACAACAGAATGTGGCCACTAAACTAAAGACCTTTGAAGGGCTCACACCTAAAACAACAACCTTTATCTTAAAGACGTGGGATGCCACTCTACATTATCGGCATAAATATTCAGCAAACCTTGGAATGGATGATTATAAAATTCCTTGCGGTAAAAAAATATCTCGCAATTCGATTAATCTCTCATAAAATATTAATTATGGACTTCTTTATATACCAAGGAATTTATTATAAAATAACAACACCAAATTATTAACGGATATTTATATAAGACCGGATAAAAAGGCCGGTTTATAATAATAGGTAGATACCTATTTATTAGCGAGTTGACTCCTAAGCCGAACAGATGGGGCTAGACTAGATCTACAGTGCCATAACGTGGCCCAATACAATTTGTTTAACGCATGCATGAAACCAAAACTCAACTGTTTTGGCATAATTTTTTTAACGATGTCTACATCAAAAACTATCAAACACTTAGGCTTCAAGAGTAAAAAGGAAGCGACATACAAAAATACACTCGAAGAACCACTACAGCCACATGAAAATAATATAAATGAACCAAATTTATGTAAATTTTTATGTATCTATCCAACCGCTACAATTTCTCAATTATACTTACAATACCTTACTCTTTTTATTGCGTAGGCTAGAGGTATGTCCTTAATTTACGGTATCCTTTCGATATATGTAGCGATAATAATAATTGTGACGTTATGGCCTACTCCGTCAACCTAATAAAATTATGTTGATCATTTCCAGATTCGTGTGATAAGAAAACTAAAATGAACCAATGTGTTGTTGACATTCCCGTTAAAATGAGTGATTCGGTGATTTGGTAAAATAAAACAAAGTGTTAAATAAATGTTAATCTAAGCATCAGTTGTGACCCGGCAAGTGAGTGATTAAACTAGCATGGTTGCGGACAGTTGATAGTGATCCCACTACGGCACAATGGTGGTGGTGGCGCGGGCCAGCAGTCGAGTGCTGTCCATCCTGTTCAGCACACTGCTCCTGGGACGAGCTATTGCAGGTGAGTTATTTGACTTAAATAGATGTCGTTCTTCTAATTACTATTTTATGGAATTTGTAATTAAGATAAAACTCTAGGGCTATCTTTTGTTGCAAGTGAAGGTTATTCATCTAAAAGACGAATTTCCATCTTAGACGCACAATGGTTAAAAGTATTGGTTGGTGTAAAGAACACAGTTTTCGATTTGATAAAGATAGCGTTTACTGTGACACTCACAACGCGGATCAGTTATTTGATGAAACTTGGTGAGCTCACTACACGGATCCCTGTAGCGTATTTGTATACATTTGTATCGGCCATTGAGCAGCGGGCGCTCGCAACAAGATGATTAGAGTCGGCCACCAGCGCGACAAAAGCATAAAAATTTTCAAAATACATGCCTAAATAGACCCAAGGTAATTCCTCTGGCCCATGTATTTTGAAAATTTTAACTATGATTTTAATTCTTATGAGACTCAAAATGCATGGTCCCAACAAAGTGTTGTATACTCGAATGTGCTTCCGATCCAACTGTAGAAGTACTCGTGTTATGTTTACTCGCTGTACATCTACGTGTGTCACCCAGTTTTCAATCGATAGAACAAACTCTGTATAAGTAAATCACTAAGCCAACGAAACGTGAATGCTAATCCCTGGTAATGACGCGTCGAAACGTAAATTAGGTTTCGCGTAATATTCGACTTTAGCTGATTAAAATTAAACCGCGCTTTGAGCTTCTCTAATTGAATCTCGCGACTACCGTACTCATTAATATTTTATTCCTGTAATTACATGAAGTGAGTAACCGCGTGTACACCTACATACCTGTATGAATAGAGCATAAAGAGTGAAATTCATTAGCAATAAATGAAGCTATAATTTTGTATTCGTATTCTGGAATATTTTAAAGTAAAGTAAAATAATGTTATCATTATTGATACAGAAAAAAAAATCACTCAAAATGCATGGTCCCAACAAAGTGTTGTATACTCGAATGTGCTTCCGATCCAACTGTAGAAGTACTCGTGTTATGTTTACTCGCTGTACATCTACGTGTGTCACCCAGTTTTCAATCGATAGAACAAACTCTGTATAAGTAAATCACTAAGCCAACGAAACGTGAATGCTAATCCCTGGTAATGACGCGTCGAAACGTAAATTAGGTTTCGCGTAATATTCGACTTTAGCTGATTAAAATTAAACCGCGCTTTGAGCTTCTCTAATTGAATCTCGCGACTACCGTACTCATTAATATTTTATTCCTGTAATTACATGAAGTGAGTAACCGCGTGTACACCTACATACCTGTATGAATAGAGCATAAAGAGTGAAATTCATTAGCAATAAATGAAGCTATAATTTTGTATTCGTATTCTGGAATATTTTAAAGTAAAGTAAAATAATGATAATGATACAGAAAAAAAAATTAAACAAAATTACGCTCACAAGCGACAAGTGTTTTTTTGCAATGTTTTGAGACTTGAAAATTAATTTTTGTATAGAGTCTTTAATAAATTTCAACCTGGAATAGAAATCTTGTTCAGGGTGTATAAATAAGTAAACAGGTGAACTTTACTTAGTTCTAGTGGAAACTAGAAATAGCTAAAACTACAGAGAGTATTTATAGTCAGATAATTATATAATGCCTGAACAATACACAGAACTACCTAACACTTCCCTATGTAGTTAGCTGAATTTCGTAAACTTACACAAGCAGCAAGCACCTAAACAACTTTAGTTTCCATAACCCTGTTAACTCCTATTAAGTCGCTTATCATGCGTGCGAATCTCTGACGAAAGTTATATCGGAAAATCAAAGCAACATTATTAAACCCCTTTCTAATTAAATAGCAACATTCCAGTTTAGAGAATAATCATTTATATCTATCTTCTCCATTTATACTGGTAGGTATCTATCTAGTCGTTTATATATAAGTTTGTAATGAAAAGTGTAAAAATTCTGCCATCCTTTTCTATATAGTTAGGAAAGAAATCTACAGAGAGCAGTTAAATGACATTGCCACATTTCAATGGAGATTTGCCCCACCTACAAAACTACGTGACCATTTAAGCTGTACCTATCATTTTGTTGGAGACTTATTACAGGTTTCATATTGCATAATCATAACCAGTATCATTTTCTACTACTCTCGCACTCCTATAGAAGAATAACAAAAACAATGAATAATTCGCTTCGATTTCTTACTATTTTCTGAATTCTTAATTAAGCTGTTTTTTTCGACTCGCAACTTGTACATAACTTTAATTTAAATCAATCATTTTACAATTAATCGTTATCTTGTACAACTTGCGGTTGATGGTGGGGCAGAATCTGGCATTGTCATTTAAACGCGTCAAATTTTGTAAAGCGTACACAGAATCCCGGCTAAGCTACTTGGAGTGAAAATGTATGTTATAAAATATAAAAAATTGCTATAAAAGTTCATAACACAGTCACAATATAGATAAATATATGGTAACAGTATTTATACTCGTATCACTGTAACTAGGCCTCACAACGAAAATTGCTGAAAATAATCCAGCAAACAAATAGAGTCATGTAGGAATTGTATTGTATAAATGTGGACATTTATTGTTATTATAGCCCATTTCATCTGATATATCTGAAAAATGATCAATTTTATCGGAGTGAATATAATGATGTTTATTTTACATTTTTACGTTTCGTCGGGCGGCATTTAAAATTAAACTGTTTTATTGATATTGTACACATTTACTTAATAATTTAGCTATTGTAGCGGAAACGACGAGACGAATTCATAATTCATTTATTCCTTGCTTTATGTGGTAACATGGTTCTTCGATAGTACCTACAGTAAGTGCTCACATAAACCCTGTAAGGGCACCGCAACATTAGACACTTAAACATTAAAAATTCAATTTTGTCAGTCAGTCAGTCAATAATACAAATAAATATTCAAGTAAATATAATAATTAGGAAGTAATTCTTATCCATTAAATAAAAAATTAAAATTGAAATTAAAATTAAAATTGTCAACATATAAATTAATTTGCAAAATCATGTTCGAAAAACTCTTGCAGATTGTAAAAACACCTATCAATTAGTAATAATTACCTATCTAAAACGTAATCGAATCAAATAGCTAACTCTAAAACGCCACGTAATTTATAACTAGTATAGGTAGGGTACTTATTCCTTAAAAAACATGATATTGAAAATCATCGTACAAACATAAAAATGTTTTCCATGATCCATAGATTGCTGTAATGGAATGCACGATAAGGAAGAATGAACAATCTCTTTAAATAAAATAAAGCATACTTCGAAATACGTTCAAAAACGACTTTAAATATGTGTTCCTCTATTTCCCAAGTCATTAAAGTTTGTTTGGGCTTAACTACACGTGTAAACAGCGGCCTCGATTAGTCGCGACTCCGTTTACACTTAATTAAGGTGAGAACTGTTGAGCCCACCCTGAAATTATTTTCCGTGTTTACGAATTCGATAGTAGGTAAACAGGGAAATAACTAGTTAAGGTACCGGCTTATAAAACCTTATTCTGATTCATAGAACTACTTCGGTTGCGCTTTTCTGATAGAATCCATAAAATACTGGTTTTATGTTACGATTACGAGGCTACTTTCAGTGTTTTAGAGTTAGAGCAATACCGAGTACTTTTAATCAGAGACCGGATATTTTGTTGTGGAGACTCTTAGATGAGTGGGTAGACTTAAAGGCTGATATTCATAGACAGTTTTGAGCACGAGCTTAGCGTGTGACTTTCAAAATTGTATAAAATCTGACAGTTGTAAGACCGAATTCAAACTCATCTCGCACTCATAAGTTCAAAACTGTCTATGAATATCGGGTTTCCTACATAATATCGAAATACTTTTTATCGAATGTTGTTTCGTCGATGACGATTTATCGAAAATATTGTCGCTCGAAGGCTTGATACTTCGAATGATTAGTCTGCCGAAGTTTGTTTACTCGATACTACGTTTCATCGAAAACATCAGCCATGAATATCGACCAAAGAGAATAATCTATAGTTTACTCTTCAAAGCACCCGTAGAATTTATTATACTAAAGATTATATCTTGAAATGTCTCTCGGTAAATTCTGAGTTCTAATTTGTGTGAGTTATTTATTTTTGTACGTAGATTAAAATAGAAAAATAAAATTACGCCCATATGAATGTAAAATGTATGTAGAGATAAATCTTTAAGTACCCCACCCCAACTCGTTCCCAAAAATTATATGAAATAACTCCAAAAATATATTATCTGCTATAAAACCCTGTACAATACAATTTACAACAAAAAATAATAGAATCTTAAAAATTACTTTAAATAGTATCAAATCTAATGCAAATGCTTTATATACGAAATAATCAAAAAAGCCACTGCGCGGAACTCTGCCAAAGACCAACTTCAGCTTAAAGTACCGAAGTTGGTCCACGTAAAGTTCCGTTAGACATTATGGAACTCGCTTACACTCGTATTAAGGCCCACTTTTACAGTTTCAATTTAAAGTATTATATTTATTGTGCAATAAACTTTCTGAGGTTACGAAAATTAGAGCCTTCTTAATTCCTCTGCGATATAATATTTTGGTTCTACTGTTCTAGTTTTACTATTTACATGGAATCAAAGATAATAGATAGTCACCAAGGGAAACCTACAATTGGCTATCTGACTATCTGTGTTATATTGTACTTTCCTATTCTTATGAATGTGTCGTTTGGTTTTCCACTGCAAATAAAACAAAATGGAAATAAAATAGATAATATTAATTGTATTATAGTAAAAAAAAATTTAAACAATTAATATTTATTTATTATAACAATTAAAATTAAGGTTCCAAATAATAAAAATTAAAACTAAACTACCTATCTAAAACCAAAAACCTACAAATGTAAATTGTATATGTAAATAAACTGTAAAATAATTGTATTTGTATTCAAAAGATATGAACGACTCTTTCGCTGATAAATTTGAGTGCGAGCTTAGTTCAACCCGCTCTTACAACTATCAAAATGTAATAATTTTTTACAGCTGTAAGAGCGAGCTCAAGCTAAGCTTGCACTCAAAACTGTCTAAGATTCTTTACCTATTAAGAGCGAGCTCACACTAAGCTCGCGCTCGAAAATGTACCTGAATCTCGGCCTAAAAGTAGGTCTCATCATTCTTATATTTTCAATTTATAACACGTTACAAGATTTCGCTGGTCACAACGATCCCATTTAAAAACTTAGGCGGCCATCAAATATTTTGTTAATGCTTTGGAAATTCTGAAACGAAAGATTATCTTATTGGACAACCAAATGGTTTAAGTTTAGGGTAGGTACTAAGATCTTTAGTCTCCGCTATCTTGGAGGCGCAAATGGCAACAAATCCTGAAGCAGATATTTGTAGCAGCAAGTTTCCTCACTAATATTCATAGTTTACCCCATTCATTCGCGAATATATGCACCGCACGACCAAACTTTTAGTGGTAGTTATGTATCACTAAACTCATTCGTTCCTAACTTGTACAAGTTTGACGTGATACAAGAACAAGTTTAGAAGCCTGAGAGATTCAAGATCCCGTAAGAGCGCTCAGGGAAAATGCGCAGGTACCTCGTGTACTTCGAAACTTCAAGGGGCAGCCATGTTGGGGACCTAGTTGTGGTTATATTTAACATGTCGAACGATAACTAAAGTCAACAACAAAACTTTGTGGGTATACTTAATATGGACTGCATATTTTAGCTATCAGACTTACTCGTATTCAATGCAGAAATATTTCATGAAACTTATATGCGAAAAAAGGTTTCGACGAATTGATAACCTCCTCCTTTTTTTAAAGTCGGTTAATAAAAATATAAAAGTGTTTGATTATGCTCCTAAAATTTTAATAAAAAATCATATGTCTAAGCTATATGCTCTATCTATATACTAAGTACCGTACGGTAGTGATCAGTCTTCATCAACGATAATTTGGTCTGCATAGTCATTTTGTGTTCTATTATGAAAGTATAAAATAAATAAATAAAAAATATTACTTTTCTGAATTAGTATTAAAACAATGCCTAGGTACGTCGACAGCAGATCAATCGTAACACTTGCAGTACGATTCAACAAGTCTTACGACGCAAATATTAAGAACGGTCCAAAGTTTAAAGTGTTACCATTGATCTGCTGTCGACTGTACCCATAATAATGTAAAATACCTATAAATTATCAACATTAATGTACTGTAAACTTTTATGGAACAACAATAGAAAAAACGTTCTGAAAATTCATAGACGAGTACCTATATTCAAACCTTTTAGGAGTTTCTTTGTAAATTGTAGCGCTGCAGCAATTTACACAAAGTAACACCGATTTACGGCATTTGGGGGCTTGTTTGCGTTAATTATCATTTTAATTTCATTAAAGATAATACTGTAAATCATGATTTAATCGCAATAATCTAGCTATGAGTGGCTACCCAAAACTCTTATTTATTCTGTCCAAAAAGAGAATTATCTAAAACATAACTGTACGTGTCTGGACTATGTAATTCTCGGGGTGAATTTATTGCCAAATAGATAAACGAACTAAGTACCACCACGTCATAAATAAACTCAAAATGTTTGATAGCAAGCTAGTAATAAGTTTTGTTCTTAAGCGCACAATGTTATTCTTTCACTCTAATTAATCCATTTATCTGAGTCTAGGTGTCATTTATATGTTTCTGAACCTAGTACTCAAACAAGAGATGCGATTTTTCATAGTTCTTCGGGGAATTACCCCGAGACGTACCTATTGCTTAGCTTCAGGTATACATACTCGTCAACACATAAACTCTGAACCACTCTGAACTTTGCAGAGTATCCAAGAGTGTTCAATATTACTTTACATTTTATCGGTAAAGAGTTCAGTGACCGACTTGCTTCTGGATTGAATTAGTTAAATTATAGAGTCCTAAAAAATATTACTGGAAAAGTAAACCTATGCCTCTGCGGTTTATATTGGTCCATCGCCTCGGGAAATGTTGGACCACTGCAATAAATCTATCGGTTTGCCCTCAGCCTACAGTTTGCAAAAGAAATCTGCAAGTTAGCGCCGAACCATTGTTGTAAACCTACTCTAATGTAACTTACACATTCGTAGATTAAGTTAGAATAATCGCAAAGGCTCGATATTCGCGGAGCCAGACACATTGATTGATGAGGCAAACGTCGGTCCTGGGCCGACATAAACCTGGACAAACATAAAACATAAAAAGTATCATAACATAATTATAAAACTTACATTTTATATGCATATCTACAGAACATTAGCAGACCGCAGAGATATCCACGGTTGAATGTACGCATAAAATTGAACAACTTTGTAAAGTAATTTGCTTCAAATGCATAAAAGGAAATAAAACCTTTCTCTGTAAGTTGTTGAGCTGAAGTTGTTCATTTTCACGGACACTTTGCACCTGAAAAGGACCGCTCGCTCCGATTTTGTTTTAGCTGCCTTTGTTTGCTTGTAAAGCACTTTTATTTTAAACTTGAAAAAAAACAACTCAATTTACATTGTACGGTCGAAGACAAAGAAAGGTGTACAGTAGAGTTTTTAAGGTTGAGATTATCTCAAAAACTACTTGACCTATTGCAAGAATTCTTTCACTGTTAGATAGATAAAAGTTGAAACTATGTAACTGTAAAGAATTATTAAATTCGGTCTTGTAGTTTTTGAGAAAATCTCAACCTTATTGATGTCCCCTGTATACTTATCTCTGTCTTCGACTGTACGTATCACAATACAATTTTCGAGATGAATAACGAAAATTAAGAAAAAAGTGCGTAAAAAGACCGTACCTCGTTGTTTTATCAGAAGAACTCTACGCGTAAACATGTATTATTTACATGAGTTACCTAATTCATTAAATATTTTCAGTAATGCAAAATGCAAGATTGATCTAAATAGAACTAACAGTTTAATTAAACCCTTCATTTACTCGATCTGTTCTGTATATTTAAACCTAACCATCATAGATGTTAACTACAACGGCGCAGCGACGACGGCGCGGCGTGACAATGGCGTCGGTGACACGCGATGGGATCGTAATGTGCCCATTAGACCCAAACATCGCCAAACACCTGGGATATTTTCACATAATAATACCATTAAGAAGTAATAGAAACTAGTTTACTCATAAGGTTAAAATTAAGGTATTTTACAAATGCAGAAAAGGACCAAAGCATTTTTAACTTTACCTACTCTCAGTCACAACCAGGAGTAATATATAAGAGAGGAGTTGCCCGATCTAACTGAGTCATAAGCCACCTCATAAACATTGATGTCACTCACCTCACAACTCCTCTTCTGCTGATGTCAAGAAGCAAACACTCCGCAACTGTGTTAAATACAACCTAAAGAAAGTAAATAGCAGCATCTCTTCTTGAATTTAGTACACCATGGTCATAAGGGGAACATTTGTGGTAAAGTTGCAATATCAGTGAAACTTCTTTTGAAGTTGCCTCAATAGCTAGTAGAGTCAGTTTGTGTCAACAACAAACGAAATATTTTGGCAAGAAAAGCTCTGAAACTTTGCGTGCAGTAGTTACCCTCATACTGACATTTTACGTTCACTTTAATGAGGCTAGTAACTAATAAAACAAGACTTGTGCATTAGTGCTCTTAGAAAAACCACTAGCGAAATTCAAAGTTGTAACAAAACAACGAATGTTTTTCTTTCGTGATGAAGGTATAATATAAAGTTGTGTTTTAGCCTATGGCCTCAATAGTAGATACAGTTCCCAGTGTCAGAGTCTGTCATTCGATAAAGCCGCCTATGCGTGGAGAAGCTTGTGAAAAAATACTCTATTATACTGTTCAGTCTATCTATACAGAAGAGAGTAGGCAAGGTAAGGTAAAAGATGCGAAGGTACAAGACTTGGGCGGGACGACACCTACATGCTTTCGCCCAGATTAAATGTCAAAGGCATTTGTTTGCGTCTAAGCCTTCTTTGAGTTGAGAGACAAACTAAAATATATTTTATCTCAAAAAACCAGACAGACCAAAATGAGGAATAAAAATAGACGGAAAGTAGACATGAATACAGTACGATAATAGTAGCTTCTGACGTAGGTCAGATCTTCAGATATGAATAAATAAATACGCTGTCGTAAATCGGGCAACATAGTTTTAGGAATAAATATGGGCATTTGTATACGAGTAAACTGTGTAATGATTTTTTTTTCATAATAATTTCTGCGCAAATTCAAGTAATAGTCAACTTAAAATACTAAAATTAACACATACTTTGATCGCATTTCAAATAAGGACAACATTTTATCACATTTATTCAATTCAGTTTATTATGAGTAGGGGAGCAAGGAGCTAGATGTAACAGGGGTAAGTAGTAACAGGGCTTTTTCACTAGGAATTTAAACTTTATTAACGTATTTCTTTGACTCAATCTTATCGTTATAACGCGCCTCACCACGTCATCACAGTCAGAGTTCCGCCAGGTGGCGTATTGAGTGGGTGTGTGCAAGCCCTCCGTTGTCGCAAGGTAATGTATTATTTTGCTTTCGTAAACTTTCGATTGGCTTTATTATAATCGACCAATTGGAGCTTTCTGTTTTTTATTTGATGTTAAATTTATATATGTACGATGTCGTGTAACAGTTTTCGAGATTACTAAGTTGATTTAATAGTTATCGTTATAAATATTAAAAATTATGCCTTGGGGCTAGTTGTAACAAAATCTTGGGGTATGTTGTAACATGTTACAACTTGCCCCCATATTGCTGTATGTATGTGATTGAAAATGCAATATACCTTTTTTTTATGAGGGTGTATAAGACAAAGACAGAGCGGGGAACACAAAGCCAGGAGGTATACGAGTTAGCTGCAGCTGAAGTTTTAGAAAACAAGTGTTGATTACTCATAGAAAAAGTATGTTTCAGTTGATTATTTGATAGATGATTCATTTTATAGAAGTACCTCAATATTTTTGTTAAATACCTAATGATATGTTGAAAACAAAGCTAAATGTGAAGATAATAAATGATTGAAGGTGTCTCATTCTCGTTTTTTATTGTTGTTACTACATGCCCCAATAGATGTTACAACAAGCCCCAAGCACGGGGTAAGATGTAACACTTCCCTCTTTTTATAAAAAAATTAATTCTGAAGAAATTAGACATAGATTTGATATTTTTTCAATTATAATTAATTAAAGAATGGTTAGAGTACCGATCAAAGTTTAGTTAGTGGTAATTTAGCCAATATATCTCAAGATATATGATTGTTTTTAAAAAATGTTACAACAAGCCCCTCGCTCCCCTTTTTTTTTTTTTTTTTTTTTGTTGCCCAGGAGAAATACATAATGTATACCACCCGTCCGGGGGAACGGGTGGTTATGTTGGACTCGCACCAACTAAAACTCCTGGGGTGTTCCGCCTCCGCCACCATGGACAGGACCACGGGTACATCTTTCGAAAACTACCGCGGCCCTGTCGGCGGGTGCCCTTTCGGGCCCGACTCCGGGGGGCCTCGTGCCTCCCCCTTCTCCGCTGAAGGCGCTCCGGAACACGTGGAGCGCCTTCCAGCTCGGGACCACTTCATTCGGACGGCGGATCCCCCGATCCTCCGCCCGAAGGTCCCCATTAGGGCGGCAGGCGGTGGGCATATGCCATCCGCCGGCGGCCTGTTCGCCGGCGGCGAATTGGAAGCGCGAGTGGGTCGTCCTCGCGGTCCCTCTCCGCCGCCTCCTTCTGTGACAGGACGGTGTCACAAAATGTGATCACCGCCTCCCACGCTCTCTCGCTGCAGACCATGGCGCGGACGATGGTAGGCAGCGAGAGGTCCGCCCCGATGGCCGCGACTAACGCCGCGCGCGGCTCCTCCCATTCGGGGCACACGGCGCGGGTGTGCTGCGCCGTGTCCTCCGCCGCCCCGCAGTGGTGGCACGCCTTCGTGGGCTCTCTACCGACCACCCGGCACAGGTACTCGCCGAAACAACCATGTCCCGTGAGGCCCTGTGTCAGGCGGTAGGTGAGAGCCCCGTGCTTTCGTTCGACCCAGTCCCTGAGGACTGGCCGAATGGCGGCCACCAACTCTCTGCTGGCAGTCGGGTTCCCCAACCTCTGCTCCCACCTCCGGAAGAGACGGTCCCGGCCCCGCTCTCGCCATCTTCTCATCTCTTCCGGAGGTGGGCGGACGCCCCTCTGCTTGGCCTCCGCGTTTCTCCAATAGACCGCCGCCAGGACCTCCGCGTCTAGGTCCCAGGGCGGGCTGCCTGCCAATAGTGTCGCCGCCTCGTATGAGACGGTGCGGTACGCCCGGGCCGCTCTTATCGCCATGGCCCTCTGCGGTCTCCGCAGCTGGCTCAGATTTGCGGCGTTAAGGGCGTCTACCCATATGGGCGCCCCATAGAGCGCCATAGAGCGCACCACACCGGCATAGAGGCGGCGACAACTACCTCCCGGTCCCCCGATGTTGGGTAGGAGACCGCCCAACATTCCGGCCGTGGCTACCAACTTGGGAGCCAAGCGTCGGAAGTGCTCCGTGAATCTCCACCGACCGTCGAGGACTATGCCCAAGTAGCGCAAAGTCTTATCGACGGTGATGGAGATTCCACCCACCATGATCTCTGTTCCCGGAGGAGGCGCTCGTCGAGGTCCGTGAAAAACTATTGCCTCCGACTTGTTGAGCGCCACCTCCAGGCCCAGGGCTCGAATTCGCCGAACCACCTGCGCTACACCGGCAGTGGCGATAATTGTCGCCTCTCTCAGGGTGCTACCGCGGGCCGTCACGAGGGTGTCGTCGGCGTAACACGTGACTTCGACACCCTGCAAGTTGGCGCCGCGCAGCACCCAGTCGTACCCAATGTTCCACAGGAGCGGTCCGAGGATCGACCCCTGTGGAACACCGCACGACATCTCCCATCTGGACCATTCGTCCCGGGCCGGATACACAATGGCCCGGTCGACGAAATAATCCGCCACCGCTCTCCTGAGATACCGGGGCACGCCGTGGTACCTGAGGGCCTCCCTCACCGTTTCCCAGGGCAGAGTGTTGAACGCATTCGCGATATCCAGCGAAACTGCCGCCACCACCCCGCCCTGATCAACCGCCTCCTCTGTGAGGTCCCGCACCCGCGCGATGGCGTCGATGGTCGACCGCCGACAGCGAAAGCCGTACTAGCCCCTCGCTCCCCTACTTTAACTCTGCACCTATAAACTGTGTGAGTTATTGTATTACGAATATAATAAATTTCACAGCGTTGGGAGAGGATGGTATCTCACATTGTTACTATTATACAGCCAAAAATCCAACAGTTAGTGAACAATGAAGTGCGACAGGGCCTTTGAAAGCGACTTGAATAGGTAGGTGTGAGGGTGAAGGGAATCACGTAAAAGGTAAGGTATTGTTCTAAAGAAAGGGACTTACCCGAAGCTTTCCTACATAGCACGGGCAAATAAGTATGACGTTTCCTATGTAGGTATACGATATACTATATATATAGAGCAACGCTTACATTCCACTGAAAATCAGACAAAAATTAGAAGATAAAATTCATTTTCAAACATATCAAATATCAAAGTATAGAGTAGCGACGTAAGAGTATAAAATCATACTTCAATTATTAGCATTTATCTGTTGTCGAGTGTACCAACAATAAATCATTCCATACCTGTGATTATACAGATTATAATTATAAAATACTTATCACTTTCATAATTTGTACATACCCAACATTTACAGTTTTTCGTTGCATGGTGTTTCCCTATTCAGGTTTCCAGTTGGCAAAATTTGCATATAAATGACCTTACCTCTACGAGTAGGTATGCGTTAAAAAATATGCAGACTTTAAACAATGAAGAATTTTAAGTATGACTCTAACGGGCAATGAAGCGACTGATGAACTGGCTAGAAAGGGCTCACAGTCCTCGCTAACAGGACCTGAGCCATTTGTGGGACTCGCAACGAGTACCATCAAAATGGCCTTAAGGGCCAAGGCCAAAGACTTGCACAACCTTTTTTTTTTTTTTTTTTTTTTTACCCAGGTAAAACATGCTTGCAAATCATGTGTCACCACGCCCGGGGGAGCGTGTTGGTTATGTCGGGCTCACCGCCCTGAAGGGGCAGCATACCGACTAAACGTCCTGGGGTGTTCCACCTCGTGCCATTCTCGCCGAGCCACGGGAAACTGTGATACAACCGCGACCCGACTGGCGCCCGAGCACTCCTAATTGTGGGCTGTACTAGCCCACAATATATAATCCATTCATCCCTCACCTTCCTCCTCCCCATCTGAGCCTCGAGCCGCTCGGGCGCCGTGCGGTTCGCGCACTGCGTCCGTGGGCCCGGGCCCTTACTCAGGCGGCGGCACCTCGTACACTCCGGTACGCTTGGCACCGCCTCATACCACCCCATGGCGCGGATTTCTTTCTTGCCAACCTTTCTCTCAGCCATTCATACATCTTCTGCGTACATCGTCACCGCGCCCGACACGGGCCCCGCAGCGCGCGCGCCACAGACAGACCCGGCCGCATACAACCATTCACTCATAACCTCTCATGCTGTCGTCGCCGAGCGGGAACACGTGACACGACGACGACCCTCCCCACGGGTCCGTGACTTCACCCCGAATCACGGGCCCGAGGACTGCTCACCTAGGGAGGCAGGCGACGATCCTGTGCCGCCCTGCGGCCCGCCCCCGGCCTTCTCCTCCTCCTTCCGGGGCGCGCGGCGGGGTCGCGCTCGCGCTGACGCTCCGCCTCCTCCTTGGCGGACATGACTCGCTCCGCAAACTCGGATACAGCGCGCCAGGCTCTCTCGCTAGTCACCATAGCGCGCACGACCGTGGGCAGAGTCAAGTCCGCCCCGACCACCGAAACAAGCGTCGCTCTCTCAGCGTTCCAGCCCGGGCACTCCGCCACCGTATGCTCAACCGTGTCCTCGACACACGCGCAGTGATGACACTGAGGAGTGGACTCCGCCCCCGCCACCCGCCACAAGTATCTCCCGAAGCATCCGTGCCCCGAGAGGACCTGCGTCAGGTGGAAGGAGAGGGCCCCGTGCCTCCGCGTCACCCACTGCTCCAACACTGGCCTCACTGCCTCGACGGTGGCGTGGCCCGCCGTGGGCTCCTCCAGCGCTCGCTTCCATCGGTGAAGGAGGCGCCTGCGTGCCTCGTTGCGCCACTGCAACATGCCCTCCCTAGGTAAGGGCTCACCTCCGGTCCGGCTGGCAACGACGCGCTGGTACACCTCGGCCAGCACCTGCACATCCAGCTCCCACGGCAGGCAGCCGGCCAGCACGCACGCCGCCTCGAACGAGACGGTGCGATAGCCGCGCACCAGCCGGACGCACATGGCCCGCTGCGGTCGCCGTAGCAGCGCCTTGTTCACGCGACCCAACGCGCCCTCCCACACGGGCGCCCCGTACAGCGCCATCGACCGGACCACCGTCACGTAAAGGCGGCGACAGGTCGCATTCGGACCGCCGACGTTGGGCAGCAGGCGGCCGAGGGCGCCGCACGTCGCCATCAGACGCGGCACTAGTCGCCGAAAGTGCTCGCGGAACGTCAGCCTCGAGTCGAGGACCACGCCAAGGTAGCGCATGGCCGGACCCACCGCGATCTCCACCCCGGCCACCACGACGCGAGCCCCAGCCGGTGGCTGCCTCCGCCGCCCGTGGAAGCAAATGGCCTCGCTCTTCTGCAGCGCCACCTCCAGGCCTAGTCGCCGAATGCGCCCCACCACCGCCTCCACGCCGGCCGCCACTCGCGCGGCAGCGTCAGCGTAGTCAGCACCTCTGGCGGTGACCAGTGTGTCGTCCGCGTAGCAAATCAAGCTGACGCCCTCCGGCACCGCGCCCCGCAGCACCCAGTCGTAGCCGACGTTCCACAGGGTGGGCCCGAGGACCGAGCCCTGTGGGACGCCGCGCGACATGGGACTTGCCGCCCAGGCTCCGCGCGCCGGGTACCGGACCTCTCTCCCGGAGAGGTAGGCCCCAACGATCCGGCGCAGGTAGACTGGAACGGCGTGGTAGTTGAGTGCCTCCTCAATGCACGGCCAAGGGAGAGAGTTAAAGGCGTTCGCTATATCTAGCGAGACAGCCAGCAACACCCCCCTCGCTTCCGTAGCCTCCTCAGCCATCCGCTTCACCTTACATATTGCATCGACGGTGGAGCGACAGTGGCGAAACCCGAACTGTGCGTCGGCGAGGTCTGGGCCCACACCCTCCAGATGTCTCACGAGGCGATTCACCAGGACGCGTTCGAAGAGCTTGCCTACCTCGTCCAGCAGTATGAGCGGCCGGTAGGCGGACGGAGAGTCCGGCGGTCGGCCGACTTTTCGCAGCAGCACCAGCTTGCCCACTTTCCACTGCGGCGGGAAGTGGCCTCGCTCGAGGCATGCGGTGAGCAGCGACCTGTATCGCCCTGCGAGAGGCCCGAGAGCGACGACCACCGCACGTCCTGGGACTCCGTCCAAGCCCGGCGCCTTCTTCCGGCCGCGCAAACGACGCACCGCCATCTCCAACTCCACCTCGGACACCTCCGGGATCACCCCGTCGTCCCCTCCAACCACCGCTGCAGCCATCACAGGCGCGGGCCGGCCGTCCGCGGCCGGGAACAGTCCGGACACGACGCGCTCCACCACCTCCGGCCGCATGCTCTGCGTCACCGGTGGCGCCCAGGGCCGCAGTTTGTCCCGAACCATACGGTACGGGCGGCCCCACGGGTCTGCGTTCAGTGACGCCAGCAGCTCCTCGAACGCGGCCGCCTTGGCTGCCGCGATGGCAGAGGAGAGGGCCGCGACGCACTCCCTGTACCTGTCGTACAGGCGGTCCTCCTCCTGTAAGTCCCTGCGGCGCCGGCGACGACTGCGGGTGTACGCGCGCCTCGCAGGCACACAGGCGGCCCGCAGCCCGGCTATCTCTGCCGACCACCAGTAGGCGCTGCGCCGGGGCGCCTGCGGCCCGCAGCGAGGCATCGAGGCGTCGCATGACCGCGTCAGCGCCCCGCGCAGCCACTCCGTCTCCGCCATGACGTCCACTCCGCCGGCGACGGGCCCGGGCGCCCAGGCCTCCACCTCCGCGGCCTCCGACATCAGGTCGCGGTCGAACCGCCCGAGAGCCCAGCGAGGAGGGTCACCAGGAAGGGTCCGCCACGGATCGACCGGGACCGTGGAGAGAGCGGAGACGTCGAACCTTATGTAGCGATGGTCCGACAGCGTCTCCACTCCCTCGAGCACCCGCCAGCCCGCAACGCGATCCGCGAGCGCCGGCGTCGCGAACGTAACGTCCACGACGGAGCCGCCGTTGCGCCGCACACACGTGTGAACTCCCCCCCGGTTGAGCACTGCGAGTCCCGCCCCGACGGCCCAGTTCGCCGCCTCCCTGCCTCGTGCGTTCGTCACCGGGGAGCCCCACATCGGCGACTTGGCGTTGAGATCGCCGGCGACCAGCACATGGCGCGGCCGGCGCCGCGCGACCAGCCTCTCCAGCTCTCGCAGGTAACTCTCGAACCGGACGAGCGGTTCATTCGGTGAAAAGTACCCTGCGACGAGAAGGGTCCCCTCGACATCTCCGGCGACCCACCCGCGCCCCCTCTCCACGCGCTCCAGCGGCGGCGCGCCGGCGCTCGTCCTCGTGATGATGGCGACGAGCCCTTCCTCGTCGCCCGCCCATCCGGCGTCCGGCGGCACCCGGTACGGCTCCGCGACGATCGCCACGTGAACTCCCCACTGCGCGAGGGTCTGCATCAGCAGGTCCTGAGCCCTCGCGCAGTGGTTGAGGTTCCCCTGCAGAAACCGGCTCGTACCCATCTATCGGTCGGTGTCCATGTGCTCCGCCTCGTTCCGCGCCCCTGCACCGGAGGGCGACGGGCGCTCGGGCTGCGACGCGACCCTAGAGCCGGCGCTCGCCACTGGCGCTCCCCTCCGTGCAGGCGCGGGGCACGATTTGGTGCCGCTCCTGTGCTGCGCAGGTCTGCCCGCCGCCGCGCACAAGGTGCAGCGCGGCGTGGCGTGGCAGACGCCGGCCTTGTGGCCGAGCTCACCGCAGCGATAGCACTGGTCACTGCGGTCCTCCGTGGACGGGCAGAGCGCGCGCACGTGCCCGGGCTCCAGACACCTGAAGCACCGGAGCGGGCGCGCCTCCAGCAGCGCGACGCGCGCCGAGCCCCAGCCGACGGCGAGGCGACCGGCCGCCAGCACCTTCTTGGCGGCGGGCACCGGGCACCGCACCCACGCCGCGCACGCGCCGTTCGCGTCGCTGCGGACCTCGCCGCCGGAGACGGCCGCCGAGTCGCACGCGCCCGCGCGCGCCACCGCCGCAATCACCTCCGCCGCAGTCACAGACTCGTCAAGGTCGGACACTCGCAGCTCCACTAGTCTGACCGGCCGCGCCACGTGCGCCACCTGCCCGACCGCCTCCTGCATCCGCTGCGCCAGCGTGTCCGCCCTGGCCCCGGCCTCGTCGCTCGCGCCCGCCACCTCGAGCACGCGGGCCCCGGTCACCGCGCGCCTGAAGCGCAGGCTTTCGATCCCTAGCGATGCGAGATCGATCTTCGACCTCGCGACGGCGAGAACCTTCGCGTACGTCATGCCATCCTCCGCCGCCTCGGGCCGCAGCGTGACGGTCACTGCGGCGGAGCGCGGCGAGCGAAGCGCGCGGGCAGCCGTTCGGTTCGGCGGTGACACTGCCGGCCTCTGCACGACCGCGCGCGGGCCCACCGTCGTCCACCCGTCCCCGGCGGAGGCGGGAGGCGCGCCGGCGAGCTCCGCGTCAGGCTCATGGCGAGTCGCCATATTTCCGCGCCGACCTCCGCGGCGCCGGCGGCGCCGAACGGACGTCTCGGGGGCGAGCGAGGCGGCAGGCGGCGCCTCTGCGACAGACACTTCATCCACCACCTCGATCTCCTCCTCCTCCATGGGCACCGCCAACGCCACGGGGGCGAGCGTCGGCGCGTGGACAGCAACAGCGCGCGCAGACGCCACGGCATTACGCGCGGGCGCCGCAGAAGCCGCGGCGCGCGCGGTAACCTCAGGACGCGAGCAGTCCGCGGCTCGTACAGGGGCCGCACCATTCCGCGCAGGCACCGTGGCGCGCGCGGGGACCGCAGCACCTCGCGCGGGGGCCGCCGCGCGCGCCGTCGCCGCGGTAACCCGGGCGGGCGCCGCGCCGGTCCGCGCGGACACAGGACCGCGCACAGCCAGTGCCGGCCGAGGCGCAGCGTTGGCGGCTACGGCCGCATATGAAGCAGCCGGCCGCGCGAGCGCCGGCACCGACCCCCGCACGGGGACGGGCAGGCGGCCGCGCGGCGGCGCCGCGAGCCCGTCCGCAGCAAGCGGCGGCCGCAGGAGCGGCTCCGGCGGCAGTCGCGTCTCCAGGGACTCGAACCGGGCGTTCACCATGGCTCCCACCTGGACCATGATGTTCCGGCGGAGTCCCTCCTCGTCCACGTCCCGTCGCGCCCTCGCGAGCTCCTCCCGCAGCTGGTCGAGGTCGCGGCGCAGCCCTTCCACCTCGGCACGGAGTCGAGAGTTCTCCGCTCGAATGAGGCAGGACTCCTCCGCGACCGTGACCTCACCCGCACCCGCAGCCCGCGGAGGCGGCATCGCCTGCCTCGACGCGAGCTGTCTGTCTTGCGGCCGCTGCTGCCCGCGCTCTTCATCTCCATTGGGCGCGGCGCGGTCGCGGCGCGCAGCCGTCCGGCCGCGCGCGCGCGAGGCGCCGGCGCGCGTGGTCACACGCGACGCCTTCTCCATCGGCACATCCGACGCCTCGGTGTCGTAGTCCGTGGACTGCGAGCGGGCGCCGGACGCGCTCACACTGCGGCGCCGCTTTGACCGCGAGCGCCAAAAGCGGCCTCCCTCGCCGGGCGTTAGCGACGGCGCCTGCGCGTCCTCCGTACAAACTTGCGAGTCCGCGGCGTCGACCGGTGGCTGCGACGAGGCCATCGCGGGCCTTCCCAGTCGCACCCTCGCCGGTAAACACAGCGGCACACTCACAAACAAACAAACAAAAACAACAAAAGAAAAAGAAAACACGCACCGCTCTGTATCAGATTTTGAGGTTATAAACCACAAAATCCGCCGCAAAGGCGGCTAAAACGCCGAATTATCTGAGATTTTAGTCTCAGACACTCCCGTAGTCCTGAAAAGGACTCACTCACTCCTACACCACTACAAAACTCCAAGAAAAACAAATATTTAATTTTCCTCCCACAAAAACACGTCCGTCGCGTACGGCGTCAGTGTTGCCAAGACTTGCACAACCTGGAGTGGAAAAACATCAAAGAGCTGAAACACTCCAAACTTTTCATTGGCGAGACAGACACAGGCTGGTGCAGGAAAAACTGGAAACACAACAGAAACCAGATGCGGCTCATAATTGGGGCGCTAACGGGACATCAAGCAACGAACGACCTGTGGCATAGGATGGGATTAGCTGAATCTCCAACCTGCAGAGCCTGTGGTGACAAAACGGAGTCCATGAAACACATACTGTGTGAATGTGACTCACTGGCTAGAAAGCGAATGAGTCTCCTGGGGTCGGCCTATCCGGAACCAGAAGACTACAGGCTCCTTCCCATGAGCTGCATAGCGGACCTACTGAGTTATATCTTTAGGGAGGAGGAAGGAGCATAAAGGAAAGGGGAGAGCACAAAAGATCCCAATGGGTCGAAGTGCCGCCACATTGGCACCCAATCAGGATAAGATAAGATAAGAAGTATGACTCACTTTATAAAATACAATTATCGAAATCGTAAATTAAGTCTTTCCCACACAGGCGCAATCTGCACGCGGCTTGCGACCTACGTTCAGTTGAGACGCATGCCCCGCCCCATTTTCTCCCGTCGTAACTTAACGTCCAGTAAGTAGCAATCTGAAGCCTAGGCCGCAATCCACTACCTACTGGACGTTAATGACGGGAGAAAATTGGGCGGGCCAAGCGTTTCAACTGGCCGCAAACCGCGTGCAGATCGCACCTGTGTGGGAAAGACTTTAATCTATACAACAGAAAGTTCTTGCACAGTATTTGCGAAAATATACACAAATACCTACACAGAGAGATATTCGGTTTGTTTTTAAACTCCACCACACCTCTCACAAACTTTTTCGTTGCTCTTCATTAGTAAAGTGAGTTTTTGAGTTCATTTTGCAACGCCAACTGTTTTATCTTCTGTTTTATTTAGAAGTTCGAACTTTATTAGACTGAGAAAATTGCCAATTCCAAGTTGCAACTTAGTTTCTGTTACACGGGTAGGTATATCGAGTTAAAAAGTATGTCATCTCAAGATACTTTCGTGGGCAGTTTAAGCGTCGCCATTCTGTATTGAATACAATGAAAGTACATACGTAGTATGAAATAATGAAAATTTTATTTCCATGTACTTATTACATCATTATAATTACCTATTAGCTAAGAATTCATTAATCTTTATCAATTCATGAGGCATATCTATAACAACTTAATACAAATCTCCCCACATAATAAATGTAGGTAGTAGGTACTACCTATACAAAAATACAGTAGTACCTATTCGAAATAGCTCCTGAGGACACTTCTGTTCCAATTCCTTGAAAGTGTCGGGCAAAAATTGTGTTAGGTAATGCTCGTACCTTCACAGTTATATACAAGGTATACGAATATATACCAATTCCAACCGAAGACTTGTACAAAACTGGGTTTGTTTGTTTCGTTCCGAAGAATTTTCCAGAAAACACGTTGGAATTCCTTTCGCTTTTGCCCCCGCAACAACTAGGGGAAATAATTTACGCTTCGTGCAAACAATCTCAAAGATCATGTTTAAACACCTGGCAGGATTCCAGCTGGTAAATAAAGATGCTAAACTGGGAAGCTGTATCCATTCATAGCAGCGAGGCTTGGCCTGTAAACCTTATAAACTATACCAAAAGATAAGCAACTACTTCACTACATTAGAACAAACATTTGCAAAATATTAAAACTTCTTCTGGCCAGTCGTTTGATACTTAACTAATAATTGCAATATTAAAAAAATTCTTACTTTCTTCTAATAAATAGACACAAAACTTTATTTTTTGTATATCGTTTATTATATAGCTTGATTCTAATATATATTAGGTTTATAAGGTTCTTATTACAGCTACTTACGCTGTCAGTGTCGCCAAAGGTAGTTGTTGAATCACATTGCGTTTTTAGTTTGAATCCAATCAAACTTCCTAATGTATAGGTGACATAGGTATTAAAATAGCTATTATATTGTTATGTTTGTGCTATGAATATAATGTCAGGCACTTTCATATTTTCATATATTGAAGGTAGTGTTTGGTGGCGGGTAGAATAATGTTCTTTGTGTCAGAATAAATAGTTGTTGGAACGAACGTGTATTTTTATTGCTTAGTCAAATATCTTTAATAACCGTGATTACACAGTGTTGAGACTACATACATAATAATTTGGCGACGATTTCGTACCTAAGTGTGCATTATTTACAAGTTTTAAGCGATGGCAGTGGGAAAATTAGAAACTTTTGATTACAACGCGGACAATTGGACCTTGTATACAGAACGGCTCGAACAATATTTTGTTGTGAATAGTGTTAAGGCGGAACATAAAGTGCCGACTTTAATCACGGTGATGGGAAGTGCCAGTTACGAACTGTTGGTAACGTTATGTACACCAGATAAACCTGCCACAAAAACATTTGAACACCTCGTGCAGGTTATGAAAGAGCACCTACAACCAAAACAAAGTTTTTTGGCAGAGAGGTACAAGTTTAGACAAAGAAAACAGTTACCGGGCGAAACGATAGCAACTTACGCGGCAGATTTGAAGAAGTTAGCTCAATCCTGTGAGTTTGCTGCCGAATTGGAAAATAATTTGCGAGATCAGTTCGTTTGTGGAATTCATAGCGACACGATTAGACAACGACTATTTGGTTGGGAACAAACACCGACGTTCGCAAAAGCATATCAAGTGGCTAAATCTATGGAGGCAGCAGTGGAAATTTCAGCGGCAATGGAAAACAGCGCCCGGGAGCGTGGTGGCAGTAGCAGCGGCACCAGCGGCGAGGTGTCGGCGGTGCACCACGTCACGGCGGCCTGGCGAGGCAAGCGCGGCGCGCGCGGGCGCGGCGGCTCGGCGGCCGGCTCGCGGCCCGCGCAGGCGGCGCCGAGAGACGCCCGCAACGCCGCCGCCGCAGCAGCGGGGAGCGCGGCTAGTTACAGTCGGCGCGCTTGCTATGCTTGTGGCGGAGCTCACGAATATGCTACGTGCAGATTTAGAGTGTATTCATGTCGTGTATGTAACAAACAAGGCCATTTGAAGAAGATGTGTCCGAAACTCCGAGATGGTGCGGCTTTGGTGCAAAACGTAGATGTACAACAGGAGGAGGTAACGGATGACGACGATATAGCAGAGGTAAATTTCAATGTATTTAGCACTGGAAAATTGCAGAGTTACCGACCGTATACATTGTGTGTATCTGTGGAAAATACAGAGTTAGAAATGGAAGTAGATACCGGAAGTGCGATTTCATGCATCAGTCTAAAGTGCTACCAAGATTTATTTAGTAATCTTACCATTTTGCAGCCTAATTTAGTTATGAACTATTACACTGGGGAAAAAATTTATCCAGTTGGAAAAATTAACCCGTTTGTTAGATATAAAAACCGAAAGCGAAAACTGGAGTTGTATATTATTGATAATGGAAACAAACCCCTTTTAGGTCGACAATGGTTGCACGAATTAGGTGTAGAATTACAGGAATTTCAATGTAACAAAATTGATAGCCGTACACATTGTAATATTGATTTGTTAACTTCCAGATACTCTGAAGTATTTAAGGATGGACTCGGACGTTTCACGGGCGGGCCGGTTAGTTTGCGTGTGCGGCCGGACGCACGGCCGGTGTGGCTGCGCGCGCGGCCGCTGGCGTACGCGATGCGCGAGCGGGTGGAGCACGCTCTGGAGCAGCTGGAGCGCGACGGCGTCATCACGCCGGTCGAGACCTCCGACTGGGCTACACCTATTGTACCGGTAATTAAGAAAGACGGCTCTATCAGGATCTGTGGTGACTATAAGCAAACATTAAATAAATGTTTGGAGGTGGACCGATTTCCGTTACCTAGAGTAGAAGACTTGTTAGTGAAGCTACATGGGGGTCAGAAATTTAGCAAAATTGATTTATCGCAGGCGTACGCCCAGCTGGAACTGGACGAACCTTCAAAAATGTACACCGTAGTGAACACACATAGAGGAATGTATAAATATAATAGATTGATATATGGCATTTCATCCAGTCCGGGCATTTTTCAAAGAAAACTCGAACAAATGTTCGCCGATATGCCTAGAGTTGGTGTTTTCCTTGATGACGTCATTATAACAGGTAGGGACGATCGGGAACATGAGCAAACATTGCATAAAGTATTAGAAAGATTGCAACATTTTGGGTTAAAAGTTAAAAAGGAGAAATGTACTTTTTTCGCCGAATCTGTAACATATTTGGGTTTTATTATAAGTAAGGAAGGTGTCCACACCTGTCCAGATAAAGTGGACGCGATCAAGAATGTACACATACCGAGAAATGTATCAGAATTGCGTTCTTTCTTGGGCATGGTTATGTATTACGCAAAGTTTATTAGGAACGTCAGTATGATTTTGACCCCCTTGTACGAGTTATTGCGGAAAGATTCCAAATTCATGTGGACGAAACAGTGCTCAACGGCTTTTAATCAAGTAAAACATCTACTGACTTCAAGCCAGGTGTTAGCGCACTATGATCCTGGGTTACCAGTGATATTAACGACTGACGCAAGTGCGAGTGGCATTGGTGCCATTATTTCGCACCGCATGCCAGATGGAATGGAGCGGCCTATTGCGTATGCCTCCAGAGTACTCAATGCAGCCGAGAGCAACTACTCACAAATTCAGAGAGAAGCGTTAGCTATAATATTTGGAGTAAAAAAATACCACCAGTACTTATATGGTCGAAATTTTTTGCTTCGAACGGATCACAAGCCACTGGTAACTATTTTTGGAGAAAAAGGAGGTATACCGACGATGGCGGCCAGCAGACTTCAAAGATGGGCGGTTATTTTATCGGGCTACAATTATAACATTGAATACGTAGCTACGGATAAAAATTGTGCAGATGCATTGTCAAGGCTGCCGGTGGGAAGGCAGAACAGGGATCATGAGGAAAAGACCTATGTAAACTTCGTGCAAGATTTTTTACCGGTTACTTGTGATCAAGTTAGTAAAAAAATTAAAACGGACAGCCAGTTAAGACGTGTAGCAATGTTTTTACAATCAGGTTGGCCCAGCGACTGTAAAGACAAGGAATTACAACCATATTTTACAAGACGCAACGAACTATACCTGGATGCAAATTGCATCATGTGGGGGTATCGCATGGTTATTCCAACAGAGTTTCGAGAATATCTATTGCGAGAACTACATGTGGGACATATGGGAGTGGTCAAAATGAAAACCTTGGCAAGAAGCTATGTGTGGTGGCCAGGTATAGATGCAGAGATAGAAAAAACATGCCGAGAATGTAATGTTTGCGCGGCGGAAGCAACGGCACCACCACGAGCCCCGCCACAGCCATGGCAGTATAGTACGGAACCATGGAGACGATTACATGTGGACTTTTTGGGACCTTTTCAAGGTAAAACTTTCTTGGTGGTGGTGGATTCATCCACAAAGTGGATAGAGGCATTCCAGATGACACGAACCACGGCAGGAGAAGTAATAAAGAACTTACGAGAATTGTTTGCACGATTCGGGTTACCAAAACAAGTGGTATCAGATAATGGGCCACCATTTTCAAGTAGTGAATTAGCGGGTTTCATGAAAAACAATGGTATTGTCCATATTTTTGCACCTGTTTACCACCCGGCATCAAATGGAGCGGCGGAGAATGCCGTCAAGCTGTGTAAGAAAGCAATGAAGAAAGCAATAAGGGAAAAAAGTGACATCAATGTTGCTTTACAGACTTACCTTTTAATATATCGAAATTCCACCCACAGTACTACGGGGGAGGCGCCGGCCATGTTGCTGATGCGGAGAAGACTGCGTACACGATTAGATCTTCTACGAATGGAAGGTGCAGATAGTCCAATAGAGCATAGGGTACACGAAGAACAACGTAAACAAGTGGAAAATGCCGGAGGGGTGCCGCGCGAATTTGGAGTAGGAGAAGGTGTGTGGGCAAGGGAATTTGGTGGAGGTGAGAAATGGGTAGGGGGTCAAATCAAAGAAAAATTAGGGTCACGGTTGTATGTAGTAGCTAACGAAAGCGGTCCACCTATCAAACGTCATATAGATCACCTAAGATCCAATCCACGTTTGTCTCTAAATACGAGTAAGAGTCCAGTCGGAGGCGACCGGGGTGATGGGAGCGTACGTAACGGGGATGTCAATGAATCTTCATTGTCTGTCGATACCGAGTGCCGGACTCCTGTCCACCTAACGCCACGGACTAGGGTCGCGACACCAGACAAGGTCACGCCCGCACCACCGCCAGTGAACACCGAAGAGTCCATACCTAAACGAGTTAGGAAACCGGTCGAACGCTATGGCGACCTGGTTTATTATTAGTTATAAGTTAAAGTTCTTTTGTTTATTCGTTGTTTATATACTACGGAGTTATTCTAGATTAAGTGGTAGAGTGTTATGTTTGTGCTATGAATATAATGTCAGGCACTTTCATATTTTCATATATTGAAGGTAGTGTTTGGTGGCGGGTAGAATAATGTTCTTTGTGTCAGAATAAATAGTTGTTGGAACGAACGTGTATTTTTATTGCTTAGTCAAATATCTTTAATAACCGTGATTACACAGTGTTGAGACTACATACATAATATATATCACCTCTCTATATTAGGTCGGAACCTAAAACACGAATTCCTCATCACGGGGCACTGTTATTTATTATACGTCGAGGTTGTACATACATACCACAATCTGAAATGCAATTCAGTACACGGTTGCAAGTTTTGAAATTACTCGCTAAGCGGTTATTGAATCTGATAGTGGAAAATACAAGCTTACGTTGAGGCGAAGTCAATTTCAGGTAAATTGACAAATCAACGTAAAAGCGGAACCTATAAATATCTACCACAGTCTGCAGCGTAGCCGATATTAAACTTGGAAATAGTAGTTACATTTACTGCCCGCGGAATTGCCAGAGGACTTTTAGCTTTCCTTGGGGAAAGCTTCGTAAACTTCGGAAACCTTGCAACGGCGGGGCAACAACGTATATTCTATTATGTACCCGAGGAACATAAAAATACAACAAATCCGAATCCGCTTGAGAAACAAAGAATCCTCGTGAGAAACAATGGATAGAATCTAAAATGTCCTCTAGTCTTGACTGTTTTGGTACCGTTTTATGTTTAAAGTTTATCTACCTATTTCTAATAAAAATATATTCCTTGCTATGCGGAAAACATAATTCTTAGGTCGCAGGACAATATTATTTTCCTTAAGAGGAAATAGAGATTGTCTTGAATAAGAATAATATAATTTATTTTATAATCACGATTACGTAAATCAAGAATAAATTCTTAGGCCAATTAATTCTTTACATAAATAATTACTATTTATTTAATAGCCTGTAATGTCCTATTGCTGGGTAAAGGCCTCCCCCCAACCCTTCCACTCAGGCCAAGTAACATAACATAGTTTTAATTTTTGTGTAACAGGGATTTTTGATTTGATTAAAAAATTATATCTTCTTTGTGGTTAGTTCCAACTGACTGTAACTTCATAAAGTACCTGTATTTTACCATCCGGATGAGAAATTGAGAATGCTTCATAACACCGTGAAAGTTGTAGGCAAATGTTCATATTTGCCTAGATTTGTGAAAACAAAGACTGCTTACACGAGTGGGTTCATCTTATAAAGGGCTAGGTATACTACTGGTGTAGTATAAAATATGTGACCTGAACTTTGTCGGACAGCTCAGAAATAACGTCACGAATCAATGTTACCTATTCCGTATTCGGATAGCGTACTGCGGAGCAGTAGCATCCGGGAATGAAATAATGAAATTATTGGTTAGGTACGTTAGAATACGTTACGATGTAAAGAAATACGATTGGTAGGTAGTAGGTAATGCGCTTGTTGCATATTTATAATTTTAAAATAACGGGTACAGTAAGCCGAAAGGAGTTATGCGGTTCAGTATCAGTATAACTGAAAAACTTTTGGTAACGAGTTGGCGATTGAAAAATAAATCAACGTCTCATACAAATTGATAAACTGGTCCTTATAGGTAAAATGTATGGAAAGTCGTAATTTTAAACTATATATACTAGTAGTAAAGTTGTAGAACAAAAGTTATTCTATAGGCAACCTCTATTACTCGTAGGTAGCGACACTGAATACACACCGCGAGGTAGATGTATAAATTGAGTTGTATGTCTATATTTGTCTTTAATTACGTCATAAAAGAAACAGTCAATTAATATAAAATAACTTACAAGTCAATATTATCAATAGTACTACAACTAATAAAATAGGAGGCTCATCAAATACAATAATTCCAAGGAACATCAGGGGTATGTCGATTTGATTTAAATATCCAGGAGGTAACACCCGTTTGACTCATCAATCAAAGTGACATATTAGGTAAATAGGTTAGGTGAACATGGTAGATCGCACATCGCTCGGGTCGCGTGACCGGCTGTCGATCGGAACAGCTATCAGGAAGCGGAACCCACCTCGGCCGATATGAGCTGGATTAGCTGTTTACGGCACGTAACACTCGTGTTTATGGCCGCGAGAGGAATGTCTTCATGTGGGTTATACTGCCACACTGACATGCTAATGTGATTGTTTCTTAGAATTAAGGGGAGCGAAGAGAGCTGGTAAATCAATACAGGTGCAATACACATCTTAATTCCTTGACTGTTGATTAAAGGTATTGTGAATCGAGAACCAAAAATCTAGTTCTCGCCTAAAGAAAGAATGATGAATGAAGGAAAGTCTCACTTCTATACTGTTAGCCATATAGGTACCTAGTTAAACCTCACTTTCCTTAAACCGTGTTAAACCTTTCACACCTCGTTAAAAACGTTAAGCTAAAAAGGGACGGAAGGCTTACATCATGGAATCGCTTTAAATCACGTTTATGACTAACCGTCTCCTATTTTTTTTTTCGTAAATCGCGGTTTCAACTTGTGTTCCGACCATTTTATCGCAGCGAGCTGATATTTCCCGAGGATGTTAAAATATATAGCTACGGGCAACAACCGGGAAACACAATGCGGTTCTTTAAACTGTTATATATGTGATGTAATATTTTAACTCAAACTAAAATATACAATAAACTAATTAAATTAACTGAAAACTACGAAAGAATATAAATTTTAATGGTTATGAAATGTGTACTTGACTTACACAAAGCCCGCTTTTAGTTTCCGTGTAAGGTTTAGGCCAACTTTAGAACCACCTAACCAAGTTACGAAATACGATACGTAAATATATAATGTTTTACATATTGCCTCACGAACATTATTTTATGTAAAGAAAGAATTTATTCAAAAACTAATGTTATGTTGTGTATATTCTTTGGTTTCCGTAAGGGTTAACGATTCTCTAACGTTATGCTGGTAGAAAAATAAAAATAGTTTACGCCTTCACGTCAAGGCTGTTACATTATTCATAAAAAAATTCATCTACCACCTAGAACCGTCTCAGTTTCATTTCAAATGTCTTGTCGTTTCCGAATAAAACGAAGCAAAAAGAGTTGTGTCTCTCTCGGAGCGGACGTTCTCAGAATTTCGTTACTTTTTGTTCCATAAGATAGAATATAATATCTCCCGACATGTAGGGGTGCTATAAAACTTCTGCTCATGAGCTAATTTCAAAGATGTTGGAGGCAATAACTCTTCGCTCCACCCAAGAGACTCGGATTTACATTGAGGAGCTCGCGATATTTGCTAAATCGTGTCGTGGGTTAACGCCTTAGAGCATACAGAATGGAGACGATTATGAAAACACGCACAAATATATCTATTATTTTTATCAGCTAGAACCAGTCGGCAACTGTGTTCCTTTCGCCGATATACTTACATGCTGTATGCAAGAACAATCACTGGCATAAACAGGCAAGGCCAGAGTCTCTCGGCATCTCTCTTCTGAATGCTCTAAGGTTAACGCGCTTAAACTTGAGTAATTTGCGAGAGGAGTGAGCACGAGAGCTCTTACCCCCTTATGTAGGTCAGCTGAATGAAATATAGCCCCACCTTACTGTGAACCTCGCCATTATCCATTATTATAATGACTTAACGACCTTTAGTCTGGATTTCAGAGCTAAATTAGTGCTCAACGTAGGATTAAATTTCGATAACGAGCCACATTTCATTATTTTCGCTGAATGTACATTTACAAATGTACATTAGTAGTCCGATAAGTTATGGTATACATACATGTGACCGTATATAATAGCGTATATTAGTCGTACTTGTAGCAGGTTAGTTAGATACTCCATAAAGGATCTATTACGATAAGTGGGAAAGTACCTACTTGAACGATAGGTTTTTGGTTAAGTAGGTGTAAACGGCACGACACATGGAATAAAGCATAAAGCGCTATGCACGCCAATATTAGTCGCCTCTAAGCGAGGCGTCCCGCTCGCTCTTACGCGACGTATCATATGAACAACAGTGCCAGTTGCATTTAGGATTATACAGGATTCGACTTATTGATAGCTACAGAATTAGCTACATTGAGTCTACTTCACTGTTAATTTACTTAATAAACTTTATATAAAGTTTGTTTGAGTACGAGTGTACGGACAACAGCAGATCAATGGTAACACTTGTAGTACGATTTTAAATCTTACGACGTAGTTATAAGAACGGTCCAAAGTCCGAAGTGTTACACTTTATCTGCTGTTAGCGTACATTCAAAAATCAAGCGAGATTGTTCAATAAAAATCATCACACGCGACTTATTCACTTTATGTTTCTAATTACTAATTTTACTCCAAATTAAGTCATTCGGCTCACCGTAATAGACAAGGAGGAGGCAATACATCAAATACGTACTCTCTGCTGTAGATAGGCACACTTCAGCCAAGATCAAGACGAGAATTAGTTCCAAATTGAGCCTATAAAGTGCGATTGGATCTGTTTCACGTCGGCTTGTCCTATCTAGAGACTCGATCGTTTTGCGACACGAATTTCTTGAACTCTACCATCGTACATTCTGATTGTGTAGAGGTGAGGGAACGAGACGAGGTCGCAACTTCTAATTTAAGGCGGTATTTCAGGACCGTATTCATGCAAAAGTAAGTCAGCAGTTGCGTAGCTATTTGTAGCTTATTTTATACGTAGTTTTTGGTAATATTGGTAGAAGAAGGTCGAACGTATACGAGTGTCAAAACATTATTTATTAGTATAAATAAGTGCGATAATTTAGTATTTCCACGGATATGTGATATGGGATGCTTCAAGATCCTTTTGCGAGTTTTTACAATACAATGGCATCCACAGAATACCATTTATAGGCATTTTGAACCATACTAATACAATTATTTGACTATTAACTGTCAATAGGTTTTGTCGGCCAACGATAGCCGTAGCTAAACCTTTATCATTACAAGCCTAACTTAATACAAGAGTCAAGACACTTAATTTCGCAATCACTCAAACAAAAGTACCCACCACAATATATATTATAGCACTGTCCAAACAAAAGGAAATGCCACCGAGTATAAACTCTACTAGATATTTCAACTAATAAAAGAGTTTAACTGTGCTCGTCCCCCGCTCCACACCTCGCCTGACCTACTTACCTGACATTTATAGCAAACAGGTGATGACGCTTTATTGCAACTAAAATAAACTATCCATTTATGATTTATGTTACGGTGGGTAAGACCACTTTTACTTGCTTTATTACCTTTTAGTAATGCGCTATGCCAGAACAGGCACTTTAAAACCGAGTCGCTTTACGCTTAACGTCCATGTCGAATGTTGGAAGTTTATACAAGGCAGCTAGTGCACTTTCAAAAGGTATATTATATTCGTAGATCAGGTTAATGTTACCTATTCACAACTTTTGTATACTCAGCTTCACTGCTAAGCCGAACCGGTACGTAATAAATAAAATATAGTGAAACTATATGGTTTATTTATTATAATATCCTAATACTCTTGATGTCTAATACAGATATATCAGATTTTAGTTTTATAAATATTTTTTTATTTAAGTAACAGCTGTCGTCAAATAGCCAATTCACAAAAAACTCTACGATCGAGCACGATTAAGTAGGTAACCAGGAAAGTACACATTCGAAAGAAAATCTTCAAAAAGTTTGATGAAATGTTCAATAAAGAAATCCAATTTGTTTGTTTGCATGGTAAAATCTAAACTTATCTCCTTATACCGGGCTTTTGTCGTCAGGGGGTTACGAAGTCAATTATCTGGCATCATCCCCTAATCTACATTATGCCTGTCTCGTCCGTGCAAGACGATAAGAATTTCTGAGGGCTGCGGCTGTTTGTGCTGCTTTCGGTAAAATAATGTTGTCAGTCTTATCACGACTATATAACTTCAGAGGACAAATTATTAAAATGTCTGTATTTCGTTCACTTAATCATGCCAAAATATAACAAAAAGAACTAATTCTACATTATACTTTTTTGCACACAAAATTATTACAAGATAATACTTACATGATAATGTATGTACATTGGTCGAGCTAATCTCTAATAAAGAGATTTCTTCCAGTCTGGCTTGTCCGGGATCGAGAGAATATAATTTATGATACAATAGACATACATATGTGTACAATATATAACTAATGATATCAAAGTGGGATGTATAAATTTAATAATATATATAATAACTTAAATTTACTTAATTACAAACTTAATTTATTAATTATAAATAAAACCCTATCTACAGAACAGAACGTACCTTTACGAAAAATAGACTTCGGAGATCAAGACAATATTGTTTTTCGTATAAGCACCTAAAAGGAATTTTATCAGTGTTACAATAATACTCGTATTAAGTACAGTAGATTTTTTTATTAAAGAGTTTATTCGTGATTTAATGAGATAACTAAACAATATTATTCTATTTAGGAGTTGTCTTGATCTTAGTTTTGTTTTTTATCCTTGTAACAACTACAGAACCAAAAAAAACTCATTATCGTTAAGTGTACGAGTATTTCAGAACCATTAAATTATTTGCAAGCTCTCGCCACTAACATTTAAACATAAAAGGGAAGGTACGCTTATTCCCTGTGGTTTGTTCCTAACTAATGTTGCCATGTCAAACAGAACAACGGACTGTAAGCAGACAAAACAAAAACACGGGGAAAAGACATAAACAAAAATGTACACGCAGAATCCTCACCTGATTTCCCACGCTTACGTCGGGAGTTAACCATTATGTAAATATTTACCTTACATGGTGAACCAACTCTATAGATATACGAATAGGTACGAGCGAATCGCGTGAACGAACACAGTAAAGTGAAATTCATATAAATGTCACTTTGAATTGAACACTTACATACGAAATTTTTCACAGATGAAATTGTAGCACCGTATCGGTCTTGAGCGGTAAAGGGAAATCCTGGATTTTAAGGTTCTAACTTCTAGCCTTCTATTCTTATTTAAATTATATCTTGTATTTAAATTATTTCACGAAATTGAATTTAAATTTGTACCTACTGTATTCTTCGTTTAGATAATGAAATGACTGAGCTCAAAAAATCTTGGTGGTGCATTTACCAAGGTATCTTTACTAGTAGGAAGGAATAAATGGAAATTTGCAGATAACGCCGTGAATATAAAATGGGTAGGCAACCTGTAAGGTAAGTCTAGATTGTAACATGTTCGGAGTATAGCGTGTTACAACGGGCACTCAATACAAAATGCGTTTAGAATCTTAGTAATAGCCTTCAAATATTTTAATCTGCATTTGTAACGCAAGTCTCACTGGTATAATATATGTTGCCTACGTGTATCAAAGAATGTAACTATGTATTTTACTACACAAAATAAGTAACTACGATAATTCCAAAAAAAGTACATCATGTCACTGAACACTGTTGTTTTGACAAATGTTTATCCGAGAGGTTAAACGAGACTAGAGCTACAATAGTATCATTTGAATATTATATTACACAAACACGTATACTCAAATAGTAGTAGATATAGTTTTTGTTAGAACCTTCTAGTCTGTTAGTATGATATCTTAATGCACGAGCTCCCAGTGTCAATTTAATAGTCTACATGGATCGCCAGTACCCGTACGTAGGTAATGTTACACAGTAGACTGGATACATTGTAAGTGCGACGTATAGCTCTCCCGAGACTTGCCGTAACTCCACCGCGATGTACGACTTACACATTTAAAAGTATCATGTGTCTCATTTTTAATGTATACCCTATATCCAACACAGTTGCATTCGAATTCGCGACTGTTTTCTCAGCCAGTAATGTTACACAGTCGGACACGAGGAACAAGACACATTATAAGTGCTGGGTACGAGTCGCCAGGGAATTTGAGTTGCATGATGCATCCTACGAACTGTTGTTGACATTTTTAACACAAAATTTCATTTTTAATACAACAGTTGTTACAATTGGAAATCAAAATTTACTTCCACCATAGCACTGAAACAAGATGAAAATTTAACGAGGTTAAATTAAACTAATGTTTGACCTGTCGTTGCTTAAACTCCTGTAATTTTTCTTCCTGTAATTTAATAGGAAGATCAGTACGAAATATGGGAATTTTTTAGGTTATTATAACAATATTGTCTTCGGTTAGCTATTTATTTTCAGAATAATAACAGTTTAGATTCACTGTCGGTACTATACGACGAGTACGCGTATGCTACGTACGCGTAGCACGTGCGTAGAGGCGCGTAGACACGCTAGACTCGCGTTTAAATTGATTCATTGCATGTTTTTCCGACTCAGTCCGACCGTTCACCGTAATACACACCTATATCATCGACTACCAGTTACATTAGATACTACTAGATCCTGCCATTTTGATAAATATCCCACCCCATCCCACTCCCACTAATATATAAATGCGAAAGTTTGTATGGATGGATGGATATTTGTTGCTCTTTCACGCAAGAACTAAGAAATTTTAATGAAACTTTACAATAATATAGCTCATAAATCAGAATAACACATAGGCTATAATTTATAAAGATCCTGCGCAGACGAAGTAGCGGGCAGAAGCTAGTAATACAATATGGAAAATAGTATACCTACATATAATTTAAAGTTTGTGAAAGAAAGAGATGCGATATTTATCATTTATCATTATGGACGTGGTGGAGAGTTTTATTTATTTTATTACATTAGTATAGTAGGTACTCATTGAAGACAATACATTTAATATCAAAATAATAAAAATAGTGGTAAATTGTGGACCACGTAAAATAAATAATAATAAAATAACTAGTAAAACTAATAAAAGAATGACCCCACCAATCTTCCAGTTTTAAATGACTCCCGTATCATTGACTTGCATAATTATTCAATTAGTCAAGTAGCCTAAATAATTTGCCCGAAAGGGGTACAGTAAATAAATTAGCTGTGACATCACAGTTTGACCCTCTTCGGCGTTCGAAGGGAATGAAAGAGTGACGGGTTGGATTAACCTTGTGTTCATATCTAAGGTTATATTTACTAGGTATTGTAGCCGAGTCGGAGAGGGTTCGTATGTTATACGCTTAGAAGGATATTAGTTTCCTGATTATTTCTAAATATACAGAATTCCCTAAAATTCGTTAACTATGTGATTCATTATACATTTTCTGGCTTCATGTCCCATGGGAAAAGCTAATGTTTCTCGTTGCGCTATCAGTGTGCAATGAGAGATTAAAATATCCCATGGCACTAATAGAGGATAAACGGATAATTTCACGTCACTTCATATTGTAATATACCAGATACCTCTATCATAATTAAAAGGCAATAAGCTAAGTACCTATCGTAATTGTAACAATTGTTGAGAAAACTATGTGATTTGTATTAAAAAACATCGTAAAGAAGAATTTTCCTTGGTCTAATGCTGATATTATAGGAAGTCACTCAATAGTCGTTACTAGTCAACAGTCTCAACGACCCACGCCATCATGGAGTCCCGTTGGGCGAGCTTTCAGTTTTTTCAATTCAAAATGGCACCGATACAAACCGCGATCATAAATTACCTAAATGTACTTCACAGTACGCAAATCTAGAAGTTTCGTGCGAAGCGGTGCCTTTTACACGACATTCCTTATTTATGGGCGCGCACGCTCGCCCCACTTTACGGATGGACGCCAAATGAAGGCATAGCACACCATTTATTTGAGAATTTCGCAAACGCGAGTAGATACCTGACATAGCTGTAGGTAATAGGGATTTTACAGTCAATCAAATAGTAAATATTTAGGTACAATACTCTTGTCCTACTCCTAATCGATTGCATAAAATATAAGTCGTATAGGTATATATATCTATATGTACTTATGTAAAAGTAGGTACGATAAATTTTCATTTTGTTATATAAAAAAATTATTAGTACTATTCTGACTCGGGAGTCGATCTCCGCAAATCGACTTTTAACATAAAATTTTCGAGTGCATTGTAGTGTGTAGTGCAGTCGAAATCCAATCTTTCTGTTCCTGATTATATGTATATCATAGCTATCTTATTAATCAATTCACCAAATACCCATTAATTTCAGATTTAGCTTCCTTAAGCCATTAATCATTGGTAACAAAGCCATGTTCCCATATTAAAAAGGTTGTGTCCACACTGGTGCGACGTGACGGAGTGACGGATCAACATTCAACAGGAAGGCAGCCCGATATTAATTTCACATGCCCTGGCGAGGGATTAAAAATGTATCGCCGTTCATCCGTCATCACACGGACATAAACTCCTGCTAGAATATTCCGGGGCTCCAACTCTACGGGGACAAGAGGCATGAAGCGAATAAAGTCACGGGAGCGATAGGGTTCGAAATTTTCTTTTAATATTTATTAATTTTAGGATCATTTCTACTCACAAATGATACTACGGTAAGTGGCTAGTTATTCTTCTTATGAAATCTTACGAAGTCTCATTTGCCAATAATGTCTGTATTAGTAACTAAAACTGCTCTCGCGTCATTGCTAGAATTTTACATCATAGTAAACAACGATATAGTACAACATTATTGATAACCTTTACTGATACCTTGTAATAGATATGACCGACTTATATTAAATTTACAGTATAGGCACAATAACGAATAGTGCCTATGTGGTAAGGTCAGTGTGCTTTTATTTCTTCTTTTCCTCGCACATGCCGGTTATTTCAGATCCTTCAAGATATGACGACTAAGTTTCGTGGAGCTTAGTGAGGTGAGGTCGTCAAAGCTTTTTCTACGCACCCTACCGTCAAAGCGCTCGCTACTGCATTCTTAATTCACTGCCATTTCCAGAGTAATTAACTATTTGCGAATGAAAAATACAGTATCACCGTGTGTCAGCTGTGTTTACCTGCGGTTTAATAGGTATACTGTGGTGTGACGACCACCCAGTGATTAATTATTCCTTTGCGCTAATAGCTGACCAAGTGTGAGGACAATATTAGTATGACGTCGTCCCTTTTACACCTTACCTTACGGACAATTTATAAATATGAATTAACTATTGGCACTACCTATACAAAAAAATCGTGTTTGTATACTTATGTATCAAGTTTTTAATTTATTGAAAGGAGTGTAAATTATAGATCCATTTATATTCAAAGATAAATAATAACAAAATGTTATGGCAACACACGTTGAAACGTGATCGATATTAACAGTATCACCCCTCCATCCCTTTTAAATTTACGTAGCGAGTAGGTAGAAAATGTATTCACGGTGAATATATTCCGTATTGTTACAGGCTAATTGAGCTGTACAGCGATACCTCTCTCTATCATGCTCGAGGCTCTCTGACACACAAGGGTGCCTAGACTGGGGCTAAAATTACCTACCTGGACGAGGCAAGAAAGCTCGCGTATATTTAGTGAGAAAAAAAATTATAATAATAAGTTAGTTTTTAGTCATTTTATTATTTTAGGTTATAATTTAATGTAATTTTATAAATAATATGATTATTATATTACTTATCTATTTTTATGTCCCTAAGAATATAATAATTTAGGAGATTTATTTTCAATATAACTGCATCAATTAATGTTTATATTATTTGTGTGTTAAGCTAAATTTACAACTTCCTAATTAATTCAAAAAAAATATTTTTTATTTTATTTTATTCAGGATAACAAATAATTACACAATGTGCCTTATATAAAAGTAAGATACTTAATAATACTTAGTAATTGTGCAACCAGCATCGTCATCCACAACATAATTTTAAAAAGGTAGGTACCTAGTTGACAGTAACACTAATTATGATTCATAATACAGATACATTGTTACAGCAAAAACCTGGATGTGGTATTACAATAATTTGTTTGAAAGTGCTTTAAATACCTGTTTCTTAATCAAACCGGGGGACAGATTGAAAATATCAACATCATAAAGATATGTGTTATAAGTATTACGCATGCGCCACAGAGGAGATTGGACTTGCAAGGCTTGAGCGCAAACAAGCGATGAGGACATGTATCTCTAATACGTTGAGAACTAGATGGTGTGCAATAACAAATTTGATTAACAATGTCTGGGCAATCTAGATTATTGAACATCAAATTGTAAAGTAGCATTGAATCCAGGAGCAACCTTCTCACCTTAATTGTAGGCAGATTGAATTTCGACAAAGAATTATTATATGATGATCGTGAGCGGAGACATCTGTAATTTACCGCGCGTAGATACTTACGTTGTACTATCTCAATTTAATCATTATATTTCTCATATAGCGGGTTCCAAATGTTGACGCCGTATTCGAGTTGTGATCTTATCAATGTTTTGAATAGATAAATATATGTGCTAGGAAGCTTGAAATTTACACAAGATGTGAAAATCTATTATCATACTTGTATAAATACTTATATTAATTTAATTTTACATTTTATTTGTTGTAAAAGTTTTGATACTGTTACGCCCGGGCCTAAGAGGACGGCGTAGCGCTACGAGAAGAGTCGCAGACTTTTCGAGTGCCGAGTTTTCTGGGAGTTTCTGGAAAGTTCCATAATGTTCCAGAAACTTCCATGGGGTTCTCGATACTTCTCGAAGCCTCCGGAAAGCCCCAGAACATTTCAGAAAAGTGTCGAACGTTCTGGAAGGTCATAGATCGCCATCGAAGATTCCAGAAAGGCATCGAAGGGTGACCTAGGTAGATGTCATAAGGACAGGTTTAGGTCAGGAACTTTCTGGAATCGAGGTTTCTGGAATGGTGTGACAAGGACGGGTAATCGACACTGGGGTATAAAAGGAGCTTGCGACCGGCCGTGGGGAGAGTTCACTTGGAACAGCGATACGAGTTACATCGGAGCGACTTCGGAAGCGACAGTTAAATCATTAATTCAGTTGTGTTAATTAGTGTTCAGTGAGTTAGTAGTGCATTTTTGGATTCTAGTTGTTTGTAAATTCAGTTTAATTCACCAATAAATTCATTGTGTCTGGTTACTCGGTTTTGGCATCTTTTATCCTTTACGTACCCACCCCCGGAACGTAACATTTGGTGTCAGAAGTGGGATAAAAGTTCTGCTGATGCTGGGGGACTACACGGTGAATTTTGGAGGTGGTGAGTCATCAAGCATACATGCGGTCGTGCGCCAGATGCAGGAGGACTTCAATCGGCGCCAAGAGGAACAGGCTCGTTGTCAGCGAGAGTACGCGCGCCGCCATGAGGATCTGTTGCTGAGGATTTTGCTGGCTATCGAGAAGAGCAACGAGAAAGCTCGAGAAACACCATATGAGGCAGAGAAGAAAATCCTCTACTATGAAAGGAAAATTCGGGAATATGAGAAGAAAATTGGAGACCTGGAAAAACAGATCGTTGACATCATGGAAACAGTCAAGACCACCGTGACTGACAGAATGTTCGAGATACCTCCCTTCGATGGTAAGGTCCCGTGGGATGCATTCAAGATCCAGTTTGACTGCATGATGGAAGCTAATAAGTGGACCAAGAAGCAGGCAACAGCAGGTTTGGCACTGGCACTTCACGATGGAGCTTTAAAGGTCCTGGAAACGGTTGGTGGTGAAGTTACCTACGACCGTCTTCGAGATGCTCTGGAGTTACGGTATGGAGATAAACATCGGGAACTCTTTTATCAAGCTCGGTTAAAGGAACGCAGCCAAAGGGCGGATGAGACATTGCAGCAGTGGGCTTTGGAGACGCAGAGATTGGTGCGTAAAGCTCACCAGTCACTTTCGGCTGACACCGTGGACAGGCTGATATTGGATCATTTTATCGATGGTATCCGTGACTTCGATGTGAGAGCAGCTGTGCGGTTGAGTCGCCCCAAATCATTGGAGGACGCTGTGGCTCGTGCTTTAAAAGTGGAGAGTGTCCGCTGGAGCCTTCGAGACAATCGAACAAGGGACGCTGAAGGGAAGGAGAGTCAAGAGCAAGATTTTACTCCTCATTGTTACCATTGCGGAAAGCGAGGGCACATAAGATCTAGCTGCCCTAAACGGAGACTTCGCAGAGCTGATGATGGCTATGGATCATGGCGAAGGACACACGAGGATGGACAATCATTTTGCTCACAAGACTGTAACTATTGCTTCAAGCAGGAAATCAAGGAAATTCTTCATGACTTCAAAACGGATGGGAATAAGAGGAAGAAAGGAATTGACGGTGCTCGGGACGATCACGTTTTAGGAGGGGGCAGTGTTACGCCCGGGCCTAAGAGGACGGCGTAGCGCTACGAGAAGAGTCGCAGACTTTTCGAGTGCCGAGTTTTCTGGGAGTTTCTGGAAAGTTCCATAATGTTCCAGAAACTTCCATGGGGTTCTCGATACTTCTCGAAGCCTCCGGAAAGCCCCAGAACATTTCAGAAAAGTGTCGAACGTTCTGGAAGGTCATAGATCGCCATCGAAGATTCCAGAAAGGCATCGAAGGGTGACCTAGGTAGATGTCATAAGGACAGGTTTAGGTCAGGAACTTTCTGGAATCGAGGTTTCTGGAATGGTGTGACAAGGACGGGTAATCGACACTGGGGTATAAAAGGAGCTTGCGACCGGCCGTGGGGAGAGTTCACTTGGAACAGCGATACGAGTTACATCGGAGCGACTTCGGAAGCGACAGTTAAATCATTAATTCAGTTGTGTTAATTAGTGTTCAGTGAGTTAGTAGTGCATTTTTGGATTCTAGTTGTTTGTAAATTCAGTTTAATTCACCAATAAATTCATTGTGTCTGGTTACTCGGTTTTGGCATCTTTTATCCTTTACGTACCCACCCCCGGAACGTAACAATACGTTTCTATTTTGCCTCAATTAAAGAGTAAACCAATAACCATTTTTCCACTTTCTTCAACTTTTAACCTTCTCGAAATGATTAATTTAAAAACAACATGTTGCGACATTGTGTCAAGTGAAATATTCAGAGATCGATAGGCGGGATCAAATGATTACTGATAGTCTGCCAACCCTAACCTATACCAAGAGTATACCAAAGTATAACTCCGACCCTCGGCTCGGCCGACCGTTAAGTGACTTTTCCACTTGGTTGATTCAGTCCGAAATCTAAATGGACTTAAACGTTTTGAATATCTGTCTGCAATTGATGGTCTACGCCTATTCAATCGCCAATTGATCTATAGGTTACCTTGGGGGTACTACTTCTAAAGACCCGCATTTTAAAGACACGTTCTTCTTCTTCTCATGTGGTTTAGTGACCAAAACTATTGTCAGAGTTGTTTTGGAACATTCTTTCAAAAAGCGTCCAGTACTCTAAACGAAAATCGTGATATTAATTGTCTGTGGTATTTTTTATATGTTCAGCTATCGATATATTATTCTAAAAAAATATATCATAGGTTTTTTTAAATGGTGATAAAATGTGTTATTTATACGTGTTACTTATATTTGCAAATTTATTTGTTTTTAGACATGGAACAAACAAAAGAAAGCGGAACCAACAAAATTGTGTGTTCAATTAGATAGCTTAGATAGCTTATAGATAGGCAATTGACGTCATACGGGGTGCGAGTGGGCTGTAGATGAGGGGGAGTCGTGGAATATGTAAATTTTCTGCGGTTGTTTTAAGTATTTATTCGAATCTCTGCTACAAAGTCACTACAATAAAGTAGTTGCCCTTGTTATTTAAATATCTGGGTATTTTGGATAGACGAAACCAACAAAGCCTCGTATCCACTAGGCAACATTTGACGCGCGATATGTTGCTCGACATGTTGCTCATCTGGTTGAACGGCAACGAAGAACTTGTGGATTTTTACCATTGGTCATGTTGCGCACCAGCTGGCAACGTCGCGCGGTAATTGTTGTGCAACGTTGCCGATCTCGTTGAGCGTCACGTGTTGCGCGTCAATTGTTGCCGAGTGGATACGAGGCTTTTTGCGATAGGATACATTATGCTGGTTGAAATTATAAAGATCATGAAATGAGAGAAAAAACAGCTGAATTTACGCGCGAGCTTACAGCCTTCCAATCAGTGTCGCAACTAAAGACTGGGCGAGCTTCGTGTTTCAGCCATCTTGGTTGAATACGCGGTGATTTTAGTTTCATTCATAGCCGTTCCGCATAGATATTCTAGTTACGGTCGCTATGTTTGACTTGGGACTCTCTGTGTTTGCTCTGTCCGCGCAATCAGCGCTCAGACTTGTATATAAATACTTTGCGGTGGGCTAGTGGTAGATACGAGTATACTCCCAATCTAATCCGATTTGAGAGCCATACCTTAGCTTATGAACGATTAGCTAATTTGCCGGAAAGCAAATAATAAGAGTAATGAATATCGCGCTTCGGCCGCCTACGTAACCTGAGTTTCGTAACCAGTTACGAACGAGGAAAAGTGATTCTCGTACGTAACCGGTTACATACGAGGATCATTCTTTCTTTACTAGAAACCAGCCGCCATCCTAAGAAAGTGTAATAAATTCTTACTATAAGTTCTTGACTTACTTTCGCTAATGATATTGTTGGCCCATTTCTTCGATCTCACGTTTATAAAAACCTCCCACGCCGTCCTACCCCATGGCCTCTTGACTGGTAAGAAACAGGGAGCAGAGACGCTCTTTTGTATCGGAGAGCAACATCCATTTTAGTGTCCCTGAACCAGCTAAGTATGTTCTGGTTTCAAAATGGAATCAATATTTGACATAGATTATGTTATGGATGGTTATAACTTCGATTGTAACTTAAATACATTTATATTTGGCTCTCTAAGTGTTTCTATTTTCACATTCCAAGCATCACCCCAGGGACCGAGATGGATCGATTGACAACCTCATTTATGAAACTGGGCTTAGACACTAGCTAATTCGTTATATCTAATATAAACATCAATCATTCAGGTACATCACTCCGTCCATTCCTACGTCAATGGATTTAGTATTGGTATACACTCAGAGGATTCAATTATAATGCGTGAAACAGAAAACATTTTCATTGAAAACAAAATACAAAACTGCTGATATTTTTGTTTGCAAATTGGAAGCGGCGAATTAGTCTCGACTGAGCGAGCGTTTTGAATATTTTGCAAGTTCACAAGCTTGGCACTAGTTGCTCTGTCGCTAGTTGCTGAAGCTGAAATATAAAATACAATTTCAGACGTTGAATTTAGGACCTTGTCCGTACCTAATTACACTTTATTCTTCTTGAGTATTATAATAAATATGACGTCGGCGGGTGGACATATTTTGTACCTATTTGTAGCGTAACTACGGTTAGTAACTACGATACCTACATGTAGATACAATATGTCGGCGGCAATACGTGAAATATCGTCCATTGGCCATATTCAGGACTTTTACTACATAATTTAATGACGTCATCGCAAACGTATTGATAAGTACCTATTTGGGAGATTTAAAAAAAGGTAAGTTCCTATCCGTTACATTGTCATGTAGGTACGACGACGCATAAATATATGAATGACGTGACTGGAATTTATAGAATCATAAAACAATATTTAAATACAAAATACTTTGATGTCTAAAACTGACATGTAATTATATTCGACATATTGATTTATACACAAAATCTTAATGTGTGATAATATGTTTACATGAGTTTCCACATTCTGGCCAAAATGGTTCGTGACTCGACGTAAAAATAAAACCATGTTTTTTCCTAAAACTTTTCCGGATATTACGTTGACATTGTTGCGAAAGAAATGTGTCTAATTTCATCCGTTTCATTCTTTTGATTGATTGCCTGCTAATGTCAGATTAGTTAGATCCGTTTGGAACTCGTAAAATGGATAGAGAAAACGTTGGGCACTTTACCTACTTTTGAAATTATTTTTGTTGATAAATTGTTTCTTTGTCCGTTTATTGCAAGTACGTAGGATGTACCTACAATAATTTCCGATTTATTTAGGTAGGTACCAATATAGTAATATCATCTGTCTGGTAATAGGATTGTTTTGAAATTCTGTGTTGAGGATATACCTACTGTAAAGGTGTACGTAACTGGTACGAGTAGGTATGTATGATCACATGATACTTAATAAAAAAATATTTTTGATTGGAAGGTTTGCTTGCTAAACGTTACGAATAAATGAGTAGGTAGAACTGTCTAATACCACGCAATGTACCTATCCATCAATTACATTATTTATTTTAGATTGCCTACATTCTCCGTTTGAACATATTGTACTTTAATCGTTGCAAAAAGTAGTTCGTATAATTCAAATTAAGATAAAAGCGTAACAGGCATAAACTAAACGAACCAATCAGTTCCCCAGTTTAGATTTTCAGCCGACAAAAAGGAAACTGGACCGATGAATCGTGTGCCGCATCGCAAATAGAGGCCTGGCCGTCTGGCACCTCGATGGCAGAGGCCTAACACGACTAAACTATTTTGTATTTTCAGTGGTCAATTAACTGTCGTCTGTTTTCAGTGCAAACACGCAATTTTGATTAATTTTGGATAACAAGGTGATCCAACAAGGTTTCCGTTTTCCAACTAATTCCAAGTTTTTTAGAATAAAAACTATAGTGAGCCATTACTACAAATTATTATATATAAACGGATATCACTCACTTATATGTTGAAGTCGGCAATTAGACCGACAGTTTCGACCGATTTCGACGGTCTTTTCGTCAATTTCAACAGAGTACTTAGGGCCGTATCCGATGTTAGGAGTGTGAGTGAATGCAGAGTAGACGCAGTGAGTACATACTGCGTGACGGGACCTAATGTAAGTGGCGGTAACTCCCCGACAAGTGAGATCGGTCAACGAATCCAGCTACAGCCAACGAACGCACCGTCGTCGGCGAGACAAGTTATGTCGGAACGCGCCCAGAGGGCGCTGATCCGTAGTGCGCGAAGAAACGTCACCGGCCACGCGGGCGTGGCGCGCTCACCTTGAAAAAGACCGTTGAAATCGGTCTAAACTGTCGGTCTAATTGCCGACTTCAACATATAAGTGAGTGATATCCGTTTATATATAATAATTCCAAGTTGATCTCAACGCGAAAAAAACACGGTCTGTATCAACAACTTCTCTCAACGTAGTCAACGAACACGAAAGAGGGTTGATCAATTTGTTTCGCTCTTTTGACGTACTACACTCATTGACCACTAATCTCGTGATCATGGTTTCTGCAATAGCATCGTACTATCGGAACTTCAATCTTAAACACGTTTAACCCGTTTTGTTGTCCAAAATTGACAACAATTACTTTGCACCAGTCGAAAACGTACTTATCAGTTTTTTTTGTAACTGATACTAAATTGTTTTCGAAGAAAACAACCTTCGTTACTTTTCATTTGCCAACAGGTACAAAAATGTCCTGTATAATGGCAGTTATCAATTTTAGAGGTACCTACCCAAAGCCCTTCGTCTCATTTAATTTGTTGGCTTAGTCTGTTTTGTGGCTCCAGTTTGCACATCACTTCCTAAGCCGCAAGTACAAAGGTTTGCGAGTAACGAAGACTGGCACCTCGTTGTTCCTCCACAAAGGGTTATTCACTATTTAAAACAAAGAGAATAAAACTATGAATCATTCGTAAACAGAAGACTAAAATGGCTTACCTACCTATATTTCAGTCCATATATTTCAGTCCATGTTTCGGGCGACGTCCTTCGATTAAATTCATGCCTTCGATGTTCTTAGCCTACCTACATTAATAATTGAATTATTCACGATATAAAATGTATTGATCTTTTTTTACGGATGGTAAGTAAAGTACCGATAACCAGAAAAAATATTAGACAAATTTGTGCAATTTGTGCAGTCGACAGCACATCAAGTGTAACAATTTGGACTTTGGACCGTTCTTATTGTCTGTGTCATAAAAGTTGAAATCGTACTGCAAGTGTTGCCATTGATCTGCTTTCGACTGTACTATAACTAATTTTAATGGTTATGGTTACGGATGTACCATCCGTACATCCGTAAAAATCTTAAAAACCAATATGGCGTCTTACTTATTCTTATTATTATTATTTTAAGAATATCATAGGCTGACATTTAATTATTACTTACTATTATTTAATAAGATAAAAGAGAAATAACTTAGTCAACTTAGATAAATAAAAAATAATAGTAAGTAATAATTATTTAAAGTAGTTTAATATTATGTTTTCTTAATTTCTTGACTAAATAAGGAAACATCAAAACTAAACAAAACAGTGATACGTACATATCTAAGTGTAAATACGTGTACTAATTGTAAATACATTGGTAGTTACTTCAATTCCTGGGTTATTTACATACTCTCTTGACCGCAACTAGCCTCGAGCGTAAAAATTACGCATTTATGCATGCAATTTTCCAGCAAGCACCCTGCATTTTCTCCCGTAATAAATCAACAACTTTTGTTTAAAAATATTAATAGCTGGTAAACCTAGAGGTAGGTAGGTAGATCAAATTAACTCCACATTTTTATGTACCTACAATAACTTCTACGTAATATTATGGGTCTACGAGTAATTAATGAACGTTGGTAAAAGAAAAAATTAAAGTTTCATTTACAATATTTCCAAAGCAATATGTAAATCCCAGACTATAAATGAACATTATTATTATTATACTTGGATGGATCCATTACACTAATTATATTCGCCTTTTTGTTTTGTTTTTTAACTTTAGCGAACGTTATCCCAGTCCTATTATGCGAATGGCCGTGTGACACGAACACCCCTTGCAATAGTTATATTTATGTTTAAGTAATTATTAATGTTTATGACCCGGAGCCCGGAATGGAAGTGGAACTATTTTTGTTTACGACGCAGCTGCGGAAGTTTTCATGTTAAATATTCAGAGGTGATCTATCCCCTGAAGGGCAATTTACTAAACATTTTTAAACAAAATTGTCGCTTTACGATTTGATTACTTAGAGATATAGGCGCACACATACAACTGTAGAATTTCATTATTTTGTAGAGGTAACAAATTTCTACATAAATTAATACTATACTGAGTAGTTTAGTATTCCATGTTTAGGTAGTTTAATATAATATATAGGTATACATATTAGGTATAGATCGCTAAAATAGAGGGGAAGATTGATGGACGAAGAGGCGAGTTGGCGGAATGAGAGAGCCTCGCCTCAAAGGACTTAACATCAATAACTAGCAACCAAGAGCTAGTTCAAGACAGAAGCCGTAATTTGTGGTACCTAGAGGAACCTCGAAAAGAAGAAAATTATCGATCATAGGTGTGATTCTATCGTGGCCGCTAAACGTAATCCTAAACCTAAGCGAAACTGTCACTCATCATCTAAATCGCATAAGAATGAGCGGGAGCGCCTCGCTTAGCGACGATTTAAGTAACCGTAAGTAGGTACCTGAATACACTTTATTGCAGTATAATTACAGAATTAATTACATTAATGTGAAGCGTGTACAATTTAATTTATCATGCTACAATATATGGAATAGTCACAACTATCAAACAAACAGTTCTGCTGTTATTCATAAACCTAGTTAAATCTCACTTTCCTTAAATCGTGTTGCTATCCCTTTCACACTTCGTTAAAAAAGGTTAAGATAGAAAGGGACAGGAGGCCTAAACTGTGGAGTAACTTTAAATCACGTTTATGAATACACGCCTTCATGATTTACGCTAGACCCATCACCTTCATACCAATGTACTATGTACTTGCGAAAGCAAGCGTCGTAACATTTTCAATTCGGTTACACCAAAGTCACAAAAGTTCGGTAGTTGACTGTACCTATTCATATTTCCCAAGACACAATCACTGGTTGGTGGTCTTGTGATGGAGGTTATCACATTAGTCACTGCCTCGTGAATACGTCTTGCCATAGTCACGTAGTAAGACAATTGTGGGCGTAAATTGTATCTATCTGCGTCGGTGGACGGAATTCATGATCAGTGACGGTCGGAAATCCTGGAAACAGCATACGGTATTTGGCCGGAAGTCACAAATCTTGAGCTATAGGCTATACCAGAATCCCTAGGTATGAGCGTACCTAACCAAAATGATTATTAAAAACATCACCGTGGCGGAACGTCAGGCTCATCAGTTCTATGTTTTCTTTTCAGTTTATTGCAATACTTAGATTTGTATAGTACTCCTTTAACATGAAGCACTGCTGTACAAAGAAATAACTAGAATTATTATTTGTCACAGTATTGTAGACCTTTACCTACTACTAGGAAAAAGTTTTCGTTAAACATCGACTTAAATTATGTCCCACACATTACACCGGGTGTAAAATATAGAAATAAATTCTTTGGTAAAATAAAAAGGTTCATATCGTCAACGTTAATTTTTTTATTCTGCATCGTATACAAACAAATACCTAAAACTAACTCTAAAATATGTTAATTATAAATCTCGAAAAACTCGAACTTATTAATTGGAACTCACTGATGCTACCTACTCTCTAATATAATAAATTATATCTAGCGGTCTCGAATCCTGATGCCGCAAACCATGCGGTAGATATTGACCGGAATCTATAAAGCTAGCGCAGACACGTCATTCAAAGGCCGTAAAGTTTATGAGAACTGGAGCACAATTTACGACAAGTCTATATTTTTAGTATCTACCAGAAGTGATGATCAAATTTTTATAGGCAATATTATCATTTCCTTTCGTAGTTCATCGCATACTGCTAAAGAACTTATCTTATATCGGCTTATTGCCCGTGGTACACCCAGGTGAACCACGGGAAATTATTTCTTATAAAGTTATACTGGAGCAAAACCTAATCCCAACTTGCACCAATGTGAGTTAAATTTTATTTTATTTTCTTTTCTTTATTAGGGAAAACTACAGCTATTTACAAGTAATAGGTCTTAAAAATATAATTATAACTAAGAAGAGCCAATTACAGTTTTCCACGAATTTACAGAAGCAAAGAACAAATTACAAATATTATACATATAGATAAATAGATAGATCATCACAGTTATATTGATAGGTGCATAAATTACTAATGATTAGGAGTTGTGTACAAATAAATAAATAAATAAATAAGTATAAATAATATATATTACGGCATACTATTATGATACTTAAATAAGACAAAAATGATTATAATACATACTACATAGAGGTATATATATATAATTATATATATATATATATATATATATATATATATATATATATATACATTGTTACTTAATTTAATTATAGTAAACATACTTAACAGTAACTTAAATTTAGTTGATCCACCTATGTTGACTGATTTTTATTTATGAATTTATTGCGTAATTTAGATTTGAATAGCTCCTTGGTGCCCACAAAGACCTAATATATTAAACCTAATATATTTAATTCGATAAGTATTTAATAGTTTAAATGTAGATGTACAAAATCATAGACAAGTAATTGGTTCAACTATCACAAAAGAAGCGGGGCTTAGTTGCAAAAACACTAAGCTCGCTAGTTGCAAAAGATGAAGCAAAATAATGAATGCTGAAACAAAAGTCTTAAGCTTTATTAAGTTGCTCTTAGTGGTGATCATGATATGACACGTCGCGGACTATTACTTCATTATAAGTTACTGTTTGTCTTGTCAGGCTTCACACAGGTTGTATATTTCTATAATAGAAATATGTAGGTATATACAACCTAATAATGCATGCCAAAAAGCTTAAACGTATACACAAAGTAAATTTTAAAACGAATCGTCGTCTGCAAAATTGAGACGCACCCACCTAATGTGAGAAGAAAAAATACGCAAACTCCTGCAAGAAAAACCTTAGCTGAATATATGGGTCCCGTAACACCTATTCTAATCCCTTCTCAGCAGAGGTTACATGTAGGTATGTTAATAAAGGCTGCAGCACAAGATATATTTGCATCCACAACAGATACGCGGAACGTAGGGAGACGTCTCAGAATATAGGTCGAGTATACCTCGCGCACGCTTTCACATAGACGCCGGAAAACGTCTGCTGTGAATCCACAAAAATATCCATTCATAGCACTGAATATAAAGCCAATGGAGAACTTGAACAACTAGGTACAACGGCTCTCACCCTAATATGGGCACACTTTCCACAGGAAAGCGTCCTTATACATTGAACGAGTCGAGTGATATATACTCGCTGTAATGTAAACGCCACAGAGTTCCTTCGATCCTAGTAAAGTTGACAGATCGAATTGAGGCTTACTGCGCAATAATAGGCTGTGGATGGCTAATGTTCGATGTGAATAATTTTAGCTACGCAAGGTCCTCTTCAGAGATAAACTTTTTTGTGCGACTTTTTAAGGAATAGCTCTCAAGTTGGCGGCCACCTGATTAGTGGTCATCGTCGCCTAGACATCTACAACTCCAAAAGAGTTGTCGGTGTCGCTGCCGCCCTGAAGTCAAAGATATATCTACCTAATGCCCCTTTACCGGAGGGTAAGGGCGTGCCCAGCAATGCTAATATATCGATATTTAACGGCAGAAACAGAGTGGTATATTTACATGTCCAGGCGGACTCTTCACAGCGTTCTCCATCCAGTGAATAAAAACTAATCATTAATCACACAACATCCTGACTAATCACACGATTTAATTTCGGTTTGGTTTCAACTATGTTGGAATATCTGTACTTAATTATACAGTTTTCAACACGTTATGCTTAACGGTATAGGTAGTTTTATTTTATTTTCATATCATGTTGATTGCAATCATTACGAAGAAAAAAAATTGCATGTCAATATGTCCTTGCCATGTTGCTGTTGATAATACTCGGTAACTAGTAATAACCAGTTGCTGTAAGTATAATATAACACGGAGTTAACAGTAAAGAAAAATGCAGTAATAAAAGTGTAGCTAGGTATTTGTGTGCGGTAGTGAAAAAGGTTTAGGTAGTACTCGGCGGAAGGGACATACCCTTATGACTCTCGAGGGTATCGCCTTAGATGTGTAGCCACCTGACTTTTTTTATTTCACATCTGTTTTTATTGTTATTGCTTTCCAAGATACATGTTTTGGACAAAATAAAGACAATATATTTGAAAGGCTTTAGCAATTTGCTCAAGGAAACCGTTCTCATAATCGCACCATAATTCATATAAGTACCTAGTTGCAACTCTAAAATAAGAACCGTTTGTTAATCCCAGCTTACGAAAGTGTGGATATTTGTTAGATAATTAACTAGGTACTTACATATTTATAATGTAGTTTACAGATGTATATAAAATACCGGAAAGAAGGCCACTTTTGCCACAGGAAACCATCCAACAACTAAGAAAAACTAAATCCTTGCAACCTCATCTATAATGTTTGCTTTACGTACGAGTATTATACAGATCCTAGGTGGCCGGGAAACCCTCATCCGGTAGTCATTCTCCACACAATAGACCAACCTGATCTGCGGTCAACCTAAAGCCCTATAAGCCAGTCAGGAGAACGGAAGGCATTGAGTCTACATTATAGATGAGGGCCGCGGAATGGGTCGAATTCTCCAACCAAATTGTGCGTAAGTTAGCGGTACCGTACCTATCTAGTTCTACGTGCTTACATATATTGCAGTTACGGATTTGTCAATAGAATTGATACTTGTTAGAACGAACAGGCTAAAAATTGGAGCGGTACCACAATGTACAACCTATTAAATCGTGGCCATTTTCTCCAATGTCCTAATACTACTTCTAATAGGAATAGAGCAGATATGTATACTTCGATTTACATATCAGAAATAGGTATAGAAGGAATATTAAATACGTTTGTAATCATTTAATAGTTAACTATGAAGAATAATTTAGCGCTCGATAAGTTATTTTGCGTTATTATAGTAGGATAATTAGACAATTAGACATAGACATGTGTAGCAAAAACATAAAAAAAATCACTGCGTAGGTAGGTTTTATTGAAAACCGCTGCCTACTAAACATCTATAATAATAATAAATAATAAAAGTAATAATAAATAATAATAAGTAATAATAAATAACTCGCCACAAAGCTGCCCGCAGGGCAGCTTTCTGGCGAGCTGTTGGTGCGTAACGACACCACGGACCCGAATGCTCCAGAGAGTGGTCCAGGCCCCCGCCTCCGGCTTGCCGCAATGGCTTGTTCGGAGTGGACTCCCAAGGGGACCTGCAGGACTCTCGCCTCTGGCTTGCCTTAGCCAGCCGGCCAGAGTGGAGTCGTTAGAACTATAACTTACATCTATATAGCTCGAAGGGGTGGAAGTGTTAAAGGCATAAAGCCGGGAGTAGCCCACTTTCTGGCATTCCAGTAATGGTGAAACTGCAGCACACCTCTCGACACCCCTTAGCCGCTCACACCGGTGTTGCTCTCAGTTGTCTTTCTGACGACCATGTTGAGGGCCCATCTAGTGAGGGGCGAGTCACCGCCTGCCAATTTTTTCATAACTTCGAGACAATGTGATCATGGCAGGTGTCCGACGTCTCGCTCTATAGACCAGACTGACTGACCCACCAACACCCCAAACCAATAGCCCCAATTAAGTTGTAATTTCCAATCACTACAATAGTTTATGCACCTGACGGGGTCTGTCATTGAGTGCATTCTGATGCGCTCAGAGACGGGTCCCGCTAGGTGCATCACATATCCCTTCAAATTAAAGTTCTCTAAGGGGCCTCTACGCGTTGGACCTATGTCTCCGTGCAAGCCTTTCAAAGGACCGGGTTTTCTTAAACCCGTGAAACCTAGAGAGATACATAAATAATAATAAAAATGTTTATTTTCTCACCACAAACAATAATGATAAATATTTACAATTTTGCATTTAAAACTAATAATAATTGCTTGTGGAGAGACTGGTGCCTAAACTAGGAGTTAACCTGTAACTTAGGCCACCAGGCTCCACCATTTCTTAATTAATTACTGGTATGAGCAAAAATTAATGTGGGTAGATCTTGTATGTGTGTGTGTGAGAGAAATAGGGATGAGAGTGTGTTGTGTGTGAAAGTGTGTGAGTGTTTAATGTATAACTTTTAGTATGTTCTCTGTAGCATCGTAGTTTAATTCCTGTTCTAAAATACTTATAAGTAATTATACCTAGGATCGCACGGGTCGCGTTGGATAGCTATCCAACGCTACCCGTGCGATCGAATAGCAAACCCCTTTGGGAATTGGTTACATACGAACAACCCGCAGCCTTTCGATTTAACTTGTGACATTTGAACCCAGGTTTAAAATTGTTAAACCGTTACAACTTTGATTGAAATGGTTTTGTGTTTAAATTTTTTGCGCTTGTGTAGACACCCACAGTCCAGATGGATATCAACTCCAACGTAAAAAAAAGGATCAAGTTGGGTCATTTCTGTCGTGTGAAATGGTTATGTAGGTACTTATTGCAATAATGATGTGCTCTGCTCATCAATAAATAAAACGTAATTATTTAGTAATTATTAGGATATTATCTCAACAAGGTAAGTTATAATATAAAAATAATAACTAATCAAATAAATTTATTACTAATATTTCAAAAACAAAAAAAATACAAACATAAACACAAATATAACAAACAAAATATTTAATATTATCTACCTGACTATCGACAAGGAATGGCCTTTACAACTACGATTAGTCTTCCTCTTTCCTAATTGTATGCCCAACCCGTCCGTAATGTACTATTTTTTATAATTTCATCTATGCAATACGGAATGCAATAAAGATTTTGAATTTATTCTTGATTAAGTAAGTATAGCAAACTCGGAGGAGAGCTGAAATACCGTAGCGTTGATAACCATGTATTAGTCACAAGACAATATAAATGTAAATTCTATTGCAATCAAATTACATATATGCAATAAGGCACCTAACTGTATCTCGATCGAATAACCGTAAGCTGCTTTAGAAATAAATAGATTCTAAATTATTCTTGGCTCCAAAAAAATTACGAGGTCGAGCTCTGTTGTATAAAATATTAAATCTTCAACTCTTGTACCTACTCCGCTGTGTGCTTCAATAATTCATTGCCGTAAAAACCTGTAACATTCCTGAAACCTATAGGATAGGTAACATAATGGTATCTACCTATTCGTGCATATATAACTGGTTTATCTTTATCCTATATCTAAGTGCATTTACTTATAGCTTACTATTACGTGTACCTACTGACGGAGATCCATTAAACTCCATTCCCATATAAAATTCTTTAGTACAGTCGAAGACAGAGATAAGTATACAGGGGGCCTCAATAAGGTTGAGATTTTCTCAAAAACTACTGGACCGAATTTAATAATTCTTTTACAGTTACATAGTTTTAACTTTTATCTATGAAACAGTGAAAGAATTTTTGCAATAGGTCAAGTAGTTTTTGAGAAAATCTCAACCCTAAAAGCTCTCCTGTACATATATATCTGTGCTCTACCTAAATAACACTGGAGTAAAATATAACGTTAACATAAAATATAACGAGGTTTATCTATTGAATCGAATGAAATAAATAATGCCGATAAGCCACTCTTTGGAAATAAATGATTAGAGATTTTTTTAAATCACTTTTAAATAAGTAAGTAATACACTCTTTTAAATGTTTTGGCGTCTATGGCCGAAGGAGGCTCATGAAAAATCAGTTTACAGGCGCCTATAGATCTAACTATACCTACGCTTGAATACATATTAGGAACTAGGAACACAAAACCGTTACTATGTTTCGAATATCGCCGAGAGGGGCTGAACAGTAGGTATACCATAAATGTTTACGTTTACAAGCCGCAAGGGATAAAGCAGTTTTCCGCCAGTTAACCCATAAAAATGAAAACAACATTGAACTTTTGCGGAAATGAACTCGTCGAATTACGCTACTGAATTCTCTTTGATTGGTAACCGTGACCGTGCACGATTTAATCATAACCATTGTAGATTTTTACTTTAGAGATAGGTACTAAGATATAATATTTACGGTAGGAACACGAGGACATACTACTTATTCCTCGTTCTTTCCCAGTGGGAGAACCCAGTGGAGGCACGAGAAAGCCGCCAACCAAATAACGGTAGTCTGAAATTTTTAAAAGCTCAAAAATGCGGTTCATCCATCTATTCATACACTTAGTTCTACATGTATGAATGACTATTTGGAAAATAAATTCCAAGTAGTTCTACACGTATGCATCTATCGACACTTGGACTTCATTAAATGTGCAATGCTTATTCCAAACTGTTATACATGCCGCACGTGTATGACTACTTGGAAAAATAATTCCATCTAGTTGTACAGCTAACAGCAGATCGTTCTTATTATCTGCATTGTTAGATTTAAAATCGTACTGCAAATGTCACCATTGAGCTGCTGTTGTCCGTACATTACATAGGAATCAGTACTTCCAGATCAATAAAGTAAAATTACAGTAGATTCCAAAAAAAATTCAGTACATTCTCAATTGATATTACAGTGAAATTATAGTATATATTTTAGACGTTGGTTAAGGTAGATTATTGAAAGAAAACATTCTGTATTATTTTAATAACTTATTAATTTTGGAAATAATAATGAATTTAAAACTATTTAACACACGAAGTACTATACCGAATTAGAGACAGGGGGAAATAATTAAGAATTTATTCGTGCTTTTCGATGTTGTTGAAATCATGTCTTTTGTGCATATATTAGGCAAAATAAGGTTAAGGTGGTTTAAATAAAAATTACAGTAGGCACCTACTTAGATCCACACACTGTATTTTTATCATTACAGTAAAACAGTAAAAATTGCAGTAGATCTACAGTGCATCTGGAAGCACTGATAGGAATATAACCATAAAAATATCCATAACAAAATCCAAGTTACTAAAAATATTAGTCAACTCAGAATATTATCGCTCTGTTAATGCTATGGGAGCGACTTGGACGCGGTATTCTACCTAAGAACGGTAGAGGCTATTCAGTCTTTATAAATAAGTATTTAAAGTCCCATTTTCACTAATAAATTTTGTATACAGAGTGTAACGGAAAGGGTAGGAAACTCAGTATTGGTAACTAAACAATCGATCATCTACATTTATTTTTTCGGGAAAATCGAAAAGTCGTAAAACAAAGATTACCGATAGATACTGAGCCAGTGAGCCTCCATTCGCTACAGGTACAGGTTTTCGTTCCAAATATATATACTTATTAGTTAATTGTTGCAATAAAGTCACGTTTTTGTTACTAAACAATAACGTCTTTACAAAGTATATCTATAAAGTTCACTATAAATTTTTCAACAAAACGACATTAGCGACGTAACGTGGACGCCAGACACGTACAACGCATTTAGCTGAAACACTTCTCATATACAGTTCCTATATTTGTACAATGGTACGTGTAACATTACACGACATTGTCTCAGACAACGACCGTTTTCCTCGAGAGCAAGGGGAATGTCATACATATAACGCACTTACGACGTTCTTATCTCACACATTCACACAACGACGTATGTATGTAGTGAGAAAAATCGGAGTGTATTTCACAGTTACCACTGCCACACGTAAGGGACGTTATGAAAAGTTATTATTATAATTATTGTTATTACCGACACTGGCTTCTGCAAGCGTGATATCTAGAAATCCTACCTTATTATACCTAAGCTGCGACTCGGTTATGGATATTTTTTACTGCAACTTTTATTTCGTAGGATAATGTTAGCCATAATAGATTAAAATTAACTACTTACTTTGAGTGCCTAACTAAAGTCTAAAGCCACGATAGCCTAATGGCTAAGACGAGATCTTCTGGAGTTTTGATTTTAGATCCCATCTCTAGACTAATCGTGGCTCCCTTTAGCTCAGACTGTTTATGCGAGGACAAAATTAGTAAGTACTTAATATAAATAAAAAACACTGCATATAGTATTCTTATTGGTTGCATTTGCAGAGCCTTCGAGAAATATGCAAGGTTGCACTTACTCTAACCACTTAAAGAATTTTCATTGCACTTAGAAGATTTTATTACGGGCATCCATTGCATTATAATTTCTGAAAGGCACTTATTTGAATTTCAAAACATGGAGAGGGAAAATTGACGGTATTTCGGGATTAGTATGCAAAACGACATTGCCCAAATTAAGAATAACCGTCACAACGACGTCTTTATCGAAATGACTAAATTTTCTATTCGCCTTTCTCGATTTAAAATGTACAGGATGTTTCAATTCGCTGATCTTCTTTGCATGCATAAAACACTCGGTGCAAATCCTCGACAAACTGTAGCTGCGTTGGAAATGTACAACTTTGCAATTCCAAATACCTATCTATCTGCGTTTTATTTATTTTAGACCAGTCTTTGTATATGTATCAACTTCAATCCCGTAAAGTACAACCCATTTTGTATGGTAATACGGAATTATTGCGTCTTCACATGTTTGGAACATTTGGCACATTTGGTGATTAGATCAGATCGGATTCAGCACAAGTTTCATCTAAGTTTAGATTTATCGGCTACAGCAGAATCGAACGAAATAACTTTTTATTTAGTTATATTGTACACTGAACCACTTAAATTTTATTGTTAGACTGTAATTATTAAGAAAACATTGATGTATTATGCTATGGCGTAAGTAGGTGTACCTAGTGAAAAGTTGCAATGTAGCAGTGAAACTCGTAAACCGTGAACACCGTAAAATAGCAGCGGGAATGGTTTATGACACGCAAGAAGGATGCGCCCTTTCCGAGAAGCGCCTCCATTTCACTTGATTGCACATTATATTTCATCGCCATTCCAGACTTCTACATTTAAATTTTGACGCAATCGTGACTTCGTAGGAGACTGGAAATGGTCTTTAGTTAACCAAGAAAAAGATACCTAGGTTATTTCTCTCTGCGATCTCCCGGATGTATCGCAGTTACCGTGGCTCGGCAAGAATTGCACGAGGTGGAACACCCCAGGATGTTTAGTTTAGTCGGTATTCCGCACCTTCAGGGCGGTGAGCCCGACATAATCAACACGCTCCCCCGGGCGTGGTGATACATGGTTTGGCATGTTTTACCTGGGTAAAAAAAATGGTTACCTATTTCTCTCTAAGCCGAATAAATGTTACCTACGCAATACAAGACCCACCACCCACCCACAATACAACCTAACTTATATTTCATTTTTGGATAGAAAAATTGCCCTCTTGAGAGCAGTCTGTAACATAAGTGTCTGGCTTTTTATACGAAAACTTTCTAAACTTATCAACCACATCTTTATCCATTTGCTCACAAAATAACGCCGAGTTGAAATATAAAACGTGTTCTCATAAACCCAAAATTTGCAGAAGACTACCCTAGGACATTACACACTTCTCCTCAACACAATTTTACCATTTATAAACAAAAATGGCACTTTTCTTCCGAGTACTGAGGGTTCAGAATTACCTAACCGAAAATTTATCATTGTCACTGCATGGTGCGTTGTTTTCTTTGATCGAGACAAGAGACGCGCGTCGAGGCAATTTCTGAAAAACGTGACAAAGGTCATAAAAAGGAGACCGTTTTGCCCTGCAAGGGTCTCGCCTCGCGCGCGCGTGTCTGAAGTGATATACCTACTCTACTATTTCATTCCCATCTGGTTTTTATCATGGAATCAACATTGACAAAATTAAGTCTACCTCGTTTTATTTTATACCTCGTACATACGATGGCATATAATTTGGTCATCACTTGAAGTAATATTTATATTTTTATGCGATAAACAATAAGAAAAAGGTACAAAATCTATATCTTACACCAGTGTTGGTTCAAGCCCAAGTTGCGACCTCAAAGGACTAATAGTGACTTACACTACACTGGATTTACTTCCGATTGTACGTATTCCTGTTACTATTCGCTCTTATCTTTTTGTACAAAACTTTAGACTCAAGCCTATTACCTAATTTTACATTTAATTTTGGTGCAAAACATGAATAATTCTTTGTTCCTAGAAATAGAGAATGGGTTTTGAAAATAGCATTAAACCTAGTATACTTACAGACATTTGGCGTTTCATTTTTACCGCTTCACGTCTGGTAGGTGGATGTAGAGATAACCTATGGTCGGTATAGAGCGGCGCCATAAAATTATACAAACCGCCCATTAGGAAGACTGCGCGGTCCAGGGGTTTTTGCTTGGGATAATCAAACGTTATGTTGGAAGAATCTTTCTCTTTGTTTTGATGGTATCTGTACCATCAAAACAAACCCTTTTTGGCGGACAAACCGAAAAGGTGATGTCCTAGCATTGATTGACTGTGAAAAAAGCGAAGCGAAATAAATATACTTGGATTTAATTAAAGGGATTTGAAAGTTGTCATGTAGGAGAATGTCAATAGGTACAAGTCGTTATCGCATAATCAATGTTGAATCTGATCGATATAGGTCATCAAAATATACTGCAAAGTAAACACAAAAAATCTAGTATTCGCCAAAAACAATAAAGTTATTGTAAGTATAAGTACTGCGAGCTCGGGAGTGAACGTGACTGATAGGTAGGACGGACGGACAGAGGGAGAGAAGACGCTGATATCCAGAGTGACGACGCTACGGCGAGAGAAGCTCTTGAATATTCTGTAATATAACATTAACAAATGGCGAAATGTCGAGTCCATTAATAAACTAAATAAATAAATAACGAGGCTATAGCTATATGTGTTTGTTTCAGTGCGTGGGCACACCGAGGTGCGGGTGGAGCTCCAGATGGAGCGTTGGGCGGCCCGCGGCGGCTCGGTGCGCCTGCGCTGCGTGCACGACGTGCCGCCACACCTGCTCGATAAGGTCGTCTTCCTGCGTCACGGCACCAAGATCTTCCAATACATTAGGGACCGGAAACCGCCTTATAGAAACTTCACCACGCCCGGAGCTGTGCTAAATGTGAGTATTATGTTTCAGGATACTGTGTTAATTGAGATGAATACTTTCCTATTATATATACTTACAGCCACGGTAGTGCCGAATTAAGCCCCAGCGAGGCCCGTAGCAAATTCAAAAAAAAGCCCTTGGTTTGTTTTCGAGTCTGAAGTGTATTTTTTTGTGAACCTATAAATTGTCCCACTGCTGAGTTGAGTCTGAAGTTTAAGGTGTTAAAAACTGTTAATTACTAATAAACTTTACTGGATCCATTTTCATCAATATGATGTGATTCGGTCGTTATTGGTCCATTTTTATGCTCAGACAGGCGTAGGTGCGCGGGGCCCGTAGCGTTTGCTACGCTACTCTAGCTACGTCATCCAGCATTAAGCCCTGGTAGCTAAGTGGCTACGAGTGCGCTGCAGGTTTGATCCCTACCTCTGGATAAGATAAGATAAATATTCTTTATTGCAAAAAAATAAAAAGTATTACACAAAAGAAATAGGCTAATACAGTTAGTATTACAATTGGCGGTCTTATCGCTCAAAGCGATCTCTTCCAGACAACCTTTGGGTAGAGAATTCGGCGTATGAATAGGTAGCTTGTTGAGCAATATTAAATACCTATCATTAGCTGGACTAGTGTAGTGGCCGCTCATAGTGTAAAGTTTTAGCTTAGTGGTTGAAAACGTTTGTTGGATTGAATCGTTCTTGCATAAGTAATACACTATATGCTGGTTCAAGTGCGGTCGTGACAACTTCCTCCGTTTAATTTTTATAATGAGTATGAATATATGAAAACAAAAAATTAAAATTACTACCGATTTTAAGGCCGCATGTATTAATTGGCGAACTCTCTCATTTTGGCTGTAGGTATGACCCACAAAAAGTGTATACCCATCTCAGGTTAAAATTAACATTATGAGATTATACCCGTATCAACAAATTTCCTCTCACAGACCCAGTTGTTCTCAACTTAACTGTAGCGGAAAACTTTCTCGAGGCAAAGCTATTATTTCATGCGAAGCGAAGCATCGTCTTTGCTCAAATTGTGCGGAGTAAGTAATTTAAAAACTTATTTATCTACGTAAGTAGGAACTTATTTTTATATTTTTATTTTATGTAAAAAGTTCAGAATTTTTTGTAAGTACCTAGGTACTTCAACAAATTAATGGTAGTTAAGTTGTGAAATGAAATCATGTGTATTTCCAATCTGAACTATGTTTTCTATAAAACAAAAAGCAGACGCGATCGCCATGTTAGCACTCCCGCCCGACCGATCAGTATTAGAATTTATATTCTGATTGTCAGTATCGAGGTAGAGTAGGTACCCACATTGAGTCCAAGATTTTTTCTACAATCGGACTAAACAAAACACGGGTGATAAAGAACATTGTTCCTGGGGGACAAGTTAAAACTCGCAAACTGCTCGGAAGGCCGAAATTACCTCATTTAGGTATTTATTGTCAACCTACGCCTAACGACAACTTCAGAAACAAGACCCTAACTGCCTGGGTTTGAGATTTTTGCAATAAAATGAAATGTAATGAAATTCGATTGAACGTAAACAGTGCCCATATGACCGCTTTATATGTCTGCAATCTGACATTCCCTGTTTTATCAACCAATCTTCAGCCAGCCATCGGTACGTGAGTATTATTACAAGTCTAGGTTAGGATATACGCAGAATATTTAATAGCTTTAGCGTAGATACCTACTTACATGTGGTTAGATATGTGGCGGCATACGTATTTATGTACTTAAATCATACATAACCTATCCATCTATAGGTATACTCATCGATAACTGAATAGATAACTTTTAATTTTTATCCATTTTAATCTTTGGTCGTTATAAAACTAATTACTTAGAATAAGTTCTACACTGACAGAAGATCTGTTTACTCGTGCTTCTTAGATTAATGAGTTCAAACCCGGTTCTCTGAGATAAGATGAGATACCTACATTCACAGCTGCTGTCGGTCAAGATTATGTACTTATTTAGATATCTACCTATTGTGGTCATCTGTAGACCTTAAACTTTGAAATGATTCAATGCCCGATATGATATGGGATGCTTTAAGAAAAACGTGAATATAGCTTGCTAATGTCTGTAGCGAACAACGCCTTGAGTATTAAAGGCTCAGAGAAATAATGATTATTATTAGTCCTTATTTATCTGAGATTAAAGACGGCGGCCTAGGCGACAATGGATTTACCATCAGGTGGCTCGTCGGCTGTCCCATTTCTCATAAAGAAATACCCGCTAATCTACCTGTAGCCATTTAACACATGCGCCTGTACGAACACACCTCGAAAGTTGTGCCTGGGCGGCGGCGGCGGCGCGGCGGCTGCCGGCCGAGTAATGGTCCGGGCGAAGTTAATTTTCCGGGCCAGCATTACGTGTAGGGTTACCATGCTAACCCCCACTTGCAATATAAGATAACTCTAGAGTTAAAGACTTAACTGGAGCAAAATGTATGGAATTTTCTCGTGTTAAGTACATAATCCAGGGTTATATGGATATTGCAAGAGACCCTAAACTTACTATTTATAAGTACACGCTCGATTCACACGTTTCTTTGAGATTAAGACCGATATTCACAGACAGTTTTAAGCACGAACTCAGCGTGAGCTCGCACTTACGACTGCCAATATTGTATAAAAACTGACATTTGTAAGACCGAACTCAAACTCCGCTCATACTCAAAACTGTGTATGACTATCGGCCTAAAATTCAGGACAGACCCAAAATATCAATGTAAGTATATTTTATTTTAGGTAAAACTACGAGTACTAATGAACTGATGAACGTTTTGAAATGACGTAGGACGTATCTACTTGTATCTACACAAATTAGCCTTACGTACCTAATCTAATAACTTCCCGTAAATAAGTACTTAGGTACCTACCTGAGTATAAACCGACAAACAGCAGGTCATATTGTGAATCCAAAACTTCACAATTATGTACCTAGGTGTTTCGGAACCTATTTCTGTCTTTTGTCAGTCTAAGCATATAAGCAGATAGGTATAATTTATTACGTATCTACCGAAAGTGCGGAAATTTGAAGATTCGCTTTAGGCTTACTAACTTGTGATAAAACCTCAATAACAAATGAAAATTACGATTACTTCGTAACATTCGAATACCCATAAAACTTTTCCCAATCAGCATTAAAAATGATGGCCACTTTAAGGCAAAGTTTCCCGTGCTTCCCGTAGGTCGGCAGTTTAATTGCGCCTATAGGTTTTAATGAATTAAACGCTTTCTGGCTAAAATTAAGCGAGGTGAACGGCTTTTATAGTGATTACATTATCACTGGAAAGTTGTCTCTGCTATTAATAAATACTACTGGCGATCCAATGCCCCTTTTAAAGACATCATTTAATTTTATTCTTCTTTTAAAAAGTTTTTAGTAAAATATCTCAACTCTATCGATGTTTCTTTCGTAATTTGGACAAACGGTTAAAAAAAATGATTTCCAATGAAACCCAACAATAGTTATCAAAATAGAGACGCTAGGTATCAGTTTACATAATTAAGCAGTTCTCCCCAGTGTCCTCCCTAGAAATTACCACGGACCACTAAAGATCGCCAGGCTTTACTGATACGCGTATAAAAGCATTAAATGGTTAAATTTTAATTATTTCACCTCGAAATTAAAACCGATATTTAACAGTTTCCATCGTCATTTTAAACAACAGAATGCAGAAGCACATTTTAATTTAATTCAATGTGTCTCTACATTCCGTTGCATGCGCGCCGCTCGTTTGTGCCGGAGGGCGTAACAGGTCGGCCTCAGTGCCAGGTCACTCCGGGGAATGGTCGGCGGCCTGACTACAACTAGTTAACGGGAAATTATAGGAACACTAGCAGTTGTAGTTCGATGAGTGAGAGATAGGAAAATAGGCAGATGAATAGCGATGATGGATGTTCCAATAGAGGCAATAAATATTCATGGGTATCTATGAAGATAGCGTCACTCAACGCTACGAGTAGGTAACTAAAGCATATTTGCAAATAATCTATGAATAATATGCCAACACGCCAGTTGGCATTTGTCGCCCCATCGCCCATATCCAGAGACATCTTTTTAAACAGCGCCTCATTTGTTTACAGGTTGCATTAGCGACAGAAAATTCCATCATCCTACAAAACCTGGACTTCGCGGCGAGCGGCAGCTACTCGTGCGAAGTGTCGCTCGACACGCCTATCTACACCAAGGCATCGAGCGAAAAACAACTCACTGTTTTCCGTGAGTTTTCCATTTGTAATGTTTCCTATCCTATCCTGTGAGGTAGGTAACATAAGAAAAGAACATTTGAGTTGGAATGCGAATTTAACCAACTGCGACGATAACTAATATTTCGATGCTTATAATTTGATGAAAATGTTAAAATTAGCATGGAACACCAACACAAAGATCAAACAAAGCGTGGTGTTAAACGAGGTGTAAAACTTGACACTAGAACAAAGCCTGACCTTGGCGGTAATAACGCTAGGTGGACCAATTTGACGTAATTACAAAGGCATGTCTAAAAACTCTAAGCCCCTCTAATTTAGTAACGAGAATGGGGGGTAAATGAAATAACTCCCACTGGGACCACTAGGTCGTCCCTCTACTTACTCTAGAATTCTCTCATTTACACTTGTTTCCCCACACAAGTAAACCTTTTCTCTTTCAACGTCTCATCCCAAATAGTAAGTGTCATTAGATATGCACAATAGTGAAGTGATATTGAATCACCCCGTGAGCAGACAAAACAATATTTTCTAAGGAAATAAAGCACCATAAATAAACTTAAAGATCTAGGAGAATCTTTTAACGTAATAGTAGGAATCTTTAGAATTAAAACTATAGTGAGCCATTACTACAAATTATTATATATAAACGGATATCACTCACTTATATAACGACTTTAACAATATAAGTGAGTGATATCCGTTTATATATAATAATTAGTAGGAATCTTATAATGTTTCCCATATTACGAAGGTTATAGGATATGGCAAACTTCGAATGTATGTCATTCAACCACATTTCCTCGCCACAGATAGAGCGGTCCTTCTGTCCCGGAATGTCTTCGTCGGTCCATTCCATATGCATATCCTAGTGTAACACTATGCTATTTTTATTACGGGAAAATATCGCTTCCCACAAAATACTTACAAAAACTCATAGACAAGATTCGAGAGCAACTACTCTAATCAGATATACTTATACTTAACTATTACTCAATTAACTTAATATAGGTCACTGAGAAATAAAAATAAATCACAGGTGAACCAGTTTCAGTCAACTCGAAAATATACACGAAAATATAAGTCTGGATCTCTGTGGTTGGTTCCAATTAGACCTACCATTTGTTACCAGCTGAACAACTAAAATGTTGTTTAGGTGTAACTTGTGCAGGGGTTTTGTACTTTCATACAAAACATACCATTTAACCATTATAATTAAAAAGTTTTCTTTCTCGCTTATTAATCTAGTACCTATCTACCTTAATTTAACAGATACTTAAAGCTTTAGATATAGGTAAGTTTTAACAATCCTGGGTAAACCTATAGGCGGTTTCATGCATAGTTATGCTATGATACAGGAGTCCTAGTGGGAAGATATATAAATTTTTTGGAGCATTATAAGACAGAGACAGAACCATGAATTTATACAGAGTGGAAACATTAAGTGTGTCCAGTCCATAATTTATTTTAAAGAGATATTTCAAAACTTTAAATTGATATAGAATTTGCGTTGTAACAGTTTAAATATCGACCGAATTCCATTAAATTCGCGATGCGAATTCTATATCAGTTTAAAGTTTTGAAATATATCTTAGATTGACGAAATTATGGACTGAACACACTTAACGTTTCCACCCTGTATAAAATTCATAAATTTCATCCCTCCCTTGTGGTTAATGGCATTCGTGAATTCTGTTAAATATATATCCTCGGGTTGAATCTAATACAATATCTATAGTGTACTTTGTACCGAATTTGCATGACTGATGAACACGACGATATGATTGACAAACACACACGTCACACATACAATGGCTGTGATATTGGTGCATCCACAACCGCCGACAATATCGTCATTATCGTTCTATTTGAATGTCCGACGAGCACCAGCCGTGATGCGCATTGCAAATAAGCAAATGCCTGCCTCTGATATTAGTCGAAACATTGGTACCTAAGTAGGTACAAACGTACGTACTAGGTACGTTTGTGTTATTGGATTTGGTAAGGACTATAATTTAGAAACGAGGTGACTTCCAATTTATTGATGTTTTGTAATTGTCTTACCACTCGTGTAACATATATAGATAGGTCGATATAAACTTTTCACCTTACAAACAAGGAAATGAAAAAATCTGTTCTGAAGTGCATGTTTCGGTCCATAATAAATCGATAGACGTACAAGACGGCATATCAATGGTAACCAAAGAGTTACAGTTGATATGATGTGCAGGTAACAATAAGTTATAACCGTAGCACCCTGACAGTTACACAACTGAACAGGTGAAACTGAAGTAGGTACTTGTACTTACATAAAACGTGCTAAATAACGAAGCACCCGACCGAAATGTACATCTTAAATAATAAAAACATTTCCCAAACAGCAGTCGTGCAAAATTATTCTCCTTAAGGAAGAAAACGTAGCCGGGTTTATTTCGCCGTACGGATCATTTATCAAGTCCCAAGTCGAGCAACAAATACCGTGGCCTCGTTTTTATTGAGAAGAATTCGTTTCCAAACCCAGAGTATCGGTAAATTTTTATAGAGAAACGTATTGGGATACCAGTACCATACAAGCAAATTGTGAAGATATACATAAGATGGGCAGTGTTCGTAACTAAACATTTACCTATTAGTAGGTAGCTATATTACGTAGGTATGTACAATTACTCAACAAAACACACCTTGTCTTTTCATTTTTATCTTATCAAATGTTGTTTGCTTACACTCGTAGGTACATAACAATGCCGTCTCTTTCGCAGTAAAAAAGATAGTTAACAGGTTTTCCAATAGGTTTGGAAAACCTGTTAAGTATTAAAAACTTATTTATCCTACTTATAAGCAGATTCCTTGACATTCATGGTTCATATAAACTTCTATACTTACAAAATGCAATTTTTACCACAACTCAATTAATTATTACATTTAAATTTTTCATTGAAGTTTTGCCAAGCAGTCCTATTGTGTAGGTAACTGACAGTGACAGGAAACCCATTCACATTTCCATAGTCCACTGCTAGGTTGCTGTGCCAAGAATTAGGTATAATGTTACATATGAAACCCAGCAATTGGTAGGTTCTAGCTGTAAAATAGAAATCGATTTCCCGTCACTGTTATAGAACCTCGGAAACACATTATTATTTTATATTACACACTTTTTTGCGCTCGCACCCTTAACTAGAGGTACCTAGAGTCTCTATGATCTAAGCTCTTACCAATTAATTTGTCATCGTCTATAAAATTTTCTTAAACGACCCATATCTGTATATGGACTACGGACTGACTATAATATGATAGTTACGATCGAACGAAAGTTTAAATAAAAATTGTCTGTAAAAATATTTACGACCACGTCAAGACATGATAAATGAAATAAACAGTAAACCATTCAAGAAACTAGGTTGTTTTTTCAATGTTGCTTAATAGTAAAAACTTCTTAGGCTAATGGTATTATAGTTATAGTAATTACGCTGTCTAATGGATGAGTCACGGAATGGGCCCTTCACCCGAAAACAACAAGTAACAAAAGCTTAATAAGATTAAACCCTGCTACAGAGAGGACAAAAACTCCCTTCAACGCTGTGTGTATGGTCGACAGACGCAACTCAATATTTGTAGCGTTAAATTCTAAAACTATAGTCTTACGAACACAATGGAAAATCTAGGCCGAGATTGGAATTTCCTATATGGAATTTAAAAAACCCGTAGCGGTATTAATCAGTACCTAATTCAAAGTAAAGATAATTATTGAAATATATTTATAACATAATTTATGGCACGTTGTATTATTTTTGGGACTCCGTACAAAACGGAAACCAATCGTTGTCATTGTCTTAATTCATAATAGTGTTTTATTAGTCAAAGGCAATGGTCCAAAGTCATCAATCATCAAAAGCCTATTTATTTCCCGACTGTTGGGGTACAGTACAGACCTTTCCTTCCATATATCGAAGGAGCTCGGGCCTAGCCACCACGCAGTCCCAGTGCGTAAATAAATAATACGTAGGTAGGTACCTAATTTCAAAATAATCTTTACCTGACACTGACCCAAGAAATTATAGTTGCTCGACTGTTTGAGGCTATAAGGAAAAAATAATAGAGCGTCGTCCGTCGAACTACGGAACCCAACCGCGATATCACGATTAAAAAACTAAATCGCGATGTGTGTAAAGTCTGAGTGAATAATTTACAATACCTACGAAAAAATCCTTTAAGAAAAGCAATAAAAATGTATCACTAGATTATGAATCCTATTATTAACCCTAGCTGATTAAAACTTATTAAAAGATAACTAATTAAAGCGTTTGTATATAAACAACGGTGTCAAACGTCTCGACACAACAGTGACAATGCGTGTCCTATCAGTGCTGCCTCTCATGCTGTGTATCTTTGCCGCTGATGGCAATGGGGCTGGTGAGGGCTGGATCGGCTGGCATGCGAAAGTAGGAGTTAAGGAAGCACAAAGAATTAAAAAAGCCGAAGCTGCTTTTGGTCCAATGACACCAATAGTGGGAGGATCCATAGCACCGGTCAACGCTCATCCATATCTAGCCGGTCTGCTCATAGACGTTATCGGATTATCCGGACCTTCGGCCTGCGGCGGCTCAATTCTGACGACTACAAGAGTTTTGACGGCCGCACATTGCTGGAACGATGGACGATTCCAAGCATGGAGGATCACTGTTGTCCTGGGTTCAGCGTTTCTCTTCCATGGAGGAGTGAGAATTCCTGCATCCGGCATTGCTCTACATCCGGCATATCATGCTGCAACTCTCGCCAATGACATTGCAATGTTAGTATTAGCAGCACCGATGCATTTTTCTAATTCGATTCAACCAGTCACTTTACCATTCGGACATTTTCTTACAATGGACTTCACAGGGGTATGGGCTAAAGCTTCCGGATACGGAAGGTACTCGGACTTAAGCAACCCCACAACTTTAACGACGGTGAGAAATGTCTTTCTACAGACGATATCTTTGAATCACTGCAGAGCAATGTACGGAAACATCGTGTTGGATTCCAATATCTGTACAAACGGTGCTGGTGGGGTGGGGATCTGCCGAGGAGACTCCGGAGGGCCTCTCGTGGTGAACAGCGGAGGACATGCAATTCTAATCGGAGTCAGTTCGTTCGTAGCGGATAAAGGATGTGAATTAGGGTTCCCGTCTGCTTTCGCTAGGGTAACCAGTTTTATCACTTGGATAAGGGCACATATGTGATTAGAAAATATAAAGAATACTTAAGAAAGTGGGACTTTGTAAAAATAAGTAATCTCTACATACCTCTACTTTATTTTTTTAATTTTTTCATTCCCTTATTGCACAATTAAGAGGTAAGTAGCTAGGGTACATTATTATTTTCAAAAATGCAGAAGTTTTGAAAAGTCTCTAGGGCTAGAAGATTGAAACAAATTATAACTAAGTAGAAAGTTATGATCTCAGTAAGGGTTCGTGTGAGAGTCATTAAAATGTAACACCATGTATGTACCACATGAAGCAATAAATTGATTTGATTTGATTTAAAAACGTCTCCAGATTTACTAAGGTAAATAAAAACGAAGAGCATGAAGCATAAATATCCTTCTTAGAAAGTCTTACCACACAAAAAATAAACAAACCTTAAACACGTGTACGTAGTACACCTACCATTTTTTTATGTGTATTTATTATGCTGCGAGTATATTATAAAGTAAGAACACGTCTGGTTCATGAAGAGCTCACAAATAAACGATTAAATTATAATTAAACCCATCGATCCTATACCTGTGCCTCAAGGCAGGCAAACAAGACAGTGTTTTGTTGTGTCTGACACCATTAATAAACATATCTTCTACTCGTAATAAGTGAACTAATTAGAACTTAGGTAAGCACAGTCGACAGCACTAAATCAATTACCGACGTCGTCGTCGCGCAAATTACCTATGCATATTATTATCCTAGATGTATAGGCACCAACGTATAAACTGTATAAGTACGTGATACTCAATTGCAATGCAACAACCGCCTAAAATATATTGTTGGAATTAAAAACAACGAAATTCGTCATGACCTTAGTCTTTCAACATTTAATTAAATGTCTGAAGGACACAATTTATAGCCGTGTTTTTATTTTATTGTTCGGGATTACCAAAGAATAAACAATGGATGAAAAACTTGTTAATTTCTAAAAGTTAATCTCATTCATTTTTTAACAAGATTAAAATACTTATGTAGGTACAGTCGACAGCAGATCAATGGTAACACTTTTTACTTTTGACAGTTCTTATTATTTGCGTCGTAAGACTTGAAATCGTACTGCAAGTGTTAACATTGATCTGCTGTCGACTGTACCTATTTGATGTGGTATTGTATTCAAAAAAGAAAAATTAAAGCTTTTCAAATCTTATAGGTATTTGCGGAAGTCAAGTTAATAATTCAATGCATGAATAGTAGAAACCTATCAGTAGGTATTGTATGGAATTAATTAATACACGACAGAAAAATAATTTGTTCAACAAATAAGAAGTTTATACGGACAACAGCAGAACAATGGTAACACTTGCAGTACAATTTCAACTCTTACGACGTAGATACCATAATAAGAACGGTCCAAAGTGCAAAGTGTTAGACTTGATCTGCTTTGATGTGTACGAGTAGGCAACTTAAATATACCTTACTTAATTGTACAAGCACCCCTGCTAATAGCGATTGTTTGCACTTAACACATTTTAACTCAAGGTACCTTTACGCAAGCAGTCCTCGCCCATGTTAAACGTACAATTACGAGCATTACTATGACACATTTGGACGTACCTAGGTAATTTCTTTTTATTTGATTTTATAAAATTTAATTTATAAGTAAGTACCTACCTGTAAATGACAATTTACAGAACGGCTACAGATAGACCACTCAAGACCATTAATGGGAATTATTTATTTATTTTATTAATGGACTCGACAGTTCGTCATTTGCCAATGTCATGTTACAGAAAATAGTCAGATAAAAGTCAAAATGTAAGTAGGCAATCAGTTAAAATAGAAAGACCACAATGCAAATGATTATAATGTCGCGTCATTCTATAAAGTGGCCTTTTAGGTAATATAAGATTCTACTGGTAACCCATAGACTGCAAATTCAACGCTGCCGCCGCAGCCGGAAACGTTGAAATCCAAGTCATAATTTGCGATATTCCGCACGGAAGCCGATAGAAAATTGGGAAAGAGGGAGATTGCTTCAGGAAACTTGCTAATGGATGAAAAGGAAGTCGTTCATAATTGATAGCCCACTAGTCGAGCAACCGCGGCGATACAAAACAGTGCAAAATATTTTGTTACACGTAGTCTGTAAGGATAATGGGGTGGCAAATGGGGTGGGGCTGAACAAAAGTTCGCTATGTATCTGTTCTTAGACGAATTCTCTACGTGCACTTCAAAATCAAAATTAAAAAATGAACGTAGTCTTTCCCACACAGGCGCGATCTGCACGCGGCTTGCGCAATGCAGCCAGTTGAAACGCATTTCAACATGATTTTTTTTCATTTTCGCATTTGTATGTGTCAGTCTTTACTCTCCATTCGACTTCCTATAATTACTAAAAGAATCTAACGGGTCTAGTTCACGAAATCGAAAGTTGCTACATCGACGGTCGCTATAAAACGCTACATCGACGGGTCACTGTATTGCAGTACGCTATATCGATGATACACCATATCGATGGTACGCTACATCGACAGTACACCATATCGACGACTTAGGTTAGAGCTTTTGAAAAAAGGTAGGTGTTAAGTCGACCACTCGACCACAAATCTCTCGGCCGATGGTCGAGTGGACAAACAGACCAGAACTGTCAGAACTGGGATAGGTTCTAACAGGTTTTCAAAAGGTGGCTGCTCGACCATCGGCCGAGATTTGTGTGGTCGAGCTCTCACCTAAGTCGTCCATACAGCGTACCGTCGATATGGTGTAGGTACTGTCGATATAGCGTACCATCGATATAGCGTACTGTCGATACAGTGACCCGTCGATGTAGCGTTTTCGATATAGCGACCGTCGATGTAGCGACTTTCGATGTCGTGAACTAGAACCCTTATTTTAAAACTCAGAATAAACGCACCTGGAAGTGGTGTCCCTGCACACGTATCCTAAGCCGGGGCGAGTCCTTAGTAGGTACTTATTTTGATGAAAATTGTAGGCTGCTTTTACACTAATTATTATATATAAACGGATATCACTCACTTATATTGTTGAAGTCGGCAATTAGACCGACAGTTTCGACCGATTTCGACGGTCTTTTTCAAGGTGAGCGCGCCACGCCCGCGTCGCCGGCGACGACGGTTCTTGCTTTTACACTTTCACATAGGTATTCACCACTGCATCACAGTCACATTTTTTAAATAAATAGGTAACCAGTTTATCGCACAGTTACACGTTATTTAATTTATTTATTGTAGTTATTCCAACTTCCGACCTAATCCACCAAAGGTGTGTATATAGAAAATGTAGGTATATCTTTAATCTGTGGTGTGTGTTGAGATATTTGTTAGATTCTCCCTCTACGATTTTTCCCTTAATTTTTCCTAAGCATTTTTTAAATACCTAGTCTAATTCATTGGATACTAGATCATTTACTTTGTGCAAAAGGATTGATTCACTCGATTGACATGATTAGAGTTCCGTACCTCGATAGGAAACAAAGGAACCCTTATAGGAAGGGACACTTTGTTGTCCGTCTGTCCGTCTGTATGTCAAGACCTTTCGCTCTGAAACGCGTGGACGTACTTATTAAATTGAAATTCATTAGAATTCTTGTTACAGCATCCGAGCAATGGATTATAAAAATAGCAATGGGTTTGCTGTCACTGTCAGATACACTAATTGGCGGAAATGAACAAATCACACTTTCAAAATACGACTTTCTAGAAAATTACATATTATATGCCTAAATATAGTTTTACCAAAAACATACCCAATGCATTTTTTTTTGCATATTCATATCTATATAATTTATAATTTTATTGTGAAAAATACCCTTAATATTTGGTAATAGTTTTTCCTAGGCAACACCTGGCTGTCAGAAAGAAAGGGTAAATGTGGGTAAGCGGGGTGCTGGTCTATTGGATACTCAGTCTACGCATTTTTCAGACCTTATTTCAGACTTCTCTATCTACGTTTCAGACGAATGTTTGACAGTTAATTTTTAAACTTTTAAGGGCGTGCATGAATGAGGTTGCATGCGCCTAGATACGACATATTAATTGAATACCTGCCATTAGGTCGGGATAGGTAAGTAGTTTATTAGATTGCTACAGTCGACAGTAAACCAACCTACAAAACGCCGGAAAAACCAATAGGTAGTACCTACATAGGTAATCTACCAAACTATCTGCTGTCGATGATACAAACGACCCATTGGAGTTCTGTCTTTCAATTGATTTAAATGATGAAAGAATTTGAGGGTATTTTCTTCTCTCAGATCCTCAGAAACACCACCCACGCATCGACTTCCCGACCCGCTACCTCACCTCCGGGGAGACGCTGCGAGCCAACTGCACCACTGCCCCTGCGCTGCCTGCGCCGCATATTACTTGGTTCATCAACGGAAGAAAGGTAATTTGTACAAGAATAGGTACTAACAATAATAACACGTGACGCAGAAAATACAATCTTGTTAGCAAAACTTCAATCAGCACCATCAAGCTAAAATGTTTGTGTACACAATTGGAGCTTGTTACCGGTTCGTCAAAAGCACTCCTCACACAACGGTTTTTTTAATCGCCGTAATGGTTCGTCGAAATCACTTCTCACTGATGATCTTCTATGCCCTGCCATCAGATGTTGTACTTGATATGAAGATATCTGGGTGTACAATAAAACAGATAATGACATGACTTAGCTATTACCTGTGTTTTAATTACTTATGTGAGTATCTTAATATCAAACCAGAGTTTGAAGAAAAGCACTAATAAGTATAGGTAAATCTTGTGTTTAGACCAGCACTGTTTTGTGGCCCATCATGGCTTCATCCTCCCTTACCTATGTATATTTCAGATGGACGAAATTGTCGCCTACTCGCACAAGTTCCGTGTGCCATTGGGCGAACGAAACGGGCGACGTGGTCTGTCGAGAGCGTATCAGCACGAAGCCGGCCACAGCACCCCACCACCATTGCTCACCCTCACCCACGCCTCACATATTGCCACACGTCCTCCTGGATGCAGCCTTAGAGAAAACCAGGTGACTAACCTTGACACAGTTTCAGATAGATGGTGCATGCAGGGGTGATAGCATTGGACTCATAACGACTCATACACATGCGGAGGTCCCGGATAATAGCACCTTTTTAGCAAAACATATTAAGATATTTGCCTGTAAAACTAATCTCAAGGTCAAACAATGTTGAAAGATAGCAATATAGCGATAGAAACACACTAGGTAATTCAACCACGAGGCAACTAGTAACAACTGTAATTTGTGTTGTATTTGACTACCCATTACATAACAGCAAAAACTCGAGCCATTTCTCAAATGAATAATTAATTGAAACATCGACAAGCAACTACGAATAAATACAATAGTAGATAAGTGTAGTCTTTACTTATTGGTACCAATTGATCCCATTACATTTATGGCATTGACATTAGTAATACTTAATACTTACTACAGTATTATTCCGTATCTACCTCAACCAGACATCAAATCGTTATAGGTCTAGTGACTGAAACTTGTTTCGTCTTTATTTGGAGAAGTCTCAGCTACAAAGGCACCTCAAGTTCTTGATTTGTTTACTGTATTTAACTCGTGCACATCACGGCCCCAAGGAAATTACTTTTATGCAAATTAACCATTACGTTCGCCAGTTCCCAGTTCGCTCCATCCTATATACTCATACGGTAATTGAGTCTATATTTACTTTGCAGATTAATTTAAGCGACTTTTATTTTCATGACCCTAATTCTAAGTGAGATCAAAGGACTTAGCCTTTTCCCCTGTGATTATAATGCGTTTATTTTTACGTTTGATTACGATCTAATAGAGTTTTGTAGGTAGGTATGTGATCAAAAATATAAAGGTCTGAATTTATTATCTTATCAGTTTGAGGCTTGTAGGCGCGTATTACTTCTACTAACACTTAGGGCAGGGGCAGGCTAAACGAAAGTGAAACATAAATATGTCTTTATCCTCGTGGAATCATCCGCCTCCGCCTATCTCACGCGCGTAAATTCACGAAACCCTTTGTCTGTCTAAAGAATACGTGGAAATAAATGTGCAAAAAAAATTGGGCTATCTTGATTTGGTGCCAACTACTTTTCGGAAGAATAACGCAAAGATTTAGTCAGTATAAAATGGTATAAGTAAAGATGTAATATGGTATCTAATACAGAAAAGTAGTATAAATCATTACAAAAACAAAAACCGACTGTTTTTTGTAGCATATAATGTATCCATACATGTCCGTCCAATGGTCAAGAAGATTGTAACGATACCTACATCAAAACTCAGCAAGCCGTCTAGGCTACAGGCCACAAAGGAACCGATGGATGGGTACCTATATAAAATGCCAACAATCAATGTACTGTGAAATAGAACAGAAAGAACAATTTTTTACAAATTTTACTGATTCTAATTTGTCATACTGAGTAGTAGTACAAACGGGAAATTTTTAAGTAGGTAATACTGTAGGTACTACTAGTAGAAACTAATGTAAGTGGTATGACAAACATGACCAACTCAAATCTAAGACCTATTGCATTAAATATTATTTATTAGAGAAAACACAAAACGGCACTATTTTCTATGTCAAACACCATTTCGACTATTCAACAATCTGAAACTTAACAACACAAAACCAATACATCCTCAATGATTTCATATCGATCTACAAAACATTACAGATCGGCGAAATGGCAGAGCAAGAACCGAACGTAATCCGTGCAACCACCAGCCGACACCGCAGTCGAAGACCAAGCAGAGGTCGAGACCTGTACGTCACCGTATCGGAGCTGCAGCTGGTAGCCACAGGAAGGCTGGAGATCTCCTGCGTCAGCACCATACCAGAGTTCAGGAGCATCGAGGACAAGTTTGCTGATGTCAGAAATGACACTGTTATAGGTAAGGCTCATATCTTTATAGGTAATTTGTACCAGACTGCCCGACGGCTCCTTTGTGACCTCCTATACCCTAAACGACTTGATGGATCTTAGGCCCGTATTAATAGTCTGATCTCAAACCGTCCCCCAAGAGCGAATTCGGCTGATACTCTCTCAAGATGCCATCACCATCTCAAGTATGCCGTTTATTAATAAACCAATCTTGAGGGCGTATCACGTGATGTTCTTCTCAAGTGGAAGAACTCAAGTAAACGGCAACGTTTCGTTTTTGCAAATAAGGCGATTTCAATTAACCTTTATAAAATACTTACAACTTAATCAAATTAAAGAAATTAGGTAATGAATACGATAAATATAACAATGTTTAATAAAATAATTTACTTTACTTTAGTAAAACTCACGAATAATATTACGTAAATAAATTATTGACATATTGAAGGCGCAAAGCGAATTAGCGAAACGAAACGCAGCAGCCATATCTGTCAAAAAGCGCGGACAAGTCAAGAAGTGCTCTGTGATTTGATTTGTTTGTGCGATAACTTATATATAAATAGAATAGAACTTGTGAGTTGTGTGTTTCATCTGCATCACACCTTCTCTGATCTACTTCTGACATTTCTGGCCCTTTTTAAAAGCTACTCCTCCCTCTGTCATCGAAAACAAAAACACAGATGGAGTTTCTTTACGAAGTAAAACCGAAGCGTGGAAAAACGTGTCAAGAGAGTACAAAGCAAGTCCATATTCTACAACACCGGTAAATATAACTTTAAGTTGTTAAATAAGCATTTCGATTTATACAATAGACGTACATTTTTTTTTGATTGTGCAGTTGTTTTCATGTTACAGATAAACAAATACGAAGGCTCTGGATGAACTTAAAACAGCGGGAGAGAGACGCTCTAACCAAAGAGCGCTAATATTGCCTGGCTACTGGAGGTGGGCTGCTGTGGTAGATCCAGATGTGAGTCAAGAATGCCGAACTAATGCCATGCTCAGCGAACAATGTCATGGAATGTCAAGATCTGTTCCAAGTCCTGTATACGGCTAGAAATTAGTCATAATTGAATTTGATGATACTTAATATAAAAATAAAAGATATATTTTGAATTGTTAAACATGTTTTATTTGTTAATACTTACTAAATTGTTTTAATCACAATTTTTTATATAAAATCTAAGAATTTAATATATTTCAGTTTGGTCAAGCAGTTAAAGACTGAGGAAAAATCAAATCTATTTCAAATTATCATCATAATCATTGGGTTGAAACGATTTTTATATGGGTACAGTCTATTGCTCCATCAATTCCAGGTAGTCCAGGCCATCGTCCATGACTTCCCAACTCCTTAAAAAGGGATATGTTTGCATTAACTTCTGCGCCAACTGGACACTTGAAATAACGTCTGTTTAATTCTGCTAGCAGTCTTGAAACTTTTGTTATAATATTTGAGGCAGTAGGCTGTGATACGTGAAGTAAATCCCCACATACAATCTGAAAGGGGAAAAAAATGACGGAATAGTCGCGGTTCGTGCGTCGGTGTTTCTGAGTAAACAACCTAGTTGATCGCGTTTCGTGCGTTTCATGAAAACAATTAAAAACTACCTCCACTGTTGGTCGCGGTTCGTGCGTTCTACTTAATTTAATATTTGCTGTGGTCGTCTTACTACCTACTTTAGCAAGTGTAACCATAGAATTATGAACCCGCGAAACTGTCAAACGTTTAAAGATTTTAATGATTGCTTAGGATCGCAGCGGGTAATTTGGTAGAGTTCTATCGCAAATTTTCTGTTTCGCTCGCACTTACGTGTCCTTTGAAGAGGCATAGTGATGCACGTAATAGTAAAACGGGTGTGTATCGATAAGAAAATTCATGGATAAATAAGAAATTACTAATAGTATTGACTATTTTATTTATTGTTTTATAAATATTATTTAATAATAAACGGTGCAGTGTTGAATTTTTTTCTGTCTTATATTATAATCAGTGAGGTTTAATACGAATTAGTTGAAAGTTACTAGTAGTCAAACTTAAACAACCTGCTAATTTGTTTTCGAACCGATTTTAGTTCTTTCATGAATATTTAAAAGAAATGCATTTTTTCATTTATACATTAAATATATTGAATGACGAATTGAAAGATATGTATATAAAAATTCAACAAAGGCATACTAACAAAAATCTTATTGGTGGATAATATCATAAGTGTTGAGGACTGTCGAATTGCTCGTAAAGTAACTTTCATGTCTCGAATTAATCCTAAGTTGGGGGGAGGGGGGGGGGGGGGGGGGGGGGGACATAAAGTTTAATACAGGAAATAGATAGAAACTGTAAGACTGAAATCTGAACAATAAACCCTGTGATTTAAATCTACACAGCTATTTACACTAGTTGAGATTAAGAAACTAGCTGTGTTTACGATGATTTACTGTTATACATAGTATTTAAGTTTTATGGAGGAAAATAGATAGAAACTGCAAGACTGATTTCTGAAAAAGTACTGCGATTTAAATCTACCATTGTTTACATTAGTTATGATTAAAAAGCTATCTGTGTTTACCATGATTTACCGTTATATATAGTTGATTGATTGTATTTTAAGTTAAGAGGAAAAACAATAGAAATAGTAAGACATATTTTTTTTTAAATGTGTTGTCTGCCCTATTTACATAACTGCTAAGTTTAAAATTAAGAAAAATAACTGTGATTATCATAATTTACTGTTTTGTATTGTTGATTATTTATATTTTAAACACTAAATTATATTTTTTAAACTTTTGGTAACTTACCTGATACGTTGATTTTCCTATACCAAAATATCAAGAAGGGAATAAAAAGTTAAAATCTGTATTTTGTGATTGCTGAGCGTTTTTATTACCTGTATTTTAAAACAAACAAAAAATTGGATTCTTTTATTTATCCAAGAGTTATCCTATCGATATACACATCTGTTACTGTTACGTGCATCACCAAGCCTCTTCAAAGGACACGTAAGAGCGAGCGAGACAGAAAACTCTGCTACTAGCAACGCTACTAGCGGCGTCGTCGCGACAGAACTTAAATCAAATCAAATATACTTTATTTGCACACAAATGAAAATACATCAGTTACATATAAAACCAAAGTTAGCTAGTGTACAGACAGGCGGCCTTATCGCTTAAACTTAAACCTTTGACAATTTAACGGTTTTTATAACTCTATGGTAATACCTGCAAACATCGGTAGTAAGATCACCAAACTATTAAACGCACGAACCGCGACCAACAGTGGAGGTAGTTTTTTATTGATTTCATAAAACGCACGAAACGCGACCAACTTTGTTGTTTACTCAAAAACACCGACGCACGAAACGCGACCGATCCAAAATGACAGATATGCGACACAAGCCTACATCTGTTGATGACCTGTAATACAGATGATGATACAGGTCTGATCTATAGATACAGAGTCTTATCTACGAAGCTTTTCCACAGTTGCCAGACTGGTAGATAATAAGATAACACATAGTACCTTGGAATTCCGACATGATTCCGATATATTTTAACATGTTTATGATTGGGTAAGTATATTAAAATTATTAATCACAAAAACTTCACCTGAAATGATGCCATAGCATAAAATCTCAGCGTCAATAGAACGGCTATTTCTGGAGCAATTGGCAGTCCTCTGTTGTCCAGTTTTTCTAGTTCACTCCTTATTTAAAAGCACGGATTCTTGTTGAAATCGGTATCTTTTTTTAAACAGATCCGACCGCATTTGAAAGGGATTCTGGGCATCCCTTAGGCATACGATAATTATCTTGCCAAAATAACTCGTCGTAATGATCAATATGGTCGAAATGATCAATTTCTTCCAAAATATTATGTAAATCCATTTTAGCAACCACCAAACAACTATAAAACACCCTCTCAAGTCGCGGTTCGCCTGCAATCAGCAAATCCGTTCTCAAGCGTGAGCTCTTGAGAGTGAGTTTGGTTTATTAATACGGCGTTACTCACGTGATACCCGATTCCAAAACGCGCACCTAAGTTACGTTTATTAATAAACACGCCATCTTGGGGTCTTTCTCAAGATTGGGTTTTGAGCTGAGATTGATTTATTAATACGGGCCTTAGTGTAGGTAGGTAGGTACGAGTTGTCGTTACATCACGTTCGTTGCACATCTCTAACGTCGATAGTCAGAGACAGACAGTTTTGAGTATGAGTGGAGTTTTCTCGGTCTTCATAAGTTCGAGCTCACACTAAGTTCGTGTCCAAAACTGTCTATGCCTTAGTATCTGATGCTGACTGTACAACACCAGTATTTAATCCAGTTTAAAGCAATTTAAAAGTCAGAAAGAGCGAGGAACAAACACAGTTGACAAAGTTACCTATTACTCAATTTAGATGTTCTAAAATTAGCAAGCAATTCCAGCGAACCCTGTGCAATTATTGACATTTTAATTGAGAGTAAATAAAATTCTGCAGGATCGGGATCGCTGCCCCATGCAAATTGTTATCGAAATTCACTTGGAAATACCTGATCGATATTGATGTCACGATTTTAGAGGTCGACCAACAGAGATATTGCCAAGTTCACGCCAATCAAGAAACATTGTGGCATGAAAATTTTCGATGTGAATCCAACTTCGTATTTTTTAGATATAACCTAGGCAATTTGGGACTACTCGCGCATTATTTCCGAATGCGTGTCGAGTTTGCGAATAAGATGGTATAATTTGGGCTAAGTGTAGTAGGTACACGGGCACTTTCCTCCACGGTAATACGATCTAGATTACAATCGATCTACAACTCATTTGCAATTTACCACGTAACGTAAGTTCTCTCCCAGAATTCTATAAGAACGGTAGCTACAAATAAAGTCAAATTATTAACTTGTTGTGCCTCTTGACCGTACGTGATATTTTGCACCGAATTCTGCGATATAAGTTTTCATTAGATCAATATTGTAATAAAAATGTGCCGATTCGAAAATATCGCCAGAAAACGGGCCACGAAAATGCTGATGGAAGTTATCATCTCGTTGCGTATTCATATCCAATTAAAATTCCCCATGCCTACGCTTTACTCCAATTTTGAAATTGTTGGAAACAGTACCTACCTATTGATTGGCAATGAACATTGAACACTGTATAAACTTATTTAGACAGCTTCTATAGTTTGTACCACCCGAAATGAGTTTTAATTTTTTAGGCGATAGATGCATTGATGAGCCACTATTATCGATCAGACATTTTATTGGGAGTTTTATTTTTGCTTATTGCGTTAAAACATACGTGAATATATACATATTCACATTATCAAACGATGTTCCGTGCTCAGCCATAAATTAGTAAACCTACCTATTATACAATCAATTTATTTATTTTACTGTTCTCAGTTGAAGTCATCAGACCATCAACGTATTCGCTGCCGTCTGCCAACCTAACAGCATCTGAAAGCAGCGCTTCATCGACTGAAAGAATATTTATTTCATCTTCATTGCTTTTTTTACAGATTCTTTGTTTAACAAACATCGCTTGATAGCACCAAGTTATGAAAATATTTTTATTAAACGGGCTGTGATAAAAAAAATCTTATACGTTCATCTATTAATTATGCGCATAGAAATGTGTACAAGTGGTTGTTTGTTGCTTGGATGAATAATGAAGATTATATATATTTTTAAGTAAATACTGCGGAACGAAAAATAGCAATATCTGATGTTGAACGTTATCTATAGTTTTTAACAACAATGTTCCCACCTTGATCGGTTCTATCTGTTACATCGACGCATTTATTAGCTTTTATTACAGTTAGTAACGTACTTACAATCTACGTAATATACGAACCGAACAAGCGGAAACCTGACTTTAGGTAGAAAAATTGTGTTCACTGCATGTGTGAAAATTATTACGTGATTATTTCCTTAAAACCTTAGTTGAATTTGAAATGCCGATAAAAGTAGACTTCTATTCAAGTTCTAAGAGATGATTTAGGTTTTCGACACATACCAACATTAGGCTTGGAGTAAAAGACGGAAAAGTAAATGAGTTTAATAAAAAGAGGAAGATTCCAGAACAACTGATCGGCCATAAACAGTACTTACCTAACTACACAACCTAAAAATGTTATCTGTTGCGCACACAATACCTATCGCTGTAACTCGAGAATTAGGTGTCGTGTTAAAATAATTGCCACTGTTGTGCCTAGATCGTGAAAATCGCCAAAATTACGACATATCATTGCTCCTTGGGAGACCACTAGATATTAAGATATTATGTAAGATAAAATATATAACTAATTCTTAGCCCTTATTAAAAGTATCGGCCCGCCCTTGGTGAGGAAACGGTGATAATATATCAACCAACACCTAAGTACATTGCGATCAGAAACAGTCAATTAAAAATTGAAGATTACCTAAATAAAGTGCGACCCCATGAAAATGCTTAATGTATTAGGTAAGTAGTATTAGGTAATAGGTACATAACATCATACTGGGACCATACCACTCCGTGTTGGATCCATATGCAAGAAAAGGAATACGGGATTAATATAAATACAAACTACGCCATGAATGGTGACGTCCTTCCTAACCTGCACGCAGGATACTTAAATAATTAAGCTTGATGAACCCATTTATTTTCTTGGGATCAAATAATTATAGGATTTTAAAATGTAATGAAGAAGTGAAAATTGGACGTTATATTGCCACTCCCGTGAAAAAAATTTATTATTTAACCATTAGCCATGTAAATATTAAAAACAATGGCTTTTTCTTGTTAGATTTAAGAATAAATCCATACATATGCTATGCGAATAAGTTCATTAAAATATCATAACATAATTCATAACTTTAATCTGATATACCTAGGTAGAAACTAAAATTCCAATAAGAATGCAGATATTTTATAATTCCGTCAATAAAGATATATTTATAAATACTATGTTATAAATGGGAGAGCTCCCTTTGATTTATGGATTTTAATTCAAGTGTTGAAACAATAAGTTAGTTGACTAATAAAAAAATATTACCACACACCGTAGCCTACGGTCCGTAGGTACCATAATCAATCAACTCGCGTGATCTGATAGTTTCGATATTATAGTTAACACCAGAAATAATGATGGTTGAAGTTGTTTTGGTAAAACGAACTTAGAGTTTGTATGGAATTCGTGGCACGTCTTACTAAGACCTGTCGTCACTTCTTACTACCTAAAACCGAAGCCCAAATCATGTGTCTTATTTTGTAAACAAAAACTACCGTACCCTACTAACATTTAAGCTGTTCTGTGATTATTGCATAGTTATTTTCACATTATTAGATCGGATTACTTTATTTTCACAATGATGAACAGGTTCGATCGGTTAGACGATTATATTTGTTTACAAAAAAGACACTTGATTTGGGCTGCGCTACCTATATGATTTCTGATTGTGAATGTCAGTAACTATGTAAGTTTTCAACTAATTGCCATTATGTCCATGTTATTTATTACTATTTCCATAATATCCATTTTTGTTCACTAGTCAAGTGGCATTCACTTTCGTTAACCCTTGTAGAATATAAAGAAATGTATGGGATTGTCAATTGCTTTTTCTAGCATGTCATTCCGCATATTGTCAACTACCCTACTATTATACGTTTAACTACCCTACTATTATAATTTGAGGTAATAAATAACCATATTGAGACTGTGAATATGTACACAATGAATGTGACAACGAAGTTTATAAAATTGATACGATTTTTTTTCCTAATACGTTTATAATTTTTTAAGATATAAATCTTACTCTAACTTGGGAGAGCCTTGTAAAATTTGAAGGTTTGCCAATTAATTGAAATTTTCAAGATCTTATATTCCAGAGCACTAGTGATACTTGACTGCCATAGAAATAGATTTAACTTATTAAAATAGTCTAATATTGTACATATGTAATTAATATTATGTAGATTGCATGTTACGAGAATCTTAACAGTGTCGGGGATATCACTTACTCTGTTCAGCTTCCTGTGAACTGTAGCATTTAAGTTATACCTACTACTTGTTTACTGCAAATTATGACTTGTGTTAACATATTTAATGTAATAAATAAAACACCTCAAATGGTACCTAATCAAATTGTGTAACGAAACATATCAAATTATTAAAAAAAAATAACATTATCAAATACAATAATTAACTATCCATATCGACTGTAAAAATAAATCGTTTTTATGTCCGTTTACTTAATACTTATTAGAAAAAAGTATTTGTTTAAAATTCCTATGAACGTTAAAATAATAAAAGATTTTCTGAATTACATTACGATGTTTTCTTTTTCATTGTCTTTTACCCCAAATTAAAGAAACTTGTATGTTTATATATGTTTATTTTAATAACAATTATTCATACATAATTTAATATATAAGCAATACTTAAGTGTTTAAATAAAATTGTGCATGTGAAGTCAACAATAATAGTGATAAATAAAATTAATTTACTTAATTATGTCAATATTTACGAAATCTTAAGCTTATTAAGCATAGGTTTAATATATTGGAAAATGACTATTTTCTGTTAGGTAAATCAATCAATTGTTTGTAGCATCTAATGGCATATACCTACTTATCCAAACAAATTCAGTGTGGTGGTATGCAATATCAAAATCTACCATAATTAAAAGACTGGGTACCTAACAACAGCCAGTCACGATTTAATAGAAACTAACTACATAATCGCAGACAGGTTATTCCAGATTTTGTTTTCATACAAATTATTGTATAAAAAAACTACATAGTTATTCTAATAAAAATCACATCAATAATACAAAGGTAACAAAACAACAGACAATACTGATAATTTTAAAAATCTACTTTCATCGAATTAGGTACAATTACAACTAATTTTTACTACCAAATTATACCAGAGTAGACTAGGAATAACTAGGAAAATCCTGCGAATTTAAATATTTTTTTCCATTAGGCTGAGCCTAAAAGATAGCAAACATTTTTATATAAATTCTAAGAGCCCAAGAAAATATTACTTATTATCTAACTGTTGAACTATTTGATTGGACACAACTTTTGTAGCTATGGAAGCATTCGGAATGAGGAATCGATCCATATCTTTTATCAATAGATTATCACCATCTGGTACCCCATACTTAAATGTTATCAATTCTGGGTGCCTCTTTTTGGCAGTTATTTTAACTATTGTAGATAGAGGTCTACGTGACATGATTTTTGCAGCTCCTTTCTTATTTGTAATGTCCCGTAAAACAATTAAATGTGTTTCTGTTACTATAAGATGAGAGTCATGCATGTATCCATTGAGGAGTACTTCCTGACATGAGAAACTGTCTACAACATTATGTTCTCGAAGGAAAGAGTGGATTTCCACAATTTCCTCTAATAAATCAGAATCATTAAGATCTCGTCGTATGTCTGAACGCGCATCATCGTCCTCGTCATTAATACTAAACACGGGTGGAACATTTCTGTACCTCTGTTCCTTCTTATCACCAGCAGAGACATGCCACTCTCCATTACTGACTGTAGAATTTGGATTAACTATGTAATCTATTAATTTCCCTTTAACCTCTTGACCCTTTGCCTTCATAGCTGATGACAACTTACTGAATAGCTGTATAGCGGGTACATTGTCTCTTGCTTTGGTCTCGTGTAACTCCATTCCATCATTGTTATTGTTAGGTGCGCAAACTAAACATGTGGATGGATTGTGCTCTTCCAAGCAATCAGTCATATGAGGACCAAAGTAATCATGGATTGCAACGAAACCACCATCCAACATAGAAACATGTTTGGTATTCCGTTTTAAGAACGACGCTACAACCATGTGGGCATAACTATCCTCCTCCGTTCTGCCAGAACCAACGAAACATAAATGTTCACCAGCAGCAAGGGAACCTGCCGCCAGTGCTTGTCGTTGGGCATTCAGTAATCCCTGAACTGCTGTGTTAAATGCAGTGGGTTCTTGCAACATCAAGTTACAGTCCAAATGGAAGGCAGTGGATAAGTGCCCAGCATTGTATTGTTCAGCTGGCCGACAGTCGACCAAGAAGAATTTAACATTGTCCACATCAGAGGCATCTACAGTGGCACTTTCAATCAACTCATGTACAGCAACAGGTAAACACAATGCTTGTGAATATAGTTTTGAATTGATTTCTAGGCCACTTTCGGAAAATAACACCTCTAAGACATCTTCTCTGAATGATAGAGGAGTTTTCAATGAATAGTAATGTGCCAATGAACAGAAATCAGAAACATCATTAGCTTCTAAATCAGCTGGCATACCACTCAATGTTTGAATAATTGCTGTTTTATCATCAGTTTTCATTTGTAATATTTGTTCTCTAGCATTGATTACCATTATAAGGCAAAGAAAGAATATAAAAAATGGATCAGACCTCTGGAAATATAAGTCCCACATAAAAAGAACTACGTCCAAACTACAATTAACCGCGAAAAGAGATCTGAGCCATGGCAAGCAATATTGCTCAGGAGTTATCCTTTTAGTATCCAAAAATGAGCATAGCTCTGGGTCATGGTATTGCAGAATCAGCCGCAGAATGTGGAATGGTACACCATTTTTTGTGCATCCTTTAGGAATGTATAGTTTCAATATTTTTTCAAACAAGTTGTAAGTATCTGACCTAGGTAATTTTAAACTCAGCAATGGTAACAGAATCTCAATCCATCCATTGTTAGACATATAATTAACAGATTTTGATTTGCAGTAGAATGTAATTATTGATTCAATATCTGATATCACTGACAATTTATCATTGTCATCATTACCGAGGCTTTTTACAAATTTCTTCACATCATCCCTCAATTCATTCTGATTGGATAAATCAAATATTTCATCAAATAAAAGCAATTGATTACCAGCATCTTGGCAGCTTAGACACAGCAGCCAAACATCAGCACGTAAGTTTTCAGGGATTTTCTTTCCTTTTGTGAGTGTATTTATTTCCTGCGCTGTACATCCATCTAGAAGAGCTGACTCCAACTCTATTAGCCTGAAACAGATTACGTATATAATATACATTAAATAGCTCATAGAAAATTATTCTTTTGGAGCTAAAAACTATCACTGCAAGCTACTTATACAACTAAAATTTAATACTATTTAAATACAAGCTGACAACTTCTTTGTACAAGGAGTCTAACTAATGCTTTCATTACTTGGATTACAAGACAACCTTGCTTGGTAAAAAAGGAAATTATAAAATATTGATCAATGCTAACAAAGAAAATGGATCCCCTATAGATTGTAAGAACCCGACTGTTGAGGAGTGAAAATAATTGAAAATATATTACCAAGTGCTGTCCTCCTCTTCTGCGGCCATTGATAAAATTCGTCGTTTTCACTAGAACAACGCAATTATCAGCATGACAAAAATATTGATAAAGAAACATCTATCGCAATTTTAACAACGAGGTAATACATACATGGTTTGAAAATGGTATTTATAAGTAGATAATTAAATAGCTATACACAAATCCGTGAGAAATAGCCACAGGTCATGTGTAGTGTACACAATACATTAATTAAATTTTAAGATTTTAGTCGACACAAACAAAACTTAGCACTTCCATTACATTCCAATTCCATACCAATCAAATCGAAGGAGCTATTTAAACTGAGTGAACCCAACAAAACCGTCTACACTTTTTTTAGAGGGAAAGGCAAGGCCAATCAAAGCATACAGCCTGGTCAGATAAAAATGGCATTTTTAATCTTTAAACTCTTTTTACATCAATGGCTGTATGTTCTAAATTAGTTTTGTTCTCTCGGAAAACATTTAACGGCTTGGGTTGCCAATCTGTGAGGAATTCCCATGGAATGAGGTTTTCTTTTAAAATAATATTTCACTCAGACTATGTTGTCACTGCCAACGGTTCGGTTCTTTTTCTTCTTTAAAGGGTTTATTACATACGGCGGAACCTTAAAACAATGGGCTATCATCCGCTTTTGTGTACTGGGCTTTAGCTAGGACTTTGGAGTATAGGGAGGGGTAACAGGGGTTTTTAGGAGTTGGTAACACAGAGTAACACCGCAAATAAACGATTTGTTCAATTTTGTCAGTTTCGTTTCATTGTCTCGTTTCGTTTCAGTTTCCATGTCACTTTCCATGGCATGGAAAATGTCTACATGTGCAAAAAGCAATGGTAAGCATTTAGAGATAGTAATAACCAGTACAGAGTGTAATTATGGTAGGCAGACAGGGTACGGAGTCCCTTGGTCTGCAGGGGCTGTGGTAATAAACATGAGTCTTTGAAACACTTGTTGCGTGAATGTGACTCACTGGCTAGGAAGCGAACGAGTCTTCTGAAGATTGCAGACTCCGTCCCATGATGAGCTGCATAGCGAATCTAGTGAGTTATATGTTTAAAGATGAGGAAGGAGTATAAAGGAAAGGGGAGCGCACAAAAGAAACGATCGGACCGTAGTGCACAGTATAAGATAAGCAGAAAGGGTGTTGTTGAAAATCGTTATCTGAACAACTTTTTGATTTTATCAACTGTTGTTGACATACCTACACAAAATCATTGAAGTTGTGTGGTCCCTTGATGTGCTGTTGCTTGTACTTATGAGTTTGTTAAGCATTTTGGTTTCCCTGTCTTACTTGCAATCAAAGTCAAATCTCTTTACTCTTTATTGCAAGTAAGCATGATGTGTACATTTTAATAAATAAATCGTTCAGTATCGGTAAGTGAACAACTTTTGTTCTACGACTTTTCGATTTTCTATGTTTCGAGCCAGTGCGCCGGACGTGGTGATGAAGAAGCTCGAATCGCAGTGGGAGTTAAATATAAAAGTAAATATAGATTAATATAGTAAATAGTTTGTAGTTAGATGGGGAGCAAATTATTGCCCGCGTCCGCAGGTCACAACCATGTAGCAGTAGTAGATTGTCCCTGCACGCGCTCCCCGGGTGGTGCTAAAGGGCAACCAAAGTATCTCTCTATTTTTATAGTTACAGTTTATATAACGACATATAAATAAAACCTAACCATTTATAAACTGCAAGCCGAAAATTTGAGAGATACTTTTATTTCTTCATAAAATCTATTTTAATGAGCCAACTAGCGCCGCCAATCTTAAAAAAATAATATCTTCCAATATAATAAATTATATTAAAAAAGTTATGTCCAAAGTGTTTATTATGAGAAATACTATTTTTTAAATGCCTATTTATAACGTGATTCAATGTCACTAAGTTGTAGTTCGCATCATTTCGAAAAACGGGCGTTTTTGGCATATTTGAGAACTACAACTTGTCGCAATTATGCCATGTGTTGTATATTGAAAAATAGTATTTATCCTAATAAAGATTGTGTGCATAGCTTTTTTTAATAAAAAATATTAATTTAGAAGATATTATTTTTTAAAGATTGGCGATGCTAGTTGGCTCATGTAACATGTGTCCTGACAGTATTTCCAAACATTTCAGAGCTCGGTGGCGATGGCGCAGTGGTTGGGGCACTGTGCACTTGCGATACGTAGGTCCCAGGTTCGATCCTCGCCCGAGTCAGCAATGAGTTTGCCTCGGATTTTTTTTCGAAGAAAATCTTACCGAACGTTCTCAAAATGGTGAAGGAAGAATTCGTTCGCAAAAATGGGGTTTTTTCATAGGCGTAACATTACAGACAGACAGGTACCTAAATCTATTTTGGGTAAGTATGTAAGTAAGTCTAATTCTCACTTCACATGGGTGATCATGATCTGCCTGAGCTGCCTTAATAATGTAAGGTAAGACCCCTGTGCGCCAGTAGTAGGTACTACCTTTAACTCAAAGTAGCTAAGCAGATGGAATCCATATTTCATAAAACATTCTTCATAATATTGGTAAGTAGGTATATATGGTTTGTTTACATTGAATGTAAACAAATCTACGTGGCTCTAGCCACTTTCGCAGCTGTTCGTAGATGTATATGTACGTTTCTATAGCCTACTGTCACTTTTTAACCAATCAAAAGAGACTCCGTGATCCCATTGGCGGATACATGACATTTCTTCATTGTCGTAAGCGAATGAATTTCAAGTAGGTAGTTATAAGTACTGAAGTGAAAATAGTACCAGCCCAATCAAATATGGCTGGTACTATTTTCACTTTAGTACTTATAACTACCTACGTTCACGTTCATTCGCTTACGACATGAAGAAATGTCATGTATCCGCCAATGGGATCACGGAGTCTCTTTTGATTGGTTAAAAAGTGACAGTAGTCTATAGAAACGTACATATACATCTACGAACAGCTGCGAAAGTGGCCGGAGCCACGTAGATTTGTTTACATTCAATGTAAACAAACCAATGTTGTTTACATTGGTTTGATTGAAATCAATTTTCCAAACAAACACCATTATTTTTGCAAATTGCTATGATATGATGTTCTAATCTAAAGTAATATATCTACGATGACCTAATCTCTTATCTAAACATAAATTATATACCTACTTACCAATATTATGAAGAATGTTTTATGAAATATGGATTCCATCTGCTTAGCTACTTTGAGTTAAAGGTAGTACCTACTACTGGCGCACAGGGGTCTTACCTTACATTATTAAGGCAGCTCAGGCAGATCAAGATCACCCATGTGAAGTGAGAATTAGACTTACATACTTACCCAAAATAGATTTAGGTACCTGTCTGTCTGTAATGTTTTCCTTCACAGTATTGACTTGAGTTGAGTGAGAGAGACATCGATAAGTTTACATGGCTAGATAAAAAATATATATATTATTACACAAGGAAGCATACAATAAACGGGTTATTACCCGTGGTCCACCTCGGCTGTTCACCTCAGTGTACCACAGGAAGTTTTTTCCCTCATGGTACACCCAGGTGAACCATGGTAAATTATTTCTCCCCGTGGTTCACCTGGGTGTACCACGGGAAGTTTTAAAGTATCTCTCAAATTTTCAGGTTGCAGTTTATAAATGGTTAGGTTTTATTTATATGTCGTTATATAAACTATAACTATAAAAATAGAGAGATACTTTGGTTGCCCTTTAGCACCACCCGGGGAGCGCGTGCAGGGACATTCTACTACTGCTACATGGTTGTGACCTGCGGACGCGGGCAATAATTTGCTCCCCATCTAACTACAAACTATTTACTATATTAATCTATATTTACTCTTATATTTAACTCCCAATGCGATTCGAGCTTCTTCATCACCACGTCCGGCGCACTGGCTTGAAACATAGAAAATCGAAAAGTCGTAGAACAAAAGTTGTTCACTTACCGATACTGAACGCTTGGCTTCATATACCCTTTACGTTACAACCTGTATTACTTACGATTTATTTTTCGAAAATGGGAATTCTTGGTAAGTATGCCAATCGAAAGGAGGGCTCAGTGGTTGGGTCACTGGACTTGCGATACGGAGGTCCCAGGTTCAATTCCCAGCCAGGGCAGCCATGTACCAATAAGTTATCCTTTTTCGACGGAAAAACTTACGTACATTTACCGAGTGCTCTCAAAACGGTGAAGGAAAACATCGTGATGAAACCTGCATGCCGTAGAAGAAGAAAAATCTAAGGCATATGAAATCCGCCAATCCTTCAGAAGACTCATTCGCTCTCCTTTCCTTTATACTCCTTCCTCATCTTTAAAGATAGAACTCACTAGATTCGCTATGCAGCTCATCATGGGACGGAGTCTGCAATCTTCAGAAGACTCATTCGCTACCTAGCCAGCGAGTCACATTCACGCAACAAGTGTTTCAAAGACTCATGTTTATTACCACAGCTTCTGCAGACCAAGAGACTCCGTACCCTGTCTGCCTACCATAATTACACTCTGTACTGGTTATTACTATCTCTAAATGTTTACCATTGCTTTTTGCACATGTAGACATTTTCCATGGAAACTGACCTCAGAGAAATAAGTTGAGGAAACTGACAATGAAACGAAACTGACAAAATTGAACAAATTTGAAAACGAAAATCGTTTATTTATTTGCGGTGTTATTCTGTGTTACCAACTCCTAAAAATATTTACCCCTCCCTATACTCCAAAGTCCTAGCTAAAGCCCAGTACACAAAAGCGGATGATGACCCATTATTTTAAGGTTCCGCCGTATAATATAATAATAAACAATACCCTTTAAAGAAGAAAAAGAACCGAACCGTTGGCAGAGACAACATAGTCTGAGAGTGAATTATTATTTTAAAAGAAACCTCATTCCATGGGAATTCCTCACATATTGGCAACCCAAGCCGTTAAATGTTTTCCGAGAGAACAAAACTAATTTAGATCATACATCCATTGATGTAGAAAGAGTTTTGTGACTTGCAATAAAAGATAACCCATAACTTAGCCCATGAAAATTCCATACATTTTGTCCAGTTTAAGGTAACTACTTTAGGGTAAATTAAAAATGCCATTTTTATCTGACCAGGCTGTATGCTTTGATTGGCCTTGCCTTTCCCTCTAAAAAAAGGTATGCTTGTGTGAGTGCGTGTCCGTGTGTAGACGGTTTGTTGTGAAATGGTTTTGAAGTTTAAATAGCTCCTTCGATCAAATATTTCAATTTGACATTCTTTTTAAGTTCTTCCCAGAGAGAAAGGCAAAGCCAACTATGCAGGCATACAGTCTGGTCTATATCTATATAAGTTACTTTATGGTTGTTATTGCTATGCTACTTTATTTATTCTATTATATCCGTCCAAAAATAATGGTTTTCTATATGCATGGGCGTATCGTCGCGGGCATTTTCTTGCTTAAAGATGGGTTTAGAAAAGGTTTAGAATCTTAAGATACGTTGGTCATGCCGTCGTCTGATTGGCTGGTGTGAAAAGTGTGGTATGAAGACATGAAAATTCTGAATATATAGCCTACATCGTTCGTTGAAATCACCAAAAGGATATCTAAGTAAAAATTTAGGAGAGCGCATGTTGTCTCACTATTTTGTGTGACGTTATTAATATTATATGGCCTGACATTTGTCAATCAATCAATCAATTATTTTATCTTAATGTTACCAATTTTATTGATTTCCAGTTAATTCTAGCGGATTGGAATATCGTGAAAACGAATACGTGATACTCAATAAAGTTTTCGCCTAATAGTTAACAAACAGTTAACAGAATGCCAAAATCTAAAAATTCGCATATATGTTCTAAATTACATTACAAACTACTTAAAACAACGTTAAAATTGTAGTTTGATGAAATAATTGACCGCACTTTCGGAAGTTCAAATTCAAAATTAAATATGGCAACATTACATTATTTCTCTTCGCAAGTTTACATTTACAAGGAACTAGCAAGAAAGATTGTATTCGTATTGTATTGTAATATTAATTTAAGTTATTTAATCATACACAGTTAATATTAAAATACACTCTATAAGAAATGAAAAGATTATTTAGTTGTGCTTTGCGTTAACAACCTGACATAAAGTATTTTCTGTACATTCGGAATTAAAAACTTTAAGGTCAATACAAAAGCACAAATCAATGGATTAGTATATACCTAAATAAATCCCTCACTGATAATTCATTGAATTGAGGAAGGAGTACAATACTGAGGAATAATGAAAGACTACCATAAATTGTTTCCCAACAAGGAGGCCTTTATTGTATTTGCTCTGTACATCATATTATTTGTGTTTCAAGGTAAGGATTTTCATCAAAAGTTTGATATAATGTAATTAACAATGTTTCTGTATCTATCAAATTATAAAACTAAATGGTCAGTCAACAGTACCAGAGGGTACAAGAATCCTTTTCACATGCAGTTTTAGTATCTACACTGAACCATCCCAATTTCAGTTCCCACTTTCCACATTGCTTGTAATTTTGTTAAATAACCTATTTTTTTGGAGCCTTGGATGTTTCCTTATGTTCATACTTAGTTATCCTACTTTGCCACCACTATAGGTATAAGTCAGCCCCTGTTACCTCATTTCCTCCATTTACTTTTTTATCACACTAATGAATGGCTGAAGGAGAGTAATTTTTTCCAGTGTATGTCTGTTCCTTTATGGCCGGCCTCTTGCAACCTAAACAGCTTGATATTATGAATTAAATGCCAAAAAAACATTTCTTTTTTCTTATTATTGTACTTTAAAAAAAATCTCATATGCAATAGTTTAGTATAATACAGCATCCACTTTGAATGATTAATTAACATAACAAAACAATGTATGACAAGTAGGTAAATAAAACATTGAGGTAACAAAAAGCATTCTGACAATCTCTTCACATATATGAGATGTTAGGTATTTGAATGTTTATAATTAGTCAGGGTTTTGGAACAATGCCTAGTCCAGTAGGTAACTAACTACACTGTAGACATTACACAACAAAACATACTCTCAATACTATTATGTACACAGGCTTAACAATTTCTAAATTACTATATTATGCTTAACTGCCATCATTAACCAATTTTGGTCACAATAATATTGATTTAGTTACAATGAATGGTATTCCAGCCTTTACACAGATGTGTACAAAGTTGAGGCTAGATTTGGGGCAATTTGTACCAATCGCTGGCTAAATAAAGTAAACCCAAGTTAAGTCACAGAAATGTATAGTGCTTGTGTGATTAACCCAGGTTAAGGCCAACTGCATATATGCTAAATACTACTAAATAATTTCTATAATTTTCAGGTGTGTTTGTCACTGCATCAAAAACAGAAAATGGTGGATATGATTACAACACAACATTGGTTGTTTTCTTATCAGAACTACTCAAGCTGGTTGCATCAGCTACATTATACTCATATAGGAGAGAGTGAGTATCAAATACCGAAAATTGTACAATCATATAGGTATCACACAGAAATGTTAAACCACTTGACCAATAATTATTTTACAATATTAAGTAGGCTGCACAAAGAAATATATGTATGGCACATCATGGGCACAATAAAGTTTTGTGTAGTGAAAATTAAATAAAACAGCCATTCGCTATCCCTGCAATTTCTAAAGGTAAAATCATCTGGTAATCAACTACATGAACTACATATTCATAGTAGGTACAGGCAACAGCACATCAAACAAGTGTGTGTACTTTGTACTGTTCTTATTGTCTGGGTCATAAGAGTTGAAATCGTACTGCAAGTTTTACCATTGATACGAGTATAGTGTCGACTGTACCTATTTATAATCTAAGATTCGTTGTCCTCAATCTTGTATTTTTTTATTTCAGGCAAAAACCGCACATTTTTAAGGCGATAGCGATAAATTACAAGCTATTACTATTATACTTCATTCCATCGCTGCTGTACTGTTTCTACAACAATTTGGCGTTCGTTAATTTGTCACATTATGACCCAACTTCATATTACATTTTACTACAATTCAGAGTTGTATTAACGGCTCTACTCTTCCAGGTATTGATAACTTAATAAGTACATTATTTATTTATATTGCCAATAAAAAGAAAATAGAGTTAAAAACTGGATAGGTGAGATTGTCTCAATATTCAGAGCCCCTAAGACGAGTACAGTTGAATTAAGATGTACATACTACACAACACAAACCTACATACATTTCGCAGTATCGTAGGTACTCGTATGTAGGCACTTCACATTTATGTCTGCGTTCGTATAGCCATAATAACAGGAAATTCCACATGATTTCAGATACCTATCTATAAGCTAAAATATTGCGTTAGGCACCTACGACCTCGTTATATGTAGTTTGATTTTCATTATTATTGTAATAACATGACATTTGTTCTTCTTTCAGTTCCTATTCAAGAAAAACCTCACGTTTATGCAGTGGATATCACTAGCTGTTCTGACAACAGGATGCATGATCAAAAATTTTGATGCTGCAAGCATTCAATCAAAGAATGACTCAGACCTCTGGTCCCAAGTATTTAACATTTACTTCCTTTCAATAAATTTCCAAAATTTCTGCTCTTGTCTAGCAGGAACTTACAATGAATACTTACTGAAAACCCAAGGGTCTAATGTGGACATATTCTTACAAAATGTATTTATGTATCTAGATTCTGTAATATGCAATTTCTTCATTTTATGGTTCAAAGGAGAAGTATCAACTGTGTTTGACGATTTCCGATCTCTGGGCGACACGTTTGTGATACTAATTATAATCAATAGTGCTGTAGTTGGTATTGTGACTAGTTTCTTCTTGAAAAACTTAAATTCAATTTTGAAAACATACGCCAGTGCGTTGGAACTGGTTATTACGGCTGTGGTATGCTACTTATTGTTCCATATCGTCATCACAGCTTACACAATAGTGTCTATTTGCCTAGTCAGTATAGCTGTAGGTATGTATTTCAAAAACCCTGTGAATAATGTCCAACCTAACTCCAGAGATGCAATAGACAAAGATAAGATGCCCCTTTTGGAGGTAGTTAGTGATGCATAGCATACTGTTGGTCCTTATTATACGTTACCAAATTCACGTACTTACCGAGATCATATTATAATGACTCCAATATTGTCTCCATCCACTGCTAACTCCATTGTTAACTACGAATTTTAGTTATATCTGCCGTGCATGGATGAGATCTAAGTTATATGATAAAATAGTGATGTCACATATGAAAAGTGCCATAATATATACCTACGAAGAAGGATTTCTTTATACGATAAATAAAGAAACTGTAGGCTACTTAATGAACTCTCCGTAAATTCACTGTCGATTTAATTAAAACGATGAAAAAATTCTAGCCGTGGGCAGAACTTGAACCTGCGACCTTGTCATTCCGTGACACGCTCGTACCAACTGAGCCACCACAGGCCCACGTCCGACCACCGAAATTCTTCATCGTATTATACATATAGAGGGTGTGTGTGCACAACCATTTCTATTGGACAATAGTAGAAAATTTGCATCCTAAAATAAAATCACTGACGATTATTTTATATTTCTAATATTTGACACCTGTAGGTAATTCCTACATTCATTAAATTCAATTATCATTGGATGGAGCTGTTTATCTATAATAAATAGATGGCCTACTTAGTTATTCCTAGTGAAACAGTATTGTATTTATTTATAGAGGCTAGTGCATGTTAGGCATTTAAATGACGAGGTCAACTCGAAAAGCTAAAATTGATATAATAATTATGTAATAGGTAAACCTATTTTTTGGGTGATCTAAAAATGAGCTCTAGGCCTGAAGTCATGATTGGTGATATTGTATGTTTAGTTAATGCATGACATTTCGTGTTTATTTTTATTGAGTAGTATTTGGTTCGTACCTAATAAATTATTATAACCAATTGGTATTATATTTTAAGCAATAGTGATATCTTAAGGGCCTTCCATGAGCCAACTAGCGCCGCCAATCTTTGAAAAAGAATATCTTCCAATTTAATCAATTTTATTAAAAAAGCTATGTACATAATATTTATTACGATAAATACAATTTTTTAAATGCTTATTTATAATGTGTACATAGCTTTTTTAATAAAAAATTAATAATTTGTAAGATATTTTTTTTTAAGATTGACGGCGCTAGTTGGCTCATGGAAGGCCCTTTACTGATAATTTTAAGCAATAGCGAAATTAGTGTAATGACTAGTGTTTTACTTGCAACTAAGTATTGGCAAGTATAAATAAATGAGATAGGTACTTATATTTTACAGAATCTCATTTTCATACATGTGGGACTGAATCTGGTTTGTTTTGCACTACTTAAATTAAAAATGCAGTATTTTAGGTGTCTTTATACTCGTATAATTAAGTATATATTATTACACTTGGCAATAAGTCCGCCAATAGAACTCCTCCATTCTTGCAAAGAATTGTATAAGACCTTATTCATAAGAATATTTATATTCTTTGTTCCTAATCAAAATATATGATTATGCAATAAATAAGAATTATTTTATCTTATTCTTATTTTAGAAGCTGTAAGTCCAGATTCGTTCTTAAATGCTGTGTATTTTTATAAAACTTGAGTAGAAAACTCATTTCGTTATAAGTAGGTAATGATAATTTGTTATGTTCCTCCAATATTGTTATAAAAATATTATTTTTCGTAGTACTGTCGAAAGCACATCGATGCCTTGGCTTTGTCGCCATAAAAGTTTAAATCTTATTTCAATTGTTACCTTGTATGTGCTGTTGACTGTACAACAAACGACGCAGATAATTAATTTTGTGAATTTAATGCACATCTGTGTGTGAGAATTATTTACGGAACGAATTCTGATACAGAGATTCATATTTATTTATTTGTAAGGTTTGTTGGATAATTAGAACTGGCGAGCGCGTCTTTAACTCACGAATAGACAGATTGATAAAACTGTCACTTTGGCCGAGATTCATAGGTAAATGATAATTTTGAGCACAAGTTTAGCCTGAGCTTGCTCTTACAACTGTCAAACCTTTATGGAATTTGACATTTTGTAAGAGCGAGGTCACACTAATGTCAGTCTATGAATTTCGGTCTTATTCTTTTCTCCGCCGCCGGTCCCACTTGCCTCAACTAACCTGCTATGTTGTACTTCAAGTCTATATTATAACAACAGGCTTATTGTGTAAGCGACAGGTGACAGATATACTAACCCTTAAATAATTACGCAAAGATAGCCGACTAGAAGAATTGATGAAACCCAGCAATGGTTTCATCAAAAGGTTTCATTAGGCCTGAAGAAATCTGTTATTTACCAAAGACACTAATTTTGTTTTATAGGTACCGCATATACCAAATGCCTGACATAATGTGATACAATGGGACATGGTATCAGCCTCAGCCCCCTTACCATGAAGTCTTATAGCAGGATTACTTCAATAATACTTTATTATTTCATACCATGACGTCCTTAATAAGCTTACTTTAAGGTCGTCATGGTACGAAATAACAAAGTATTGAAGTAATCCTGCTATAAGAGTTCATGGCAAGGGGGCAGGTATCAGTGATCTCGTTGGTCCACACATAAAGGACACTCCGTCAAGTTCAGGATTCGTATCATTGTTAGTTATGTTCGCAGTTCGCACTCTAGGGCCCGTATTAATAGTCTGCGCTCAAACCCGCCCCAAGAGCGAATTCAGCTGATAGGTACACTCTCAAGACGTGATCACCATCTCAAGTGTGTCATTTATTAATAAACCAATCTTGAAGGCGTATCACGTTTATTAATAGGAACGCCATGTTGAGGTCGTTCTCAAGATTGACTTTTGAGCTGAGAGTGATTTATTAATACGGGCCTAGGTGCACTCTGGAATGAAGTGGTAATTACCACTTTACTTTGTGTGTGTGCGTGTGTGCAATGCCAGCAATACCTTGCTGATTATGATTATTGTGAATTAACCTTTGATTTGATTGCAAACTCAGTATAATTTTTCTTTACCCTTAACAATTCATAACTACAATTCAGATTGCTAGATTTACTACGTTATTGATGTACGTATTTCAGAATTGTTAATAAATAGTGAATTCAAAACGACAAAAATACTTCTGTAACAAGAATCGAGGAATCAGTGATACAATCTGGTTCCTTGGTGTCTTGTGCGCTGTTAGCTCACCGACGACGCGACGTTTTGCTATCTGCATAACAAAGCCATATAATAATAATAGGTACAAGTTTGCAAGCTATATCCATCCCATCAAAGCAAATGAATTTGCAATCGGCTAGTTGTTGATTTGTATAAAACGGTTTAAAACCTATTGGGATCATTCTGCGTGTAAACGAAAATCGTATCACATTGTCAGATGCTGGAAGACCAAAATAAGATTGTAAAGAACGTCAAGTTAATTTTTTATTTACAATAAATACAATATTTAATTACAGTAACAATGGGTTTTTATAATCACACCAGCGCAATAACGACAAAATTTATTTATTATAACTAACTTACACCATCACTAACCTGATAATAGGTACACGGTATTAGTCGACAACATAAACGAACTTAAATTAATATCTAACCATGCACGCTATGCAAATCTTGTAAGAACTGACCCCGCTTGGCGCCAAAAGATAGTACAAGTATTAGTGATTAACTAAACCCGTGTTTATCACAAAACGCCGTAATATTTTGTGAACTATTGGTATAAATGAAATATACCATTATCCTCGCTTATAACACGGACTTAGTCACTATAGCGTGGAAAGTGGGGGTTAGAATATTAAAATAGCGACAGTATTTTACTGTGGATGGGATATATTACTGAACTACGGCTTCTCTTCAGGAGACAACAAGTTCACAATTCGAAATTTCGACCATAGAGAAATAGCCAATCCTAAACATCATCAACCTATTCAAAATCGTTGCAATTTAAGTTGTATTGCAGGCACGTAAAGTGCTCAGGTGATATTTTTGTGTGTCGGTCGACCACCGTACGCGTTGCTTTACTTTCGTTCTATCGTTTCCAGTTTATGGACACTAAACGTACAAACGATGAATTTTAATACTGATTTGTACTTCCCTACCGAACCGCACACCGCTGTCTAAGCTTGTTTCACAGCTAACAGCAGATCAAGTGTAACACTTTGGACTTTACTTTGGGTGTTACTCTTGATGTGCTTTCGGCTGTAGATACAACGTAACCACATCACGACTACTAGCGACAACGCAAAGTGATACGTGTGAATGGGCCCTTATTATGTAAACAAAAACGACTTTATTGCATATTTTCACATTGTTTGATCGAACCAGTTCCTTCAGTGTTACATCAATCACCACAACAGGTAATTAGATCATATTTGTTTACAATATAAGACACTTGCTGTGGGCTTAGGTATAAACCATAATAATATATACACAATGAACTAACAGGCAGAACCTTTCAGAACTTTTATATGTAAAACGGACATTTCAAGAAAATTTCTGACTCACAGTAAAATAACAGGAGTATCAACTATGGTCTACTTTGTAGAAATTTTAAGGGTAATTTATTGTGAAAAGGTTCTACAATGTACCATAAATATATTACCTCGACAATATAATTAACTATCCTATTTGACTGATTCATGTATGAAAGCCAGATGAAAGCATATTAAAATATAACATTTTTATATGTACTTACATCCCAATATAATTATATTATAGCTTTTTTCATTGTATTGTAATTATATAATATCATGTAACTATATCAATATTTGTATCGCATGAAAAATAATGGCACTTGGGCTTGCATACTCCTAATCCTAAAGGTTGATCGTAAATTCTTGTAAAAGCCTAAAGGCTCTTCCATACAAGTGCGTGATTCAGGTCGGAATACCAACCGATATTACAGTAACGAGCGTTCCTTCGGCATCTCGCCAGCGGCGTCTTTCGAGCGTTGTTGTCCTTCACATTTCCTTTTACTTGGACGACACCGGGCAAGCGCCGCGTCGACGCTCAACGACGCTAGGTATGGTGGGTATCTTAGGAACGCTCATTACTGAATCATGCACCCGTAAGGGAGAGCCTTAAGGGTCATGTCCTACCACAAGTGGCGCCCGCAAATACGCTTTTACATGAATTTCAAAGTTATTCTGTACATAATCTCTACATTTATGAAACTAACGTCTGTCTGCCTGTCCGTGTGTTAGCTGTAGAGGTTGGTTCGCTGAAGGGAAGAGATAGTATATAAACCATCAAGCTATCAAATTGGAGGCGAGATATTTAAAAATATTTATATGGCGACAATAATGTCCGATTTTAAACATCTTTACATAATTTTTGCCAGCATTCAGCTAATTTGTACGGCCGAGTTATACAGGTAGGTATACAAAGGTTCCGAACCGCAGAAAAAATACTCCTACAATAAATAATAATGAAGCTATTTTTATCAAACAGCTCTGAATAAATTGGAAATGGATCTGGTCAGGCATATCAAACGCAAGCTAGTACCTAAAGTTATTGAAATCTTGACATTATATTGGTTTATAGAGTAGAGTGGTGACATACTTCTTCCTATAACGATGAGTTGCCGAAAGCACCATCACTCCATCTTTGATTGACAAAGCATATAAGTGGTTCAACATCACATGATTTGGTTCAGGTAGTAATGTTGGTTCACACTGAAAAGAAAGGAGTAGGAATTATCAATAACCTATATTGTAATTAAACATTAAGACGAAACTAGGTTCTATACTTTTTTCTACATTAACTGTATTTATAATATAATATAATTCAACTTACTGAAAGTGGAGTATCTTTGTTTAGGATAACTTGTAAAAGGTGTGGTGGTAGTATAGGTGGTCCAGATACTTTTTCCCATGGCTTAGATTGAGGTATTTCCTGAAACAAAAACGTTTTAAGAACATTAGGCATTTTGTGGCTATAATATCTACATTTATCAATGTATGTATTTAGGTAAAAAAAAATCTATCGATAAATCATTCTTTAGTTATGAGAATTTGGTTTATGTGGATTTTATTTTATTATTATAGTGTCACAGCTCTTGCATAAAACAGTATATTACATTATAATGGAATCACGTAAAAATAAAGGAAAACATTGTGTTGTGAACTGTATGCACAATAATATAATGTGGAAACCCACATTATATTATTGTGCATGGCAGGCGCAATAGAATATTCCCTACTTATATTAAAAAATCTAAGTCTGTTTTGATAAACGGATAGTGCCAGCACATCCATCATTTTGATCTAATAGGATTCTAATAAGAATCGCAAAAGATCCGTAGCTAGTCTGCAGGGGATAGATTCTATCCCTATCTAACTTACCTGTGAGTACTCAGTCTGAGCACTACTATGAATGCCCTCACTGTCCTTAGCGAGTGCTTGGAAGACTTCAAAGTCTGACATTTTTACTGAAACTAAGTTATTCTTTGAGCCCATTCCATTGTCTATTACTTTCTGTAAAACAAATAGATACAATTGTATGTTATATTTAATATAAAATAAATGGAGCAAAAAGGAGCTATCAAGTATTCATAATATTAATGGTGAAGCAAACAGGAATTAAATTTGATGCATGTCGATCCTGTTGTAAAATAGAGACAAATTACATGATACCTATAATTAATATAAACTAATGGTTAATTTATACAAGGACGCAACTTATCTGAAACCTACACAAAGGCAAAGTAATGAATGATAAATGGGTAGAGCTAGTTTAGCTAGCTTTCTCAGATTGTCTCAAATCATGGTCATTGATTTGAACAGCATTTGAAATGAAAGTATTTATTTGCCTTGAATCCGATCAAATTATTCACACAATGTTATATGATAACATAGTCTGGAGAAGGAACTTATAATCAGAAAAGTTAATTAGATTTTAGCGCAGTGCCACACCAGCTGGAACTTGCGCAACCAAGTTTCTGTCTGATTACTACTATGTCATATCAAAAGATACATGATGCATCTAGCTATGTATTATTAAATCACTTTCTAGAAAATACTTCTGATCAGATGCAGGCTCTTTTTGAGTTTCTGTATGATTTGATCCACGCATAAACTTACTACAGTAGGGTCATGTCGCCATTCTCCATCCACGAAATACTTATACTGGTGCTCTCCCTCTGGTAAGTCTATTATGGTCACAAAGTCCCCATGGGACTTGACCATGGGTATTGTCTTCCAGTCAGTAAATGTTCCACTAATATAAACCTAAAAATTAGAGAATAACGATTTAAGCATATATTAATTCACCCTAAAATAAAACAAAATCGCAGGCATATTATATTTAGACTGTGGAACTCGCTCCCACCCAACATTCGTGACTGTCAAACAATTTCTCTTTTCAAAAAACTACTCAAAGAACAATCTCTAATCCTTAATTATTTAGTATTTCATCCATTAGTATTTATTTATATATTTAGGTATAGTTTATATGTAACTGTATCATATGTAGGTTTTTAAAGTATATTTATATTAAGTATGTAATATGTATATATATTTAATTAGGTATTTTATTATAGGTTGTATTGATAAGTATTGCTTATATTATATATTTGTTTAGATTTTGTACACCACAACGACTACCAATTACAACACTGCTCTCTCTTTTGCAGGTTTGCTGGTAGAAATCTCTTTTGAGATAAGCTCGCCCTTTGTGCCAATATGTTTCTCTTGTAATTTTATTTATGTATTTGTGTTGTACAATAAAGTGTAAAAAAAAAACAGCATAGTAATACATACATATGACAATGTTTTGGTTTGGTACTCAATCCCACACCAAGGCTTTACAGATTGGCAGCAATTTTGCACTGGCCTGAGTGACTAGGCAGTCTATTACCATGGGAAAATATCAAATCTCCTGGGAAACTAAGGGCAACAAAACAGGGAGAAAGCTAGCCTTAAATAACTTATATAACGATGGATCTAAACAACAACTTATATTCAATTGTAACACTTGCTGATGATGCTGTGAAACAAGTTCTGTAACTACCTACTAGATTACTTGTAGTGAAATTGAAATATACAAATTATATGTCAGCTCAGCTAGCTACTCATGGTGTTTGTTGTATTCTAATCATGAAAATTGATTTTAATAAGGTACTTAGGATTCAATCAGATTTCGTAAACAAACAATACAACATACTTTGGATTCTATTAATAGAAGTAATCAAGGACGATCTTATAAAGTTTTGAACCAACCTGTTTACCTCCGCCTTCCCATTTGAAAACGGTGGGTAACACTTTAGCATCCTCGATAATCTTATTGTCATCATTAGTCAAGGTGTTCGACCTCTCCCGCGTCACACCGTAATCCTCTTCACTCTCAGGTACTGCTTTTGTATAATATGGAGCCCCGTCCTCAATGTTATTGTCGTCGTCTCGACCGCTGCGGTCATCTTCGCTCTTTTTGTCGAAAGTAAATGCCTCGCCTTCTTTGGTAGGTGAAGAAGGTCCCACGTCTGGCGTCTTGGCAGTTGTGTCTCTGTGCCATTCTTTCGGCTGATTACTTCCTGCATTTCCCATGATCTAATTGAAAAAATATTTCTTCACCTCGACCACCTCGGTGGTGATCCAGTCCAACAAAATATGAATGAATCAAGAAAATATTACAACAACCCGATTGACAGTGACACTAACAGAACAATGGTGATTGACAAATCTCCCAACTATAAATCAATCACTAATCATAACCATAGACAAATTATTTCCAATGCACCCATTACATTTTATCTTTGGCACCCACACCCAACCAAATAGTTTAGTTAGACCGCGGCCGTAAGACTGACGATGACGTGACGGAACCACAGCCAGCATATGGCGAAATCAATTTGGAATCCCTAAACAATAATTTAAACCTAACTCAAGTCGCGTTTATCGCTATAAGATGAGTTGTGCGCTTCATTCGACATTCTATTAACATACCAGGCTGTAGTTGGCTTTGCCTTTCCCTCTGGGAAGAATTTTACAAAAAAAATTAGAATATTCTTTTTTTATTATATTTCATTCATGGACGAGTTGACCAACCGTAGACTGATTATCCAACACTCCGTCTATAGGCTTCTCTGTCTACGTGACCAACTCTCATCATGTTTTCTCGCTCGCCTCTAACTTGAACTCCCAAGCCAACCAATAATCAACCATAATCATAGTGACGTGCCAACCAACCAACCAATCGTTTGTTTGTTGCGTATATTTGTTGTGTTGTGACGTGACGTAAGCAAGCAAAATAAATGTTTCGTTCGTGCATTTCTGTGTATTGATTGATATTTAATTTCTTCTATTTATTTGTTCAATTCAGCGTGCGTGCGTAGTGCGTGCGTTGCGTGTGTATTTGCCATCACATTACTGACCGAATTGGTTTATCGCATGGAATTTTACTAGATTTAAAAATAATGAACGATGAAAAGCAGCCACTCCTCACAGGACCCAGTTCACCTGTCGAAAATATAGAAACCCAAACGGTAGAACTAATAGACGAGCCGACTAACGTGTCGAATAGAGATGGAAAGGCGAAAAGTGAATATCACCCGGCTGCTGAGCGAGAGCTGGAGCATCCGACATCAAACTTCGACACCATGATCCATCTCCTCAAGGGTAACATCGGCACAGGTATCTTGGCAATGCCTGATGCCTTCAAAAACGCTGGCCTGTTTTTCGGTACGTATTTATTTTTTCTACTTTACATTCAAACGTCTACGACGTGCGACTGCCGGGAGTTATGTGGCACTTAAAAAATTATTTTGATACTTTTTATTTTTTATTATTTTCTATTCATGTATGCTCTAAATAACTTGACATTGGCGAAATTGTTTCTTGAATAAGAGTAGAAGCCATTCATATAAAAATAGAATAGAATGGATATTTAACTGTCGTGCGACTTTCTTGAAAAATTTAAGTTACTAAAACAAAGCAATTTTCACAAGATTTTATTCCTTTATTATTTTATTCCCGATCCCCGGGAAATCTAACAAATATTTCCCGATTCCCGGGTATGGAAAAATGCCGGGAGACCTGAAACCCACTGAACGACTGCAGTCGGTGCAGGTCCTTCTCGACCTCGTCCTTCCAGCGATACCGAGGACGCCCGACCAGCCGACGGCCAGTCGCTTGTTCCAGATACGCTAGTTTGGCAGCGCGATCTTCTCCCATTCTTTCGATGTGGCCGAGCCAGCAGAGTCGTGCAGACTTGATCTCGCCAATGATGTTGGGCTCGGACACTAATCTTTAATTTCCCTGTTCTTCCTCACTCTCACACTGCCATCTGCCCTTCTTGTTGTACCCAGTATTCTCCTAAATATTTTTCGTTCGGAAACCAGGAGTTGATGGATTGATGGACATTGCTAGTATAGATTTTCAGAAATTTAGTAAATCATATTTAAATACATAAAAATACTTGGGGGAATAGGAATACGCTTTTCCACGCATGTCACTCTTGGTCAATTAATTACTTATACATGTATTTTAATTAAACTATTTTCATTTCTCAGGCGTATTTGGTACTCTGTTAATGGGGGCAATCTGCACACACTGTATGCACATGCTGGTTCTGTGCTCTCATGAACTTTGCATCAGGAATCAACGGCCCGCTTTGAGCTTTTCAGAAGTGGTTGAAGATGCTTTCACTTCAGGACCAGTATCTATGAGACCTTATGCTAAAAAAATGAAGTAAGTGCCTTTTATTGATTTCTTATCAGATTATAAGTATGTCTTATACATGTATGTATTTTAATATGTAGGTAGGTCTATGGTTAAATCCTTTATCATGTGTTTTGTTTTGTGTGGGCTTAAAAGTGTTTTCCTACTTCCTATTTTACTTTCCGTATCAAAATATTTATTTGTACATAATGGAATGTTTTGTTTTGTGTGGGCTTAAAAGTGTTTTCCTACTTCCTATTTTACTTTCCGTATCAAAATATTTATTTGTACATAATGGAAACTTTTAGCTTCTAATAGATAGTCATTACAATTAAAACGAGTCATTAAAAATACATTAGCCATAATTTATACTGATATTTTTAATGCATACAATAATTTATTTATTGCAAAAAAAAACTAACTACTACAAAATAAAACTAACTTAATATCTAAAAAAAAATTACTTATGAAATAAAACTATGAACTAAAGAACGAAATATTATATTGCATACAATATAATATTTTGCAATGCTACGTCATTTTCATTATTAGGTTTATAAGAAAGTAGGCGAAACATTGTTTTGACCCAAATTTTACTTGGAAAATTTTGATACTGCACAGAGAACAAATATATTAAATGTTATCAGTGTCTGTTTTATGATTCATTGTGACCACTAAATCAAACCTATCAGCCTTCGCGTGTGAATTTAATGTACCTATAGTAATGTTAGCTGTATTATTTGAAATTGTTAGGATTATAATTATGATATATTATATTAAGTATATTTATATGTATAGTAGCAGTTCCCGCGCAGTTTCACCAGCGTAGGAAACCGTAAGAAAGAAAATCAACAAGAAAAGATACTAAACTGTGACTAAACTAAATTGATGCGTTTTGCGACGTTTTAATATAAGTACTAAATTCTCGTGAGAATTAAAATAAATATTAAAGTGAACTTATTTATTTTAATTTGAAGTCTATTATTATTTTAGGGGTTTTTAAACACTTTATCACACGTATCTATGTAGGTACCTAATTAAGTTTGAACGAAACTCTGTGTGCGCGCACGAGTCCTACTCACAGTTTTTTATGCTATCATTTTAATGTGTTCACCACATGTTAGGGCTGAGTAAAATTTTAGGCAATTATATGCACTGAACACCACCATAAGTATGTGTCATGCATGTCAGATGTTCTACTTTATACCTACTCATACCATACCTACATTGTATAGTTCACAGAATGTACCTAGCACCAAACCACTATCCACAAAGTGACTAAACAATGCCTCCGTATTCTATATTCAGTATGTATTATAGCATGATGGTTTATGATGTTTTAAACTGATACAATATTTATTGTTTCAGGAATATTGTCAATGTATTTCTGGTAATAACACAACTGGGGTTTTGCTGTGTGTACTATTTATTTGTTGCCACTAACCTTCAAGATACTTTACCGTTTTTCCGTAACCCGCAAATCGGTATCTACAGCTACTTGGCTTTATTGTTTCCAATAATGTTTGCACTGGCTATGGTGAAAAACTTGAAGTATTTAACGCCAGTTTCGTTGATTGCTGCAATAATGACGGCATGGGGCCTAGTTATAACATTTTACTACATATTGCAAGACTTACCACACACAAGTACAGTAAAGGCTTTTGCTAGCTGGCATCAGTTGCCATTATATTTTGGCACAGCTATTTATGCATTCGAAGGAATTGGAGTGGTAAGTTTTATACAATACATATTCAATAAATATATATTTTATATAGTACCTATACCCACATATGGCTACAATATGTGAACGAACATACATATATTTAAGTATCTTATTATATTAAATATATTATTTTAGGAGGATATAGTTAAAATGGTGGTAATATAACGGGATATTAGTTGTATACCAAACCACTTGTTTACTAATTGTACCGTGCCTGAGTTTAAACTGGTACTTAGTAAATGAATGTATTTTGGATCATTTTATCAATGACCAATAATTATTATTTAAATTCTAGATTCTGCCATTAGAAAATAACATGAAAACCCCTGAAGATTTTGGCGGATGGACTGGAGTTCTCAACACTGGTATGGTGGTTGTCGCCGCATTGTACACAGCAATTGGGTTTTTTGGTTACTTGAAGTATGGAGAGCATGTTCATGGCAGTATTACCTTGAATTTGCCAAACGATTTGTAAGTTTACAGTTATAAAGCGTTTTAAAATATAATATATGTATTGTACATACGTATTGTATGCTACTATATTGGTACTACTGTCTAATTCAGAGAAATATACAGGGGGCATCATTATGTTTATCAATTATCATTTTCTGAAAAACTACTTGATCGATTATAAAAAATTAAGTGCAAGACTATGGCGTAATTGTGATTGTGAAAATCTTAACTTTAATGACGCACCCTGTACATTTTTTATCTGAATCATCTGAGTTAAGATTCTAATGCACCCTTGTTGCATTGTATCTTATATTTTGATTCGATTTACAGATTAGCTCAAAGTGTTCGAACTATGATGGCGGCCGCAATTTTTTTGTCATATGGGCTTCAGTTTTACGTGCCAATGAATATTGTGTGGCCGTTTGTAAAATCGAAATTGACAAATGAGACAGCTCTAAAATACGGCGAAACAGTGACTCGATTTGTGCTGGTATCCATAACATGTAAGTTTAATTTTTACTTTGGGACTAATTAATATTATAAAGTACAAACATTATTTAACTGCCTATCATAGACAGTTAAAAAATTGCACATTTTTATATCTGCCCCAGTTATGTTGTAATAGCTACAGTTGATGCTTAAATTAATATAATTTAAAAAATATTATATAGAAGGGGAAAATAGATAGATGGGATAGTAAAGTGCGTTTAAAGGACGGTACTCATCAGGAGCATCCGTGTCACGAACGAGCACTTGTTGCAAAAACATTTGCACCCATTGCAAAGTTTCGCGAAAATCAACACGAATTTTTGCTCGCGAAACGAATGTTTGTTTCGCTAACAAACATCATGAATCAAATTCGGAAACTCGCAAATGCTCGTTCGTGAAACGAATGCTCCCGGGAGTACCGTCCGATTAGGTATCTCCGTAGGTATATAAATAATATAATATATCCATAAAGCCAACCAACGTATATTAACTTCCAAGTAAATATTCCGCGTATATTTATTACTATCTGCTGTAGGCCTTCTTCATTGTATTATAACGTAAATAATAATGATTTTGTGTATTTCACAGTCACCGCAGCGGCGCTCATTCCAAATTTAAGCGGAATTATCTCGCTGGTTGGCGCGTTCAGCAGCTCCGCCTTGGCGCTAATATTCCCACCGGCCATCGAGATAATCACATTCTGGCCAGATAAACTTGGAAAGAACGATTGGAAGCTGTGGAAAGATATCCTGATAATGATATTCGGGATTACAGGTTTTGTATTTGGCACGTATGCTAGTGTAGAAAATATTTTAAATCATGGTGGAAAAGTATAAAAAATATATTTGACGTAGCAAAAATTACCAAAGATTTTTATAATAATTTATTATACTATTATGATAACCATGACAATAATTGTATGTAGGAATTATTTGGATCTGTTTTGCTTTTTACAATTTTACGTTAGCTTATAGGCTATGATTTTAAAATGCGACTGCATTATTTTATAATATACACAAATACAATATTTTAAGATTATTTTAGTAGATTAAAGATTATATAAAATGTTCTGTCATATTATGAAAGTAAGAAAGTATCTAATATTATTTTTATGTAAGTAAATACATAAATAAAACATAGGTACTGAAAATATATATTTAATTTATGTTATATTTATAAACGATTGTAGTAATTCTTATTATACGACGTCAAGTGATATAATATTCCAAGTTAATATGGCATGGAATTGTTTGGCTTATTAAGTTATGATGGATTGGTTGGTTGAGGCAACGCCCGATGTGTTGTAGTTGTAGTAACTAAACTACATGCACTGATTGACCATGGAATATAATAGGTATTTTGTGAGATTATGTTCGCTAATGTAACGTAAATACCCGTGTGTAACCGTTTCTAAAAAATCCGCGCAATTGGAATTTATATACATTTATTTTTATTATTACTTTTATAGCAGGTACTTATCAAACTCTTTCTTACATTGCTTTACCGAAATTGATATAATACGTAAGTTATATAATTAACGTAACTTGTTTAAATTCTATTATTATTTGTAGTTTATGAAAGCGGTTTATTATTTGTGATTATAATTGTCGATATATTTGTAACTACTTATTACATTTAAAAGAATTTATTAGTAGTAATATTTAGTTCTTTATAATTTTATATACAAAATTTTTGACAAGTACGAAGTTTCCAAATTTCAAAGTCTTAACACATTGACCAAAATAATGACCCATAAATGCAAGTTTTAAACAAAATACGCTCACAGACTAACTACCGACGAAGACGAGCGATTTTGCGATATTTTGTGATTTGAATTTGAGACTTGATTTTTGTTCGAAGTCTTTATTATTATTTTGTTTTTAATATTTTAGTGTGTATTTTCAATGCTAATTGTACTTATTTCAATTTTTTTTCTCGAAATCTTAGTCCTAATGTAATTGGTATACTTAACGAGTAGTTTCTTAGTTTAAATGAAATGATTTCACTTTATAAGTTTTGAATAATGTGCTATTAAAATATACATATAGGTACTTACCTATTTTATTAAGTTGAAACTATTTGAATTTAGTGCGCATTTTATATTCCTGCCAGACATGTGCGCAAAACTTAGCAAATATGCACAAATTCCATGTTCATTGAAAGCTTTTTATGATGTCGTAGTTATAAATTCTGTACAAAGCTTCAACGTTATGTAAAACTTTGCAAAGATGCGCGGATGTCTGGCGCCGGCTTGAGGGAGAGCAAACATTCAAAAAGCATATATTTATGCACTACGCTTACAAACATTGTTCTTTAATGTTTAATTTATGAATATTTTTCCTAATTGCCACCCGTTTGCCACCAGTGGGCCACCAACAGCAGCCAATCAGTGGCTAGTCTACCGCCCGCCAGAGGTGGAGGTAATCAGGATTAGTTCGTTAATAAATAAGTTGTTAAAGTTTGTGAATAGTTTTGGTATATAGTATATACTACCTAAAAGTAATTTCAAGAAATTTTTAATATGTAATAGTTACAGGCCTACTAAAAATATTTGTATTATGATTTATGACATGATTATTGTATGCGCAAAAAAATTATACATTTTGCCTATCCGCAAAGTTACGCTCCATAATTCGATAAGTACCTATTAGACTATAATATGATGTCCAATGGTGGCACTTCACTTGGCTATTCGTATTCGCGTATTTGTCATGATTGCCATGTGTGGTTGGTATTCTTGACAAAATATTCGTCTTATTTGTAAATCCGTCAAGTATTTGATAAATACGAAAAACATCCAATAGCGAATACGAATAGCCAAGTGAAGTGCCACCATAATGATTAGACATTTGTACGATGTCGTCATCCAACAGCTGTATTTCCTTACATAGGTACTCTTTGCAGCTATAGCTATAGCTTTTAATTTTTTTTGTGTCTGTAACTACCTTAAGTAACTACCGTATGTTATGTACGGACAACAGCAGATCAATGGTAACAATTGCAGTACGATTTTAAATCTTACGACGCAGATATTAAGAACGGTCCAAAGTTCAAAGTGTTACACTTAATCTGCTGTTAGCTGTACTTTGAAGATTTTGTAGTTATAGGTACGTATATGAAATGCTATTAAACATATTTTTTAAAATGTTGCCTACATTTACTGATTATCATTATGACCTAACTTTACAACCACAATCATTGATCCTATAAACAACTAGATACACAGTCTGCCTTCTAAAAATGTCCGAGCGCGAAGGTCCAAACGGATCAATGCACCCTCATTTGCTTTATTGGACGTTAACAATGGACCCTTATTTGGACGTTTTTTAAATTGTTTTAGAGACCTTTGTGTATCTAGTTGTTTATAGGAGATCAATGACCACAATGCATTAAAATCATGATTAATAGGCTTTCGATATAATTTTGAACAGCAACAAAAAGTTGATCCACGATAAAAAAATACCCTATTATTTTATTATTATTATTAAAAGAGAATCGTAGAGTTGGCGACCATCCGTAAAAACATCATCAAATAGTCATATCATTTTTCTTATTTAACCCCATCCCCTCTGTTGGGTAAAAAGGTCATACGTCACATGATTTGAATTGCACCCAATAGATAAAAAAATTAGTAGGTACTTACCTAAGTTTTTGTAACTTAGTAAGGCATATGTTTTGGTGGAAGTGGCTTCTTTATTGTCCTAAAATGCCGTTTTTTTGTATACAGATTGATTTTATATTTTCTATATTGAGAGATGGAGGGATGACCTTCGCAAAATGGCTGGCAGGGACTGGATGCAGAGGGCCGAGAGTAGGGTTGATTGGCGCGCTTTGGGAGAGGCCTACGTCCAGCAGTGGACTGATACGGGCTGATGATGATGATGATATTGAGAGATAATGGAAACAAAAACCATGAACAGTTTTGAAAAATCTGTCGACAAATTATTTAAATGCAACATGATGATACGCCGCCGTCGCCGTACACCTCCCAAAGGAAGGCTCTTAAGAGCCTTCCATGAGCCAACTAGCGCCGCCAATCTTAAAAAAATAATATTTTCCAATATAATCGATTTCATTAAAAAAGCTATTTACAAAATATGTATTACGATAAGTACTATTTTTTAAATGCTTATTTGTAACGTGATTCAATTTCGGTAAGTTGTAGTTCGCATAATTGCGAAAAACGGCCGTTTTTGGCACATTTGTGAACTACAACTTAGCTTGTCGCAATTATGCCATGTATTGTATATTGAAAAATAGTAAGTATTCATCCTAATAGACATTTTGTAAATAGCTTTTTTAATAAAATTGATTAAATTGGAAGATATTATTTTTTCAAGATTGGCGGCGCTAATTGGCTCTTGGAAGGCCCTTAAGTTGGCCGATCGAATCGATCGATCACTCATCATTTAGCTTGGTGCCAATCAAGTGCCAATTTGGTGGGCTTGTGTAATGTAGACGGCCTTTATTTTAGCTATAGAAGAATTTTTGAACGAATATAAAAAAAGAAAAATTCTAGTCTATGCTAAAATGTCATTCACCGACAACAATTAAAAAATGTCGGAATCGTGTCAAGACGGTAATTGTCATGGAAATAACGAATATGGGGCCGACGAATCACCCACCAAACTTATCGTCAATTACATTCCCGAAGTCATGACCCAGGATATGATGTTTTCGCTATTTTCAACAATGGGTAAACTTGAAAGTTGCAAGCTGATAGCGAATAGAGGGTACGGGTTCGTGGAGTACGCCTCTGCCGAGGATGCGGTGAAGGCGCGGAAGGCCTTCAACGGGCTCCTGATGCAGAACAAGACCCTCAAGGTGTCGCACGCGCTTCTCAACCCCGAGCTCAAGCCGCCCACGAAGCCGGAAGCCGACTGGAACCTCTACGTGTGTAACCTGCCAAACGAACTGACCTTGCAGGATTTACATGGACTATTCGCACAATTCGGTAAAATAGTTAATTCTCGCATAGCCGCCGGTATAGCCTTTGTTCTATATGAACACCAATACGAAGCAGAGAGGGCCATTCAAAGTATAAATGGCACCACTCCGCCAGGTTTTTTACACCCGTTAACTGTTAAGTATGCTAATAAGAGTAACCCTCATAAACATAAAAACAATAATTTTACTAAAAGTGCTCTTGTGAAGCCTTATCATTGGATTAACCACATGGGTGCTATAGGAGATCACAATTCTCCGAGCACATGGTCTATTTACATTTATAATGTTGCCCCAGAGGTGGAGGAGTTGATCCTGTGGCAGCTGTTTGGTCCATATGGTGCTATTGTGTCTGTTAAGATTATAAAAGATCACCAAACTAATAAGAGTAAAGGGTTTGGGTTTGTGACAATGAGGAACTACGACCAGGCTGCTATGGCAATACAGGCGCTGAACGGATACGTTCTACAGGGCCAGCCTCTGTCGGTTAGTTTCAAAACACAAAAGAGATAATGTCATAAAAAAGACTTAATAAAATTTACAATATCAATACAGTAATAAATAATAGACAAAAAAAACTTATCATTGATTGGCATTGACTAACACTATATTTTATTAAATAGTCCATAATCTGGATCTTTATACACCTGGACTGGAAATGAAGTTTTGTCAACGGACTCTTGTTGAAAATATTATATTACATTGATTTGAGCTATCGGCATTGTTAAGTTTGTTTCTTATTATGAATAATAATTTATTCAGTTTGCTCGTTAAATGTTTCAAGTTTACTAGAATTTTAAGATTTGTATCGATGATGATTGTTGTTTGGAAGTTCAACATCAGTTGTAAGCTGTATACTTTCATTTATTATTATCTATTATTTAAGTATAATGAAACCTTTTAAAGAAAGTGCTTTTACAAGATCTTACTAATTGATAAGCCACATTGAGATGTTTAATCAGCTACTAGTTTTAGTTGTACACTTTTTATAACATGATGTCTATTTAGGTAGTGAAACGAAATCTAGATTATATCATAATATTTATACATTTAGTACCTATAAAATTTGCTGAATTAAAGTTCATTTTCATAATTTTACTTTGGCTTTCGTTATTTACAGCCTGACTTAGGTATTTCTCTTCTTGGAATCTAAAAGGAAAACTTACAAATAAACTTAAAAATACTTATTCAGTAGTATACAGTCAAATAGTAATATACATCGCCAGTCGTTAGGTCGTCATTTACTAACACTTGTTATTTTTGCAAGAAATACATTTATTACAAGATGTTCCTAAAAGCTAGCATAACACTCTAGAATTGCATCAGGGCATCAACAGATGGCGCTCTCTGTTCCAAATCAAAATAGGCAATTTGTAGCAATATGGATGGTGTGTGAAACATTATAATATTATCAACCCTAGTAAGTTATTAAAATAAATTTAATTCACGACATCCCTTTTCCTCCAAATACACAGGTTTTTAAATGAATTTGAATCTTACTGCAAACCACTCTGAGGTAATATACTCCTGCAAACAATTATACGCGGCCTACCTACGTCGCTCGTCGTTGATGGACTTTGAGAGAGTTTCATTTATGTTGAAAAAACATCGCAACACATAGATAGATACTGATAGGTAACTCATAAGGAGAAGTTATAGTAGTTGGATTTTTTGTAAGTACTTAGATAACTTTCCTGCCAATATCGATTAGATTTCAATTCATCGTTACAATAACAACATGTTTGGGGCGACAACTTGCCCTATCACTCCATACGAAAAGTTCACAAATGTAAGGGGTGGAACTTTTTTTAAATTTCGCTCGTTTTGTGTACTGCTCTGCCATGCTTACATTACCCAATGAATGGAAAGCCGCATTGTATATTCTCTAAGCGCATGCTCGCGGCAAATCAATATTCGCATGTCTCTCGTGTCTCACGCGACCCGCAGTGACTAGTGCTGCTTTCCCCGTCTCAAGGTATGCAGTAAGGCATTTTAAGAATAGCCAGAAGTCTGGATAGGATTCAGGTCTCCAGGTGTTTGTGCGTGGGTGAAGTGGCCGTGGCGGAGGGCGAGAATTCTACAGGGGCGGGAGGCGTCGGCCTCGCCGTGAGTAGTAAGGTAACAAAACATTTTTATTAAAAATCTTGGACTAGTGTTATTTATAATTATCGTTAAGTTACAGTCGTCAGCACGACAACTCTACGAAATCTTTGCAATCAATGATTGCAATGAACAGTTATATGTTATGTACCCATCGACATGTAGAGTGAGATGTATAAGTACCATAACTACTGCATAACTATCAATACATTTTCGAGCTTCAGAGATCGCACTGAGCGATAAGGCTTTTGTACAATACTTAATATACATAATATGTAAAAATGTAATTCTTTTGTACAATAAAGAGTCTATCTTTCCAAAAATGGAACGGGTAAAATTTTGTATAAGTAGTAGAAGTATAAGTAATAGGTAGGTATTCCGCTATATAAAGTTTTATGATTATGATAGTAAGTAATTATCATACGAAAGTTCACACTATCCGTTGTCATATTTGACTTGCCTTACTAACCTACATTACTTACATCATAAAATAAGTAGGTAGCTAATTTATTGCTGCTATTAATTGCAAGGGTTAGAGTTCACTAAATTAAGAGCCGAACTAAATTAAGCAAATAATTAGTTTAGGTTTAGCCCTATTCTTTTACAACTGTAAAATGAGCTATCCTATCAAATCAACCCAATATAAGCGTCTTGTAGTGTATAAGAGTCACTACCACAAGCAATAAGGCTATTAAATTAATGTAAGATTAGGTACTCCACTTTTCGATTAAAAAGAAAGAAAACCCAAGTGCAATGCGGGATCAGAAATCAAAAATGGGAATAAACGAGTAATAGGTAGGCAAGGCATAGGTACAGTAAACTCGAGTCATTTAGATGTCGTCTAACTCAATAAATACAAGTTAGTAACTTATTATCATAATCACGTTTATTGCATGCGTGATAAATGCAGGCTGCATAAAATGTCATTGAACTGACCTGACATAAACTTTGCACCTTACCATGTTATAAATAAGTACTTACCACTTAATTACTTACTTACCTGCCTACAGTATCCTTGTTATTTATTTTATTACTTATCTATGTCACCCGTATTTACGGAATTTTTTTACTGTTAGCAGAACTGATAGGTTAGGGTACTGCCTTTATTTAGGTATGTACTTACACATAGGTAATACTTAGTAGGTACTTAACTCGAGAGTTAGTGCTACCCAGCCATAAGCCTCACATCCTATGTTGACATAACGGATTAGTTGTCATCAGCCTGTTAAAACTGGTTGCGTTGCAGAGTTCCCATTCTTATTTATTTAATTGCCTGTAATGTCCCACTGCTTGGCAAAGGCCTCCCCCAACCAGACCACCATCACTTAAATCCAGTTAGTCTCGCCATCGTTTGCGGGAGAGTTCCCATACCTGACGATTTTTTTTTGTATCTAATCTCGTATCTTATCTAGAGCCTGGATCGTGCAGTCCGAGCCATTAGTAGAAGTAGGTTGGCTTCGGTTTCATGCCCGAATTACTTATTAAGTAATACATTAAACCAGGATGTGTAGGGTAAATCTAATCTACTCGATTCCAGGTGTACCCGAGCCCGGGGGCGGCGCGCGGCGTATGGGCGCTGCCGCAGCCGCCCCCCTGCACCATGGCGGCAGAGGAGCCCCTGCCCCCCTGCTCGCCGATGTCCCCCGACGCACCCGCGGCGCCCCCGCGAGCCATCACCAGCCTCACACACCACTCAGATCTGTATCAGCTGATCTTTGAGGCTGTGCGCTCGGGGTTAGTGAACTCGAACACTAAAGCACATACACCTAATTAGTTGAGTAATTAGCGATGGTTCGCATATCAGTTCGTTGCCCTGGCTTTTTGAGGTAGAAACTTTTATAAAGTCATAGAACTTAGTATCTATTTGCATAACTAAGGACTCTCCATCATACCTAAATCAAAGGCATTTTTATCCGACTGCGAAAGAAGGAGGGTTATAACGACTACTTTGTGTGACATTCATATCTAGCTAGATATAAAAGTTAGGTAACTTCGCTGTCGTGTGGTCCGTCTGAATAGAGTTACTTAAGCTTGGATTGCATTGGTCCGGTTCGGCTTCGGTGGCGAATGGAACACGAAGTTTACCTATACCTCGTCCATAACCGAGCGGTAGAGGATCAATCTCAAAGGTCATATATGACCTCGTAGGTCTATATCGTGATCGAGCGAAATCCTACAGCCCAATCGGCTGGTATACCTCATACCTCGTAATAATTTCACAGCGAAGTATCCGAGATAGAGCGCCTGGTGGAGAAGCTCGGTGTGGAGGTGCTGAGCGCACGCGACCAGCACGGCTACACGCCTGCGCACTGGGCCGCACTGGACGGCAGCGTGGCAGTCATGCGCTACTTGGTGGAGCGAGGCGCGCCCATCGATCTCTCGTGCCTCGGCACTCAGGTATAGGAAGGAGCAAGAGATCGCGGCGTCCTAGAGTCGGTGACTGATTTATGTGAGATTTTTACTGACAAACCCCCTCTCAAGACTCTGATGGGACCAGATGGAACTTCTAAAGAGACACGCGGCGTCCTAACCGCGTGACTGATTTATATGACATTTTCCCCCTCAAAAACCCCATCGCTTATGTGTCTTTCGGACGACTCTGGGTCTGGGCCGGGCCTCCTACATATGTAAGGAACTTGGGGTACCAGTTCCTTCCGTAGTTAGAAACACATTCATGAGCTCATTACCTCATTCATCATTCATGAGGAACAGAGCGTTCCGAGAGATGTGTGTTCTGCATTTAGGACATTACCATCCGCTTTCCCGAGGGTCGCCACTGGATGATGACATACTTTGGCCGCGTGGCTCCTCGACCGGCGGTGGTTGTAGGTATACCGTACTTTAAATACCCTGAACCTAAATTCCTGCGAAAACTGATAGCTAACTCCATAATTTTATGGCCGCATTCAAAATACCTTTCTTAACATCGTTGGAAATGTAGCTATTCGGAGCTGTGTTATAAAGTTGTTGCATAGCTGTAGAACTTGTTCTTATATGGGAATTTTTCTTATCTGCTCTAGGGTCCACGGCCAATTCACTGGGCATGCAGAAAAGGTCACGCATCGGTAGTGCAAGTCCTGTTGCAGTCTGGAGTAGCTGTTAACGCTGCCGATTTTAAAGGTATGAATCATGACTTCAGTTAGATGGTAAAAGTGGAAAGTTATTGTCTGACGTCGTATTTGGCACAGGGCGATATTTTCCATTTTCTTAAATCCCATCCATGCTAGACGTACCTATGCGTCTAAACTAAAGCAGCCCCAAACAATCATGCGAAATATGCGTCTGTATTACGCATACCAGAAAGTGACCAAACGGCGGCTTCGTGTTCCCACTATTTTCCCACTGGTCGGCGAGGTACAACTATGTCCGGTTTAAGGGAAGGGAAGTGACGTTAACCTAGGTTTATTATTTATTAATAATATCTCTATCGTAACGTGTCCTTTCAACTTCAAACTTCCAGGTCTGACTCCTCTGATGACAGCCTGCATGTACGGTAAGACCGCGACTGCCGCGTACCTGCTGGGCATGGGAGCTGCCACCCGACTGTCCGACATCAACGGCGACACCGCGCTGCACTGGGCCGCGTACAAGGGGCACGCAGACCTAGTACGCCTGCTCATCTACTCGGGCGTACCCTTGCATTGCACCGACAACTTCGGCTCGACGCCGCTGCATTTGGCATGCCTGTCCGGCAATCTTACGTGCGTTAGATTGCTTTGCGAGAAGGTATGCGGTAATCTTTTTTCTAATACATAATAATAATATATAAGTAGAATGTGGAGGTAGTTACGTTTGTGTCAGTGATAGCCGGACGAAGCCCATTTTAAAGCTAGTAACACTATAATCCGTGCATCAACCGAAAATGCACTTTGAAATAGGCTCCGTCTATATCTACATCATTGTCATTACAAACGGAGTCCTATGGCACCCGGCTTCAGACAAATATGGAGGAAAATTTAATCGATCCGAGTCACGGTAGCTCTGTTGGAAAAGAGCGTGCCACGGAATGGCGAGGTCCCAAGTTCGAATTCCGGACGTGACGAAAATATGTCTCCTTTAATATTTACTTACATATTATAATAAATCATATAAATCCATTTAAGAGAATAATAATTTATCTTGAGAGATAAAAATACAAATAACAATAAAATGACTAAAATCGAACACTAAAAAACTAAAACTACCTATAAATAAAATATGTCCTCTAGGAGGGCATCAGGAGTCACGGTGCGCAGAAGGCTGGCAGTATTCCCTCTCTGTATTGCCAACGCAATACGTTGGCAAAGGTAGCTGCCAGCCCTCTGGTCGCCGGACTCCTCAACCAACCGCTTGGACAGCTCTTTAACTAGCTGTCGAGCGTCCGGCCCCCACGGCCCCAGTGTCTCGACCCTAAACGGCGTAAAGAGGTAGCCTTGACCACGGCCACTGTACTTACGCCGCTTGAGGCTTTCTCCGGCGGCCGCAGCCGCATTTATATTCAGACATAGGTACAGTCAGCATACAACACTTTAAGATAAGTATACGAAAATAAGGACGCAGGTGGGTTTATGACGACCTTATGACGGCAATAAAATTAAGTCCGCCCTTTTGATTAGTTGTCAACCGCGTTTATTTTTCTTTTCGCCCAGCAACCAGTTACTTCATACGGTTGAGTAGGTATAGTATACCAAGAATGTTTTATCCGCGATGATTACATGCTGGCGATTAAAAAATTTAAAATAAGTACAAATCTAACCCTCATTTGCAATGAGTTAGAGTTAGCGTCTTAACCAGATCAAAATGAATGGAGTTTTCACGGCTTAAGTCGTTAACTGTAGGATTATCTTTTATTGCAATGTCAAATATTCTCATTTACAGGTAAAGGCGGAACTAGAGCCTCGAGACAAAAACGGCAAGACTCCCCTGATGCTGGCCCAGAGTCATCGGCACGCAGAAGTGGTGAAGCTATTGCAGAAGGAGATGAAACGCAAGTCGCACTGGATGCCGCCGCTCTCTGAGTTATGGGCGTTACTATTCGGCGGTGCTGGCGACTCCAAGGGACCGCTGCTGTTTTTCTTGGTGTCAGTGCTTTTGTGGGGGTATCCCATGTATGTTATTAGGGTGAGTAGCAAACACATTACAATAAAACCTGAGGGGCTCGTAGTTCAGTTGCGATTACACGTTGATAACGATCGTACAAGTTAAGATACGTTGGGCGAGGTCAGTACCTACCTGGATGGGTAACTGCTGGTGACATCCGTGCCTTGAAAAGCACGTTAAGCAGTTGGTCCCGTTGCTCGGGTGTATACGGGATATGGATTTTGCTAGAAGTGATTTTAAAAATTGTGACATCACTAAAATAAGAAACCCGTTTCTGATTTTTGTAAACGTAGTTGAGGCAATTTTCCACTAGATGGAGCGACTATCTACAGAATTGCGGCTGAAAGTTGTTGGATGGGAAGAGTTGTAATTTAATAAAGAATACAATACCTAATCGAATTGAGAACCTCTTCCTTCTTGAAAGTCGTTTAAAATAGGGACTACTTTTCAGCGGTGTTAAATCGCAATTTGCATTTTTATATGAGTTTGAATATGTTGATGATAATCTTTAATTCAGGAAAAATTAAAACATCATATATTTGGCACATTACCAATACTAAGACATAATTGTAAACAAAAGTTTTAGAATACCTTATCTCCATGTGTAAGTTGTAGCAAAAAAGCTGTGACGAGTGACTCAGTTCTACTCGTAAATGTAGCTAGTGCATACAAATATTATTAATTTTCAGACACCGCTTTATACGATCACATTTTCCAGTGCATACCTCTAACCTGGAACACGCTGCGTCTCTCCCACTACTGCTTCCTGTACTGGAACGCCATCATGTGGCTCAGCTGGGTGATCGCCAACCGCAGGGACCCCGGATACATCCCGCAGAACTCGGAGACTTACTACCGCGCCATCAGACAGATACCTTACTATGACAAGTGGAAGAAGAGGAACGTTATACTGTCGAGACTGTGTCACACTTGCCGGTGTTTGCGCCCGCTAAGGTAAGGTCACAGATGTGCGTATTGTCGTAATTATTTTAATATTGTCAAGAATAGGTATAACATTCTTTAGTGGCTCGTAGTCGAGTAGCGAGTACACGTTGAAAACGATCGTACAAGTTAAGCAACGTTGGACTAGGTCAGTACCTGGATGGGTGGCCGCTAGTGACACTTTCATCTGAGCCCCTCCGTGCCTCGGAAAACACGTTAAGCAGTTGGCCTTGGTTGTTGTCGCTCGTCAGCAGTCGTTAGGCTACGTCAGAGGCCTACGGGCGGCCTGAATAACTCTGACAAATAGGTTTGGTCACTAATCCACACGAGAAAAAAAAATCTTGACAAGGAGCCACTTACGCCAGAAAACCGGATTAAGTACTTAATCCCCATTCAAAAACCAAAAACTATTGCAACAAACCCATAACTCCGCCTCCGTCAGTATCAAATTAGAGTTAACCTAATTTGTCAAACTAAAATAATTAACTATTAACCGAGACTGTTTCAACAAACCTTTTTTTGTTGACAGCTTTCCTTTTAGCACTTTTTGCCTAATTGGATCAAATGAAATCCTAAAGGGTGGTTTAATACGTTGCTGAAACACTATTATTGGTGTATTGTGAAATCCTTAAAAATCTTATAATATTCATGACATATTTTCTCTCTTATATTATTTCCATTTAACATAAACAAATAAAACGTAATGATGTGTGACGCAAGTAACTGCAACATTATCGGCTAGATTATCTCTGTAGGTATTATTTATTTGCTGAGGTATTTGTTATTATCATAGCCGATCACGTGGTGCAGGTGGATAAATAAAACATGTAGGATACTACAATGCGTCTAATCGAATCTATATATTTTGAATTTGTACCTAATACTTAGTCAATTGCTTTTAAGCAAAGGGTTTTTAGAATTTATACCCCTTTTTGCACGCGGAGGGAGATAAAAAGGAAAGTTTTTTTAATCCATAATCATAGTTAAAAATTTCCGTCATGGTTTCAACCTAAGTTCATGTGCTGGTGACACATAACATAACATAATGTAGGCCGCAGAAAGCCTCAAGCGGCGTAAGTACAGTGGCCTTGGTCAGAGCTACCTATTTACGCCGTTTGGGGTCGAGACACTGGGGCCGTGGGGGCCGGACGCTCGACAGCTCGTCAAAGAGCTGTCCAAGCGGCTGGTCGAGGAGTCCGGTGACCAGAGGGCTGGCAGCTACCTTTGCCAACATATTGCGTTGGCAATTCAGAGAGGGAATGCTGCCAGCCTTCTGGGCACCGTGACTCCCGATGCCCTCCTAGAGGCCATATTTTATTTATAGTTAATTTATTTATAGGTAGTTTTAGTTTTTAGTTATTTAATGTTAGTTTTTAATCATGTGTTATATTATTCAATTCGTAAATAAATACGGCATAACATAATGTTATATTTAGAAATTACTTAAGTAATTGGGATTAATATTTCATTGTATTAAGTGTCCTGTCCAAACATTGAAAGGTGTTTTCTTAGCCATCGCGTGGCTAAGAAAAGTTTTGCCTTTGTGATACACGCTGTGTTGTGGCAGCTGACGACCCAACGATAAATAAATTGAAAGGTGCTTCTCAAGCCGGACTTCTGGCCAGAGGGGGTGGTCTTCCGACTCTTTAGGGAAGCGGAACTGACTACAAAATCCCAAGACTTAGTTAAATAATGTTATAAGGAAAGTAACGTAGTTTTATGTTTTACTAACAAAATTGACCATTTGTTGTCTGAGAATAATTTTTTATTATTATTATTGTGCTGTTTGTTGACCCAAATAAATTGAAATGAAAACCTACAACCATTTCCCATTTTTGCAAACACTAGAGGTTGTGTTCACTTTATTATTTGGCACAATATCAACCACTTTTAAAGCAATAACAACTTGTATTGGGTGACAGGGTCTCGGTCTTCCTTACCAACACAAAGTTATCTAGGTAGAATGGTCACGTTTTGTTTTTAATTCTCGTAAATACCATTAATTATTAACATTATTTCTGATTATCTAATAAGCGTGATACTTATTGACACGCCAAGTCACGTACCTATATTATCGCCGGCAATAAATCAATACGGTGACAACCTTATACTGCTTATCATGAAATTAATCTATTCACCGCGTTGCTTCGGCTTTGAACACCTGGACTTTCACTGATTAACTTACTTAAGGCTGTTGGACAAGGGACACCTGCCTCAAGAATTTTTATTATACCTACGTGAAAAAATATTGGTAGACTTCGAAAAGTTGTAAATTAATAGATGACGCATATCTAATAGTAAAAACTAGAGTTTTAGTTTTTGATTTACTTACATTACTAATCGAAATATTTCTTCTTACCAATATTACGAGTATTTGGTCACATAAATATGGGATGCGATAACAACTTGTATAGGGCGGCACCGCACCGTCCTTTTTAATTACCTAATTATCGCTATGAGAATGTTATTTTAGATGTTTAGGAAGGAAGTAGGTAGGTACCTTTCCCGGATATTACGTTTGACGTATTTTTCTTTATTATATACCTAACCTTTGTGTAATTAAATAAGTAAATAGTATACGTACTTAACTCCTAGATTTTGCATCAACATTAAGTACTTATCTTAATTGTTATCGTGACTCTTACAAGTTTCACCCGCTCATAAAATATCCGTGGAATGATGGCTGTATGAGGAAACGGTAAACAACAACAAACAAAAGAATGGCGGACATTAATTTTAAGCGTAGTCAAAGAGCATAATATAAGCACTGGTAATAGCTGTTAGTATCCATAATTAAATTGTAGGTACCCCATGGGTTCGAAGATCATACACTACTATCGATGGTCAATAAGTTAGTCACCACAAAATTCAAACGCTTGAATATAATTTACGTCGATCGACGTATAATTTGGAAAGGCGGATTGATTTATTACTATTTATTTAATTTTCTATTTAGGTACACACTCTAAATAACTTGAAATTATCTCTTCAATAAGAGTAGAAGACTTTCAAATAAAAATAGAATAGACGTATAATCGACAATGTGTCTAGTCGAATTTCATGATTTATCAATCACAATCGGGTTCTTTAAATTTCCCAGAGCCAAACACTGTCGGATCTGCAAGCGTTGCGTGGCATACTTCGACCACCATTGCCCCTTCATCTATAACTGCGTGGGCGTCCGGAACCGCATGTGGTTCTTTCTCTTCGTGATGAGTGTGGCCATCAACTGCACGCTGTCCATCTACTTCGCGTGCTACTGCCTGCTGCTGGAGGGCTTCGGGCTGCTGTACGTGCTCGGCCTGCTAGAGGCTATCACCTTCTGCGCGTTAGGATGGATACTTACTTGCACTTCTGTGAGTTTAGCTTTTAAAAATTAAAAAATATCTTTAGGCTATGCGCGTACGGGTGGGTGACTTTGTCTTTGTAATTAAGGTTTGATTCTGTCGTTATAGTGTGCACCTTCATAGTACTCATGACTTGATTATGACAGACAGTCACCGTTTTGGTATTTTCTTGCAAATGCGCTATGTGAAACGAAAATCTAAAATTATATTAAACCATCCCTAAGACGGATATGGAGAAATAATTCGCCGACCTGAGTCACGGTAGCTCTGTGTGCCACCAAATAAGGAGGTCCAGGGTTCGAATCCCGGTAGTGACGAAAATGGTACTTAGTCACCGTAACCTCATCGTAACAAAAGTCGACAGTGTGCGTGTCCGCCCTTAGCATGTTCTCATTGCTAGATGTGATATTCTAATGGCCAAATAATACCTATACCTATCTTTATTTGTGTTCGACTGTACTAAAACGTAGATATACTAAGTACCTACCTAAGTGGTAGGTAATTCTACTGAGACCAAGTTTCGGTCTAATCAACCAAATTTAAATAAGAGACGAGAGAAAGAAGTCAAACCTTTCTAGCACGATCTCTGGTATATTGTACACTTTCGCTTTACCCATTGTATAGGATCATTATCTGAACGTATCATTTGTTGGAATAATTGTGGCATTTACGGCACGCTACGAACCGTTACACGAATGACTCACATTCTTTATTTATGTTATTATGTATGAACCGATGCCAATGAGTTGTCCGTGAACTTCGTACTCAGTCCATGGGTCACCCACCACTTGTCCTATAGGGCCACGTTGTAATTAAAGTAAATATTGCGTGAAACAGGTGTAATAAAAATTAGTCAGATCCTTATTAGATATCTATACCTAGTATTACCTATTCGAAGGTCAGATCAACGATTAGCCACTTAGATTCAATCCAAATGAACAATTTTTAGACGTAGGTATTCTTAAACTTACCTTGCTAGAAGTAGATAGATACTTAAACGTTTAATAAAGAAATCCAAACATTATTTTTACCCGACTGTGCAGCAAGGAAGGGTTATGTGTTTATTAAATTATATGGTATTCCTACCTATACATATAGGCAACTTATAGAGAAGACTCTACATGTAATCTATAATTGTATCTATAGGTATTTGTAGGTACTTCATGGCTAAAAATGAGGAGCTAAATTGCGTTTTGTCTTTGGTTGTGAATAAAGGTACCTTTAGTGGAATGATCTCAGCCGTCGCAAACGCAACCACGTGCAAATATCATGTTAGTGGCATCATTTAGGTACAATGCATGATATGAGAGAACTGAGAAAAGTTGGACCTTAACCCACGTCGTATGATGTAATCCTGACGAGAGCTTGGGTTATGGTCAAGGTTATGTTATGCATAAATATAAAATTCATATGAACGTTGGACTAATAATATGGATTTAACGTCGATGTTTAATTAAATTATTCTCGTACGTAGGTACGGCCACACAGAGAATGGTGTAAAACGGGAATCGGTTGTCACTATAGTCAGTTACACAATTACGTACTATAGTCGATACTGTTCCTCTTTCTCATTGTTGAAAAGAGAAGGTCTAGTATTAATTAACTAGCAATAAATAACGGAAGGATACTGATTCCCGAGACACGTGACCCTAGTTCGGGAGTCTGTTAATTTAAATTATGCTATACAGGGTGTAACGGAAAGTGTACGCCGAAGGGAGGTTGTTCAGTATCGGTAATTGGAAAACTTTTTGTCTACGACTTTTCGAATAAAAATAAATTAATGTCTCATACAAATCGACCAGCTGACCCGTACGAAATGTATGTAAAGCCAAAAAATTAATTAGCGAAAATAGAAAAGTCGTATAAAAGTTGTACAGTTATCGATACAGAACACCTTTTGGCTTCCTATACCATTTCCGTTACACCTGTATACCTATTTTTGTTGTATCAATAAATACTACTTATTAATTAGTATTTATGGTATTAATATTAGTATTTATGGTATTAATATTAGTATTTATGGTATTAATATTAGTATTTATGGTATTAATATTAGTATTTATGGTATTAATATTAGTATTTATGGTATTAATTATAATTAATATATCTATGCTGTAACGACGTATTGTTTATTTGCAGATTCTCCACGCCTGCATGAATCTGACCACTAACGAAATGTTCAACTACAAGCGGTACCCGTATTTGCGCGACAAGCGCGGTCGCTACCAGAACCCGTTCTCGCGCGGACCCATCATGAACCTGATCGAGTTCTTCGTGTGCTTGCCCGACAAGTGTGATGAGCACGATCTGTTCCACGAGGAGACCATATGATGCGAGATGCGCTCGCAGAGTGACACAAGTTTGTCGGCTTAGAAATATTGCAGAGGGGTTGCTCTACAGGGTGAAAGTGGAAGGGAGTAAGCCGAAAGGTGCTCCGTATCGATAACTGAACAACTTTTGTTAGACTTTTCGAATAAAAAATAAAATCTAATTAGAAAGTAAGTAATATCTCGTAAAAAAGAAAAATTAAGTTAGGTGGGCGTTAATTACCTTGGGTAGCTTACAAATCGATTAGCTGATCGGTAGAAACAATAGACAGCTTGTGAAAAGTCGAAAAATTAAACTCGCGAATATCGAAAAGTCGTAGAATAAAAGTTGTTCTGTTTTCGATGCTGAACGTTCTCTGTGGCTTAGTATACCCTTTCTGTTACACTCTATTTAAACTGTTATCGCAACTCATTGGATAATTAGATAGAAACCACAATATGTTCTACGCAATTTACCTTAAAAAATCCAAATTGTTCTTAATTTACAATATCTTTTGTTTTGATTACTCGTATCGATCAAGATGCACGTTGCGATAACAGTAGTTGATAGGCAACTCCCCTCTGCAACGATATAAACTTTTTGTGGATAATGCTGATTCCTGGCGTAATTTAAAAATCCCTGCAGTGATCTATAGTAATATGCTGTGATATTTGTTTTAATTTTGCGATGTATACAATAAGTAGATAAGAGATTTACACGTGAGAAATAGTACGCATACCTACGCGAGAGCACTTGCAGTATGATTACAACTCTTATGGAGAAGACAATAAGATCATGGTGTGGCCACGCATAGGTCGATCTTTAATATTGTAATTGTAACCGATAATTCATATATTTGCTGTTGAAAAAGATAATACCTGTGTCGTAAATTTATTTTATTACCTATGTAAGATTATTATGATTGTTATAGATAATGTTGATAGTGGTACTTAGTTGTCAACTATAGAAAACTAAATGACTACAATACAATATACTAGCTAGTCAAATTGATGGTGACAACAGAATTAAAACAATTGAAGAAGTTACAGGCATTTTGTCATCAAGAAAGAGACAACAATGACACATGACGTCACAGTAAAAGATTGCTTTCCTAATGGTAAATGCACTGCTTGCGCAAATTAGAATCTCATGTAAGCAAATAAATTAATGGATATTTTCGTTATGTAGATACGTAAGGTATTTGGGATATAGGAAGTTTAAAAAATATATTTGTTACGTAGTAAATTGTTATTATTCTTTGATAGTTGCTGATTAGGAGTATCTATCTAATACCTATTAACAGAACGCAATCATGCAAAATTAAATCGTTGATCTGGGGACTTTAGATTGTTACAACAGATATAAATGAAAGAATAAATAGTTTTTGCGTTTCAATGTAATAATAATAAACATGCAACAACAATATGCTATATAAACATGACCAGCATGAAATTTCCCGACATACGTGTTGTCGACAATGTTGTTCAACAGTGAAGGAAGTCAAAACTATCGCTATCTACTTAGAATATGTATATCTAATACAATTCAAAGAAAGTGCAAGATTGTTTCACAATTTGTGCTTTCGTGTACATTTAGAAAGACATTAAAACTTTTTGCACTTACAGGTACATGTACCCATCTAAATATCACAAATATCTTTACACATCAGTCAATTATTCATTACATATTGTAATATTAACAACAGATCATTATAAAATGCATCAAGCTCTTGATTTATTTCCACTTGCACTATTACAATATGCAAATTGTACTTTCCTACTTCTTATATACCACATATCCTATAAATAAATTAAAATTATACATAAATATGTGTTTTAATAACTTACTGGGTTAGCCATAGTCTACAGTGAGTTGTAGTACGTTTTTATTTTAAATTGCTCGATAAGTAACCATCAATGATTGTACATGAAGAAATGCAATGAGGACTAGTACCTACCCTACTTGTCGACTTTAAATATTAATATGTGGTTTATAATACTGATGTGTTACTTAACATTATCACATGGGGCACCCAGATATAATATAAACTTCACAAGTTTAAAATATTTGCTTCACATACATATTTGTTACGTTCACACCATATACATTTATATATTTATTCTGTTATGTTATGATAAATATATTTTATTCTCACAAACATGAATTATAGAAGATTCTACCTTACATAATGAAATAATCTTAGGGGGATTGCTCGATTCAAATTTTTCAAAGTTTACAGATAATTTTTTTAATACTAGAACACCTATGCACATGATTTTACTACCAAATCAACATATATTTTTCGCAATTGAAGTTCTGTTATGCTAAAATCTCAGAAAACACTATATGATTGTTTTATTTTATTATTTGTTTTCCACGATAAAAACATATTTTTAATGATTTTATAGGTTCCATTTCTAGTATTTTAATTGGGTAGTAATTGTGTGGATAGTAGTCCAGTATTACAAGTTTTGCATGAAAGAAATTAGTGTATAAAAGAGAGGAATCCCCTTAAGTAGGTAATTGTATACCTACCGTCGGAACTGTCCGTTGTTTATTCTTAAAGTAAAGTCTCAGTAAAAGTAAAGTTATGTAAATAAATATTAGATTTATTCTGGAAAACGTGTTACGTAAAATACATACGTTAGTATCAAAATACATAAATACATACTTAGAACACTGGAAATACCACTCGAACTAAATCTAATCTCACGGAAGTTAGCCATAACGCTAAAGTGAGGGTTTTATTTTCAGTGTGCAATAATAATCGAATTAAGTCTTAAAATCACTCCTCAATCTAATGGAGTTTACGGTAAACCGCATGATGCTAGTGGCTGTCCTCAAGAAGACGTGGAAGCAAATTAACATAACTGGAAGTACTATCAACGAAAGGATATGCCATTTTCTGTGGTTAGCTCCACTTCTAGTACCAAAGTTTCCATTTAGGTTAAATATTATACTTTTACCCTAAATCTGTCAGTCAAACCTTCTAAAAATAGAGTAATAACATAAGATCTTATGTGTGCTATCACAAGCAACTCAATTGACCTTCAATGTTAAAGATGACACTGTTATAACAAAAACTGGGTTTCTGCCTCATTAAAATTGATTAGAATAGATTGAAACTCCTAAAAATGGAAACACTGCTACCAGTGTCTTAAACTAAATAATGCTTAATCATCCTTGGGATTGATTCTGATAGCTGCGTCCATTTCTTCCTTGGCGTGATCCTTGTCACCCCAACCCCAGAGATGGTGAGTGCCGTCACCGGTTCGCTTAACCCTGCTCTGAACGATCTCGTCGGACACCGTCTTCATGTCGTAAGCCCAGCCTAACTTGGCGAAGAAGTTAATGAAAGTCGTCGTGAAATTGAGTTTGTTGTTACCGAGCTCGGCGGTTTTGTAGTCCCAGGGGAAAGTGTGGTGGTAGTTATGGAAGCCTTCTCCGAGAGCAAAGATTGAGACGGAGATATTTTCGGAAGGCTTAATGTTCCTGTCGTAGGGCTTGTCGCCCCACTTGTGGGCGGCGGAGTTGACGAGCCACGTCACGTTGAGAATGAACGCGTAACGGAACATAGCGGCGACGAAGAATGCATTAGTATAAGTCTCACCCCAGTAGTAGACAGGGACCACAGTGGGCAGGATAAAGCACACAAGAGGCATGAGCAGCAAATAGTACCTGGAAAAATAAACTATTATCAGCCATGCAGAAAAGTGTTTCATTGGTAACAATGCACCACTGTAGTAAAAAAATAAAACATTATAATAGATTTTCTTTAGAAACATATTATATATGGCGGGGGCGAGGGAATACGGTTGCGGCGGTTAGTTACAACACTATAATTACTATCAAACTAGATCTGTCATCGAGAAAATAAATGATTAGAAAGATCTGATTAGAAAAGTCTGGATTATATTCGCCATTACATTAAATTCTTGTCTCCGAATATTCGTTAAAAGCTTTGGGAATTATTGCTTACTTTTTCTGGAACCGAAGTATCGGATCAGCGTACAGGTCAGTCATGTCGAGTCCCTTGCCCTTCTTCTTGAGTTCCGGGTGCTTCCTGACCAGCAGCCAGCCGATGTGGGAGAAGAAGAAGCCGCGCGTCGCATTGTGCGGGTCGGCATCCGTCTCAGAGTACTTGTGGTGCATGCGGTGGTCCCGAGCCCAGTCAATTGCAGAATCCTGATGGGACAATACGAATGGAACGGTTATTTCTGGTACGATAACTGTAAAACTTAAAACTAGAGTACAGCGAAGCTCGACCCAGCCAGACCGAGCACCTAATTAAAAGTGGCAATACTACATTACGGTGCTGCCAGTGTTTATAATCACTGTATTTGGCTTTTGACTTTAAGCGTCTACTGGCCGGAAACCTTGGGCGATATTACAATAAAACCCCAAGTTAACTGTGTACAGTCAACAGGTAACACTTGCAGTATGATTTCAAGTCTTACGACGCAAATAATAAGAACGGTCCAAAGTTCAAAGTGTTACCATTGATCTGCTGTCGACTGTACCTATTGTTGCAGATATGAAGTGAGTTGATGGCCGGGTACCTACATACTATAGTTAGGTGTGCCACAGGGTTTTAAACTTATTTGTGTACGATAGCTCCTAGCCTTGATCATCCAACGCGCAACCATAGACCATAGTAATAGAGTAGTAATAATATACTAATAAGCCATTGAATAGCGTCGCCCTTGACCAGTCAAAATACGAATGCGTTTCCTTAAATGACGATCACCGTGGTGCATTTTCCTGTTAACGAATAACAGGTGGAATGCATACTAATAGGTATCAATGAGTTAACAACCATTTAACCCTGCATGGGTTCGAGTTAATGGTTGGCAATTCAGTTAATTAGATTCTAAACACCATCGTAACATCTTATTTATTATTTGAACCTTACCAACATTACGAAGGTAGGTAATTGGTTCTGGTTGTGTTTTTCTTGAAATTATTGTAAGTATAATATTTTAATTTGAGTGAAAATTAAGTAGGTACGACATAGTAATGTATCATTGCGATCAACCCCACGTAGATTTAATGTCAATTAGCATGACGTAATGAAAAACATTTGATTGATTAATTTATTACGTCTTAAGGAAAATATTATGAAATCGATCGATCGATGTTATCATATATAAGCTATATACTAAAAACAACAATAGATATTCACGTAGGTATCTAAATGAAAGTTATCTATTTTTGAAATACCTGAACAATAAGTATGTTATCTCTTGATCATATAACACAATCATACGAGTGCACGCACGTCCTAAACAATACATAGTATCTAATGCTCTTTGTCGGTCAGTGACGTAGAGGATAAAAATAAGTAGAGGGTAACGTAAGCCTGGCTCTCCACCAGAGAGTTGTGCGAAGAAGTGTTGGAAAAGTCCACCGATTAGATTGCTTCGTTTAGCTGCGCCATGCGAGGATTAGAAAACGAAGCATTTTAATTGAGGGGGGAAAAGCTAAAAGACAAAAAAAACACTATGCGGTGTTGTGATATAGGGCATATATTATGTTATTGTGACAGTATATTTCGCATGATACCGCCTGCGAATCAATAGGTATTATTGCAACGCTATCACCGTTATTCCGGCCGGAACTCCGCATCTGTGTGTGCAGAGCATGCAGTGGTAAACTGCTGATTTTACCTGACTGTGGCAAGAAGGAGGATAATGTTTTTCGCGTGTTAGGGAAATCTATGTCGGTTCTCAGGTGGCACCGTGTTGTAGGTAGACACGTTGTACCTAAACGGCTCGATTGATTTAGATTTAGATGTCCGAGGTTTAGAAATTCTGATTACGAAATACGGAACTCACATAGGATACATTTTATGCAAAAAAATCATAAGGTTTTTATTTTTTGTAACAGTTGGAAGATTTTTTAGTTCGAATTTTACTTGAAAGTTGTAACGCTAAATGTTTAAGTTTCGGAATCTCCAGGATCCTCCGGGTACTTAGGACAGTACATGACATAGGCACATAAACGGTAAACAAACATCCGATAGCTAACCTTCAGACTACGCCTAAGTGTAACATCCGAGTCACTCTTAACAAGGCAATATGGACGGAGCCTTTGAAAACATCCTTTTTGCAGAAAAGTTCTACTCGATATCTAGTGTAAATAGTTATTTATTGTACTAGTGTATATGTATCTAGATAATTATGTATGACCCTTTGTTCTACCAACAAAGTGTCATACATAACATAATGTAACCCACAGACAGACAGACAAATAGACACGGTGGCGGTCACCCGCCCGCCGCGCCGCACCGCCGCCACGACGAGACGTTCACTTCGGACGAATCCTAAATATTCTAATGCAGTAACTAAACTACCTAGATCTTGTACAATGATTCATTTACTACCAAATTCAAAATATTGATCTAGAAATCTAGAAGATTATATTTTTAATTTTGTCTGTAATGCAAATAGGTAGTAGGTACAAAAATAATACAATTAAAATTTACGTGTTTGTTCAATATAACAAGTTATGCGCGTAAGAATTTTGTATGGAAGTATTCGATGTATTTTTTAAATATACAGTTAGACATGATTAATTTCCAAAGATAAATAGGTACTGCGAGAAAAATCTCAACAATTTTCTATTTGCTCGTCAATGAATAACAGATAAGAGTGCAGTTGACACATGTGAAATGCAGCTAAGCAAAACAATTAGCACGCGTTCTATTGCTGATTCTGCTTATCCAATACCAGCAATGTCAAAGCTGTGTACTTTACACATTTTCGCCATTTGTTGCATCACTTATCTAGGCTGATATCATAATGTATATGAGATTTATCGCAAAATTTTCCTAACGTTATGTATGGCCAGTTAGGATTTAAGGCGAGGTGTTGGGACGTTTTTAAGTTTTTCGATGAAGGCTACGGCACTAACTACTGAAATTAAAGGCCTGAAAAAAATATATATCAATCTTGGGGTATCTATTTAGGGACTGTTGGCTACCGATACACGATTGGACAAACTTCGCTCGATAGAAAAAAATCACAAACATACCCCTTTCCTGTCTTTTCACTCGAGTAGTGTGTCTAAACTAAAACAGTTATTCATACAAAATATATATCAAAATGTGGGTTATTATAAATAGAAGAGCTTGATGAGATGAAAATCGGTTGTTTGTAACGTTTTTTTTATACCAGGCAAAATTTAAGAAAAAACACAATTTGTATAAATACAAATGCACGGCGCTACGAGCTTCAGTGCGCCGCTGGGCGCTGTCGAGGTCGGACCTGTATCGATTTTTGCCAAATGTTCCACTTTGGTCTTTACCTGGAATGCTCCCACGATCGTCATAACGTAATAAAATTTAAAATAATACGAGTCGAATTTGGTCACACCTATACTTTAAGATTATTAGTTTACTAATCACGGAATGATTGTGCATCGTTTTGAATATAAAAAGGACTCATAACCTAAAACAGATATTCCTTAACACAATAGATTTTTCGCGAACCATGTTTTTGAAGTCATCATATTACACGCGACACGAACACCAGTGTCGAGTGTCGTATATTGGGAGCGAGCAGTGGTCTGATAATTGCAGATGAAGACAAGTCGGCTAACATTACAGTGGGGCTATAACATTACGGTTCTCAAAACGATCAAATCAAACCATGTCATAGCGGCCGTGAAAGGGACAGTGCTATTGCATTGGTATAGCGGCGTCTCTGGTTGGCGCGCCATGACATGGTATAATTTCATCGTTTTGAGAACGGTAATAGGGGGGCTGATCAGTAACTTCCAAATTGACAAAAGTGGAACAGGCCAAAACAAATGACTATTGACGGTGATTTGTCCCACAGAGCAAACAAACAAACAGCAATCGAACTTAAAATAGTTTATACGTAGTTGCTACTTGTAAAACTATGTACAGTGAACATCACATAAAGTTTGCCACATTTTACTCTACGCACACTCGCACAGTGATAATAAATACGGGCCAGATTTCAGTAGCTATGCAAGTGTAGCTGTGGTGTGTAATGTGGTGTGCGATATATACCTGTTTTACTCTAAGCACAGTGATAATACGGGCCAAATTTCAATAGCTACGTAGTTATAGACTGATTCAATTACACTGTGCCTACTTTTAAAAGTACAGTAAACAGGACATAATGTGTGTCATGTTTTACCCTACGCAGTGATAACACGGGCCAGATTTCACCATCACTGACGTCACACCTGACACCAATAATAATACTTACCTAACATCACGTTAAAAAATTCGTCATTTATTTAGTTTTATTGATACACTTGACAGTTTGTCACTTAAATTTGTCAAAGACAGATTTGTATTTGTAATTTAAATAAGTAACTCCGAAGCTGTCAGACTTGGGATATCCCTATTTGGCATTAAATGGGTCGATAATGTTGGCACCGACAAGTGGACTTCGGTATATCGTCTATCCGTGGGACATTCTGTATAGGTATTATTATGGGTAGCGAGCTGTGACGTCACAGTGAGGACACTGGTTACGCTTACTCTGTGTACCTGCGCGAGTAATGACCCCGATCAATGCGCGTCATCCCTCTCTCGCCCCTCCCTCGCCCCGCACCTCACCCCCTCACTAGGCTCAAATGACCCAATGGCCTCGCCTTAAAATAGAGCTGTCAACCTGATCGATATTAGTAACTAAAAGTTACTTATTTAAGAACAATCTAGTTTTCACAAAATAACAGAACATGAACAGCCACCATAAATGTCAATCATCATGTTGAAAATGGACTAGTATTACGATTAGTTCTACTAGTATTATGATTAGTTCTACTAGTATTATGTTTAGTTCTACTAGTATTACGAGTACTAATACTAGTATTACGATTAGCGTTACTAGTATTGTGATTAGTTGTACTAGTATTATCAGTTCTACCAGTAGAACAGATGTTCTACTGAACTAATTTTGTAACATAGGACAAAGCGAGAAATAACTATTTTCGGATCTCTCTATTAGAAGTTCATGCCATGTAATACGGTCCCCAGGTTCTAATCCTGGTTGCTACGATTTTTTTTTTAATTTTAACTGCTTTGACTCTGACACAGATTTTCACCTAGAACATTGGTTGAATTGCATTTGGAGATTGTACCAGAGGTACAATTTAGTAATTTGATGCTAGAGCAATTTGAAGACCAGTGAACTCTGTTGACCTGCGGTGTCTTAAGACTATTCAAATGATATTTCCAGTGTAATAAGGTTCTTATGTAGAACATGAGGACGCGAGGCCTTTGGCTGGGCAAGCCTGTCAGTGTATTAATTAAATTAATTTTGAACACATTACAATAGTATAAAGTCTTACCTGGAATGCCAAAGTGTTGAACATGACCAGAATCACGCGGAGAGGCCATTTCGCTTTGTATGACTTGTGGGCCCAGAGCCTGTGTGCGCCGGCCGTGATGCCCAGTCCCGACATCACGTAGAGTATGTAAGCTGTTACAAAACAATTTAAATAGGTAAGTTGCAACATTATGAAAAGGAAGGTGGAGAATGTGAGGGTCATTTGTCAGAAATGTCCATCGTCTCTGCCTACTTCAACGGGGAGAAACAGGCATTACTTTATGTAAGTTTCAACTCAACATGTTAAATAATGAGATGGAGAGCTACCAGCCCATACAAGTTGTTACAGCCACACACATTGAATTCTAATCAAACGTTACCAAAAAATATAGTTTCCACAAAAAGGAAGTAAATGGTGTACAGTTAAGAAGTTCAGAGCTTGGAATCCATAAATAATTCAATGTAAGTATTAATATTTCCAAACTATGTAACTTCTAAATTGTCCAACTTATAGGTAGATTACAGTATAACACATCAGCTATATTTTGTTATCATAGGTAAATATTAGTGATCCAATAGGATACTGAAAAGATGTGGACATCACCAGACTGAAAACTTCTGAGATAAAATTCTACATTACAATTCACCTGAATAACATACTTTGAGTTAAAAATAACATTCTAAAAAAAATATTGGTTACATGACATGATTGCAATGTTTACTATGCAAACTTCCCCAGATAAAGTTGATAAAGGAGCAATGTTGTTGATAATCTTACCAAATATATCTGTTTGCCATTTTGCCGCGAAGAGGAAGAGATATCCTCCATACAGAGCTGCTAAGTGGAGGTAGGCAAATAGTAAGATGTTCCTCCACACTAGCTTCAGGGGGGAATTGTCTGCTTGTTGTATGGGGGTGATAGGCAGCGCCATATCAGGGGTGGCTGCATCGCTTTCGAAGAGCACCCCATTCGCATCTGTTGCGTTTGGAGCCATTTTATGGCCCTTTCGTGATCTGTAGACAAAGAAATAAACATTTAGATAGGTACTTACTGCCTAGTAATCCTATTACTCATTGTAGAAGTTACACTTGCTTGATTGATTTGAATGCTATTTGCCTACAAAAGTGCTGCTATGAGAGATATCTTTACTTATAGAAGTAGTGCAGTTACTGCGCATATTTATTTATAATTATAACTTCAATAGCAAACCCTTTTGTATATGTAATAAGTATAGGCTTATATTAGTTATAAGCTTATATATATATAAGCTACGACAAAGAGTAAATCACCAATTTTATAAAAATCGATTAGAATGTATTGAAACTGTTAATTATTTAGGTAATATAAGTTACGAATGAGCCCGCATTTTGTTTATATCAATAACTTGAATTTACCGATTGGTGCACTTTTCAATTTCACTCTCAAAATCCATATTTGCGAAATTTTTACGTAATTTTTTCAAAATTCTTGGATAAAACGCGTCGACCTTGAAATGGAATGTTTGTTTTGTGACATTGACTTTTTTATATTTTTATTTTGAAGGGCATGAGTCACTTGATATCCAGTCAGCCGCTATATAAAAATATTCAAGATCCCGTATCTATAGAACGTATATATTTCTACTAACGATAGACGATGGGCCACTTTTTATTACACGGTTTTCCCAATTTTTCGACAAAATTTAGGACAACCAGTGTTAATTTTATTTTGTGTGAAAATTATTAATTTGAAACTATAATTTTTAAATTAAACTATTTTAGTTTAATTAATTTAATCGTCAAAGTTACTATTTCTCTGAGAAGTTACGCGATGCAGTAACAGTGCGTTTGGTGTATGATTTATTATGTTTGGCGATCCAGACAGAAACCAACTGTGTTGAGTGAGGTAAAATCGGGTAAAATGAAGGAAATATAATTAAATATATGTATAGGCGAAAATAGGTAGTAGGTCTAAAAATAATTTAATATTCGACACTAAACTTATTCGATTTAAATGAAAAAGTTTACACGTCTGAATAAAAACTAAATAATATTAACCCATGAGCCAACTTACGTAAAGCGGTATACGAATTCCCTTCACTGTTTAAAAACTTCACTAAGTGAACACCAGTTTACTCTTGTATTAACAACGTGCTAATGTAAGTTTAATCACTATTTATTTTATTTATATACTATCATGGATTTTCCAATCAATATTTAAGCCGGTAGCCGGGAGCTGAACAGATAAGTTTACGTTGCACGTGCTGGACTGTGGACCGACTGACTAACGAACGTAACTAAACTGTCTGTCTGACTGAGTTTAGTGTGCCACGAATGGGAGGCAAGTCGCGGGCCACGAGGATTGGATGGCAGAGTGGCGCGATGCTATGACCACGTCACGCACACACCATCACGTTTCTTTGGCATCGTGTGATGGCTATAATCGTGCGTCGTAGTGCATCTAACCTAACGGCCTTTAATGCTTTAGCGTAAACAAATACGTTGAACTTTTCATCGGAAATTAGATCTGACGTGATCTCTTCTTCAGAGTTTGTTGCGATGATACACATCCACACCATACAATATATTGCACCATATGCACACAGTTTTACATTACAGCATGTCTACTATATACTTATGTATACATATATCAACCTTAACGTAGGTAGCTGTATGCAGAGACGTGTACATTTCTGGCAGCGTGCGGCGAGGTCAGGTGGTACTTAGGCAACATACATGAATAATGGAGTGAATTATTATCCATACAAAAAAAACAAGTCCGGTTACTACTCGTGCTAGATATAATTTACCTAAGTATATGAAATAATAATATAGTATACCTGTGGAGACGATGTAACGTAAAGATTATTAACGACCCCTCTTTCGGCTTGCAGGGTCTGCTGCGCCGTGATTCCGTGTTTCAAAACTCGGAAACATGCGATTTAGGGGCGTGGCTTAGCAATTTTCTTTGTTAAATCGGTTCCCAAAAATATTTCCGTGTTTCGAAACACGGCGCTGCAGACCCCGCTTAACGTAGCCGAAATAAGCCAAGAGATCGTTAATAATCATATACCTTGTCGATTAAAAGATAAAAACAAACCAAAACGTCTTGCACAAATCGCATCAATTAGTTAAATAACTTTTACATATTAATTATGTACTTATTACAAAAAAGCTCCACTAGTTATTGGCATAAAATGTAGGTATCCTATCCTCTGATATGAGATCCTATCCGATTTGTCCCCTGATTTAAAGGCGAATCTACGACGCATCACTCCCCAAAATCCATAAAGCCGTTTAGGCTAGGAGGCCACATAGGAAGTGACATAACATTAAACATTACCCTACTCGTTCCGGTAGTCGGGTAAAGTACCTGTTAGAGATGCAAGCAAGATTACTGAATATTGCATTAAAACATCGCATTAATTTCGCTCAATCAAAGCACGTCGTCGTCGCCAAGCCCGTTCGCACGAATTACCTACCGCGTGTATTTAACTAATGATGACAGAGAGTGAGATTGTACTATCTAATGTAGTGCAATTGTAAGAAGAGTCCATTTTGTATTTTCGCGAAAATTGCAACTCTATTACAAGTCGTCTTCTTTGCCTTTTCCCAACTCGTTTACAAGTTACATTGGATAAATAATTTCGTTACGAACACGAGCTCGCCATTCCCTGGATGCTCCTAGCCAACAGAGCTACTGAGACTTCGGAATTGTTCGGCGAAACGTCCCTGACCCTTGCGACGACCGTATCAGAAGTCACGGTGGCTTTGTTGAAAAGAGCGTGCCAGTCTCGTTCGCAACGATTTGTTTTCACATTACTAAGCAATTTTCTGCTCAATTACTGCAATTAACCATAAAACTTGTGGGTTGTAAGTTGTAGCCAAAGTAGTGATAGTTGTTGTATTATGTTATGAGCAGCCTTCTACAATTGATCCATTGGGTATCGAACCTGGGTCGCTTGTGCCGTAATATCACTCCAACCAATGGGGCCACAAGGCTTTAAAATTGACAACTAAGATTATTATTGAAAATATATATTAATATTAGTTTAATAAAGAAAATATTATCATAATTTAGGATATTATTATATGATAATGAAGGTAGAATGTAGAAGACGGAGTCTTGTGTGAAAAATAAAACAAAAGATTGAGTAGGACGTATCTAATATTCATGATATCAAATTCAATATTGGGTTTTGAACAGTTGTTCAGTTAAAAACCAGACACACATACCTACCTACAGAATACGAAAATGAAACAAAAATAATAATATATAGCTGAATTTTATGGTACAGTCAAAATGAAATATTATCTAATCGAATAATTATTGCTGATCTACTCAGGTCTCATTTAGGTATCATTACAATCAAGTTCAGAGAACATATACAGTGGGCCTAATTAAGGTTGTGATATTCACAAAAGTTATTTCACTGTAGTCTGACCGCAAGCACTGTACCGCGCCTTAGCTGCGCGACGAGACGCGGGTGTTGCAGCTCGGTTCACTCTGTCATTTCGTCGTCCGTTCTCTTTCGCACTTACTCGATTTCCTCCCCTCGGACGTCAGTCACCACCCAAGACGTGCTACAGCGTCGGCGGTCAGACTATAGTAGATAGTTTAGAGAGCAGAGTAAGTAATTGTAAAATATCGAACAAGTAATTTATGAGAAAATCTAACCTGTATACTTTCAGAATTTGTTTTATGCATTATGCCATGCTGTATACTTTTCTTTGAGCCTGTACCAAGCCAAGACCAAGTTAACAGAATTTGTATAAGAGCTAATTATAACAACTTAAGTACCTCCCATGTATGACATCAGAGTGAAACATAATTATATTCTATGGTTATAAAATAACATAACAATCATGGTCTAAACTAGGATTTCTTATACTAAAGGTCCAGCCACAAAAAAAAATCCATAAGTAAAATGATTGAAGACCGTCAATGAGCCGCTTTCTTTTAGAATTTTATTCATCTTTAAAACTAGATGGCAGCACTGGTATGAGACAAAAACGTCAAAGTGTAGTGTGACCCTTCTCAGTTTCCCAATATTTAGGGGGCATTATTTGAGTAGTACACAATAAGTTATAAAATGTACTAAACGTATTTGTAATGTGAATTCAACATTTTGGCCGATGGCTTTGGGCCATGCCATAATAAATTAAAAAATAAACAATGACACTTTTTCACAATCAACATCACAATCATTGTCTAAACTAGGATTCCGTATACTAAAGGTCCAGCCACACACAATTCAATAAGTAAACTGATTGAAGACCGTCAATTGTCATCGGTATCGCGTAGCAGCAAGGACGGTGGCCACTGGTTGGTGGCTGGGTGAAGTAGTGTGACCGGACACAGCAGCAAGTCGTGCATTGAGCCCAGCGAGTACGTTCCCAGGCAGTTGAGCACCCATTCATAGTTCAGCGGCACGATGTTTAGCTCCATTGCGAGGTCTGTGATGAAATATCGAAAAGATCTTTACTAAGATCTTGAACTAGCGCCGCCAATCTTACAAAAAATAAGATCTTTAATTGATATTAATTAAAATTTGATTTATAAAAAAATATATGAACCAAATCTTTATTACGATAAATACAATTTTTTAAATGCTTATTATCAACGTGATTTAATTTCGATAAGTTGTGGTTCGCATAATTGCGAAAAATGGTTTTTGGCATATTTGAGATACACCTTAGCTTGTCGCAATTAAGATATTGAGAAATAGTAGTTATCTTAATAAAGATTTGGTTCATAGCTTTTTAATAAAATTGAAAATAGTGGAAGATATTATTTTTTTAAGATTGGCGGCGCTCTAGTTAGCACAGGTGTGGGGTGGGCAGTATACAGGGGGTATCATTAAGTTTAAGGGCCGACGTACAACGCCACGCACGGCGGCGCGGCATGTCACGGGCGGGCGGGCGTCCGCCGCCGCGGCGTTGTGCGTCAGCCCTTAGATTTTCTCAAGAACTACTGGACAGATTGAACAATTCTTTCGCTAGTTTAGCTATAAGTGGATAGCTTACGGCGCATACTAGTAATGATAAAATAATTTAAAAAATTGGTCGATTATTTATTGAGAAAGTTGAACCCCCTATGTAGTCCCGTACTCTATCCATGCAGTACTTTCGATATGTAGGTATACAGTTGACAGAACATAAAGTTACACAAAACCATTGCAGTCTATGCCGTATTGAGTGCCCATGTGTGAATGTAACACGTGCTGTAGGTAGACTGTAGGTGCATAAGGCATTGCGGATACCATGGACAGTCCGATTCAGAGCCACTGGGTACACTTACATGTCCCGGGGTCTCAGAGTCGGACCTAAGTCGCATGTTATGGCGCGTAATACACCTCATGTAAACACTAATATAGTTTTAAGTACTTACTAACACTTATATGGTCTTTGTGACTGCAATAAATCATTTGAATTGAATATACAATGCAATACAAAAACAAAACTATTGATATTATGGCATAAAATGTATGTAATCATGCATCCAAACCCATAAAGGTGTTTAGGCTATAAGAGGCCACATACATACACTCGAAAACCTCTGCCCTCTTGTCGGCAGTAGGCTAAAATTACCAATATCCCATAAAGCCAGAGGCCAGGCGGTCAGATTAAAAGTGTATCCGGCTGATTCATTGTTTATTCGGCGGACACCACGTAATTACTTAAGCCTCACTTATTAATAAATGCAACCTTTGGACTCGTTTTCCGAGCATTCTGCTTATCTTTGATAGCATGGCTTGAAGAAGTGATATAAAACTTTCCTATGTTCGTTTGTATGTATTGAATATTATCTTAATATTCTGATTCAATGACCCTCTGTTATTTGATGTCAATATCAACAATTCCTAAACATGAGCTGACATAGGCACTGGCAATTATTTCAAAAACAATAAACGCGACTGCATAAAATTTAAGCCCCTATGATAATTCTTTTTATATCCTATGACACTCCTACAATCAAAACGAATATAATGACATCTCTATGTTAAAATCCATCAAGCCGTTAAGGCTGCAGCGCGTGCCATAACTCTCATTCTTGTGCAGTCGGGTAAAAAGCAAGATAGCTCTTTTGGAAAAGAGCGTGCTTATGACCCAAGTTCTAACCCGAATAAGAATAAGCCGAAAAATGTTCTCCGTTTGATATTTAAAGAAATGTGGCGATTCCAAAGTGCAGTACGCTAATTTTAAAATCCCATAAGCGAGGCGTCCCGCGCTCTTATGGTGAATTAAGATCTCAAAAAAAGCTGAAATTGCTACAATATTCGCGTGAAATAGTCCGCTGATTGGCTGGGGTGACAATTTTGGCGTGAAGACGTAGGTTTAGGTTGAGATTGTGAATCCAGTCTTACGTGTGTCGACGTGTAGCATATGAGTTATAAAGTAGCTAATTCTGTAGCAGCCACTAAGTCGATTTCCAATCCTTAACGCAACTGTCACTGTCGTTGATATGCTAGATCGCGCAAGAGCGAGCGGGACGCCTCGCTTAGCGGCGACTAATATTAACGTAGGCAATCTGGAATCGCTTTAGGCTTAGACTTGGTGGCCACGTCACTTACATATAAACTTGTCCTCTTGCGTTTGCTCTGGCTCTGCCACTAAGAGCGCGGGCGAGCAGTTAGGCGTGACCTTCACCAGGCGAATGTCTTCCACGACCCGACCCCCAGATGCCTCCAGAATGTACTACAAACATGTTTTACATAAATACATAATAAACTCACGCCCGTCACCCATAGAGGATAGACGACGGAATTCTAGCTGATACGAACCTGCTAAACTCATCATATCTCGCATCCGTCTACAATAAGCTTGTAGATCCCAAAAAAAATTGGTCTTAAATAGTTAATAATTGTTCTACACCGTACAAAAAATTGCAGATCTTTTGGAGACCTTTAAAACACCAAAAACTTTAATTTAAAATGCAACATTCCAAACTCGACCCAAAATACCGTCCGCCATGATTATCTGTGGCATGACGTCATTTGGGCCCCGGTAAACTAGGGATGTTCGATGTTGAGAAAACAATGTTAAAACATCGATGTTTTTGCTTAACATAGATTATTATCGTAATACCTGGTTAAATCTAGGAGTGACGTCACAAATCTCGCGAACATGGCCGACACGTGGGAAAACATTTATTTTAATTTCATTTTTTACAGTTATCATCTACTTTTATGTAATAAAAGTGATATATTTGGGATCCTAATGTGAAATACTATATGAAATAAGTATTGTTTTATTGAATTTAGATATGAGTCAACTAGACTATTATTACAGCAAAATATTCGCCGCCTGCTATTCGCCGCTACGTGGACCATGGTGTGATGAGTGGCGAACCTCATCGCCGTCTTTAAAGAACACTTTAGATTTCAGAATTGTTGTTTCTCAATCCCTAGCTCCTCCCATCGGTCTAGACGATGTTTTAATTTAAATATTATCAAATACCACAAATTACTATTTAGTATTTAAGAATTTGGGGACATATTTTGTTTCAATACCTTCAAATTATCCACATTTAATATACTGAAGGGTGGCATGCAATAGAACGTGAATCCATTGAATAAGCGTCGTTTGGCGAGGCGCGATCGTCTCGGACCGTTGTCGCCGCACGCATCCAACACCTCGTAGGGCAACTGGAAGCGAATTAGATATATTAACATGTAGAGCATCGTTTGAAAGATCTATTTACAAACACATTTTTGGACTAACGAAACAAAAGAGTATGTAGTTAATTATAATTAACTTACCTCATCAACATATTCATTTAGTTGCAAGCATTTTTCGACCCAAGCATACGAGATAATCCACTTTGATGCCGCCAACGCACACATGTATTTCACCGATCTGAAAAAATTAACAGATATTAACGAGTTGTAGTTCCTATAGATATCTACGAATTGACTAATATTTATCATATGAATAAAACAGCACTGGCATCCCATTGAATTTCTCGCGATGGTTTTCATTAGATTAAATTTCGAAACAACTTGGCGACTTTCCGATTGTGATCCACTTCATATCCGGAAATATCTCTGGTACTATATTTAATTTACCTTTGGGACTTATTTTCTCCATCGACGCTCACTATTAGGTGCGTAACGTCTTTTGTATACTTGTCAACGAAAGTCCAATTGTGTTTCAAGCACAGTCTCTTAATTTTAGATTGCTCCAACACCGATATACAAGACCCAGCTAGACAAAGCTTTTTGTTGTTTCTATTTGAATTTCTCAATCCCAAAGTTTTCTCTGCAGGCGATTTCGGCGTCTGCTCAAAAGCTTTAGCCAGGAACTCTCTCTCTTGTGTAGTTGTAGGACATAAAGTATGTTCCTGGCTCTCCTTTGCGGATGTAGTTGTTGGACACAATGTCACTTCGGGATCTTCAAGGTTTTCATCAGCAAAGTTCAAAGATTTTCTAACCATGGGTGTTGAATTATGTTTTATACGATCTATGAACTTATTAATTGAAAGTGGAGTCTCGTTTGACTTTTTCCTGTCCAGCACTGTAGTGTCTCTACCCTTAGTACCGTCGTCGACTGTATCTGATATGTTTATGATACTCTTTATGATTTGCGAATCCGACGTTTCATTTCTCAGTATAACAGTATCTTTTTCTACAACTGAATCTTTCTTATCTGCGCTGTGTGGTGCATCAGCTTTCTGTTTTATCTTTGAAAAAGACAAATTCCTGAAAAATAATTAACTTATGTAGAAGATTAACAGAATCATAATATGAAAATTGAGCAAGAAAAATAGTATGTATTCGGTTGTTTAAAGTTACGTTCAGAGAGTTTTACGAACTTTTGAGGTGTCTCTTCCACAATACTTTTGTCAGAGTCGTCGTCCATCATCGGCGTTCCAAGGTCTGGTTCTATGACCATACTTTCCACGCTTATCGCGTCATCATTTCTTAACGACGATGCCAAATTCTGACACATGCCGGGAGTCAACAAGTTCTTTATGTGATCCTGAGTGGAATCGGGAACTGGGAACTGTAAAATAGAATAAGATAAGTATAAGAAGAAGCAATGTGCAGAATCAAATTACAGAATTCTACATGCACTTACCTGATTTTTTTCCTTAGCTGTAATATCTGTGGATTCACTGTCTTTGTCTATAATCGAGAAAATATTTTCACTATCTTTCTGATTAATCAATTCTTTTGAAGTATTACCCTTTTCACCTACACTTACGGTATTGTGAGGTTTATGTGTATTTTGAGATATAATAATAGATTGTGTATGCTTGGGCTTTACAGTATTTTGTATAGACTGTTTGTTCTGTGTATTTTTATCTTGAATATCTGCATCAATATTAGCGAAAACTTGACTCATTATCGCATCGTAGTTCATGTTTTCGCTACAGTTCCCAACATCTGTACCTTGTTCTTGCAATGATACATCCATCGGAACTTCCTGGATTTCATCATAATCAATTTTTTGCTTCTTATTTCGCGGCAACGCTGTATCCTCATTTTCTCTATCTCTTTTGTCTGCAACTTTTTGCGATTTTTTATTTTTCAATGTAGACATCATGATTTCCGATGGAGCATGTTTAGCATTTTTCAGTAAATGTAAATCTACTTCTTTGATTGAATCACTTTCAAAAATGTCCAAGTCATTTGCATGTTCATCATCAATTACCTCATTTGGTTTATCGGGAACTTTTGTTTCCTTGACTTGTGAAGAATTGACAATGGTTTTTATAGGACTACTTTTCGTATTTTTACCCCCAGTTTCCACATATTCCATTAGATCCGATAGTTCCTTTTCCACACTTTCAGTGATTTCGAAATTTGCTGTGGCAGTATCAGCAGAATCTGTATTTTTCTTTGTAGACATAGACTTACTTACTGGTGTTTTCTTGCTTATTTTATTCCCGCTAACTAAATCTGGTTCTATATTTGGTACGTCGTCTTTTTTCATTGGAGAGCATGTAGCATCTTTTTGGTTAGGTAGAACATGAGGCCCCAAGGATGTTTGGACCTGTCGATCTGTATTAACTTTCAACTCCACATTATTTTCTTTTTTCTTTATAACAATGTTTGTCACTGTAAATCCTACTCTTATAGATATTTCAATATCATCGGAATTTACAATCTGCGCATTTGAATCAATCTCTTTTTGAGTTATTTTTACATCATTCTCAGTGGTTGTTTTTGGTAAATGTAAATTACTTCTTTTGTAGAAAGGCATGTGAAAAGTTTTCGTTTCAACATTTCTTGGAACTGGAATATCATTATGGTTTGCCTTATTACTTCTAGACAAATTATCAGTCCCAATGTTTTTTCCTATGTTCTCATTTCCAACATTTGTACCTTCAGTTATGGTGCTACCTTCTTTGCTTTGCCGGTTAGTCGGAGTTTTATTTTCATCAGCAGATTTATATGATCCATCAGTACATTTAGTATTTTTATTTACTGTGTTATCAATTAAAATAACATTTTGATCATCACATGTCATCCTTAACTTATCCATTGACGATTTGGTGACCGTTTCTTTAATATTACTGGCCACATTAGGTGTGTTCTCATCAATTATGTATACTGATGGTGGTTCTGAAGGTTGTTCAACTGTTGAAGTTAAGGTGTTGGGTCTATTAACATTCTGAGTTTTTTTACACATTTCAATCGAAACATTGAGTTTGTTTCTGTTTTTCTTATTCAGTTTACTGAATTCCTTACTCATTTTTTTCACATTGTTCCAATTCTGTTTGGATTTATTCGACATTTTCTCAGTATCACTACTTAACTTTTTGGGGCTAAGTCTATCTATGGGGTTGTGAGTTTGAAACAGCACATCATTATTAGTTTCTTTCTTCCTAGAGCTTCGACGAGGGTTGTCAGCAGTGAATTCATTGTCACTAATACTAAATGGTTCAATATCCATTGGACCCACAATATTCTCTTTATTTTTAGAGAAAATATCTTCAGAGTCAGGACATACTTCAATTTTATCCCAATCCTCTTGTGGTGCTAGAACGGAGATTTTTGATGGAGGGCTTTTAGGCTTGTTGTGATCATCTTTTATTGGTTCAGTTATCTTGTTATGCTCATGAATTAGTACTTTACTAGCAGACAGTTCCACAGAATTTGTCACATCTCGAGCAGATTGTTCAGAAGACATTAGTGGTGCTGAAAAGTGATTTTGGGAGCTAGCAAGCCAATCTTTTACATGTTTTGCAGGATCTACTTCCATCTTACTTTCAATCATATGTAGTTGAAACTCATTTACTGGAAGAGAGAAGAAATTAACATGTAGTACCGTTAACACATGTGCTTAATGTATGTAATATACAATATGTTACAAATCAACAGTAGGTATTATATTTTTAGATTGTATTCTCTATTCTTCTTTGGGTTATGGTGTCTCTTCGTAGAATTCTACCAATGTCAAAGACGGTTATGGGAGAGACACACAAAGGCAATGTTGTTGGTATTCGTGCCCTTCCCATTTTGGGTTTGGGCGGGTTGGGCCTTGAGGTTGTGGCCCTTCAGAAGGTTTATGGCAAATGTTCTTGCACGATTGATAACAATACTGTAATGCAATATTGTGTTTGTGCAGTGCATACATACATAGGCGAGTAATAGGTCCAAAAAGGGCCACATTTTAGGTTTACTGCAAGGAAGTGCAAAAATAAAAATAATAAATAAAATAATAATAATTTAAGTCTTAAAATGAATCCTTTTCAATTAGCTAAAAACCAAAGGGGTAACAATTTATTAATCGTTAGAAACAATACATACGTAATAATAAACAATAAACATAAACATATGTTTACGTGTAGCAAGAAATACCTCAATGGAACTACACGGTGGAGATGTTCAGATCGGTTTAAGTTGTCATATGTTTCAGCAACACTTTTTATACCCAAGGACTTTGTAACACTCATGTTATTGGTGGGATTGAGACTTACAAGTAATGTTAAAATATTTTTGAAATCCATCAATCATTAATTGAGTATGTTCAGTTAACTTTTGAAGTGGTTTGTTAAGTTTCAGTGCCTTCCGTGTGACCTGAGCTGCACAAACTGGGCAGGAGCGGCGGCCACTCCAGCATCCATGGCAGAGACTATGGCCACAGGCAGCCGTCTCAGGTGCTATGTAATATTTACAACTGCAACAAATTGGAATATTGTATTTTGCTTTTGCTGGTGTAATTTGAGAGGGTTAAATGTCACTGTAAATAATGTTATGCTATAGTAAGTGTACCTAATGTGATTTTTGTTATATTTATATATGCTATATCTAAAAATATTATAGTGATATTAATATCACAACACAGAACGGCACTAAATATACATATGTTGTTTTAGATATCTCCGCAGGTTCATGAAACATCGTTCGGCCTTGTACCTGATCCCCAGTGTGTATGTGCTTCATTACGTGACATTGGCAGAATTGTAAATACGCATTCGATGCCACAAATAAAGCATTGAATTGAAAGCACATCAGTTCTTAAATACTACCACTACTGCATTGCTTTTTCTAATAAATGTGATCTTACTAACAGAGATTACCTTAAATGGCCCCTTAACCTAATAGCTAGACGAAATATATTTTGTTTGATAAAAGGCTCGGCGGGACAAGCTCAGGCGATAGAAGCTCCAACGGGAATTATCAAAGTGGCGCCTCACTCAGCTCATATAATTGTTCACGTGAAGTGAACTTGTATTATGTTACTATTGTTAAGAAATACACAGGAGTTTTCTACTTACCATTCTAGACACGTTACTTGTTTACCTTGTTGGGAAACATTAATTGCTGTATCAAAAAGATTTGATTTTTCTGATATCATTTCAGGTAGCTAAAATGTCGATCTTGGGGATCACAAATATTTGTTTTGATTTGTTCCTTCCTTTCACAACTTCCTTTTCACTCCATTCCAAAGAGGATATTTTCGCGCGGCTTTCCGTCCGCCGGTTTCCGGTTTCGTTTCGTGCCGGTTTATTTACGGCGATTTAGCTAGCTTAGAGATTTGCATGATTTGTTGTGACATCATGACATTGACATTTTTTCTTGTAAAATTCTTCCCAAAGGGAAAGGTAAAGCCAACGAGGGCATACAGCCTAGCCTGATGTTAAACGAATGTCTGAATTCTTATAAATACATACATATATACGATGATAACCTAACCTAGACCTACGCACAACCCTCCCAACCCCCTAAACGAAATAACTCAACGATCCACGCAAACATTGAATTATGCAAGGAAACCTTAAGAGCACAAAACTTCACAAACATTGGCATTGACAAAGGAAGTAGAGTCACAACTGACAGCCACAATAATTGAAATATCCTTTTTTCGTGTCTCCTGATAATTTTTAGTGCAGCACTAGCTATCAATCACTGACCATTGACAAAAAAATTATGTCTGTCACTGTCAGTCCGTCAAAAAAATATCGGGGTGGGTAGACCGGAGAGACGAGATTCTGAAATAAATTATTTGAAAAAGGGTTAAATTTCATATAAATTGAACGTGAGTAAATATAAATTAGGGCTTTATTTATTAGACAATGTCTAGGGGCAACATAATGATTATTTTCTCTATCAAAAAGTTTATTACATAATCTGCTGGATTTTCTATGTATCTATTCATTTACCAATAATAACTTGATTTTCTAGCTAGACTTATGGTGCAGTGATTAGCTATCAATTATAAACAAACATCTGCGTTAATAAATTCTGGTAATATTTGTAAGGATTTGAACCCAACAGTAAATTTGACTTTATAGGTTAGGTTATTTTTGTTACTGATAATATATAAAATGTAATTAATTGCCTAGTTGTTATCTAAATTGTATTGTCTAATTCCATAAAAAGTGACTTTAAGGAACTTGTATTTTTTTCATGCTAATTATAAGGAGCCTCTTTTATTACCAGAATGTCTCATGCACTGCGTGGTATCCTGAGAGGCGCTGCAAGGAGGCTCCAGGCCCGTACCTATGCTGAAGCTGCCCCTAAGGGAGATGAAATGGCCCTCACATTTGCTGCTGGCAATCAGGTATGACAATACTACAATATTGGTCACAACTAATGGCCCAACTGCTTGTTATCTATCTACATTATACTATTAATCTAGCCATTTATAATGATATACCCACACAACACAATGATAAACACTACTCTTTAAAAACTGTTGTACCTCACTTTGTCGAAAATCTCATTCTATCTACATATAGAGGATACATCTCTACTATTAATTTATATTTATTGAGGGCTTTGTGATTTTTTGCAGGTTTTCTACAATAAAGTAGTTGTGAAACAAATTGATGTACCATCATTCAGCGGCTCCTTTGGTATCCTTCCCAAGCATGTTCCTACACTTGGTGAGTTAGTAACTGCATATTACTTATAACTAGCTATAACAAAATGCTGCTACTTTCACTTTTTTTTCGAATTTAAGGTGAAAATCTGCTATTTTCTCATGTTTAGACATAGTTGCTGACTCTGGAATATTTTGTGTGCGAAATTTTGGGTAATTCCATCAAGTTGTAACCTTGATCAGCGACAAATCAATACACTTTTATATTATTTTTTGGTACCTTAAGTCAGATAATAATAATACATTAAAGTGCACTAATTATCTAAATACTTCCCCTGTTAGCCATAAACATGATTTACGTTATTTCACAGTTTAAAGCTATTGATCCCTTTCTAACTTAATATTTTTAATGAAGTGTGACAAAACATAGTTTAAGGAAAGTGAGGCTAAACTATATTTACAACTAACAACACTAGTTATCTGATTCATGGTAGCAATTTACAGTATTTTTTGAGGTTAGACAAGCACCAGAGACAACATACTGGACTTTTTCATATTTCAAATTATATAGATTTACTTAAAATCATCTGATCTGAACCATGTATATTTATTTACAGCTGTCCTCCGACCGGGTGTCGTTACGGTGATTGAAAATGATGGCAAGGAAAACAAAATCTTTGTTTCATCTGGCACCGTCACTGTCAATGACGACTCCTCAGTCCAGGTAAAATATTCATATATATACATTGAAATGTAGCCATTAAGCTATGTAGGTAAATGAGAAAAAGTTGCGGACCCAGAATGTTCTCCTTTATTTTTATGTGCTCCTTTGCGCTCCATATTGTCTAAGTAGAACTTCGTTATGTTCACCAAGTTATATTCTATCGCAAATCCCAAGGGTAATAAATTGTAATATGTTCCATTGAACATATTAATCTGAAAATCTACTACTTATCTATGGTACAATGGTATAGATGCCAAAATAAGGCCGTCAAAATTGTACATGCTGTTTTGTATTTCTGTATTGTAATTGTTTGTCTTTTATGTACAATAAAGTGTATTTGAATTGAATTGATGCTCCAGATCTCATATCTCTCTCACACTGGTAAACTGTTAGATAACTCTATCGAGAGTTAAGCACACCATATGTACAGTCGAAGACAGAGATAAGTATACAGGGGGCCTCAATAAGGTTGAGATTTTCTCAAAAACTACTGGACCGAATTAATCAATTCTTTTACAGTTACATAGTTTAAACTTTTATCTATCAAACAGTGAAAGAATTTTTGCAATAGGTCAAGTTGTTTTTGAGAAAATCTCAACCCTAAAAACTCTTACACAGAGAAAGGTGTACAGGAGTACACCTTTCTCTTCATCATTCATTCATTTTTGTTCCACCGCACATCTAATGTGATTTCATATAACGTATATTTATTTTATGTACATTAAAGATTTACAGAAACATTATATCATGAGATTTTGCAATATGGATTATGTCTGTTTGTCTGCAGGTGCTGGCCGAGGAGGCACACCCGGTGGCGAGCCTGGACCGCACCGCGGCACAGGAGACGCTCAGCAAGGCGCAGTCAGAGCTCAACTCCGCCGGCAACGACAAGGTACGTACATACTTACATCTCTGTCTTCCCTTGTGGTTTGGTTACCAAACCCATCGTCCAGAGTTATTCAGGCTGTCCGTCCATAGGCTTCTGACGTGGCCTAACGACAGCAACCGGGACCCACTACTTAACATGCTTTATTTTCAAAATTACGCATAAGCCCACTGAACATACTTAAGTAAACCCACGCCCACTCATTGTATCTCGCATCCCTCCACATACTTTCATTGTCATTACAGAAAATCGAACCATGTTGTATTCAAACGTCACGATTGTTGTTTATCATACCCTACTTACTCCCATCTGCCCGGACGACCCACTGATACTGCCGATTAATAAAATTCAATCACTAGTGTACCGCTTCCATGGAGTTACGTGTATGACATGTTTTTAATCAATAAGTTGCGTGCTGTAGCGTCTACCTTTTGTACTAAAAGTTATTTGCTTAGAGTCTGGCTTATCCTCTGTGGACATTTTGATTCCAATGTGAATAATTTAGGCTTGTATTTCATAAATATTTGTACGTAAAATATTTGTATGGTATTTAAATATACCTAATATTTTTAATTTAATGCGTTGTTCCATATTTAGCAACCGCAAGAAGCTTTTCACCACGCCCTGATTGAGATAATGTACCTAAATTCATCATCAGAATCAATGTGTATCAATCCACTGTTGGACGTAGAGTTCTCCCAAGGCGCGCCACTCAACCGATTCATCTTTTTGCATCCAGTGTCTGTCAGACAGTCTTCGTTGATCCGTCCATCTAGTCGGGACGCGTAACTAAATTACATATGTTATTTTCAGGCAAAGGCGGAGGCAGCGATCGCCTTAGAGGTCGCCGAGGAGATCGTGAAGGCCGCAGCGTAGATACCACCCAGCATCGGCGAACCGTTAGTCATAACAACTATTTAATTATAAATATTTATGTATAAATAAACTATACCAACTCCGTAGAAGATAATACTTTGATTCGTACTCTTTAATTTCCGTCAGAGATAAATGTTTTGCTGAAATAAAACAATAACTTGTTGTAGACGTTTGAGTAGTTTATTCAACACAAATCAAACACTTTGGTACAAACAGTTAGCTGCGGTTAGCGTTGTCGCATAATAATTAAGAAACTCAAATTTCCAATTAGCGGCAAACCAAACGCACGTAGACAATAAGCGAAAACACCAAAACCTTCGATATACATAAATCAGTCCCGTTTTAAAATGACTCAACACAACACTTTATGTGTACAATTTTCCATTTTCATCGAATAGCTATATTATAATTTTGAATAGAACTCTTATGTATTTAATTTGTTCACATTAATTTTTAACTAGTTTTCTCATTAAATCGATACTAACTGGAAGGTTAAGAGAAGATATCGTTTGCTAGGAAGTCGCGAAACCTAACTACATGCTACGTTGCGAAGCTTACACGTCAAAGCACAACATATAAGGGAAACATCTAGAAAATGACACTTGTGTGTCTTACGAGCTTACGACTAATCCTTTGCATATAATAATTATAGAAGGATAAAATTACGATTAATAAAAATGCACCTTATTACACTAGAGTAATATTAAAAAGCTTTATAAATTCCATGTCAATAATATTCTGATACAGTTTGATGTTACAAAGTTGGGTATAATTCTTGGCCATATCCGAGTAGGTAACTGTTTGTTTATTGGTTTATCATTTATCATTTATAATATCCTTTAGCATATATTCCGTGCGACGGATAGGATAGTGTACCTAAGGTTGATTATTAGATTAAATTTTACATTTTGAGTAACACATGTTACTAACTAGCTACAGATTACATAGTACTTTGTTTAAAAGTTGATTAATTGCTAGTAAAGAAGCTTAGGTATATTCTTATTCTAAATAGTGTATGTTTAGATGCAAATCAAAACATTAAAATAGTTACACTAGTTCAAATTAGGACTCGACAATAACGCAAATGGTAAAAAGCATCACTAAACCATAACATTAAAAAGGAAGCATCGTATCAACCTGTCGGTTGCATGTTTATCTAATAGTTATCGTTCCTACGATACACAAATATAAATAACGTTTATGTTAGTATAAAAATTAAAATGGGATAAAAATACAAAATATCACATTATTACATGTTGAGCTTAATTTAAATCGAAACTTGTCAATACCCCAAAACCAGCTGTCGAGACTTTATTTAAATTAAGCTAAACAAATAAAACCAAATAAGGTCTAATTATCATAATCCACAACAGTAGACACAGCAGGCGCCGTGGCCAACGTGCACGCCGGGCGTCGAGGACGAATATGTGTACAGTACTGGACAGGTTCAGAACACGCCACCTTTCTATTTCTATAAAGCAAATATATCAATTTGAAATAACTACCACAACCATAATTTTCTGTTTTCATATGGTACCACTAAAAAGTGACGCGTCTCGTATTTCTACTTAGGAAAGGTAGATGCTATGATACATACATCACCCGACTGTGCACGTTCACTACAGGCAGATTGAGCCCGAACTAATGACTAACATTTCATTTATGGCACGTGAATGTGCCCGTCACAATACAAAACTAAAAAGATGAAATCCAGCCAACTAAGTTGGGATAAATTTTAAATAAATCGCAACACAAAACCGCGACACACAAAAGGAGTAAAAATAATTAAAAATTTGGCACGAGTATCACCATCCCGCTGAGTGCATTATTGTATCGTTGTTGAATCGAAGCGAGTACGAAACGTAATGACTGCTAAACGAGAGCCTTTAAAATCATACACAAAGCGTCTGAGCATTGCCTCAGCAAGATGGCAATTGTCCGTAAAAAATGTTTATAAAAATGTGTTGTCGTGTGTGTCGCTGTGCGCCGGCGCAAGTCCAGTTTACAGGTTACACTGCCACAGTATCGTAGGCTGTGAGTCCCCCCCGCCCGTGGACTGCTTGCTGGGAGATTGGGGTGCTTGCTTCTGGTCTGAAATGTGGTCCAGTCAATATTCAGTAGCTCCAACCAAACAACAACTCTATGGCCTGACAGTTTAGAAGTCACTTAATTCACGATGACACTGACAAATAAAATTTGCAACCTAATTATTATTAGCTAGTATGTATTGTATTTAATTACAAATGGCGCTAAGCAAAACTCTAAATGACAATTTAGGCATTCATTCTAAATGGGAGGAACACACTATTTGGAATTTTAAGAAAAACCAAACAACCTGTAGATTCGTGGCATAAAAACCAAAAATTACGCAACAATTGACATTTTTGCTAGCGATGACTTGAGCAAAACAATACTCCACCCGCGAACTTTATAATTTATTAACAACATTTTACCTAACATTTGCATACTAGTGTTCTCTTAAACACTGTAAATAGTTACTCGTATATTACTACACTGCATTATAGAGCTCACGCGTAGTATGGCTGGATAGCGATCGAGTGCCAGGGGAGCTAAAAATATTATTTTATAGCATTGTTGAGTATAGGACAACTAGTTTGATGTCAGGGTAAATAAAAACGTAATACAGTAAGTGGGTACACCATGCCCTTATTTATGGTATAGGCACGCAACGCAACGTTCACAAAATAATAGTTAAACTAACATAATTAGCCGTCGGTCAGTCGTAACTTGGCCAACTACCTTACCGTGTCAGTGTAATCCAGCAAATCAATCGGTTTTAGTGCACAAGGAAGGATGTTAGCCACATATAGTTAATTAAAACAAAACAACAGGCAAAATTAAGGGGCATTCATTGAACATGTTTCCACATACTTTGACTTACTGTTTCCTGTAGACGAGACGGATGCAGAACATATCACATGCTTAGTAACGAGCATAGACTAGTACACGATGCGTTAAGTATTATAGTCTATGGCACGACACACTTTACGCGTGCTACCGCACAAACAAGGATTCGGCTAAGTTTCTGAATTAGTAGTTATGTGTAATTGAGTACCTAGGTTTTATTAATTTATGAGTTGGTTCAATCATAACTATACATACAGGGACCATGGGCATACCACCTTATTGCCTGGTAGGTCTAGCTTGTTCTCATTGTCATATAGACATAATACTGCGTAGTTACTAGATGTAGCATAAATAATTGATATCATATGGCATGCATTATACTTAGTTTGCGATAATAAATTATTTATTTATTTGCTATTCCTATAAAATCGTAATAAGTAGGTAGGTAGGTATATCCAATGTAACTTTTATATCATAAATCAAATCTTTAGATTTAAAGAGAATTGATTTCATTAATTTAATATTTTCTATGATCATTAAAACATAATGGAATCTAGGTGTAATTGAGGAATAACATAGTGTAAAGAGAGACCTATAATATACCTATGTCATAGAAATACAGTGGGTTGTGGGATTGTTAGGTATGTGCTCAGGTATTAGACCTGGTAAACTGACCTGTCAATGAGTTTCCTCATTTCCTCGCTGTGCAAGCCGTCCTTGGCAGTGTGGGCCCTGACTGCAACAACACACAAGTCACGACGCGCTCTACGCTAGCCACGAGACCTGGAGCCGCCTGCCCTCTACTTCTCGTACAATATCCATTGTATTTATCTCTTAAAGTCGTAATTATAACCAAATAAAACTATCATGACAAGTTAACAGAGAAAGTTCTTGGAGGTAAAGGTAAAATGTCGTTATAGGATATAATTAAGGAAACCAAAAATAAACTCTCGCTAAATATTTCATGCACCCTCTCTGTTAACTTGTCAAAGTAAAATATTAATCAAGTGGATATTATACGAGAATTCTCCAAAACATGTACTAAAATCTACATTACCATTTTGAAATAGAAAGTATTAGTTAACACAATCACGTCTAATACACTTAAAATAAGATTTAATTCAGATAACTTAAGAAAATGTTGAAATCTTCCCACAGATGTTTTCTGTACTTGGTAAAACGAATTGGCGCTTTCATTGTATAACAACAGAGGTAATTTAATTAAACAAGTAGCTTCTTTATATTATTATTCCTTCCTTATTATTCGTTTTACCTAGTGAAATATCATATAAATAATATAAATATTATATATAAAGATTGAAAATAATTTTGAAAGAAGTCTAAAGCCAATTACAAGAAATTCTAATTGAGAAGCCTTTAAAGTCTCCAGTTATCATATCACTTAGACATATGTTTGCATGCTGTCAGTCACAAATTATTATAACATAAAGGAAGATGTAACAGATTAATTTATCTAAAGTTTTTTACCGTCTTCTGTTCAGGTGACACCCGCGTGCGCGTGCGCAAGGACCAATTAATTTGAGAATTAGAAATGAATTTCATGATTGGTATGAATGTGATGAATACAATAATGTCATACTTTTTTTATTTGCGTATATGCAAACTTCAATATTGTGCTACTTTTATATGCTAAAGCATATTATACATTTTATTTAATAGCTGGCGAACATAAAAATTCAAAGCTTATCTAATAAATAAACTTGCTAATCTCAACAATATATATCGCCCATATCAATGCGTGGCATGTCATTTACTTGTAGCACAGGCTATACTGTCAGCGTTGCGTCTCTCAAAAAAGTATGACCATTGATAATGGCAAAATTAAAGTGAGCTTTGGATGTGTCCCTGTCAGAAGCAGTTATTTGAAAGTGTAGTACTCCCTATGGACGTTGAACTCGTATCGTTAATTTATTTTCTTATGATTCAGTTTGATAGCCAATGACTTGAGAGTAGGTATCTAGATTGTGCAGTACTTCGAACAGTTTTCAGTTGTTCTGCTATGAAGTTTCAAATGCTGTTTTATGAGATGACTCTAAAACTGTATGATGATGATATTAGATAACATTTCGGTACCAAATGTGATGTACACGAGTGATATCTGTTATGGTTCTCAATTACATACCAGGGTAGTTGCGTGGTTGATCGCATTCGGCTTCGGAAATCTCGTTGGAGTCCTTGCTTTCGTTGAAAGACGAGGAGCAGTTGTTGTCGTTATTGGCGTTGCGGGGTGGGGGTGGGGGAGGCTCGGGAGATCCACCGCACTTGCGGGTACCTGGAGAATTACATATTTGTTCTACTTTCCATTTCAGCATTATATTGAGGTTTAATTACTGTGTTTCTAATATGCTATCATTTAAATTAATTCTAAGTAACGGAGTAAATCAAATCCTAACCCGTCACGGCCTAAGGGTTTCACGGTGCTATGTGAAAAGTTGTTCTACCTTAGCAGGTACAAGCATCATACGGACCAGGGCATCGAAAATCTTGTACAGAAGGCAGATACATACATTACGACCAGGCCAGGATGTCGTGCCGTCAAATTAAATCACATAATAGGATGGCTTATTCAACATTCGTCTAGTGCCCTAATACATGTATCTCGTCTTCGAAAGTCAAAGTCTGGAGTTGGAATAGTCTTCATATGGCATGACCTGTTCAAACTCAAAAGTCAAATCTCGTTATTACAAGTACGCACGTTGTGTACCTACATTTTTGTTCTACTAAGGTCCGGCTTTTATCATGGTCTTGCTAGAGCCTCAGAATCAAAGAGGCTATTTTGTAAAACTGCTTTTGTCTATTAATAACGGAAGATTACAGCGAATCGACGGTTTTCATCTTGGTTTGATTTTTTGTTACTGCTTTTCATGTTAGTAGCTCACCAATGCTGGGTCGTGAGCCGTAGTGGTCGGAATAGGGAGTGCCATAAGCGCCGGTGTATTGTTCGTCCTCCGGGGCGCAGCAGGCTGGCTCGTCGTACTCGGGGCCGCAAGCGTACATCGGGCGGGAATAACGGGCGCGCTGTGTGACATACCATTGGTTAGTAATTTCATTGTGGTACGAAGGGCCAACCAATTGAATACTCTTTCGGTATCTGTGTTGCATGTGAGCTTTCGTAGACAGAGTGAATGTGCTTTAACTACGTCTGTGTGCTACCTGCTTCTAAATCAGGTGAGGCATAATTCCAGCCCTCCACAGCAGATGAAATTAAAACACGATTTTGGTCAAGTTGAGAGGCGTAAATTGAAATGCTAGTTACATATTGATCCTCTTCAGCGCACGTGGCCGGGTCGTCGTATTCGGGAGCGGTGGAGTAGATGGCACTCTGACCTCCTTGCGAGTTCTTGCGGGCGTAGCGGCTGTTGGCACGGGGCTGCGGGGAATAAAGCAGTTTGATTGCTAGACTGGCTGTATAAATCAGAATAGACAATAGTTTCCAAAAAAATTAAGGCATACTAATACTCGTGTCGTTTTCCGCAGAAACATTTGTATCTTTTGATGGTCAGATATTCAGACCCAGTTGGGAGTGAATTCAGTTTTCGAACGGATCTCGTCGTCAAATTGGTTCGGAAACTCTTTTTATCTTCAGCAGTTGCCGAAGGAATAATTTGAAACTGACCGATTACTTCTTAAAATATTTTTTTGTATCAGTTTCACCTACTTAAGTGACTTAATATTTTAATTTTTTGAATTCGAAGTTAAATTTTTTGGTTATTGGTTTGTCATTATCGGCAGAGTGACTCGAACGCCGCCGCGCCGGAATGATTTACGGTTTGTAGTAATATAAGATAAGACTATTTTCATCACTGCACGATTTGAAAACTTCCCAAAAATTTCGAATAATTCTAGAATTATTGCATGGTACGTATTCTGTCTGAAAGATTCTATATCATCGATCTCACAGGAGTATACTGACCATGCTTTGGGATCCTGCGCGCGAGTGTGCCGGGTGGTGAGGATGTGGGTGCGCGAGAGTGCCGGCATGCGCTGGGTGGTGGTGCGGGAACGCCAGCGCCTTGCTCGGGTCCATCTCCTCGCGGAAGCCCAGCAGGTGGAACGTCGCGTAAGGGCAGATCTCGTCTTCCATGCCTGTACAATAAATGCGTTCGATCAATTGGGTTACCTATTGTTTGCCGTACGCGTACGCTCATAGTGCGGATTCTAGAATGCCCACGGTATTAAACGTCACGTCGCTACGCAAAATAGGGTCATGAACAGTTTGGTGAACGTTAGCCGCTCACACCAGGATTCTCTGTGTTGTTAGGGTCTAGCTAGCTAGTATTTCCATGGAATATAATTTCGTTTAACACTTACACTGTAGCTCTGTAGATGGGTGCAACTATATTAGAATATGTTTCGGTCCCAAGCATACACGTAAACCAATTGATGTTTAATCCAAATCTTTTCAAAATACCTTATATAAAAATACTTAGGTACCTATTTCAAGTTAATTAGCATATCCCCAAAAAAAATCCACAGTCCATGCTATACATTATATTGAATTATACCAGATTAGTCAAGGATTCATTTTATAACGCTTTAAGCTATCTAGTATCTTAGATTTAGTATGTTGTAGTACTTAATTTAAGCATTTGTGCTTGTGTAAACGATCACATGTACTATAGAATTTTGATGATATCCACCGTAATTTAGGCTATTTTATTTTGTTACATTCCTCTAAAACTAATAAGTATTTTAGGGCAGTATAATGGTCTAATTATAATTATTTCATGCTTGCGAGATTGTTAGGCAACGCAAATAAAAATAACTAGGGTTAGAGAAAACGCGATTAACATAATATTGGGCAGCAAACAATATAAAATATCATTAGAAATTATACTCACATGTTTTGACAGCAGGCAATGTTAGTAGCACTCCACTCTGTTAACGACTTTTATAAATAACTTAGGTATTTTGTCACACAAAATACTTACAGATCAGAGGATACGCTTTGATGTTCTAACGATTGTTTATACAAATAGGTCTTGCCGTGTTCCAAATCGAATACTTACAAGAAGTTTTCCGAGATTCTAGTACTAGTTTGCGCTCATACTCTAATGAGCGATTGACTATTATAAATGAACAGGTGGTTAGACAATTACATGCAGTAGTTAGATGGCGGTGGGGGCCACCTGTATCTAATACGCATTACGATACAGATGGTAGCTAAATTGATAAGTTTATTTAATTATAACTTGGATGCGTCTACCAATCACGTCGGTCCTATACAAAATGTCATAGTTTAATTTCAATTTAATCTTTTCTCAACATTTTTGTTGCTATGGTATATTTTATGCTCGTAGAAAAAGTATTGTATGAAACGATTGCATATAAATTCACATCCGCTTAAATGCATATCCTCCAATGTTGCCTGAGGGTCAACCGCGACTTTAGTTTTCATTTTAACAAGTGGTCGTGATACATTACTGCAATATTTCGGAAGTTTTAATAAACGTTAAAGAAATGCAGTAATGTATATCATCAATGCGTCAAATTGAAACTGATATAATTTCGCGGTCTGTACCCTGGTAGAGAGGCATTTGTGTTGTCATGCGACTCACCTGTGGATATGGTGTCTCCCGAGCCCGCGCGGCGCATTCTCGGTCTGCGCACGCGCTCGTAGTGGTGACGGCGCGGGTCCCACGTCGAGTGCGCACCCACTGAACCACACTACTGCGTTATGCATGCGCTACGCATATCCCTAACCCACGTCACAATATAGTATTTACTACCGGTAGCATCCTCCTGTCTTATCTAAGAACTAAGCATTTGACACCCCAAATCTTTACGGATCTTTTAAAAAGTCTTCCGGCATGTGAACTCGAATGAGATTAGAGGACGTGATAGAGGTATGTTAAGATTTCTGAATTTCACGTAAGAATTCGTCATCGATGAAGTATTTGTTACTTATTATTTTATTTATGTTTAGTATATCCGCCCGTCAAGTATGTATGAAGAGCGAAAGTGTACCTACTGGTAGTAAATATGTATATTGTGCCCATGTATTACCTCACTACGAAGACCAGGATTGTATTCTGGCTAAAATACTTATGTACCTATATATTTCATTACGTAATATCATACTTAGCTTAGTCTGGGGATTTCTAATTTGAAGTATTTCGTGAGGTAATACATACATTGTCTATTCTATACTATAAAGACGTATAACATGTGTTTATACCTAGACATATCCTGAACTTTTTACTTGATCATGTATGGATATGGCTAGTTTAAACATCAAGCAGAAACAATGACAATAAAATGGGGTAAAGCAAGGGGAAAATATCAATTGATGACCTACTATTGCAAGACTTGATTAAATAAGTAATGTTTAAAGCAATATAGGTACGTCAATTAACTTTTAGTAGATACCTAATACAAAAATTAACCTAAACCCAATACCATTGATTTATTCATCGTCGTACATTTGACGATAAAAACCTCCACCTTACTATAAATACAGTAATATCTAGAAACGGAAAATAAATGAAAATTAGGTTTAAATACATAAAGTAGCCAAGGCCGTGCAAACGGGTGAAGCTAGAGAAGATAAAGGGATTAGTGCTAAACTACTAGGTTGCCTAACTCTTGTTGTCGTACCTTATTGTTCTGTGCATCTTTGAGAGGTGAAGAGTGTGGTGCTAAATTCCGAATATAAGTAGATTTGTGATGAAGTATTGTTAAATATTCTTAAAAGTCTGACACGTCGAGTTAAAACATGTTTTTGAGTTGTCAATTTTTTTATTAAGCGGTATCCTACAGGGCAATAGTTTCATACTGCAAGCACACAATGTGCCTATCAAATCATTGTGGCACAGTTTAGTATGAAAATATTATGCTATAATGTAAAGAAGCTGCCCTAGAGGAATCCCCTTTATTCACCCATTTACGAGTAAACCACGGTTTTCAGTTCACTTGAGTACTGCTAAATTATCATTCTTCCGCTTGTCTGTGCCATATTCGTGCAATAGGTAGATGTAGATGTGCCTAGACAACGCGTGGTGTGACACAGTACTCACTGATAACGGCCTGTCGTTTGACTCGGTCACAGGTATTGTAGTTTGATCCGGGAACAGGGGGCAGCTTGCGATTGGGTGGCGCGATATAGCCGAGCTCGTCTCGTAGTCCGCCGCGCTTGTCCAGAGTGCCGCCGCCGCCGCCAAGAGCCGCTTGCGACGCGTTGTACACAGCATCATCTGAATCACACATTTTATCGTAATTTTTGTCTCTTTTATTGAATTTGGCTAATTTATCAATCGTGTCTTGATAATTATTAACAACTAAATGGGTATTACAAAGATTTCCATTGACAACTAAATGAGTATTGCAAATAATATTCAACGATGAATTTTGATAGAAATGAATTATAAATATTAATTCTCTATTTACATGCGAAGAATGAATTTTGGTAGTGTTAGGTAGAGGATAGGACAGTAGAGGTAAGTAGGTACGAGTACAATTATCTAGACAGTTAAACGAAAGTTCTAATATGTAGTTAAATTAACGAATGTAGGGTAAAATAATTAATGAAGCGGTGTGCCATGCCACCATACATACAGTACACGTCCTTCTGACCTCGCAGCCGGTGCGGCGTATTCCTACGCGCTAAAGTCAGGCAGATCACTACGACGCCCACGATGAATACCACAATCGTGGCCAGAATCGGTACCAGGACTTCTGGTTCCAACCAGGCCCTGACCCATGGGGGCAACTCCTTGCCATCGCCCGCGTTGCCGGGTAATGGAGCGACCGTGCCTATAACAGATAGAGGTACCTTTGTGATGGTCCCTGGTTCCTCGCACCACGCACACTACTACGATCGCTATGATGATGACTAGGATCGCAGCGATGACGGGCACGATTAGGTTAAGATGCGACAGGATAATCTTCAGTGTCTGTTCAGTGGTAAGGGTGCCGTCACCGACTTCGCGCGCGGGTGCGATAGTACCTGAAATGCAAGCCCACCGTTAAATATTTGGGAGTAACGAATTATGAATCAGGAGTGAACAAGAAAACTAAGGCGATGCATTTCAGGTACGTATATGTAGGTACATTATCGAAATCAAATTATTTATAACACACGTGTTTGTAATACAGGCAGGTACAAAATATTATGTATGATAAGTTTAATTTTTATTACATACCACCAGTCATAGTGAGTGTCGCAAATTCATATTCCGCGACATTGAAACCTGCATTGTTGTGAGCAGTTATCCTTAGAACGTACCAAGCAGCCGGTTCAAGATCTGAAAAACAAATGTCGACTTTGTTTCAAGAAACTCAAAGTAAAGGTACTTAATTAAAATTAAAAGTTGTGAACTTGTAACACATACCGAGTACGACAAAATTGCCGCCTGGTTTCACAGCATTTGAGATTTGATTCCATTCAGCTGCGCCCCTGTTAATTTAAATCGTGAATTAGCCAAAAATATACAGCAATGTATTTATTAATGTAAGTTAAATTGGTATTATGTTACTTTTTCTTGTTCTCAACGACGAAATGACTCATGGGGCAGCCACCATCGAGCCATTGTTTCAGGTGCAGGGTTACGGAGGAGCTTCCAACTTCGATAAAGTCAGCGGCGCGGGGAACTGGCGGTTTGGAGCCTCGGGTGCGGGCGATGACGACGTCAGATGCTTCTCCAGTGCCAATGCTAAAATAAAACATGCATGGCATCAGATCCTCAGGAATAAATAGAAGACTGATCAAAGTAGTTGATTCATCATGACAAGTGACAACAGAAGCGAAAGGGAAAGGTAATTATCAAATACTTAGGTACCTATTGTAAGCCGTGATATATAGTTGATATCTGGAGCCGCAGAATAAATTTTCCAAAGGATAGGTGTCGGTATTGCTCGGAATCTGTAATATAAATCGTTGTTCATAGTTTAATCCACCGGCCAAATGTATAATAATGTGGGGCATAGCAACAATGACCCAAAAAAAATCCTGTATGGGTACAATCAAAGACAATTAATTTTATCGGAATACATATATATAGGTACAGACGGAAATTCTTGTACAGAAACGCAATATCGATTATGCCGGGAGGTCATGTCGGGCAACACCGCTCAATAAATTCGTCACAATAATGGGATATCTAATATAAGTAGCTCTCGAAAGCATAAACTTGAATCTAGATTAGTTAAATATTTTTCATGCATGTTATGTATTACCTGAACAGTTTCCCAGTCTCCGAACTCTTGTTTGTAGTGGATGGTGAAGCCAGCGGCAGGAGATTGGTCAGCATCAACGGAAGGCTTGAGGCGGAGTGTTAGTGATGAGACGGAAGAAGATCCGACACTCAGTTGCGGAGGGAACGGCGGCGCTGCGGCAAAGAAATAGGTAAGGTAAAATCTTAACATTTACCATGAAAGGACTGATCAGCTTATTGGATCCGTAAACTTACCAAGTACAGAAAGCGTGTGCGTAACAGTATCAGTGCCGAACTGATTGTCAACATGGCAAGAGTATTCTCCGGCGTCTTCACGGGCAACGCCAGCAATCTGCAGTGATCCCTCTGGCAACTGACGAACACGTTCTGATGCTTCCAGGGCATGCCCTTTTACCTAAAACAGGAAATATACTTTATAACTATTTGTGTATGTATAGGATAAAAATCAAGGTGGATGCAGCATTTACCTTCCACAGAATATTAGGAGGCGGAACACCAACAGCAAGACATGGCAATTTGACATCTTCCTTGTAAGTGGCGGTGAATGATTCATCGAATGACGCGATCTTGGCAGGAACTGCAAATTACATCAAATGATCTATCATAAGACATCTTACCATTTCAAGCTTTGATATTAAGAACCGTAAAAATATTACCATATTTCTTTCGGCAGTCGGTTAAAAACAAAAAACATGCTATACCTACCTTTATCGCTAGGGCTGCATGATGCGGTGGCTGATGGTTGACCTTCACCAATAATTGTCGACGCGGTAACCCAGAAATCGTAACGGCCTGCCTTTAGATCAGTTGCAGAGTAGCTTGTTTGTGATGCGGGAACCTGTGGGATTTACAAGTTTTGACTTTGTTGTTTGATTTAGTAGTAATACTTAATACGAAAACAATATGACATCAGCGTTGTAGATTTTACCTTGTTAGGATGTGGCTCGGCATTTTGGGCTTGTGTATAAACATTGTAGTGGGTGACGACGCCGTTAGGTTGCGCTGGTGGTCTCCAAGACACGAGAATTGAGTCGGCTCCCATCACGAGGGCTTTTACAGCCCGTGGAGCTTCAGGAACTGTAAATCAGGTTAAGGTTAGAGCAGTTTGAAGAAACAAAGTTAGAGATAGGTATACCAGCCTAGATAGGGACTTACCATCTTGTTCAGTCTGGCAGTGAATAGGAGCAGATCGGACACCGTCGCCTCCATTAGTTGTCGCCAGAACTTCCATGGAGTAATTCGTGAATTTTTTCAATCCGTGGAGGATTGTTTCGCTGCTAGCCGTGATCTTGGTATCCTTGGTCTTTTCGTCTGTTGAAATTGGAATTATTAATATTATTTAGGGAGTAATTAGGTCATAGTGCTGACTAGCTTTACCCCGCAACTTCGTTTGCGTAGAGGAGGAGGATGGAGGAGATCAGGAGGCAGATCTTCCTCTCTGGATCCTTGTTTCCACATCACATACCGCCGTGGCTTATAGCCTATGAGCTGTCCGGATATTTCAGCTATCTCCTAGTGAAACTCCCATCAAAATCCCTACAGTAGTTATGGCGTGATACTTGCACAAAGTCACAGACAAACAGACAAAAATTCAAAAAATTAGTGTTTTGGCATCAGTATCGATCCTAAAACACATTACAATTATTCTTTTCAAAAAATATCCAATGTACAGACACAACTTTTTTACAGTCTTATTATCATAGTGCTGATTGAACTTTATGTACCCAGAAAATGTATGGTCCTGTGTCCCACCAAAATGTCTACGGATGTCAAAGTGTAGCTGAAGTGCTCTAGTCTGTTCGAAGATCGCAACACCCATACAACGAGTACAAAAAACGTACGTGTTCATGTAGCATAATTTTGGTAGGGCATGAATGGGTCATCTCGTTTAATTGCAGATACTCACCGTACCAAGTGTCACTAGGACCATAGACGACCTTGTAAGCCTTAATGAGTCCATTAGCAGAAGCCAGGGGTGGAGAGATCCAAGAAACGCGAATGGTTTGAGCAGTGAGTGTAGTGCAGAGAACGTCTTGAGGAGGAGCAGATGGTGCACCTTCCGCTGTGTATGCTTTTACTTCGATAGATACGGGACCTGAACCCATCTTGTTGAAGGCCTGGACCACCATTGAATACTGTGTGTAGGTTCTATAAAAAATTAGAATAAGTATTGATTTTATAAACAGGTACATCTATACAGTATTATCTATCTCCATATTCTTTTAGGACGCTACTTACTTGAGATTTAGAATATCCAGGTGATGTTCCTTGCCTGATTCCTTGGAAATATCAACAGTTTCAAATACGAAAGACTTGTTGCTCGAAGACAGTTTGTAACCAACATAATATCTGAAAAATTAGACAATAGTAGTAGATTTGCGCGAACTTTCACATATAAACGAACAGCCATTTGTTTTATAGTGACCCAGTTGCTCACCCCTGAAGTTCACCATTCCAATCCTGGGGCGGGGGAGGCTTCCAGGTAACTCGCAGAGTGTGTTTGTCTACAGCGTCAACCTTCACATCTTGGGGTGGTCCAGTGGGAGCTTCCTCAGCCGTGATGATTGTGACAGTTTCTGATGGCTCTGACGTTCCAAGTTCATTCTCAGCAACAATCCGAATGTGATAAGCAGTCGCAGGTCGCAGACTAAAGACTCCAGCTTCAGTGGCATCTCCTGGCACCAGAACCCTGAATTTGATTTCCATAAATTAATTCGTGAATGAAAATTAGAAACGAGAATACAATGAAGCTCTGGTATAGATTAAGTTGTACACACGAAGACAGAGATAAGTATACAGGGGGCCTCAATAAGGTTGAGATTTTCTCAAGAACCACTGGACCGATTTTAATATTTCTTTTACAGTACATAGTTTTAACTTTTATCTATCTAACAGTGAAAGAATTATTGCAATAGGTCAAGTAGTTTTTGAGAAAATCGCATCCTTAAAAACTCTACTGTACTTCCACCCTTTCTCTGTGTTCCACCGTACCTGTCGATGTCTTTTTCCCAGTTGCCCTTAGCGCGTTTGTATTCTATAAGGAACTTCTTGATTGGGGAGTTTCCGTCGTAAGGAGCGGCCCATGACAATTGAACGGTCCTTCCAGATTTATCTAGGACTTTCAAGCCATATGGCGCTTCAGGAACCTCTGTCAAAGAGAAATATACATTTAGACTGTTATTATATTTAGAAGACATTATGTAATCTTATTAAGTACATAATAATACTCTTTACCTTGGATAATCATGTTGATGCTGGTGTCATCGGATCCGAAAGCATTAGTAGCCACACAGGTGAAGAGGGCACTGTCTGATCGCTCTGTCCTCCTGATACTTAGGTCAGACACTACTCCTCCGGGTAGAATCTCTTCGCGGATCGTGTAGCGTGGGTCAGATTTGGGTTCTAATCGTTTGTTGTTCATGTTCCAAATGATTCCAATGGGCTAAAAAAGATTATATTGGTAGTGGATAATTTGATTACATTTGTTTTCGGTTAAAAATAGACATTATTTGTCACCTTTTCGCCCTTCGCTTGGCACTGAAGTACGGCTGGCTCACTGCGTCGTGCAGTTTGGTTCCTCATCTTGATTTCAAATTGAGGTGGAGCTGTAATTTTAACATATACGTTCCTAGTTGTACAAAATTTGTTATTTCTTGTATTTATTTACGTTGTTATTGGATTTGTCTTACCCTGAACACTTATAAGAATGACAGCGGATAATCCAGATCCTATTCCATTGACCGCTTCACACAGGTAGTATCCTTCATTTGTCTTTTGAATGTTCGTAACAGACAGTGTTCCATCCTCAACTTTTACGTTAGGGTTATTGGGTTTGAGATCTTTATAATCGCCAGGCGTATCCCCTGTGAGTAAACATGGAAAAAATATTGAAAATGGGTTCAAGAGTTTTTCTTCTTCACTTCAATCAATATAGGATAAAGAATTCAGTTACCTTCGGCCCTTTTCCACGTCACTTGAGGCTTGGGGAAGCCATCGGCTTTACATTCAACTTTTGCATCAGAACCTTGTGCAAATGCCTTATCAGTGGGCTCAAGAATCCAACGTGGTGGAACTGAAAATTTCACCGGTAATTTAGAACCATCCTTCTGGTCGCCAATTTGTATCAAGCAATAAAAATACTCTATGTTTGAATTTAAATGAAAATGTACAGTACCAGCTATGAATCTTACATGCAATAGATGTTTATGACAATACTGTTGTAATGTAAGTAATATTATGAAAGAATTATATTACAGAATAATATACTAAATCGCTTATAGTAGCTTTTGGGATCTTTAATAAGGTACTGTACTGAAAAGTAAGTGAATTGCATCTGAGAATATGCAGTAAGTATTTGAATTACTATTTAAGTATTAAACTTTTTAAAGATAATTGAGCTGGAATTTAGGAACTATCTTATTTGATGTCTAAAGCAAAATTTAGTAGGTATTGAAATATATGTGTCATTGATTAAAATTACAGCTCCATTTCTTGTGCTGAGTGATTAAAAAGCTCCTATAACATAATTATTAATATTTGATTTTTGAACCAGTGACACTATAATTTGTTATATAGACAATAATTTAAGTAATTGGCAAAGCTATTGCTATGTTTGCTATAGAAGCTTTTCAATCACATATTTTATGATATTGCAAAATAACTTTTGAAGCTTGTCTAACTACAATAAAAGGTAAAATATACATAAAGAATTTATATAAAAAAAGCGAATGAATTGCAACACATAGCAGATATGTTGAAATAATCTACTTATTGTAAATGGTGGATGTGTTAGGTTAGACATCCGATTGTAGATAATATATTTTTATGGTTTTTGTAGAAAATTTCAACAGTCGTGTTAGTAAAGCCAAGCTTAAAACGCTCTAAACCAAAAGACAAACAATGCAAATTAATGAACGAACATAAAATAAAGACAGGAATCCCAGGAAAAGGAAGGAGGTGGAAATAAGAATTATGCAAGGAGAGGAAGAAGAAATGGTTTTGTCGATGATAGCCGCTGCCAGTTCCTATGAACGACATTCGAAAATTTCGAGACGATTGAATAAAGCGAATTGGCTGTTTCCAAATATTCAAAGTATTTACAAAAACGCGTGGACTTGTGATAAAGGTACAACATAGTCTTAAATTTATAACATCGGTAGACGTTTTGAGATTTTTTGAGCCTATTAGTGACATGGAGCGGTCTACAAAACAACGGTTTGGATTTAAGCATAAAATATCGAATCTATGCAAAGCTTATCCGTGCTAGGAATGTAGGGTACACAGGTGTGCGTGATGTACCATGAACTTCTAACGAGGCAGTATAGTTGGCCAAGCCGGCGGTATTGCGCGCAAGACACGCATACGAGCCGCTGTGCGACCATCCAGCAGGATCTATCAGAAGCAAAGTAGCTCTCTGTCCTATTTTAGTTGCCGTCACACCGGCTTTCTCCTTCAATGGCTGCCCTTCAAAGTACCACTGAATATCGAGAGGCTGATCGCCTTCGGAGACTAGACAAGTGACTTGAGTCGCCTGTCCCGCGTACAGCGGAGTCTCGAACGAGAAGGGAACTATGCGAGGTAAAACTGGAAACAACCATAGAAATCGGGTTAGCTTGATCGGTAGCAGGCAAGGTTAGCGACTAGTGAAAATATGAAGAATTGAGATGTGACGGTGAACGATCGGTCTTTCGAAGGTGCGATTCTGTGTTGTTAGTCCCCATTATTAACGACTGCGGTCTCAATATAGTATAATGTATAATAAACATGCCGTTTACGACGAGCGTCGCTACTTGTTCAGAGCGGCCGGCCGCATTTTGCACGATGCATGTGTAGTTTCCCTGATGGTTGGCGCTCACGGAGTTGATGGTGAGCACAGAGGCGCGTTTGCCTAGTGGCGTTGTCGTGATGTCCCGGTGTAAACTCGAATCGATCGTTTCGCTGCTAAATGTCCACGATATGTCGAGAGGCTCGTCTCCCTTGGTAACGACGCAGTTCACTACTGCAGTGTCGCCGGGGTTGGATGGCACTTCACCGAAATTGAACGGCACTATCACCGGTGGAACTGGGACAATAAAATGTTTATAATGGAGCAGAAATGCATGGAAATAAAAACGGAGATACGGAGTTCGGAAGCGTAAACTGGTAACTGGTAAACTGGATTTTCGCACCCTTTACGATTAGTTCGGTTGTATGCGAAGCGACGCCCGCAGCATTACTTGCTGTGCAGTTATACAAGCCCGCATGTGTTGCGTCCACCGACTCTATCGTGATTACGCTACTTCTTCGGTCGACGTTACTAACACGGGCTCCGGGGACTGTATTTGCTGACCGATTATTGACCGTCCAATGAATGCGCACAGGCTGATCGCCGTGTGTTATTATGCATTGGAGTGCAAAGTAATCACCGAGAAAGGCCGGCTCCGGGCCGGCAATGAAAGGCGCAATCTTAGGAAGAACTGAAACAAACGTTATCTAGTGACAAAATAATAGGTTTCTACCATGTACTATGTAACGACTAACCATAAACAACTAGGTCAGATGAGTATGTTGCGCGTCCAGCACGATTTTCTCCTACACATGTGTAAGAACCAGCATGCTTTGCGTCCACAGATTCTATTATAAGTAAACTGCTACGTTTGGAATTAGTCATGACGTAATCATTATTTCTTTGAGAGATGAGCTGTCCATTGAAAGTCCATGTGATGGTGACTGGGATATCACCCAGATTAACAGTGCAGGCTGCTTGTAAATATTCTCCAACATTTGCGGGCTTCTCGCCGAATGTAAACGGCAGAATGTTGGGTGGGACTGGAATATCATCATCAAATAGAAGCGGTGATTTAAAACAACACAATGGAATTACTCAATGAAACAATAATAATAACAAAACTATCTGTCCATGAACCAGAATACAAGGGGAATTTAAGCACCATTTATAATCAAGGTAGATGTGTGTGAATGCATTCCTGCTTCATTTTCTGCGACACAAGTGTAGTTTCCAGCGTGATTGTGTGACACGGAACTGATACTAAGTATAGCGCTTCTTTCTCCGATATGAAATACGGTTACCCCGGATCTCGGTTTAATAGTCTCGTCGTCGAAGAGCCATCTTAGTTGAAGTGGGTGGTCGCCCTCGATAACCGAGCAAGGTGCAGTTACCACTTGTCCAGAGTTCATTGCGACTTCCCCGAAGGAGAAGGGTTGGACCACAGGAGGAACTAAACAGAAAGCAAGCATCACCCGAGCTACATATTGTTTTGGGTACCGATGACGTTGAGGACTGCTGTGTGGCTCGCGCTGCCTGCCTTGTTGGCCACGGTGCATGTATAGTTGCCACTGTTAGGACCCAATGCATTTGGAATGTCGATTACAGAAACTCGTTCGTTTAATGTTGTGGTCTTGACACCCATCCTACGTGTAACGGGTTGACCTTGAAAGCTCCATGTTATGGTTAAAGGTGTATCACCCTTCGACACATGGCAGTCGAGGTGTACAGATTCTCCCGCAAACACAGCTTCATCCAATTCGAAGGGTTTGATGTGAGGGGCGACTGAGCAAAGAAAATTGTCTAACGTTAGTAGAAATATATGTATAAAGCATGCTGGATAACTAGCTAGGAATACCCTTAACATGAAGAGAGGTTGAGTATCTGTCTTCTCCAGCTCTGTTTTTTGCGATACAAGTGTAATTCCCAGTGTGGGCTCCGGTAACAGAGGCTATAGATAAGAAGGAAGTTTGCTCCGCCATCTTCATAGTCTTGATTCCCATGTGAGTGGATAGGCCTCTGCCTTCGAAAGTCCAAGTGATGCTCATAGGTCGGTCCCCTTTACTAGCATGACAGGTCATTTGCACCGACTCGCCAAAGTAGATAGATTCTTCAATCTCGAATGGCATTATATGGGGAGGAACTGATCGAAAATGAAAACAATAACGAGCTCTATTAAAATCTAATCGTGCAATCTAAACGTTTATGGAGTATTAAGGAAAAAATCTCTAAAGGGGAGAAGGGGCGACATCGAGTACCATGAATGTTGACGAGGACGGAGTGGTGCGCGCGTCCAGCGCGGTTACTGGCAGTGCACGTGTAGTTGCCGCTGTGATGACCCATCGCAGTCGGTATACTCAGGACGGAAGCTTTCTCTCCTAGCTTAGTAGTCGTTACACCCATGTTATTATGATAGGGAATCTCATTTCCTTGAAAACTCCAAGATATTTGAAGCGGACGGTCTCCTTTCGACACGTGACATGTGAGATGTACGGATTCGCCAGCGAATATGGACTCTTCAACTTCGAACGGGATAATGTATGGAACCACTTGAATTCGAACAGAGATGTGATTGATTATGATTACACAGAATGGAAAGGTATATAGAGGTCAAAAAAATACTGCAATAATAAAAAGCCTAAGATGTATCGAAGTACCGAACCGATGATTTTAAGTATTGTTGTATATAAAGTGCTTCCGGCGCGGTTTTTTGCGATGCAGGTGTAGTTTCCGCTATGAGCTCCTGTTACAGAGGGGAGCACCAGCACGGACGACCGGTCGCCCACCTTCGAGAATGTTCCTAGCTCCCGAGATAGACTTTGTCCATTAAATTCCCAGTATACTTTTAATGGAGTATCCCCCTTAGAAATGTGGCACATCATTTGTACTGATTCTCCCGAGAACAACGCTTGGTCGACGTCAAATGGCAAAATGTTCGGTGTAACTGTATGAAACAAATGAAACCATATGAAAGGTAGAAATAAACAAATGACGAAATAAAACTAAAACCTACGCTGCTTAAGACGTGTGGACAGAATTCATGCAGATTCCATCCACACCAAGTAAGCTTTGAACGGTAGTGAGATGAACATAACATAACATATGATGATAATAAGTGATACCATGAGTAAATGAAACTGACCATGAACATTAAGGGCAGTGGAATGATTAGTAGAGCCGGCACTGTTGGCAGCTACGCAGGTATAGTTGCCACTGTGACTGGCCGTAGCCGTGGCGATGGATAGAAATGAAGTACGCGATGTCATTTTGGTCGTCATAATGCCGAGGTGCGACGAGGAATTCTCAAACCCATGGAAATGCCACTTGATATCGAGTGGCAGGTCACCCTTCGACACATGACAGTTTAACTGGACCGATTCACCAGCGAATACCGACTCGTCCGCTTCGAAGGGCACGATGTATGGCAATACTGTTAATCCAGAAGGCCAAGTTATAGTATTACTGAGGCAAGCGTATGCAGCGTGCGGTAGAGGCAAGGGTAGCGAACGGATTGTGAGGGATACCATGAACATTGACCGTGGCAGAGTGAACGGCCAGGCCGGCATGGTTGGCGGCATGGCATGAGTATTCGCCACTATGCCCAGCAGTCGCGCTGGATATGGTCAGCAGCGACGTTCGTTCGCCGATCTTCGTAGTAATAATTCCTTGATGTGAGGATAGTTCTTTTCCGTGAAAACTCCAAGTAATAGTAAGAGGTGCATCGCCTTTTGACAGGTGACAGGTCAATTGTACTGACTCCCCAGCAAAAACCTGCTCTTCGACATCAAATGGAACGATGTGTGGAGGAACTGGTGAGGGTAAAGACAAATAAATTAAACCAAAAAACCGTGATAAGATGCAAAATCAATAAAAATGTACCCTGAATGTTTAACATGGCTGTGTGGTTGGTGCTTGCTACGGTATTGGAAGCGGTGCATGTGTAATTCCCGGAATGTTTTTCTGTTGCCGCTGGGATAGCCAATATAGAACTTCTGTCGCCCATTTTCGTTATTATTGCTATATCGTTTGATTTTAATGACTGGCCACGAAATGACCATACAAGTTGCAAGGGCATGTCGCCTTTTGGAATATGACACATGACTTGTATACTTTCTCCATAAAAAACAGCTTCATCGAATTCGAAAGGGGATATAATTGGTGCCACTGAAATATTACGACCAATAATTACGTTGTTATACTGATAATGTTCTACGTACATACTACCGACTAACTTGATCACAAGGATAGTGAAGGATAGAACAGAACATGAAAAGCCAAATACTATGCACCGTGAACGTAGGTATACCCTTCACATTGAGCGTGGCATGGTGGCTAGCGCTGGCGACAATGTTGGAGGCTGTGCAGGTATAATTGCCAGCATGTTTGGCTGTCACTGCAGGTATTATGAGAGCTGAACCCATGTCCCCGACATTCATGATGTTCAACCCAGGTAGTGAACTCACATCTCCTCCACTAAAACTCCATTTGAAATTTAAAGGTTTGTCGCCTTTGGGAACATGGCACATCACTTGAACTCCTTCTCCATAAAATACAGATTCGTCGAATTCAAAAGGAGCAATAACTGGTGCCACTGAAATATCCTATAATTGGTAAGTCTCTACTCCTAATTTGTCGTTTAATTGAATTTTACGTTTGATTGACCTATGTTAGTAGACTTACTTTGTATTTTATGACCGCCAAAGTTACAAAGGAGAAAAGGATTCAAAGGTGTTGCTTAAAATAAGACAGGCACTATGTCTACTAGGTTAAAGACATGGGACAGTTTAACAGGTATACCATTGACAAAAAGTTGCGTAGTGTGGTTCATGGAGCCTGCTTCGTTTCTCACCACACAGGTATAGTTGCCTTGATTCTGATGGCTAACAGATTCAATGCTTAATTGACTCGTACGCTTCGTATTCATAAGGTTTACTCCAATGTCACCAGATTTAACTTTATTTCCATTAAAATACCATTCTATTTTTAATGGAATGTCTCCCTTACTGACAGTACAAGTAACTAAAACCATATCTTGTGCATTGACTGGTTCCTCGCCGAATTCAAACGGTGTCAGGTGAGGACGGACTGCGAGAGGAGAGAGAAGTCAGAAAAAGCATCTACAAAATAACAAAACGCTGCGAATCAAATGCGCGCAGAAGTTAGAATACCGTTAACATAGAGTTCGGCCGTATGGTTGGCGACGCCCGCTTGGTTTTTAACGACACAAGTATAGTTTCCCTGGTTGTGATGAGTCACTGACTCAATGGTGAGCTGACTGGTGCGTTTAGTATTGGTGAGCATCACACCAGCAATGCCCGACTTAACAGGGTTTCCGTTGAAGTACCACTGGATAGTGAGGGGCATATCTCCTTTGCTAGCAGTGCATATTGCTACAACCATTTCTTCGGCGTTGACAGGATCAGTCCCGAAATCGAAAGGCATAATTTGTGGAGCAACTGGAGATTATGAAGAAATATCATTCATCATGTACTGTTTCATTGAACAGGACAAAGGCAGAGACTTTAGCCCGCATCGTTTCTTGCCACACACGTTAATTTTCCCTGAGCGTATCCTTGTTTAGACGTGTTATCGTGACACCTATTAAACGGAAATGGAATAAGATCCCTTTGACAAAAATGCAATGAGGTATGGGATATTGCCTGAAAGGATCTCAGCCAGGGACATATAAAATAGACAAACATAGGTGGCGACTATAAACAATATTTAAAAAAAACCGTGCGAATATTAAGCGAAGCTATTGAAACAGAAATTGAACTATTGTTCATTAATGAAGGAAATTATGGATTTCTCTGATACCATTTACGTTGAGCACTGCACTGTGACTAGTGATGCCGGCTGCATTTTCGGCGATGCAAGTGTAGTTTCCAATATGGTCATGCTGAACGTTCTCTATACTCAAAATAGATATTCTTTTTCCATTTCTATTTATCAAGATGCCATTGCCGGAATTTAGAATTTGATCATTGAGCTGCCAATGGATTTTTAAAGGCAAGTCGCCTTTTCCCACTGTGCAAGTCAGAGATACTGTATCACCTGCATTTAAGATTTCTTCCCCAAAGTCGAAGGGTGTAACCTGCGGTACAACTATGAAGATACAATGTATTATTATTACCTTATAATCAGTAACATACAGTACCTATGGTAAAATACAACGTGGTAATAATAATCTGATCAATGAATGTTTGTTTTTAACAACCATAGAAAGGGACTTTGGGAAGGAATTAAATATTATAATATTGTAACAAAACATAACAAAAGCAAAACGCTACAGCTGTTTTATATTTAAGTTACCGTTAACGGCTAACTCAGATGAATAATTAGCGTGGCCCGCTTGGTTGGTGGCTGAACAAGTGTACACTCCAGTGTGTATCGAGGCAACTGAATCTATCGATAAGCTGCTTGACTTATGGCCAATCTTAGTAACCGCGATGCCCCGAATCTCACGGGCTGGTTTCCCATTTAGATGCCAAGTGATGTTGATAGGCGCATCACCCTTGGTCACCATACATTGGACGCCCACTGTATCTCCCGCATTGGCTGGCTCCTCTCCGAAGGTGAAAGGATGGATTTGGGGTAAAACTGTTACAGGACATGAAATATAATTCATAAAATTTACTAAAATATTAATATGTATTCTAAATACATAAAAGAAGAAAAATAGACAAACTACAGAATAAATTGTAAAATCTGGAAAAGAACCATTGACTTCCAACGTAGCACTATGATTAACTTGGCCAGCTATATTTTCGACGTGACAAACGTAAACGCCTCTGTGAGTTCCGTTTACGAAATCTATACTAAGAATCGACATCTTGCGACTCATGCTGCCTATGGCAATCCCCATGTTGTTTCTTGGAAAAATCTTTCTTCCATTTAGGCTCCAGGAGAAGTTAGCCGGCAAGTCGCCTTTATTCATGACGCATTGGACAGAAGCAGTATCACCAGCATTGGCTGGTTCATCTCCAAACTCGAAGGGTGAGACTTGAGGAGGAACTGTATCGACATAAAAAGCGTTACTACTAAAACTAAAAAAACTAGTAAGGAATTAAGCGAACCGTTAACGCTAAGGACGGTGGTGTGGTTGGTCTCGCCAGCGGCATTTTTTATTTCGCACGTAAATGAGCCACGATGTACAGAGCTTACGGCTTCAATGTTAAGAATCGAAGTTTTCTTGCTGATGGTTGTGAGAACTATTCCGATAGAGTTGCGCGGCCTGATCTCTTCTCCGTTGAATCGCCACTTATAAGTGACGGGAAGATCACCTTTGCTCATAACGCAAGACACAGAAGCTGTTTCTCCTTCGTTTAAAACTTCCTCTCCGAACTCAAATGGTGTTATTTGTGGTGGGACTGAGGCAAAATTTATGTAGTATATTTTGATAGATTGGGTGACTAAATGGATTCAAAACACTACACTACAGAAGCAAGTTAATTGTAGATGATTCTGTACCGTTGACTTCTAATACAGCGCTGTGGTTAGCTGAGCCGGCCGGATTCGTCGCCACACAGTGGTAAATGCCCCTGTGTATTCCACTTACGGAATCTATGTTTAGAATCGTAGTTTTTCTATTGATGCTTGTCAATATGATTCCCAATTCATTATTTTTTGATATAAGTCGACCATTGAGAGTCCAGGTGATATTTAAGGGTTGATCTCCCTTGCTTACCGCGCAGGACACTGAGGCCATGTCTCCAGCGTTAGCTGGTTCTTCGCCAAACTCAAAGGGCAGAATTTGCGGGGGAACTGTGTGAAACGTGTATTAGGTTCCATAAACTAGAATAAAGGTGCAGGGGCGTGTGTGGCAAACGATGTACCTTTGGCGGGCATAAATATCTTCATTCAAAATTCAATTCAAAATACATACACAATATAACACAAATAGACTTGAACCTGTTTCAAAGTAAAGTACATTTAAAAACCTGAAAGGAACTGTATTAATGAAAATCACAGTACATAAGTATTTTAATAATGTCATATGTTGAAAATATTTTAAAATTAAAAGTTAAGTTCGATTTAATCATAGTGAAGAGTCTTAAGAGCTCCTATTTAATAGGGCATTCACTTGGCACTGTGTGCCACTTAGTGCTTTACCTACTGGTCAAATTACATATGACATTATTTTAAGAAGAGCCACTGAGTTGAAATGTTCAAAAAAATATTTGAGTACTGCAAAACGGGTATTCGGCAAAATTAACTCAGTAATTAACCACTTACTGATTCTTAAAAAAGAGACGGAAATTACTGAAAAATATACACTGGGCATGATGTACCTATAGCGGCGACACCACCTGCAATTCTCTTGGAGTATAAAAGTGTTTAGGCCTATCCTCATCATCAGGTGGCCCACCTGTGTTGTTTACCTTCCCTATGGCTTAAAAATATTTTTAAAAGTACCTAATTTATAATATCGTGCCATCGTCTTTTTACTGAACTGCATAATTAATTTATGCTATTATGGTAATTACCTAAATCTGTAGAATAATTATAAGATTTTCCAGAAATATTTCAAATGTCTCAACAGTAAGTGGTTGACTCTTCTAAGAACAGAAAATATTTCATCTCTAATTTATTTATGAATGAATGCAATGAATTTTGTTGCAATTACAATTAAAACTTTGCATTGGCGAAATAAACTGGCTGGAGATAGGACACAATATTACTTACTTTGAAAGTCGAAGAAGTATTTAGGTATCATTCATTGCATTCATTTTGAATTTAGTTAGCATCGAGCAAACTGTAGTTTCAATTTATTTCTTCGTTTGTGGTTCCTTACATTATCAATAATTTCTTTACAGTTTACAAAAAAACTATAGCAAAACTATATTCACGCAATATATTGAAAAAGTTTGGAAAACTCTTCAGATTGATCAACGCTAACCTTGGTACAGTCGACAGCAGATCAATGGTAACACTTTTTACTTTTGTCAGTTCTTATTATTTGCATCGTAAGACTTGAAATAGTACTGCAAGTGTTACCATTGATCTGCTGTCGACTGTACAATCATCGTATCGTACAAACGCAGAACTTACCCATTACTTGAAGTTCAAGTGTTCCTCTTGCACTGTAACCTTGAGAATTCTTGGCAACGCATGTGTAGGTGGCCTGGTCACTCATTCGCTCCACGTTCTCGATGACGAGGGTGCCGTTAGGGAACACTGTCTGTTTACGGTTGATTGGCAGAACCCTGGAATTGAAGCATAACATATAAAAAAATACATTCATTCCATTTCCGAAAGTTAGTCGTATTTTACCCCTCAATAAAATATTTTAAAAACAAACGGCTCATTTATTTTCGTTCGGCTCATCTACTAGATACGTTAGTATCTATAATGATTTATATACCGAAGTAGATAATCTAAGATTAGCTCAGATACGTAAAATTTCTTTAAACGTCCATTGTAGACGAGCGTTTCAGTCGAACATTGTTTGAATTCAAGTATAGCTATAAAGCAAACACACACCTTCCGTCACGTTCCCAAACAATAGAATCGATAGGATAACCAGCCACAGGGCAATGCGCGATGAGAGTGTCCCCGGCGACGACTGGTCGTTTCTTCATCGGACGGACATAAGGAAGACCGTATACATTGACGCGAGACGAGTGAGATGCACTACCGACCTGAAATTGTTAATTTAGAGATTTTAGAGCAATTTTTCAAGATGACTACGATTAATCACAGAATATATCAATTACTAATATGGTATCTATCTATGATATAAAAATAAAATTTACCTTGCTAGACGCAATACAGGAATACAAGCCACCATCATTAGTGTGAACGGAAGAAATATTCAGATGAGATTCGACGTTCCCATCGGCCGTGACGAACTGGCCGATCTGCAGACGTTCGCCGCTGCTCAATTTGTCACCATCGAGAAGCCACGCGATGTCAGGAGTGGGATTGCCAGAAGCGACGCATTTCAGTCTAAGAGAAGGGCCGGATCGGAGAGTCTGTTCGCCGAAGCTGTGTCGAATTTGTGGTGGCTCAACTGGAATTTGAAATAGGTTGAATGTGAGAATATACTTGTAGTTCGTACGTAAATACGTACCTTTCTTATTAGAAACCAGTAGGCGCGCCACATGATGGTAACGGTCATTGTCTCCTAGAGATATCATGTAGTAAAGTACAAGAGGCTAGTGCGCTACTGACATTGGCAATTTGGCAAGCTCTATTTAAGTTTCTTTTTAAGCATCGCATATCATATATATTCTGTGTATTCTGAGAAATAAATGTATTGATTTGATTTGATTAGATGTGTGGAAAGGTGTCATCGGGTTCGGGAGAAAGATAATTCCATATTTTGCACGTAGGTATGCGGATAAAAAGTTTGCGATGACCAATCCCATTTTAAACCCCCATGCCTTGAGCACTTGTGTAGATATAGCTTGGGTAGGTATAGAACCTTACTATCTCATGTGAAGGGACTAGGAAATAAGTAACTTACATCGTCCTCCAAGTTTCAGTTCTGCACTGGCACCGGCACTTTCTTGGTCGTTTCTTATGAAGCACTGGTACATTCCTTTGTCCTCTTTCTTTACTGATTCTATCCTGAAATTGTATTGAAAATAAGTAAGTATTTTAGGTACTTAAATTGTTCTAAAGCCTAGAAGTGTGAGTGTTGTTTACTGTCGTCTACCTTAACATAGCGTCATGGTGTTTCATGTCCTTGCCATCCTTTAACCAAGTGATAGTCTTTACAGGGTTGCCTTCATATCTGCAGGTAAAAACAGCAGGTCGCCCAAAGTCCACAGTTTGTGTCGCAGGCTCTACAGTAGATTTCAATGGAGCCGTTACTGTTAGTACTGTTTCTACTGACTCGCCTGAAAATTTGAGTTTCGTTAGCGATTTGGTGTTTGTCATTATGTTTTTATATTATGTTGGTATTTCATGTACAGTCATAAGATCATCGATGAGTACTATTTGATTGCTTATGGCACAATCAATGAGAACTGAACAAAGTCCAGTATCCATTTTATGTGCTTTCATCCATTTTTTGTTACGGTATGTACTTAATAAACAAACAACTCCGCTACTCACCTCCAACAGAATTATTAACTACACACAAATATTTTCCAGAGTCTTCAACCTTAGCCTCTTTGATAATAAGAGTTCCCGAAACCTGTTTCACTCTGTCATTAAGGGTAACTGGTTGCTTTCTAGTAGTGCCATCAATGAACTTGTACCATCTGTAACAAAGGAGAACGGGTTCAGAATGTGTGAACGTTTCTCAAATTTTGAAAAAGAGGCTTGAACTGTATATATTTATATAGTATTGATTTATCATATCTCTGATGGGACAAAATTTACTTTTGAAATAAAATACCTAACGAGCCACCCACCTGAAGAGAGGAACAGGAAACCCTTGACTCAAACAAATAATTGCCACAGTTTGTCCAACACCCAATTCAGATTCTTGTAAGCGACCACTAGACAGCTTTGGAGGAATACTGTTTGTGGGTTCTTGAAGAAGAAAAAGTAATTTCTAAACCATCGCCAATTATTATTATAGTAGACATAAAAATGATGAAATAGGTAACCGCACAACCTCGACATTATGAAAACAATATCCAAAGCTAGCGATACGGACAAAACTTAAAGCTGCCACATCTACCAGGACTGTTTTTATATTGGTTACTCTTTTCTTTTTGAGTAGTATACATAAAATACAGCCGTGACTCAGGAGAAGCACAAAGTAAAGATTAAAGCGAATGAAAGCAAGAACACCCTGACACTTACCAGGAGGTGTTTGTGCCGCTCAATCGTTACTTTGGCTGAGGAGAGGACCATTATAGAGGCGCGCGGCCGGCCGCGATTCATCACACCTTCATGCCCCGTGCGGGTGGGTCCCGCCGCTACAGACTGCAATAACAACGCACATCAGTACATTGGGATGGTGTGGTGTGGCTACATGATAAATGAATGCGTGAGATGCTGGCGGCCGGCCGTGATCGAGCGAAGGTCGTACCTCATCAAAGGAGCAGGGTACGCTTGTACTTCACAAAGGAGCGCGAGATTCTCATCACTTTTCCCTAATTGCCGATTGAGCCCGTCTCCTGTCACCTTAGGTGCGGTCCTACCCGATGGTTCTGGAATACAAACCGACCATCACCATCTGTTTAGAGATGTTTTATTACTTACCTAAACAGAGGTGCGGGAAAAGCAGCTACTTGACACGTCAAGTACGCCACATTATTTTGGGGCACGAAGAGAACTTCCCAACCTTCGAAGTGCTTAGTAGAATCTTTCCTAGGCGCAATCTTATTGGTGGGTTCTGCAATGATTGTGTTGTCTCTTAGACCAAAATTTCGCGGGATACGCAAGAGGGAAAACAATCCAGTCTAGCTCTGTCATTTATTTATCTTAAGATAAAAACGAACTTACTTACCTAAATATGGGCGCTGGATAACCAGCTACCTCGCAGGTGAGATAGACTGATTCTGCTCGAGAAATTAAAAATATTTCACCACCTTCGAATTTCCTACTTTTGTCGCTCCGTGGCGCAATTTTATTTGTTGGTTCTGTAATGCGGGGACGAGAGTGAAAATAACGCACCTTGATAATGGGACGGGGTATCCCTGCGCTGTGCATACAAGTGCTAACGTTGTATGTTGAGCGTAATGTACAGTAGCTTTTGGCGTCGCAGTTATACTTGGCGCGGCACTTGCGATTGGTTCTGAAGTATATTTTAATTTATCAAAAAATATTCCACTTGCCTGAATGAAGTGCCCGTAGATCGTAACTAAATAATTAAACTTGCCTGAACAATGGTGCTGGGTAGGCCTGAGCTTGACATAATAACCCAAAACTTTGGCCGATGGTACGTGTAAAAGATTGGCTACTAGCATCCGACGAGAAAGTGGGAGCTTTGAAGCCAACTGGTTCTGTGATTATAAAATTCAGATCTATTTACTAAACTGCACACACAACACACTTGCCTGAATATCGGAGCAGGGAAACTTTGAGCCTGACAGAGTAGAGCGAAATCTTGTCCGATGCGTTTCCTAAATATGCTTCCCATTGACTCAGACGAAAATGTTGGAGACTTAGCACCAACTGGTTCTACAACATTTCACAGTACCGAATTAACCGACAAGAAACTGTAATTATTTTTGAAACTTGCCTGAATATTGGTACAGGAAAAGCTTGTGCTTGACACAATAGTGCAAAACTTTGATTGTCCTGTCTCTTTAGGGATGAAAGGGCTGACTCAGTTGAAAAAGAAGGTGCTTTGGATCCGATGGGCTCTGCACAAATAATAACATTGTTACGTAAAAAAAGACGATTTCAAAGAAAATATATACCTACCTAAATGGTGGCACCACGTATTTCAATATTTATCTATGATCTTCCAAATAGCTTCTTTGTACGACCGATTGGTGAGCCTTGTTCTTTAATATATTTTTTAAATAGCCTATCTATACGAGTAAATATTATAACTTGCCTGGAAATTGGTATAGGAAAAGCCTGGGCTTGGCACATCATAGCGAAACTGTGACCCCTATGTCTCGTTACTGCTGACAAAGTAAAGTCAGTTGAGAAGGTTGGTGGCTTCGAACCCACTGGCTCTGTATAAGAAAAATAACTATTATTGAATGTAACTCACCTAAAAATTGGCATTGGGAACGCTTGTGCCTGACAGAGCAATGCAAAACTGTGACCAATTTCTCTGATAAATATACTGCCTTTGGAGTCTGAAGAAAAAGATGGCGTTTTCGCTCCGATCGGTTCTAAAATAGGAGTGAAATAAGTAGTACCTAACCTACCCACCTGAAGATCGGTTGAGGGTACCCTTGCGCCTGGCAAAGCATAGAGCCACCAGTGACTGCTTCGATTTCATAATTGTAAGACGATGCGGAGGTAGGGAATGCGGGGGTTCTCGCAGTCACTGGCTCTAAACCGAAAAACAAATCAACTGAGTTATGCGCGACACTCACTTGAATAGAGGAGGAGGATGAGCTTGAGCCTGACACAAAAGGACAAGAGGTTGTTCTGCATTTTTCGTTAGCGTAGTACTTTTAAATTCCAGCGAAAATGTTGGCGCCTTGGATCCAATAGGTTCTGTGACAAATGTTTATCTAAGTATATTTAAATTTCGTCTATCTTACCTGAATAGTGGGACAGGAAATGCTTGAGCTTGACACAAAAGTGCAAAATCTTGACCAGAGTTACGAGTTATCCCAGAGAATTGAACATCATTTGAGAATGTGGGAGACTTTGAGCCAACAGGTTCTACAATCGAAAATAAAGAAATATATTTATTCACCTGAATAGCGGTACGGGAAAGCCCTGGGCCGGGCATACCAGGTTTAGATCTTGTTTAATTTTCCTCACATACCAAGAAAATTTGTTGTCGGTTGAAAACGATGGTGCTTTTGATCCAATTGGCTCTAAAATTTAATGTGTTTAAGAAGAATCTATATAAACACTACTCTAATATCGGTATATCTGTACATATTGGATAGGGTATCCCTGAGCCCGACAAAGTAATGTTAAGCTTTGTCCCAATGGTGTCACAATAAACTGTCATCAGTAGAGAAGGTGGGTGGTTTGGTTTGGAACCTATGGGCACTGAAATGGATAGTTTATAAGTACGTATGTTAATGTCTCACCTAAATAATGGGACAGGAAACCCTTGCGCCGGACATGTTAGTGCAAAATCCTGACCACCTTGCATCTCAAACCATGCTAATTTGGACCCACTTGAAAACGAGGGGCTCTTGGAGCCAATAGGTTCTAAAAAGACAACATATTATCAAGTACCTGAATAATGGGGCTGGATATCCCTGCGCAGGGCAAAGTAACGCGAAGCCCTGTTTAACATCTTTAACATACCACGCCATTTTGAAATCCGTAGATAACGTAGGTGCTTTTAAACCGACGGGCTCTAAAACAAATGTGGCGTATGACAGTTTAAAACTCACCTAAACAGTGGAACTGGAAATGCTTGCGCCAAACAAAGCAACGTAACGCTGGAGTCCATCGAGAATTCCACAAACTCTATTGTTTTAGTTGGAACTTTTGGAGGGGCACTATTAATTGGTTCTAAAAGAAAATATCGACATGTCAGATATGATTTATTACCTTGATAGAGGAACCGGGAAGGCTTGAGCGGGACACAACAGCGTTACGCTAGCATTGACAAATGCACTGAAGCCTCTAACGTTATCCATAGTAGGAAACTTCGGTGGAACTCTTCCTACGGGCTCTGAACATAATAAATTATCCTAATTCATTTATTTTGGATCTACACTCAAAATAATTTACCTGAATATTGGGACAGGAAAAGCTTGTGCCGAACAAAGTAATGCGACAGCCTTTTCAAATAAAGTTTCCGTGATATCGATCACTTTAGTTGTTACTTTTGGAGCGGCGCTACCCAGTGGCTCTACGAAAGAAATATGAAATGAATATATACCTGAAAACTGGGGCAGGGAAAGCTTGTGCGGGACACAACATCGTGATGCTGTCGCTTCCTTCGGCATCAAACGCACGACTTTTGTCACCGGTAGTAAACTTAGGTGAAACACGACCAACAGGCTCTAAGAATAAACATTTGTTTGAGAGTAGCTCTACTATAGTCTCAAAATGTTTTATTTACCTGAATAATGGGACCGGGAAGGCCTGCGCTGGGCATAATATCGTTAGACTCATGTTAAGTAATGCACTAAAACTTCTTGAGCTATCCATCGAAGGAAATTTTGGTGAAACACGTCCCACAGGCTCTATAAAACAAATGAATAATGGAGTACCTGAATAACGGAGTCGGATATGCTTGTGCCGGACAGAGCAAAGTCACACACGAATTTGAAGAAAAAGTAAAGCTGCGTCCCGTTTCCATTGACGGAAATTTTGGAGACACTTTGCCCAGTGGTTCTGTTTACGAGAAAATGTTATAAATACTTTGATAATTTACCTAAATAGTGGAGCAGGGAACCCTTGTGCCGGACATAGTAATGGTATGCTTTCGTCCATGTTCGCTATGAACGTTCTACTTATGTCTCCTGTTGGAAATTTTGGAGATACTCTTCCCATTGGTTCTATGAAAGTAATGGGTTTCAGTTTTTATTGATAGCTATCAAACTAACCTAAATTATTTGATGTGTTTATCTTACCTAAACTTTGGGACAGGGAACGCTTAGCCATAACACAAAAGCGATAAAAAAATATATGGTTTTCAAATTAAACAGCCGACTCGTTTCTACGCCGACTCGTTTGAACTTTGGAAATATCTTTCCCATAGGCTTTGCAAAATAAATGAGTATTGATACTTATTACGGTAATTTTTCAACAAAAGTAGGTACAACAATAGCCCAAAAAAAGCTAAATGTTGATATGTATGGACTAAAAGAAACTAAGCTCTACAGAATATAGCTACCTGGAGAGAGGGACTGGGAACGCCTGTGCGGGGCATTGTAATGCAAACGAATAATTGGTCTTGGCTCCAATCATTGTCCCCATCACGACAGATGAAAACTTTGGTGGTACTCGGCCGACAGGCTCTACAGAAGGAATAATGAAAACTCTTAATGAAATTTACCTGAATAGTGGGGTTGGGAACGCTTGAGCGGGACACTGCAATGCATAAGATTCGTTTTTCTTAACTTCGAACTTAATTCCAGTCAGAACGCTCGCAAACTTGGGAGGTACACGGCCAACGGGTTCTAGAAATTATTTAATGCTACAAAGAGGCAAGATCATGGTCACTATTACCTGAACGCGGGGACAGGAAACCCCTGAGTAGGATATTGCAAAGCATAAAATGAGTTTGATGTGGTGAGAAACATCATGTCCACTTAGCTCGTCGATACCTTGGGTGGCACGCGACCTATCCGCTCCGAGGAATGAGGCAAGTGGGCGTTATTTGCGAGAATCTTACCGGTACATTGGCGCAGGGTAAGCCTGTGCGGGGCACAGAACAGCGAGGTTGGTGTCCACATTGAACTGGAAACCGCTGGTCGTCTGCGCGCTAGGGAACTTTGGGGGCACCCGACCCACAGGCTCTGCGCATGTTGGGAGAAGGCGGGTTCACGGGGAGTGGACATCAAATCGGCTCAGAGATACGAATAAATAGTATGTCCTGATATACCCTACTCTTCTCTAATAGTATATAAAACATTTCATATATAGATTTGGTATACAACCACAACGAGGCTATTGCGCGAGTCAAGGCTCTGCAGGGTACCCTATCCCAACATTCAGGCAAGTTAAATATTATAAGTTTACAGAAACAAATAGGTGTTGTTGTTTGTATCTATAAACTTACTGCACTACTTATGAGCTCTGTTGAATAGTAATATAAATTATTAATTTGTATAAAGCGTGGTATCCGCTTAGAGTAAAAAACCAACAACGGTGTAAACAGAGATTATAAGAGGCGCATGTGACACAATGTTATTAAATGAAAAAAATCTTGAACAAATTAGTAAATAAGCAGAATATTCTCTATGTTTTGTATTTGAAGAGAACTGAGGTAGTGCGTTACTAAAAGTATTAATTGTCTAAAATAAGTAGTAGCCTGAATTGCTATGAAATGTTAAAATGATCATGTTGAAAATAGTCTGCTCCAAATATTTCATTTTTAAATGCTTAATATCTCTGCAGGGAAAATTAATTTATGTGCTTACTTAATGACTTGAAAACTTTAAGTAACACAATTAAGTAACTTATGCCATTTTTTTCTAATATAAAATAATTCCCACTGCAGGTTATCATATCAATAGCGCCATGAATTCGTCTTTTAGATAGTTTACAAGATACAATTCAATTAAAGTAATTATTATCCTGTTAAGCAATTAAACCTTTCGGTAACATTATTTGTTTAACGTTTGGTGTCAAACCGTTTATAAAGTAATTAATATCGGATTGAATAATGAAAATACTGACTAATACAACTGACATAATAATGAAAATATGAAAGCATGTTGTTATCATCATTATTCATTAGTTTGATTACATTGTTATAACTGTTACAATATAATTATGAGATATAGATATTTTGTATCTATAGATTTTTTAGAATGGGTTTGATGATTTCATAGCGCTACCATTTAGTGAAATAATAATAAATACTTACCGGTGATCACCAAGCGCCCTTTCGTGGCCGAGAGACGAGTTTCCCCAGTTAGTCTGTGCTTAGTTCGACATTGGTACGATTTGTAACCATCTTCTGGTCCGACATCTCTAATATGTAATTCTCCTGATGGTAGTACCAAGTATTTTCCCTCTGTTAAAAATGAAAAATATGTTATAGATCTTTGTCGACTGTCTTATAGTGTTACTATAAATTTTCATTGTGAACTTGAATGCCATTAGCAACGCAATATAAGTTTGCGATTTACTTACAAATTTCATAACATGCATTAAGCCTAAGGAAGTAGGAATCGGGAGAAGGTAGGCCGTGAGGCCTATGGAATCACAGGAGACCCATTGAAGGAGAATGAACCTAACCAACAATACTCCGAATAATCTTCATAAGGATTGGATACAGGCCCAGAAGACGCATAAAGTTCGTACCCTCTAACTTGCTTGCGGATTCGAGTTTGATTTCGTTTTCCTCATTGTCCTCACTGATGATCCACGAGATGACTGTAACGTACTCAGAGACGAAACTCGGAATGTGACATTTTAAAATAGCCGCATTCCCTCTTAAAACGTATTCCTCCATCAGATTCACAGCGTAAGCTTGCGAAACCACTGGAACAACGTGTTTTACATGAGAACATTTTATTTGAATTCCATATCAATGGCGTAGAAGACGTATTTTGTTTCATAATTTGTAGCTAGATTTGGCTTGAACATTACATATTATTATGCCAACGGTGGTGGTAGGATTTGGGTCGAACTGGAAAGGAAAAGGACGAAGTTGCAAATAATTCTGTCATAAAAGTGGGTACCCAAATCTGAAGTAGCATTGATTTTAATTTCCTGTTCCTTTTCATCTTCCGAAATTATCCAGGAAGCTACTGAGACATATTCGGAAACAAAACTTGGGATTTGACATTTCAAGATGGCAGCATTACCTCGCAAAACATACTCTTCCCAGAATTTCACGTCGTAAGCTTGGGAGACGACTGAAAATATTGGAATATTCTTTCAGATGCAAATTGCTAACTAATAAGCCTATTACAAACTAGTTACGCCTATTTCCTATCATCATAATATGCAAATTAGAAGAGAGTTTATTTCAGTATGAAATCGGATCGGGTACGCACGTACAGGAAGGAAGAAATGGGATGTAGAGATACGCCTGTATGCTGTTACCTAAATTAGAATCAGAATCTAAATTTATTTCTGTTTCATCCTTATCCCCTTCGGAGATGATCCAGGAAGTGACCGTGACATACTCGGTGACGAAACTTGGGATGTGGCATTTCAGAATAGCAGCATTTCCGCGCAATACATTTTCCTCCCAAAGATTTACGGTGTATGCTTGGGATACCACTGAAACAAAATTTCTAGCGCATACAGTCACATTACAATGTGACTGGGTATTTCTATTGATTGAAGATACAAAATTCCTTACAATCAGAGAAAAGGAAAGGATGCGGGATCTTCAATAAAAATATAAAAAAGGCTGGGGTCATTTAAAATACCTAAGTTAGAATCTTTATCGTCGACTTTAATTTCTATTTCGTCGACGTCTTCTTCAGAAACTATCCAAGATGAAACAGTAACATATTCTGTGACGAAACTTGGGATATGACACTTGACGATTGCTGCGTTTCCACGAAGGACATTCTCCTCCATTAAGTTGACTGTGTACGCTTGGGACACGACTGAAATATATATTTACTGAATTTAAGTTTTTTTTATACTCAAAAAGCTCCACTATGAATATCTATTAAACATCTATTTATTGGCACGGTACGGGAAAGGAAAAGGTGTAATACCAGATTCAAGTGTCAAAAATACCCAGATTATTTGAATCTCCCTTTATCTCCAAATCATCCGTTTCTTCCTCTGAGATAATCCAAGAAGAGACACTAACGTATTCAGTGACGAAGGTTGAAATGTGACATTTAAGAATAACGGCATTTCCACGTAATACACTCTCCTCCATGATATTGATTGTGTACGCTTGTGTAACCACTGCAATGAAATATGGACATGGATAGAATAGGTAAAAGGATGGGCTGCAGCAAAGTTTAAAGACCATGTACCCTCTTTATCGACATTATTGTTTAATTTAATTTCTGTCTCATCGTCATCCTCGGAGATTATCCAAGAAGCTACTGACACATACTCTGTCACGAAACTTGGGATGAGACACTTCACTATGGCAGCGTTTCCACGCAGTACGTTTTCTTCAACTAAATGAACCGTATAAGCTTGAGACACCACTGGAATATTAAAATGCTCATTATTTAGTAGCATTTGATGATATTTCGTATAACGATGAATATTTAGAATAATGATAAAGGATAGGACATTAAGGACCAATGTTATTCCGTGTGCCAGTAATACCGTAATTTTCATTCGACATAATATATTCTCCGCCCTCGGTGTCGTGCCAAGAAATAACTTGCACATGATCGGCAACGAACGAAGGTATATGACACTTGAAAACTGCAGCATTTCCTCTGATCACATACATGTCATAAACTTGTGACTCGTAGAACTGGTTAACGGCTGAAAATTTTATATGAATATCTAGTTAGACTACAATTTAATACCTACGTCAAAGTTAACCTCGGGGATTTAGAGGAGAGCGGATAGGAACAATTGGGGTCGAGCGGGCGCTCTCGATTACCGTAATTGCCCTCAGAGGCGTTCAACGAAAATGCAGAGAGGGACTCTTCACCCGTCACCCATTCCACGACCTGAACGTAATCAGCTACAAACGACGGGATTATACATTTAACAATGGCGGCATTGTTGCGCAACACATCTTCGTCGGTTACACGAGGTTCATAAGACTGATGAACAACTGTGGAAAGACATTAAATTGAACTAAGGCTGAGTAGACACGACCAAAGCAGAGATTTCAATAATGGAGAGGTTAAGGAGTAGGAGCATATTTCTACGCAATACTACCGGGGTCAATATTATTGTGGCCTTCAGCAGTAACAGTGTCGTTGTCCATAATCCAAGCTACAACATGTACGAAGTCCGCAACAAAAGAAGGCACGATACATTTCAGAATGGCTGTGTTGCCTCGCAAAACAAATTCATCGTTGACCCTAGCTTCGTATGCTTGAAGCACAGCTGTGACAAACAAAAATAGGAGTTAAGGAGTAAGGAATATAACTCTTATGAGGAGTTACCCTCATTGTTGCCGGGATGGTATGTTCCTCCTTCGCTGTCCATCCACATTTCCACATATACAAAGTCTGAGACGAAACTTGGCACTTCGCATTTCATGATAGCTGCATTGCCCCGAATAACATACTCATTGTCGGCCTCAGCTTCATATGGTTGAGTTACCACTAAGCAGGAAAGTTTAATATTCAAAACGAAATAATAAGGAATGTTCGGAGAGGATTACATTACAAGATTCATAGATACGTAGTAAGGGTACCCTCTGCTGCATTTGTATTGTTTATTGTAAGTATTTGTCCTTCATCCATTATCCAGCTTTCCACGTAGACGAAGTCGCTAACAAAAGATGGAATCTTGCAACGGACAATAGCAGCATTGCCTCTAATCACGTACTCATTTTCGGCTTCGGTCACGTAATACTGCGACACGACTGAAGAATAACAAACAGGCACTTAGATGGATACTGACAGGTCTAGGTGTAGGGACTGGCTTTTAGAACGGGATGTGGTTATTGTATTGTTTAGTGAGGCCTTTGTTACCGAGGTCCTCAGAATGGGTAATAAGTGTTCCTTCTTCGTCAATCCATGCCTCTACTTTCACGAAATCGGCCACAAATGACGGAATCGAGCATTTAAGCACAGCAGCGTTGCCTCTAATCACATACTCTGTAAGAATCTCTGCTTCGTAGAATTGATTTACAACTGAAAATAGACGCGCGAGAATGTTTAGTTCCCTAATTCACAAGGAATTAATCTTAGGACTTCAGGAAGAAAGGAAATTGGAGCATTTTACAATCTTCATTATGAGTACCGATATCATCGCTATGCAAGTATTCGCTTCCATCAGAGTCGACCCAAGCCTCCACTTTGACGAAATCGGCGACGAATGAAGGAATATTACATTTGAGCACAGCCGTATTTCCTCTGATTACGTATTCGGAGACCACTTCAGCCTCGAAGTACTGTGTAACAACTGTAATTACGGTCATTGCAAATTTTTGTATGTAGGTATTATGAGGATTTAATGGATCAGGAAGGAAAATGGACGGATTTTATATCATATGTGGTACCATTTTTATCCTTTGATTCTTCAATAGTGAATGAATCGCCAGATTCGTCATGCCAAGATACAACATTGACGAAATCCGCTACGAATGATGGTATGGAGCATTTAAGGAGAGCGGAGTTTCCGCGAATTACATATTCATTATTCACTTCTGATTCATATTGTTGCTGCACCACTGGAATTATTTTAAATGATTACATGAATAGGAAAAGGACGAGAGGACGAAAGGGTCTGAATTGTGTCGGGAAATAACCATAATTTTCGCCTGGGAAGAAATCTTCCTTATCGTCTGTGTGCCAAGACAGAACTTCAACGAAATCGGCAACGAAAGACGGGACTTGACACTTAAGCACTATGCTGTTCCCCATGATGACATACTCCTTATTGACGTCTGTGTCGTAATGCTGGGCAACCACTATATTTCCAAAAAAAACACAAGTAACAAATTAATCATATCCTCAGAAGAAATCTATAATTTGCTGAAAGAAAACATTAATAATTTTATTTTCATTTAACAATTTCAATTTGAAATGATGTGATAAAAATATCAGTTTATTGCCTATAACACCAAGCAATAAAATTATTTTAAAGTTTGATGTATTGGGCAATGTAAATAAAACGAATAAATGAAGAGCTTTATTATGAGGGCCATCAATTACCGACACAATAGCCACCTACCTACTTATAGGGAATGTGTCGGTGTAACAATGTTTATGTCGTTGAATTCTATTGTTATTCAATCGGCAAGTGCAGAGCGATTACATGATACGGGCTAATTTGCATCATGAAATAGTCAAGTAACACCGATACCCTTAAGCTTACGTCAGTACGTACGAAGTGAATAATACCAAATATATGTATGTACCAAATATATTATTGTTTAAATAGAAGCAATTATCACATTATTTTTATATAAGAAACTTTGCCGAGATAATGCGATAGACGATCGATACCAAAGGCATTGTCTTTTATGTACGATAATATGTAATTTTTGTAAACACAACTATGAAGTTGGCTCCTGTACGGTATATTGCCAAACCCTGTATAAAAGTGATACCTATCCTGCCACGTGTAAGTATATTTCTGTAGCTATGTTGCTGTGCTTTACCCTAACCTAAATGCTGTATTTTGCTCCTGTCTGCTGTAATAATTGGCTAAAGCCCTCTGAGAACGGCTCCTTTCTGATTATTTAATTAACCCTATTTAGCCCTCAATGGTAGAGGCCAGAGCCCTGCGGTGACGATCAATCTAACGATTACGGTCGCCGGTGACTGAAACATGTTTATTGTCTGTTGGGTTAGTTAGGGTCAAACACTAAATAAATTGGTAGAATGGAAGCTGGTTGATTACGTTGTCTATACATAATTTCATAATAATACATGTAGCACATATCTTTATTAAGTATTTATTATATCTACCAACCCGTCGAATGTTGGATGTACTTTACAACTCCTAGATAAATAGTAATTAATAGTCTAATTGTATGAGTTGGTAGTTTTAGTTAAAGTTGATTTTGAATCATGTTTTACTGAAGCATTTATAATATTGTAATAAAATCTGGAAGATCCTAATAATAATATTTGTTGTGTACCTAATTTAAAAATCACAGAAATCGGAGCCTATAATTATAGGTACCCTTTGTATATTGTTACTGACTGCTAGCAACCGTACACGTTACAAACGACCAACGGTCATAAGTCAACAGATGAAGGACATAAAGTGGCTTATCATTATGATCTGAAGGATCGTCGTATTATGTGACAGACAGGTATGGTTCCTTACGTTATTTTATTTCATCAATGGCCTGTAAGAAAGCTCGTCATGAAATCGCTTTGAACTGAGTGAGTTTACACAGATTCGCCATTATTTAGGTCATTTGATATTTCCTCCTCGAATTGTGACTTGGCGCGATAACTAGGCAGAGTAGTTATATTATAAGGTAAGTTAACAACAATTTGTGTAAACTCCACAAAATAGATACTTAAGGGCTTTCCTGCCAACTAGCGCCGCCAATCTTAAAAAATAATATCTTCCAATTTAATAAATTTTATTAAAAAAACTATTTACAAAATGTTTATTAGGATGAATACTATTTTTCAATATACAATACATGGCATAATTGCGCCAAGCCAAGTTGTAGTTCACAAATGTGCCAAAAACGGCCGTTTTTCGTAATTATGCGAAATACAACTTACCGACATTGAATCACGTTATAAATAAGCATTTAAAAATAGTATTTGTCGTAATAAACATTTGGTAAATAGCTTTTTTAATAAAATTGATTATATTGGAAGATATTATTTTTTTAAGATTGGCGGCGCTAGTTGGCTCATGGAAGGCCCTTAAGCCTAAGTTCGTAATGATAGCTAAAATTCCTTTTCGCATCGCGCAAGTCTTTAATTTTAAACTCATATGGTTTCTATTTTCATTACTTTACATAAATATAAAATTCGAAAAGGAACTTTTAACTATTTCTTTTTAATTTTAAACTAAGGTATTTTATCTTACCAGCTCTCACGTTAACGTCCCTAGAGTGAATAGTGCCAACGGGGTTGCGGGCCAGGCATGCGTAAATTTGGGCATGCACCTCTTGGCGGTAGTCCTCCGCGCGGAATGGAGGAAACACCAGGTTGCCATTCGGTAAAACCTGAGCAGAAAAACAGATATGTACATATTAGATGGTTAGGACAGTGAAAGCTACCTAACTAATTTTTATATCATAAATATGTTGATGATGTAGGATAAATTCGTTGAGCAAGAGCCTTAATTGAGCCTTGCTTGACCTTGCAAGAGGAATGTAGAGCTCTCAGAGGAAAAAATATAGAACTAAGTAAGTACCAAACAGTGATTCTTATTCCCTGATCTGAGAGTGATATATTAAGGGACCGGAGAGACACACTGCGAAGGAATGTGTATGGGCTGCAAACGGTGATATACTTACACAATTTTAAGCGATTTATCACTAAGCACCTATATCAAAATACTTATACCACCTAACGAAATTACAATTAAAAAAAAAGCAACTGGGTATTGAAGTAAGAACGGAAGCCTAGTATTTCAGTAATATATAACCCACCTGTCGTAATCCAGGCACATCTCCAACAGCGGTTCCATCAGCTCGTACCCAGATGACGTCAGGGGCAGGGGATCCTCGAGCAGCGCACTCCACCACGGCGCCTGTCGTGTTGCTGAAGTCCACTCGGTTCGGAGGTTCCTTGATGAAAATTGGGCCGATTGTTTCGTCCTCGCATAGCACTGATCCTGGAAATAAAAATAGGTCGCGATTAGTGTTCAGGTCTATTGCCATGCCATGTACCTACATATTTATATGATCGCAATTTGCGCAACATCTGTCTTATGTTTTAAAAACTACTGTACGTTTGATGATCTTACGAAACAAAACATAGGTCCATCCATTTATGATTATAGATACTATATTATATTGCAGTGTATTATATTATAGCTGGTGTGATAAATAACAAAGTCAACTGTTCCCTACTAAATATTTAAAGGAGTTTATTAATTGTTCAAAAAACAACCATATGGATAGCAGTACAGTGACGGAGCATAGCGTGCCTTGAATTAATCACACAGCTGGTGTAGCTTTCGTATGCTATTTCAAGGCATGCGACTACGACCCATAAATAGAATGCCAAGAGCACTCATGCACGAAATGCAGCCCTTTGCACTAGTTTACTAGATCTTGACTCTCGACCTACTTTAGTAACGAAGCCTGGAAAAATAGTACAAAGCGAGTGGCATATACAATACAGCGTACGACTTCGCTCAGCGACTAATTCAAATATAGCGTATGGTGTGGAGTGGTACCATGTGGAGAAGTGTGGCATGAATATGACACTTACTCGTAGTATGCGTTAATTACTGGCCTCGTTTTGTCTGAGTTTCCGGTGCAATTAAACGTTCATAATAAGTATCTAAGGTTTACGGTTAACTCTTGTTATGTTTAGAGTTCAGTTTAAACTGAGAACGTCATGTGGAATAAGTCTCTAAGTGTAGATTTTCTGAATTCAAATGACAGGGAGTAGATAAACGGCAAACGTATTACAATCGAACAAAAACGAATTATTGAGCTTTCAATATCCCATCCTTTACCCACTCGAGGTCGAAGACAAAAAACATCGGCATAATAGGGAACAAAAAGCGCGGGCGTGTTGCGGACGACAGATGTGCGCATGCGCATGCTCCTGATTGGTCGACTGCACGACAGATGTGCTTCATCCCAACCGTGCGGCGGCCGGCGAGACGGGCCGAATCAGTAACGATTTATCATGGCACTTGTACCGATTTCTACTGCAGCAAGCAAGACTAAATAGACTCCTTGTTAGTTGTGTTGTGGATATATAAGTATATGTACGCGACTAACAGGCAGGTGCACGCATATAGATGATTTATTTATGTATTTATATGGAATGTAACCTAAAGGGTAAGAAAAGATTAGGCTGTGTGTGGGTGTGTGATATTGAAATTGTCTAGAAATGTATTTACCTACTTTAAAGAATTCCTAGTTTAGTCACAGGTAGATACATAAATTGCAATTCGTATCTAATTAAGTACTTAAATTATAGTTAGCATAAGTATTACATTACAGTACTATATCAACAGATAGTACGAGTAGATTAGATTAACCTATCTTCGGTTTACAGCTGATTCAGAACATTGCATGAGATTTTAGGTATACCTATATCTATTTTATTAGGTACTTATATCAACCTACACAATCGCTTTAGGTCAGTGTCAATCGATAAACTATACCTACCTACGCATGTAACTAATATTTACTGGAATAAGTATCATCTTCCTTATAACTCTTATAGGTGTAGATAGGTATGCATGTATAAAATATTCCCTATTGTATATTAATACGTTAGATAATATGTAATTTTATCTGTGTGGTAGAAACCATAATATGTATATTATACCTACATAATATTATACCAAACCTGTTTATGCTATGAAGATTCTATCTTTCAAGTAAATACTTAACCTACTTAATTATAATTTTCACACAATAGAATAATGACCATTGATAAAATAATGATGATAGTATTTAATCACTGCAATTAATAAAATCATTCAATAGGAAAACCGACATTTTCCTGAAAATGGAAAAGTTGTTAAAACTTTAAAGACCTACACTCTAGAATATTTGTGTTCTTTCGGCTTATTATATTCTATAAATGTGTACCTATAAAAGTGCTCCCTGTATAAAATTAATGTAGCTTTCTGATAGAGCCAAGCCTGGTATTCTGTAGTTTTGTAAATTTCACGGCATAACTTCATGAAGTCGTGACACCATCTGCAAACTGGCACTTCGCGATGTGCTAGAATCGATTTTCTTTAGCCAGATGCTGTAGTTCGCATCAATGACACTATCTAGCTAACCCAGCGCGCACTTCACGATAGTCTAAACACTTCGTGAAGTGCTTAATTGTAATCTGTCTACGACTATTATACTTATATTTTTTGCTTAGATAACCTTCCTAAAAATCATAACAGTCATAAAGCCAAGTTAAAGTCAATATCCAGTGGCAGCAGCAACATAAAATATTCAGTATGTACTTACTAAGAGCTACTCGTATGAGACAGTCCAAGTTCGCCCATTAGTAACACGCTACGGCAGTTTGTCGAACTTGGCCTGAACTCTAGCATTCAAGTTTCGTATGCCTAACTTGTAACTCCGCTCCACCGTCTAACTAACCATATAGAGGTAGGAACAGTATTGTTTTCCTGCATGTAGCTCGTACCAGAATTCGGTTCTACATTATTCATTACGTCCAAGTTCAAATACAAAGTTCGTAGCTTTTGTTAGAGCTTTACTCATGCTCATGAATAATTTTAAGTAACAATTGGTCACACCAAGTTTTTTCCCAAGTCGTCAGCCTGTAGAACGAAATATTTAGCATGTTTTTTTTTATGTGCGGAGGTAATTAGGTAGTTTCATTAGTAGATCTACCTACATATGTACCTACACCAAGTAAAATGTACACCAAGTAAAATGTGTTAAATATGTACACCAAGGTAAGGCGTCAAAAAATAAGAGTAGAATTTTAAGAGAACAAAGACCGGATTCTATGTCTTTCAAAATACACAATAATGCATTCCAAATCTCAGACAGACAGCGCGTTCATTATTGCATTCCGCAAAAGAACACTAACACAAGTCCAAGTGCGAATTAATAAATATTAAAATAACACTGTAATTATACACTAACATATCAAACAAGCATGACGCTAACTCTCGGGTTATATTTTATTGCAAGTGGGTCTATTTTTTTGGCTCTAACGGTATTTCATTATCTGACTGACCCTTGCCGGCGAAATGACAATGCCAGATTCTGCCCCACCATCAACCGCATGATGAACAAGATTATATGTAAAAATATCTCCGTTTTTTATTAAAATTTTTGGTTTAAAATAAAGTTTTGTACAAGTTGCGAGTGGAAAAAACAGCTTAATTAAGAATTCAGAAAATAGTATGAAATCGAAGCGAATTATTCATTGTTTTTGTTATCATTTTCTACTATTCTCGCAACTCCTACTGATTGTGATTATGCTATATAAAACCTGTAGGGGAGAGTGGGGTAATTGCGAATACCTAAGCGCGATGGTAAATAATTGTCAAAATATAAAAGTTATAATTATCATTTATTTCTTAAATACTACATTAGTTAGTCTACTACAAAATATTAAATCAACTTTGGCGATATGTGAACCCAAACTTAAATTATAATTAAAATTGCAAACCCTTGCTGTTCGCAATTTCCCGACAGACGCGGGGTAAATCCGAACACCCCATGGGGCAAATACGAACTAGGTATTGGTTAACATTTATTTTTGCAAAAGTCACACACAAAGCCTCTGGATGTGCTAGCACCGTCGCTACACTTATCGTGTGCCCACAAGCTACAATTGTAGCACATAATCGAATCTTCAATTATAGGGCTCTGTACTTTTCGTATAGAGCCCTATAAAACGTCGAGTGGGGGAAGAGGGTCTACCCATGCCGGGTAAAGAGGATCATATGTTCCTCTTACCCCGTGTCAGGGATGACAAACAATTTTCTAACATGCAATTTAAAATTAGTTTATGTTGGTAAACTAATATAGGTAAATTTACGAACAAAAAAGCTTAAAGTCAAATACATTGCCGGGCCACCAATTTTATCCAAAGATGTCGAAGAAACATTGATAAATTCAATAAGTTAAGAATGTATGTTAAAAAGTTTTGTATTTTTTATATATAATTTACGTTATATTTAATTTATAGTTTGTTACTAGAACCCAAACAGCTATAATAAAATATTAAAATTTTCTTGTATATATTATTTATATTGTAATTGTTTAAATACAGATAACCTAAAACCACATTTCATAATTTCCGTAGACGATGTTTGTAACCCAAAACATAAAAACGTTGCACCAGGTTCAAATTAGATTGTATTAGCTTAAGCTGCCATAGTCGCCTTTGTAAGAATGTCCTAGTCGCATTATTTATGTACATAATGATGACTATTTCTCTTACCCCAACTTCGGGGTAAGAGGGACAGTCGCCCCAAAGCAAATGGTTTTGTTAATAAAATGTTACTCGCTTTACCTATAAGATACAAATAAAGATCACTTAAAGCTACATTTACGTAGAGTGTATTAAAATAATCTAAACAACAATAAGCAATACCTTGGTATATTTACAGCTCTTTACAATGAAATTAAAATGAAATATGTTCCTCTTACCCCACCTAACCTTACAATAAAGGAATACATAGATACTTAGTTATTTGAAAGGGAAATACAACAAATTGTTGGGGTAAATGCGACCGTTCGGAATTAACCCAATCAAAACGTTCGTTATTGCCCCACACACTAAAAAAACACAATTTAAATTTACTTTTTAGGTTATAAAATAAAATCCGAAAATATGAACACGTCAAATCGTTCTTTGCTTTATAATAAACTTACCTTAATTTAGTCAATAATGTAGTATTTACGTAATGTAAGACACAATCATATGAAGTCATGAAAAAATTACATGATAAACAATGAAAACATAAAAGTATACCTACCTTGAACGGCGCGCGCGAGTTCTTCCCTTTGACGTTTGTCCGGCACTGTTTGTGAGCCGAGTTGTGATTTGAATGAGTGCGAGCTCAGCTGGACCTCTCTATCATACCTAAAGGACTATGGTCGGATTTACCCCGCGTTCGCAATTACCCATCTCTCCCCTAATAAGTCCCCAACAAAATGATAGGTACAGCTTCAATGGTCTCGTAGTTTTGTAGGTGGAGCAAAGCTCCATTGAAATGTGGCAATGTCATTTAGTTTTTAACAGTTACCCACCCATATACCGTTTATTACCTAAGTAGGTACGCCTAAATAGTAAGAAATGATAACCGTTGTAAGGGAAAGTCTGTGCCCGAGCAGTGGGCATATAAAAATAGACAGATGATGATGTAGTAAGTACATATATCAACACTATTCAGTTAGTGCAATTAATCCGTTGCTTAGTAGCGAATGATTAAGTATAGTGTGTAATGTTACGGCTCTATTCCATTCAGTACGGCCCATAAAAGTCTTACCGGTCGTTCACCCGTCAGATTCCTAGGCGGGCACTACCGAATTTACACACACGCACGTTATCTTCTTCTTTACCATATCTACATTATTTCGTAGGTTGATTTTTTTTCTACATTTTTTTTCTTACTGATAATCGAAAGTTCTCAAAAGACACGCGTAATTTTTTTTATTTAGCAACCATTTTATTATCAAAACTGCCTATTTTTAGAATGCATTGTAATTTTAACATCAATCTGAATTGATAGTTTTAGCCATTCGCCTTTCTCTACATTCTCTCTATACGTCGTCGTCGGTTCTCTATTGACCTAAAAAGCTGAAATTGTACCTTATTTTCTATGCCGCTATGAAAGTATAGACCACTGATCATATTATAAGTTACTATGTTGATGATATACCTAAATAATAAAATAACTAAGTAAGTAGGTAGCTAACCGTGTGCGTATAATATAACCTTGCTCTTATTTATAACAGATTTTTACTTCGACGGCTTGGTTAAGATATTTTCAGGGATTAAGTATACTGTTCCTTGCAACTAAAGGTATGTGGCTGATGGCATGCCATGGTTTCCGTTGTCACATTGTTTGTATAGCTGTTGCACAAGTGGTGCATGGCATAGGTAAGTCTTATCCACACAATGTCGCTACGTGTTGTGGGCGGGAGATAGTAGCGTGAGCGAGCGCATGCCACACTAATACATACTTAAGCAGGATGTGCTAGTGAATTTTTATTCCATTTTATAAATTCAAAAATGTTCACTTGCAAAGATACAATGTATTTACTTGCAATAAACAGTATGAATCCGAATCATGTATACCTTTTTACTTAGGTCCTAATATTTAAGGCATTCCAATTCGTCCAAGTAAGTTGGTAGTATCGTAGCGATTATTTTCTCAATCAAAACCTCAACTCATAATACTGCTATTGTGCAGGCTGTAAGTACCTACAGCTTAACACAGAGAAAGTTGTACAGAGTTATTAAGGTTGAAATTATCTCAAAAAGTACTTGATTGATTTTTGTAATTCTCTACAGTTACATAGTTCTTCAGTAAATCTCAACCTTTCTATATTTTCGACTGTACGTAAGTACGCCTGTAAAACTCTACCAGACTCGCGAACATCACGTTGCTTGCTTGTGGTCAAGATATAAGTTTCACACTATGTAAAATTGATCTTGCATCCATTGTAGCCTGTCCCATCTCAATCCAAATCACTTGCTCCTACGAGCAAACTTGAGCAAAGAAACATATGACAACACATACATTATTTGACAACAAACCACCTCCACAGTCTCGTAAACTGGTCCCAGTGACTGGCCTTGTGTGATTGCGACCCTGCCGCGGATGAACAATACAGAATTACGAAATACCTAGGGAGTTAGTAGAGCATACATGCTCTTTGTTCTGCAGCTTGCATTTTTGCAATAGCTAGATTTTAAGTGTTATATTGTTATAACCGCCAAATCTAACATAAACGATCACACTAAACTTCTAAAAACCTTGAAAACTAAGTCGGTATCTGGTCTAGATTGGCTAGCTAGTTTGTATCGTATCCAATATGCATGAGTCGAGTACGTAGAGTAGATTTACTTGCAATTTTTAAGGGTTAGACTTTTCAATAAGTTGTGTGTGATGGTACTTATTACATATGTAATTATCTACTATTGTACTACTTAGTAAAGTAATGAAATAGAAAAGTAATGAAAATACTATGCAAAAATCATGATAACTGGATTCTAATAAGTGGGTATTTATAAGCTAAGATTACCACACTAAATCATCACGACTGAATGAGTCATAACTTCATAAGTATCTTCACAAAATCATTTTTTCCTTTAGGTAGGTACCTACTTAGCTAATTAAATAGCGGTTGGTAAACCTTTTTTTTTTTTTTTGTTACCCAGGAGAAATACATTATGTATACCGCCCGTCCGGGGGAACGGGCGATTATGTTGGACTTGCACCAACTAAAACTCCTGGGGTGTTCCGCCTCCGCCACCATGGACAGGACCACGGGTACTCTTTCGAAAACTACCGCGGCCCTGTCGGCGGGTGCCCTTTCGGGCCCGACTCCGGGGGGCCTAACGCCCCCCCTTCTCCGCTGAAGGCGCTCCGGAACACGTGGAGCGCCTTCCAGCTCGGGACCGCTTTATTCGGACGGCGGATCCCCCGATCCTCCGCCCGAAGGTCCCTGTTAGGGCGGCAGGCGGTGGGCATAAGCCAACCGCCGGCGGCCCGTTCGCCGGCGGCGAATTGGAAGCGTGAGTGAGTCGTTCTCGCGGTCCCTCTCCGCCGCCTCCTTCTGTGAAAGGACGGTGTCACAAAACGTGAGCACCGCCTCCCACGCTCTCTCGCTGCCGACCATGGCGCGGACGATGGTCGGCAGCGAGAGGTCCGCCCCGATGGCCGCGACTAGCGCCGCGCGCGGCTCCTCCCATTCGAGGCACACGACGCGGGTGTGCTGCGCCGTGTCCTCCGCCGCCCCGCAGTGATGGCACGCCTTCGTGGGCTCTCTACCGACCACCCGGCACAGGTACTCGCCGAAACAACCATGTCCCGTGAGGACCTGCGCCAGGTGGAAGGTGAGCGCTCCGTGCTTACGTTCGACCCAGTCCCTGAGGACGGGCCGAATGGCGGCCACCAACTCTCCGCTGGCAGTCGGGTTCTCCAACCTCTGCTCCCACTTCCGGAAGAGACGGTTCCGGCCCCGCTCTCGCCACCGTCTCATCTCTTCCGGAGGTGGGCGGACGCCCCTCTGCTTGGCATCCGCGTCCCTCCAATAGACCGCCGCCAGGACCTCCGCGTCTAGGTCCCAGGGCGGGCTGCCCGCCAATAATGTCGCCGCCTCGAAAGAGACGGTGCGGTACGCCCGGGCCGCCCTTATTGCCATGGCCCTCTGCGGTCTCCGCAGCTGGCTCCGATTTGCGGCGTTAAGGGCGTCTACCCATATGGGCGCCCCATAGAGCGCCATGGAGCGCACCACACCGGCATAGAGGCGGCGACAACTACCTCCCGGTCCTCCGATGTTGGGTAGGAGACCGCCCAACATTCCGGCCGTGGCTACCAACTTGGGAGCCAAGTGCCGAAAGTGCTCCGTGAATCTCCACCGACCGTCGAGGACTATGCCCAAGTAGCGCAAAGTCTTATCGACGGTGATGGAGGTTCCACCCACCACGATATCTGTTCCTGGGGGCGGCGCTCGTCGTGATCCGTGAAAGACTATGGCCTCCGACTTGTTGAGCGCCACCTCCAGGCCCAGGGCTCGAATCCGCCGAACCACCTGAGCTACACCGGCAGTGGCGAGAATTGTCGCCTCTCTCAGGGTGCTACCACGAGCCGTCACGAGGGTGTCGTCGGCGTAACACGTGACTTCGACACCCTGTAAGTTGGCACCGCGCAGCACCCAGTCGTACCCGATGTTCCACAGGAGCGGTCCGAGGATCGATCCCTGTGGAACACCGCACGACATCTCCCATCTGGACCATTCGTCCCGGGCCGGATATACAATGGCCCGGTCGACGAAGTAATCCGCCACCGCTCTCCTCAGATACCGGGGCACGCCGTGGTACTTGAGAGCCTCCTTCACAGTTTCCCAGGGCAGGGTGTTGAACGCGTTCGCGATATCCAGCGAAACTGCCGCCACCACCCCGCCCTGATCGACCGCCTCCTCTGTGAGGTTCCGCACCCGCGCGATGGCGTCGATGGTCGACCGCCGACAGCGGAAGCCATACTGGGCGTCGTGCAGATCCGGTCCCACCGATCCCAAGTGCCGGACGAGGCGAGCAGCGAGCACACGCTCGAGAAGCTTGCCCGCCTCGTCCAGCAAGACAATGGGACGGTAGGCCGATGGCGAGTCTGCAGGACGCCCGGCTTTCCGCAGAAGAACGAGCTTCCCCGTCTTCCATGCCCGCGGGAACCGGCCCTCAGCTAGACATGCGGAGAACAGAGCCCTCATCTGTTCCCCCAAATCGTCCTCCAGCGCCAGTACCACAACGCGCCCTGGTACACCGTCCAGTCCGGGGGCTTTCTTCTTCGCCTTCAGTCTCAGGATAGCCGCCCCGAACTCCGCCTCCGAGACCGGTGTCGCTGCCTCCTCCTCGTCGTCGTCGTCAGTGCGCGGCGCCATCGCCGGCGGCTGGAACGGGTCCCGCCGCGGGAACAGTGCCGCCACGACCTGGCCTACGAACTGCGGCTCGAGGGTTCGTGTCAGGGGGGGCGCCCAGGGGCGAAGCTTTTGCCGCACCGCCTTATAGGGGCGCCCCCACGGATCACGGTTTAGATCCTCGAGCCACTCTTCCCATGCCGACTCCTTGGCCCGGGCGATAGCCACCTGCAGCGTCTTGCGGGCGGCCCTGTACACGCCGTACAGCTCGTCCTCTCTGGCCTGGTCTCGAACCCTCCGTCGTCTACTCCTCGTGTACTGGCGGCGCGCCACGACACACTCCGACCGCAGGTCGTTGAGTTCGGCGCGCCACCAGTACACCCGACGCCGTGGCGGAATCGGCTTTGCCCTCGGCATGGCCGCGTCACACACGCGGGTCAGGGCGTCGACGAGCCGCTCCGTCTCGGCATCAACATCTACGTTTTCCGAGGGACCGGGACCAGGCCCAGCCACCCAGGCCTCCACTAGGGCCGCCTCTTTGGCTAGCTCCCTTTCCAGCCTCCCCAGTACCCAGCGCGGGCCTTCTCCAATAGGGGACCGGCGATCCCCTGCTAGTGCGATCGGGGACGCGGAGACATCGAACCGAATATACCTGTGGTCCGATAGCGTTTCCACGTCCTCTCTCACGGTCCAACCTGAGACACGGCGCGCCAGGGCGGGGCTTGCGAACGTAACGTCCACTATGGACCCGCCCTGTTGCCGCACGCACGTGTTCACCGATCCTCTATTGATGACCTCCAACCCCATGGACACCGCCCAATCTTCCAGCTCCTCCCCCCGCGCGTCAGTCGCCGGAGATCCCCACGCCATGGACTTGGCGTTGAAATCTCCGGCGACCAATACGGGGCACGGTTGGTAAACCTTTTTTTTTTTTTTTTTTCGGGGGGAAAATCATCCAGATATTATGATACCTCCTTGCCACGGGGAGGCGAGGATGGTTATGTCGGACTCTTACCGACTAAAAACCCCTCGGTGTTCCGTCTCGCCGCCCTATGACGGAGTCACGGGGAGACTTGCGAATTACTTCCGCGACTACGCCGGCTGTGTGTCCGGGGGGACCCTTCTCGGGGGTCTTTGACCCCATCCGACTGTTAGCGGTGTGCTGGAACACATGCACGCCAACCAACTCGAGGACCTGTTACCGAGCGTTGGACTACCCCGTGTCCACTCGCCCGGAAGCCCTCATTATGGGGGGAGGTTACGGGCATACGCCAGCCTCCTCCGCCCGACTCTCCTGCGGCGGATTCGTTCGGACAATGGATCAACCTCTCTTGCCCTCTCCGCCGCCTCCTTCTGCGAAATTACTTGTTCACAGAAGGCGACCACCGCGTCCCACGACCCGCCGCTGTCCACCATAGTTTTAACTATGGCCGACAGCGACAGGTCGGCTCCCACTGCCGCGACAAGCGCAGAGCGTTGCTCCGCCCATGCGGGGCATTCAGCTAATGTGTGGTGCGCCGTATCCTCGGCGCACTCACAATGGTGGCATTTCATGGTGGGCTCCCCACCCGCAACGTTACACAGGTATCTCCCGAAACAACCGTGTCCCGAGAGAACCTGCACGAGGCGGAAAGTGAGCACACCATGTCGCCTGTCGACCCATCCTTCCAGGACGGGTCGCACCGCCTCCACGGTTTGTTGGCCGGCACTCGGCTCCTTCAATCTCTCCATCCACTTCCTAAGGAGGGCCTTTTGCGATTCCTGTTTACATCGCCTACTCTCCTCCGGACATGGATGTTCGCCCATCTCCTTTGCCTGTGCGGCCCGCCAGTAGGCGTCCGCCAGCACCTCTGCGTCTAAGTCCCAGGGCGGGGTCCCGGCCAATACGCACGCCGCCTCGCAGGATATGGTGCGATAGCCTCTCGCGACCCTGATAGCCATGACCCGTTGCGGCTTTCGCATGAGAGTCTTGTTATGGGCGTTCAGGGCGTCTGCCCATATCGGCGCGCCATAGAGTGCCATTGACCGAACCACACCCGTGTACAGCCGTCGGCAAGACCCGTTAGGCCCACCCAGGTTAGGCAGAAGCCGTCCGAGAGCTGCAGCTGTCTTGATCAGTTTGGGCGCTAAGCGCTTGAAATGCTCCTTGAAATCCCACCGGCTATCAAGGACGACGCCTAGGTACCGCATCGTGGACTTGACGCCGATCGGGACTCCACACACCACAAGTTGCGACCCCGCCGGTGGCGATTTGGTAAACCTGAGCTAACTTATAAACTGAAATCACATTTAATACGATAATTCTTAGTTTATTTACGCCATTATGAATAAAGTCGCAGACATAGCTACTTATTACATTATGTATGAACAATGAGGCATAATGCGTTATTATTATGAAGCTCTTACATATCTAGGTTCCTATACGGTAAATGGTAATTTGCATACCAAATTTTCGATAAGTACTTTCATTGAATACAAAAAGGTTCACAGGTGCATATGCACGATCAGGAACCTTTGTTGCAACATTCGATAGCTATAAAATCTGTAAGTATCTATTGAAATGTATCTACCTAGTAGGTATATTGTATGATAATCAATTGTCATAAAAAAAGTCCCCAAACGTCCATGTTTTATTATTACCTGTTTGAATATTTTATTCGTGAGGCAATTGGACACAGTAAAGTAAACGTAAATAAACAATATACACATTAGATCGTATCGTCAATAAAATACTGGCATCAGCCTGATTTATGGGTTGGATTTGGATGAAATTACATTAGCCACATTATTGGAAATGATAACAACGCGATGTAGTGTAGTCACGCAACGTTGAAGTTAATGCACCCTTTATCCCGGTCCGTTATATTTAGCCGGATTCCCGGATTGTTTATTTTATCTACTAAACGTAAATAAATATCAGGCGTGAAAAAGATTACCGGAACTGTTGAAACAAACACAATGTTCACTATTTACTTTACCGCTACTGATCCAGATGCTAATGCATTCTGGGATAAACTAAACTATAATCTAAAATGTACGTAGATAGGTACACTGTGTACCTATCTACGTACATTTTGTACCGTACACACGAAGTTAGAGAAAAGTATACAGGGGGCCTGAATAAGGTTGAGATTTTCTCAAAAATTACTAAACCGAATTTAATAGTTTTTTTACAGTTACAAAAATTCTTACAATAGGTCAAGTAGTTTCTTAGATAATGTACCGTCATTCTTAAAAACTCTCTTTGCATTTTTCTCTGTGTTAGACCGTACCTACCTTATACCTAAGTAGGTACATAGTATAGAAAATTATGGAACTTGCTAATCCTTTACGAGAAATGAGTCAACGTCGCAGTCATTTAGATGTGTCACGTTAAAGGTTGTCGCTCATCTACCAACCCGGAAACGTAACGTAAACGCCCCACCTTTTTACGTCACTGTCAACTTGACACAAGGAACGCCTCAGTACTACCGAGATGTCGGCGCGGTTGCGGCGGGCCGACACCTCGCTTGCGCTGGTCGACGCCGCGCTTACGGCTAGGCGTTCGCCACAGATTAAAGATATAAGTTTCTATTCAAAACAGATTACTGAGGAGAACGCATGTCTATAGCTTGTCAGTCAGCCAAAGAAAATATATACTCTAAGGAGCAGTCAGCTCAATGAAACTGATAGATATCTCCTTTTTTAATAATTTTATTTAATAAAAAGAAAAACGTAATGTAAAAAAAAGAATTTATTACATTTTGATCTTGTTTAGGTACAGCTAACAGCAGATCAAGTGTAACACTTTGGACCGTTCTTCTTATCTGAGGCATAAGATTTAAAATCGTACTGCAAGTGTTGAAGTTGATCTGCTGTTGTCCGTACATACATATACTATACACACAATTCACAAAGTACCTACTTATTACAATTTCGAACATGTAACAAGTGCATTGATCATTTGCTTTTTAGAATTTATGTTCCGTCCAGGTGTTCTGTTCCTTAATTCCATAATTCCGGAAATTAATAAGACTCCCTCATTTTTCAATTAATGAAAATTGTTCGACTAGCGAACATACGTCGCATCGGTGTTTTTCTTACAATTTTATTGCTATCGTCACCGCCTCTTGGTTTTCCTGGAATATTATAAAACTGTAATTAATACCCAATTTATATAATGTAATTTGAAAGAGCTCATAGCGAGCTGTAATGCCAGTGAGCTGGCCATTTCTGACACAGAACTACCCAGAACTGGGGTAAAATTACTGCTTACCAAGACCAAGCAAAACTGAAGCTATTCATAAACGTGATTTAAAGGTTCGCCATCGTTTAGGCCCCCTGTACCTTTCTATCTCAACCTTTTTTAACGAAGTGTGAAAGTGATAGCAACACGATTTAAGGGAAGTGGGGTTTAACTAGGTTTATGAATAACAGCAAAATTGTGGTTCGTACCTCACATGCTAGGCTAGATGGAGCGACATTCTACACAGAGTAACTCACTCACAATGACTACATGATCCAAAGATCAGGGAGAGTATGTGATTATTTCCATAGAATAACAGCGGCCCTTTGCTTATGCGACTAGTCAGGCTCGCTCGACAGTATTTACTTACCACTCATGGTTATCATATTCCTTATTTTCTCTTCATTGATATGTTAATCATTTGTTTAAACCTCGTCTTATTCATTGTTCCAATCGTACATTGTACCAAATTCTTTCTTTTCACCACTTTACTTATTTCTGCTAGTTGTGATGATTCCATATCAGAAGTCTGTTCCTTTCGTAAGTATATGGAAAAACCTCATTGCAGAATGTATGCTATTTATTATGCCCGTATGTATTAAACAGCATTCAGCATACATTTCTTGATTAAGATATGCTAGAAATTATGTAGCAAAATCTCTAAAGCGTCACCGAAAACAGAAAACATAGAACAGAAACTAATTAAAATAAAATGGAATTGGTTGTATGTTGACATGACAACGAATGCTTTTTAATTTTTTTTTTTCGAAAGAGTACCTATACTAAGGAGCGCTTCTACCGTGAACACAGACCACTTACCCAATAGACATGAAATCGGTACAAATTTGGAAGCGAAAAATTCTGTCAACGATGAGCGCATAGAGACGATGCAGGACAGGGGTGCCGTATTGAAGAGATGCGTCCATATCGATAATACGTCCATGTTACACGTGTTGCGAAGTAATTTTGCGCTCATGTGCGGGTAGACACGGGCGCCCTCCTGTTACAGGTCTATGGGGTAAGTGGTCTGTGACCGTGAATGACAAGCGACACGTAAGCGCGGAGACCGCCTGGCGGTAAGCGCGCCGTCCCCGCGCGACCGCGAGACGTCAGCGCGGGGACGCCCAGGCGCAAGCCCGGCACGCAATGACGTAACTGACAGATGACTTGTGACTGACAGGAGACTGACAGCTGACAGAGGCGGGGCGATGCCGTTACGGAGGCGATTGGTGTGCGTTCCAGTATGGGGTTTCATACAAATCATTCTGAGGCGTTCAGGCGATCCGGCGCTTATCCCTTTCCGCGGCGTTCCGGTGTGCTCAGACCTTAATTATATTTATAGGCAATTCAGTAGGGTGTTTCAAATAGACCCAAAAAGAAGTACCTACTATATTCTGCCTTGTTTAATGGAAAGGCACCCAGCCTCCCGTGAAAGAGACGGCCGTGACCCCCGGGCAGCGTGGAAAGGCCAATGTTCTGGGTGTTTGCGAACACTTGCGAAGCTAGCTGCTAGTCTGAACCTGGTAGCCTCGCCCACGCGCATTCGGGCATAGATAAATAGTATAAATGCCACTATTTACGAAACGAAAACACTTTTACGAAAAGCTGCAGTCTTTGAACATTTAGACTGCTTAGTAAATAAGTAAGTAGGTACGCGATACCTATGTAAAGGTATGTGAAGAACCTAAATATGTTTACTTAATCACCTAAATTCATCAATAAACCAAGCTGACTCTATCTACCTGATGTTAGGACCTACATGAAGTAAGTACTTATCTAAAACTCAGGGTAACTATTACCTAACCAGTGCTCAAGTCTAGATAATAAAAAATCTAGAAACCCTACGAGAGAGACGTGAAATGTCGTGACGCGAATGTTAGTTCGTTGCCCGGTCGCTATATCGACCCGTGACGTCACTGGGGCGGTTGCCCCTCGGAGGTACTCATACCCCTACTAGCACGAACCCCGTACCCAGTATACAGCAAAATCCATCTGCATTTTACTGGGTAAAGTATGTACATTTTTAGTTTAGCCGCAATCATCGTTTTCAATTCAGTCAGGTTGTGCTCACTGCCAGATACCGATTTCTACTTATTACTAGAGTTGTGGTTATGTTAATATCAATCAAGTTTCGTATAAATAACCAGACCAGACCGGCCGCTTCAAGGTTTAGACTTTAATCTGGTACTTATCTTGGTTGGAACGTAGGTACTTACAGAATTAGAGATTCGTGAAATTAGACGTTGCTACTCATGACACAAACTATAGGATTCCCTGTACTATACAAAGTCATAGTACTTGGTACAATTTCTTGACCGGAATCGAAACCGGTGTCGGCAGCACATAGACAGCTGCACTCGGACTATATTATGTGGACATAAAAATCAGAACTTACCGCAAGAGATCAGTGCCACGAGGGCGATAAATCCGGTATAGATCGCCATGTTCAACACAGTCACTTCACGAGTCACTTTGTTCACAGACACAACTCAAATAAAAATATCACAAACAAAAAGAAAAAAGTTGCAGGTGCCGCAAAGCGGCCGGGCACGGCCCGAATCTGAAACAATAGAAAAACAGTTTAGTTATTTATTGAATTCATAACAATTAATTCAAGATGCAATGTTGCAGTAGGTACGGTAACCTGACTAGATTTTGTGATTAAATTCGAGGCCATTGTTGTTTAATTGGTTACTTCTACCAAATACCTACTCCATTAACAGCCTAAAATGAAAATACCTAATCAAATACATTCTCCTGTCTCTCGAGTAGGTCCATCGGATTGTAAAATATTTGGTTGAACCATATTGCCGAACTTGTTATTGCCCGAAAACGAATCCCATTGCAATGCCTAGCCCTTCGGTCGTTCACAAGCTTATACAAGGGCGGAACTACGCACGGTCACGCACCACTGTTATTTTGTAAGCAGGTACAACAAAATACCACCAAAACAAGATTATACATAACTAAGCCTTTGTTTTCGGTAATGCATTTTTAACGTTTTACTCTTTACGACAGGATATGAATTTTTGGATATTTTTACGTTTGACTTAAAAACTGACAACTGTTTTAAGTAAAGTTGTAGGTACTGTCTCGGCCATATTTTTGGAAAGTTTTATTGTGATTAGGGGAGTTCAGCCCATTTCAGTTTCTTGTCGCTATAATTATGTCGGTCCACCACCACACTATAATTACACCACACTAGTTTCTTGTCTTTTGTTTTTAATAAAGTCGGATACCTTACAATAGCTGGTAAGTTAACGGGACTAATTGTATTTCTACTTTGTATATCATCATTTGTTTTGAACTGTTATGAAGTTATGATGATTACATATAGTAAATGTACCTATAGGTACCTAATTACGTAATATTACCAACTTAGGGCTAAACACCACTACAACTTTTCACAAGTATTTTGAATAAATAGGTCATACATTTGTAAGAGGATAAATCTATTCCTACTCGCTTCTATGTAGTTTATGCGCCAGCTGTATTATAAATCGCTACAAAAGTATCCAGTTTTCTGATGACTGTAATAGGAAGTCTCTATGAAATCGAAGGAGCAAACATCCACACACTCAATAATCACAAATTATGTCTAGGGTTCAGTCGGGCTATTGAGTAAATACGATTGTAGTTCATTTTAGATAACCGTTGCTGGGTTTAAGGGATAACTTAGTGAGTAACAAATCGCTGGTTTGCATTGCCTTCGAGTTTAATTACCTTCCTAACTATTGTCTTGTAAGTTAAGTTATTCACAATTTTTAAAATCACATCACAAAACCTGCATTGTGATAGGTATTCTGCGTAGTGGCGCAAAAGTGTGTGACCGACCTCTACAAGTTGATAAAGTGGATACAGTGACATCATCGTACGCCAATTTGTAGCCTCTAGCAATTTAGTGAGGAAACCACAGGCGGGAATTGAGATAGAGTTTGTTGTTAGCCCCCAATCTATTGACGAATTAGTGATTTAATAATTAACGATCTTAATATAAGTATGATCCAAATAAACTACCTATGTATTTACTCATGAAAATGACCATTAGAAAAGAAAAGCTAGTTGTTACTTGATAGAGTCCAACGGTGACCAATTATTGCGTCTTGCGTCATAGTCGTCATTATCGTAGTTTACTCTGGCCATATGTTAGTTAGTCCCATATTTACAAGGTAATAATAGTAAAATTCATACAATGCCATTAAACCGACAATTGTTTCTGGATTTTCCAGTTATGTTTGTATACTTTTTAGCACTCGTATTTATTAGAGTTTATTTGCGAAAAACGGGTTTCAATAGACATTTGTACCTATACGCCGCAAGACAGTGCAATTTAGTCAGTAAAATACATAAGGTTTTAGCCCCATGTAGTTAGTATTTATACCACCACAGGTATAAATACTAACTACATGGGGCTAAAACCTTATGTATGTGTATGTTTAAATGCCTATCTACTGAAGCGATCACAAAAGTTCTTTAAAAATATGGAGTCTTGAATAGAATAAAATAATATTTATTTCCTATTAAGTATATACATATAAGAAATAAAAACAGTCTTAATAAATTATAGTGACAATTAAAAACATATAACTTAGGCAAAATGTTTAGGCTTCAGCTGATGCTGACTCAGAGTGATAAATAGGTACGTTCTTATATAAAATCGCTACGATAAGTTGTATTCCTTTCTCTACATAAGTACTGATTTATTCGCATCTAAATCAAACTTTACTCTGCATTTCGACATCCACGATGAAAGCATGCAAGGAACGAACGAGAGACGCCATGCACGAGTGACGGGTGGTTATTTTGAGCACCATTATCCAGAAATGGCTACGTTGCGTTCATGTTTGAATTTCACGAGAACGTTTATATTTTGTGGTTCACTTTGGTAGTGGGGCAGTTAAACTCGTCAGACTTAGGCCTGACTCTGATGTTTTCATTTTATCGATTCCACGTGAAGCAGAATGTAGCAGCATATGCAGATAACTAATAAGTACCTATACGTAGTGCACTCCATAGTACATCAATCTTAACACTTCAAGTACGATATCAACTCTTGTATTGCAGTCTTAGGAACAATAATTAGAAGGCAAACTTGATGTGCTATTGACTGGACCTACTCGTAAGTACCTAATATGCTAATATCTATGTATGTATGTACTTCGAGATACTCGTAGACAATCCTGAAATCTTATCGAATTCTTAAGTCCGCACCTCTACATAATGTCAGTGGAATACCATACGACAGCGTCTAGATGGAATTGATCGCCTTGCTGTCTCCCCCGCTCCATGCCGTCTGGGAGGCTGTCAGGACCACCCTCCGGCCTCCGCCGGGAAGTAGGGGTGGCGAAGTCCGTTCATCCTGTAACCCCCATCCCCTACTACCTTATACGCAGTACGATTTCAAGAGCATCCAGACCAGACCCATCCCACACAGTTCTGTGTGGTTAGCCTACCTGACATACCTAGCTATTTTCATATAGGAATACTCGTAGATTGCTAATTTGTCTATATTACATTACAGACATAACTCATTACGCCTGAAATGAGAATTATCTGCCTACAGTGATGGCAGGTAAATCAGTATGATCTTTTACAAGATTTCAGCGTCACCGTTTCAGAGTACTAAGGTCGATAATCATAGACAGTTTGGAGTAAAGTGAGTTCGGACTTAGGTACAACTGTTAGTTTTCATACAATTTTGACAATCGTAAGTGCGAGCTCACGCTGAGTTCGTGCTCAATACTGCTATCGGTTTTAGGTAAGAGTTTAGATCAGAAATCGAACCCGGAATTGCGCTGACTATTTTTCTTTTTCTCAAAGCTAACTTAATTCCAAAGGCTTCAGTTACAGGCTTTTAAGCGCAGAGATAAAGCGAACGTTTCGTTTACGTCAGTTTAATTCGATATCCAGCAAAATTCGACTGGCTTAGGAACCATTTGGAAAATGTAATTGGCAATTTGACCGTCCAATAGAGCTTGGCAAATCATTTAATTTACAGATTCTTTCCACCTACAAATTATTCCTCTTCTGGTTTAATATAATATTGATTTTAACTGATGTATGGGTATGGCACATATATAATTTAATGTTGTTACACTTTATAAGCTTTCAGTGTATGTACTTACACAGTAAAAGAAGATCTATAGTCTCAGAATACAGGTAGGTAAATGAGAAAAGCCATTAATGTGAAATGAGTCACTGTAGAGTAGTTTAAAACAATTATATGTATGTAGAGTTTGTTTTAAAGATCCCATTTGTTCAAGTATCATCCATGCAAAAAAACTTGTGTTATATGTTTATAGGTTAAATAAGTTAAATAAGGCAGGTACATAAAAAATCGGAACAAAGGTACTTACATATCCTATGTGACGGTCCGTAGGTAATTAGAATTACTAATACGCACCACCACATCTATTTTATCTACTATTAAAGTACTAATTACGCGAGTAGCTCTACTTATTATGAAATTCAATTTTTATTTGTAGTGAGTACTTAGGTATGTTTTTAGTTACATAAAGTAAATGTATAGGAAATAAAATAACAATACCTACGTATTTATAAAAGAAACATGTGGCCGGGTTTCTACCTGCTCATATCAGTATTATAAAAAGTCGCTGCGTCGGCTTTTGGAACGTTTTGCACCTGCTCTCGCGAAACTTGCTCGTTGCTACATAAAAGCCACCATGTGTGCCAGAGGTTGCTTGGAAATCTACAGTTTTGTGTAGGGCGAACTAGAAATAAACTTGATTTTGGAGGGTGAATGGTCTTGTGAGATTACGAGTTTTGCATACTTACGTAGTTAAGTGAATTGCTTTTTGAAGAAAGATAATTAAACTTGTAATCGCGTATTTGTTTGGGTCAGCAAAGTAAATGCTGATTTCCTTCCCATGGATGGAACTTGATGTTTCTTAGTTGTCTGATCTTATCAAGAAGTAAATGAATGCATACAATTGATTACATTACAATTCGCGATAAATAAAATTTTAAATTATCAGTTGCGTTGTTGTCGTTGCATCCGTCTCTATCTTTAAATTAGTTCGTAGTTCCTGGCTGACACACGCATCTCTAGTGAATCCTTTAATGCGTTAATGCTATATAATGCGTTAATGTCGGTAAATGGGAAAAGGTCGATGTGCCAAAAAGGGGTCTTTCCTTACGCGCCGAATATATATATATATATATAGCTGCCCAAATATTTTTCTTAAACCTATTAGGTACTACAGTACCATATGGAGATCCTTATATGGAAAAAATATATTGGTAAGACCATTAAATGAAGTGTAAACATGGAAAGACCGGTTTTCTATGCATCTATAATAATTATAGCGAAAAGCGAAAGTTTGGCACGACATGATATGATAACCTATGCCTGCAGTTTCACCGTTTAGCTAAAGAAAATTACGGTGTTGACGTTAACTGCATAGAAGCAGAGAAATCAGAAAATTGTAAACTAGAGATAAATATATGCAGGTCTAGGTCACTTTAGGGTAGGTACTTAGGTAAGGTAGAGAAGTGTTAGAAGCATAAGGCGTGGTTTCATAAGGTAGCAGACATCCTCTGTAAAAATGCGAAGGCTTAGTACCTACCTACTTATAAGAACATACCTACTTATACTTACATCCTCTCACGTGCCTGTTAATGATTCATATATCGATACCTTGCGGTAGAAAGGGCGTAAAGGACATTAGGGCGTAAAGGCATTTTTTAAGGTATCGTACTCAGTTTTTCATTCTCTGTCGATCTGTCTATTCCACGTAGCGAAATTATGAAAAAAATGTTCTTTACTACCCTTCACTTTTGACTTGCTAAACACAGTTTACAGTTAAAATAGAGCTGTAAATGACAATATTCCACGATACCATAATCGTCTTAGTTGTAAGGCTCAAAGGTTTTAATTACCTCGGGGCGTAAAGGACATTAGAAATACCTACCTCGGGCTCAAAGGACGTAAAGAACATAGGTACGTAAAGACGTTTTTAACACATTCCTGCTCAGTTTTTAATTTTCTATCAATCTGTATATTCCACTTAGGGAAACTCGCAAAAATGACTTTTACAGTGCATCATTTAGGAACTCGCTAGACACAGATTTTCGTTAAAATAGGGCTGTAAATGACAATATTCTCCACGATACCATTAATTGTCTAGGTTGTAAGGCTCAATGGTTGTAATTACCTCGTTGTAATGCTCAATGGTTGTAATTACCAAAAACTTATTGTGTGGAGTCCTTCGCAATGGCCCACATATTTTGAGTCCGCCCGCAAAAGACCTCGACCGTACAAAGTCATCGTACTGGATCACACCGAATTTCTAAACTTTGATCAAATGGCTACAAACACAATTACTCCAATAACATTAAAAGAACTAAAATTCATGAGTCGCTACATTCAAAAAGAAGCATCCAGACCAAATGTTTGTTAAATACTCTATGGAGGAGGAAGCAGTCTCGCATGCTATATCACTATTTAAACGAACATCGGGCAAAGGAAAAGGAAAAGGTAAGGATCAGTCAAAAGGAAAAAAAGGCAAGCCTACAAATAATGAGCAAGCGGGTGGAACCAACACCATAACGCCGTTATACGGTTCTAGATTACCTATAAGCACCGCTAAATACAAGGACCTGATACGTCTCTGCGATAACGGAACAATTCCAAGAAGATTTCATGAAGAATATCGCAAACTACCGTGCGACCCGAATATATGCGAGGCTTTAAATGAAACGGATGAAGACGAAGATTGAAGAAGAAGACAAAGAGTGACACATTAATAACTACAAACTAATTAATAGAAACAAGACTTCGTTTGAATAGAGATTGGAAAAAAAAGAATTGATTTATTTTGATAATGTGTGTTTAATTTATATTTTATAAAGATTTCGGCCAGTCTGTTCTCCTAATAGAATGCAGTGATAATGGATTGAACAAACATCACTTTTAATTAAAATAATAATTTCCTGCCGTTATTGCTTTTTACTAGATAGTTTTTTGTCAACTATACAACCCCAATAATGTTCCAACTGTCATTTACTCCAATTATTCTTTGTAATTTTACCATTGGTTGACTTAACGTCCTAATATATTTGCACAGAATCGTTTTTCAAGGGTCGTAAAGAATATTTTTTCATATTTTTTGGGTCGTAAAGGAATTTTATCTTCTAAACTATCAAACATAGGTAATTATTGAAGATATCTCGTGAAAATACTTACAATTGTAAACACTTTGTTCTTTGATTACATTTAAGTAGCGCCAAAAATAAAAAATCTGTAGTCATTTTTGTATATATTTTTTATTATTTTACTTCTCCTGAAAAGTCATGTTTTGTCCTTTACGCCCTTTCTACCGCAAGGTATCGATATGTTAGTCAGGTACCTAAGTTCATGGTGCAACGAAGATTTTAAATACGATAACGACACACATGGTCTCAAAGCCAGGTGAAGTTAAATATTTGATTTGAACAGGCATAGTTAAACACAACTGATTCTCCGGGATCTCCTACTTAACTATTAGATAATAAGAACATGAAAAATATTTAAATGGCATTATGAGCAAAGAATAGATAGATAGAGTTCCTAGAGTGATCAAAATCTTAATTCGGTTAAAATCAATAAATTGCGAAATGTGACCGGCCAACTCGGTGTCTCAATATCCGCCGCCCACAAAATGTATCAAGAAAACTTACGTAGGAGAGAGCACGACTTCTGAATGGACTCTGTAACTACTTAGCTGTTATTTTCCATTCATGATTTATGCTATTGTAATTTTTTTTTAAATTCCTGCGTACTAATATCTGCGTGCGGTTTCATTATATGGCCGCGAGTCGTGATTGTCAAAGCAATTCGCTCGGTCATAAGCGTGTGTTGCATTGCAGCCCCACCTAAATGGGTCGTAAGTACTCGATATATTATCAAAACAGTGGCTTCAAAGTTTATAATCGGTAAGTGTAATACGAGTCGCTGATACGAGCGAGTATACGCGGTCAAGACAACATCGTTATCGATCGTTGTCGCGCGTTGGTTCTGCCGGTGGCGCGGAAGCTTGCAAAATCTGTTTCATCACACAAAGGAGTATTGAATGCTGTTTTTATATTATTTACTGGTGCTTACCTGTAGGTAGCGAGGGGCTGCTCAGAGCGGCGCCCACGACACTTAGAGCACAACACACGCGAAAGACGAGCGGCAACAACCGACCCGCCCGAGATTTAGACGCGGAATGAGTCACAGTCACTTTTGCCTGCCTACTGCCATGAAACGGCCGATGACATTCAGAGGGGACTATTCTTAAAACCGATCGAGAAAATTTAGAGTAGAGCCTGCCTAAAAACTTACTCGTAGTTTACAGGGGTAATTTTAATCGAATGTTAGAAAGCTTTACCACATATAACTAATAAGTAGTATCTATACAACTAACGTTACGTTATTATAAATTATTAAGTATATATACATAAACGGATATCACTCACTTATTGTAGAAGCCGGCAATTAGACCGCGATTTAACGTTACGTTTGTTTGTAATAATAACGTTACGTTATTATTTAAACGCTGTGATTTAAGTAGCTTAACTAAGTACATGACTGTTGATGACATCTGTTGTTAACTAAAATTAATATAGTACGGACAACAGCAGATAACACTTGCAGTACGATTTTAAATCTTACGACGCAAGTTATAAGAACGGTCAAAAGTCCATTTTGTCAGGTTGATTAATAGGATAGAATATAAGTTTAATAAGATAAATAATGTAAGTTTGCCGCGATTCTAATAGGATCCAGACGTGATCCAGGCCATGCAGTTTGTAAACAGACCTTACAATAAAAATATAATGATCAATGTTATGAATCACTGACAATAAAATTATCATTTCAATTTCTTTCAGGATAAGCCCCTCGCCGATAAGGACGGCTATATCTTGCTATCTCGCCCAACGCTAACAAGGGGCGATCCTGGGCGAGACCGAGTGAGGGTGGCGCGCAGGAGGCAGGCAGGAGCGACAGGACGCGGGGATTGCGCACGCAGGGCTACACCACAGTACAATCGACATCACACGGGTACTTTATGGCACGGTAATACGGCCTAGATAGCAATAGCTTGGTGTAAGGTGATGTGCTGTCGATTGTATCTACCTATTCATTGTCCCGTCTGCGTGTACTGTATGAATCAAAGATAATGTAATATGTATGAATTACGCTACGGCATTACTGGGTATTTTGTTTTCGTACTTTACTTACACCATAACTTCTCTGCTTCATTGTTTATTAGAAACAGTTGTCATAGAAAACTTTGCACCATTCTTATTGCTGACACAATTTGAGTTTTTTATGTAGTATTTTATGTGGTACCATAATATATTGGACCAAATGGAAAAGAGCTATCGATTGATGTCGGTAACATTCAACATATTTTTTAAATAAATATATTGAATTAATACAGATTTTTTAATATTTTTTTTTTTTTTTTTAGATATTAAGTTAGTTTTATTTTGTACTAATTAGTTTTTTTGCAATAAATTATTTATATAGCTTGTTTAATAAAAAAAAATTAATACAGAAGATTTATTAACATACCTAAAGTAACACCACCACCAGTAATAACACACACCACCCACACACCCTCTCTCACACACACACACATTTCACCATATATATCTATACCTACTTATAAATATATTTATATATAAATATGTATCCAATAGTTTACGACACAAATATGTTACAATACCCACATCCACCCACCTACTATAATATACGTTTATGATACTAAGTAATATTTACAATCCTCAAGGTCCTTATTTCTCTGAGTTACAATCCCACTTATTAAGCTGACACTGTTCCTCTTTCCAATTATTGTAAAAAAAGTCTAGTAATAACTAGCATTAAGTAAACACGGAAGGACACTGATTCCCGAAACACAGGTCACCCTAGTTCGGGAGTCAGGGTTATCTAAAATCGTGCTAATTATAATGCTGACTCTGTCATACTTGCACTATGTTACATATTAAGCACATTGTAACCATTCATTTTGTGAAAATAAATATTATTATTATTCCTTAAAAAAAATATTTCATTCGAAATAAGCTGATTTTATTTCCACTACAGGTGTCATCGTCGCTTGAGAGTGAAAACCTCATATGGCGCATTATTATATTATCGTTGTGTGTGGCACATTTTCTATGATTTTTTTAAATGTTTGAATTAGAATGAAAAGTAGTACCTAGGCTACATTCTTCATTCATTATAATTCCCATCGTATACTTCTAGTGTCATCTATGCCCTTTTCTTCTATACAAAATTTTTATGAAGACGTTTTTTACGCCTCCTGTAAAATTTTGCTCTGTGCACATACGTGGTGTTCACTTTCAAACGACGCATAGAGAAAATTAAGGATAGTTTTGTATAAGTACACGCAAATATGCGGCTCTCAGCGAGAGCTAGATACTTGCGCCGTTTGGTGTAGAGACCATGGGGCCATGGGGACCAGAGGCGCGGCGACTGTTCAAAGAACTGTCGTCGCGCCTCATTGACTCGTCGGGTGACCAAAGGGCTGGCGCTTACTTCGGCCAGCTTATATCGCTGGCTATACAACGAGGTAACGTCGCCGGCCTTTTGGGCACTCTTCCGCAGGGCAGCGATTTGGCCCCAATTTTTTATTTATAAGTATATATTTATTTGTTTTTTAATATTATTTTGTACATAGTTTTAATTACTTGATTGTTATAGTTGTAAAAAAAGTACACACATAATTTGTTTACATTAAAAGTTTATTAAAAACAAAATCGTAGTCCAATAAAGTAACAGTGTAACAATATTAGTATATGGCAGTTTTTATGTAAAGTTTTATATAAAAAATAATTCTAAACTGTCTCAAGTACAACCCTGATTCTTACATTCAATCAAACCTGTGAATGAACAGACATACAAGAGTTTTATGGCACTTTATATAAATTAAAACTGTATAATAACTTAACCTACTACCTGATTTTTAATTTTTATGTGAATAATTTGTGAATTTAACTTATTTTCACTAATAGCCTTTTGACTTTTGTCTTAATTTCTAAAAGATTTTTATATATATAAACGTCTGACCAAAAGTTTTAATTTCTAAAAGATTTTTATAAACGTCTGATAACCTCAACGCGAAATACACTCTTCATCGTCAACACGAAATATAATATAATTTCAGTATTTCATATTAGCTTTTATTAATCATTGTCTCTAATTAATACTAACAAACATTATCTAAAATTTGCTTATATTATTTAATTTGAATAAGTTCATGTTATAATTGGAACAGGAACAATATGCAGGAAGTTCATAAGATCGATGCCAATGTAGCTTCTAAATAAAGAAAGGAATTAGAAATACATCGATCGGGAAGTGTCTGAAAACATTATATCAATCACATATTATCAAATTAAAAAATTGTCTCGAATAAAAGAAAAAAAATACTTACCACAAAAATAAATAAATGGCACAAAAGTTAATTAATTAATGCAAGTTTGTTTTGTCATAACGATGGTCACATAGAATCTAATGTTAGTTTATATAATAGCTATCCTCTCTCATAAACGGCGCTGTGGCATTATTACTTTAATACTCTCTACTAAATAGTCAAGCTACCAATGTTGCCAAGCGTGCGATCTACCCTGATTATTAGGTAACCATATAATATTTAAGAGTCAAATAATGTTTGTCAACCTTTGTATTCAAATTATACTGAGGGGTAGATTCTAGGACGATAAACTTTAAGAATATAATTTATCATATTGACAATTAATACGGTAGTTAGAACATTATTGTTAGAAAAATAAGGTTCCATTTAGTATATTGTCAATATGATAGATATAACTGTATTGTTCTAGGGGACGAATATAGATCGTTATCATAATAGACATACAAGCATTATTGACGCTTCATACTGCTGACAGATTTTATATTTGATTTCTTGGGAGTACAATTAATGTAATTTTGCCGCAGTATGAGCACTGGTCTTAGATTAAAAATACTGTAGATGCAAGGTCACTGAAAATTGCACTAAAACATCAGATAGTGATATCGCGTGCCGTGTCTTAAATAAATGATTCGGTTATGTCATTTCGAGCGCAATGACCTTCCATTTATAGTATTTTCTAGAATACTGTATTATTACCATTACCTGCTGTAGTAAGGGCGCGGTCCCACTATGTAGTAGCGACAAATAGTCGTGTATCGTGGCTTGTATATTTAAATGGAGTTGTTCACATACATAACGACACGATAATTACTGTCGTCCACGACATGACGACAGACATAATATAGATGTCGTGATAGCTGGAAACGACAGCCGTTCAACGGTAAAAAGAACCATACGATATAGATAGTGAGAAAGCGCCCTAAGTTGGCTCGCTAGAGACTGCCTAAATACCATTGCTATGAGGGTATCATTGGTGCGTTTTTGTTACTAGTCTAGCGGACAGTAAATCTCACTATTCACAAACCTCGTAGCTACGGTGTTTACGTACTCGGTAATGATCGAACTTTCCTTATCAACTCATAGTAGTCGCACAGGTCTATTATAATACGTCTATTGTGTCCTAATTGATTCAATACAATATGGAACCTTTGCAGTGACGGATTTAGGCGGCGGTCTCGTGTGGCGCGGGCAGCTTCTCCCAGGAGGGCTCCACGCCCCAGATCTGGCGCGCGTACTCCTCGATGGTGCGGTCCGACGAGAACTTGCCGGACGAAGCGATATTCATGATCACCATTTCAGCCCACTTCGACTGGTCCTGGGAAAACCATGGCGCTTGTTAGTTAAACTGAAGAATAACGTTACGTTACGATCATCATCTTCAGTCTATTTATATTGCCCCACTGCTCGGGCACAGACCTTCCCTTACATCGAGGGAGCTGGGGCCATAATCCACCACGCGGACCCACTGCGAGTTGGCGGATTTCACATGCCTTAGATTTTTTCTTCTTCTTCTACGGCATGCAGGTTTCATCACGATGTTTTCCTTCACCGTTTTGAGAGCATTCGGTAAATGAACATAAGTTTTTCCGTCGAAAAAACCGAGGATAACTCATTGGTACATGACCTGACCTGGCCTGGCCAGGGATCGAACCTGGGACCTCCGTATCGCAAGTACAGTGACGCAACCGTTGCGCCACCGAGCTCTCTAGACCGCAATGTCTTTATACCGTACCTGATATGCGTCTGAGACCTTCTGCTGCGCGTCGATGTATGCGTCGAAGTCCGCCAGGTGCAGGAAGCGGTCGTGCTGCAGCAGCACCTCTGCGATGTGCGCGAAGCGGCCAGGCTCGCCGGGCGAGAAGAATCCGCTGCGGATCTGCTCGATGCACTGGCGCAGCTCGGGGTTGCGCTCGTAGTACTCGTACGCGTTGTAACTGGGTACAAATGAGAAGAGGAATATCACAACATTAATTTTCAATACTTGTCAAATACCCTATAAAAAAGTTTCTATTAGGTAACATTATTTGAGGAAGTGAATATCAGAAGGTGAAATGTCTAGCTTGCCATTTTGAACAGAAATCGATTAAACCCGCTACATTTGGTAGTCTTGGCATATTTTGAGTATAAAAAATTGTATGTTGTCATTTTTTTTTAATAAAATTCTTCCCAGAGGAAAAGGCAAGGCCTACAGCCCGGTCTGATGTTAAAAGAATGTCTGTTTTCTTACAAATATATACGAAAACAACCTAACATAAACCCCAAACCACTAAACGAAATAACTCAACGATCCACGCTATCTTTGAGTCTTGCAAGGAATCCTTGGTAAGAGCACAAAATTTCACAGACATGACTTTTTTCGATAGAATTTTTTTTTAATAGAAACGTTCGCGGACATCTTCTGATTAACTTAACGTGATCGATCTAATCACAAAAGCCCACGGAAACTATTAATTAGAATTATCACACGGCGCTTGGCCGCGTTTTTCAAGGATCTGTATGTTGTCAATAAAATCTTTATTTTTTTATAGTCCGACAAATCTGCAGCTAAATGTCTCGTCGCGGCAAAAAGAGGAGCGAAAAAAGTTTACTTATTCCTTCTATCTCACTCACCCCTTGGCCTGCAGCGCGTTGACGTCATCTACGCGCATGCCGAATATGAATAGGTTGTTCTCGCCGGCCTCCTCCGCCATCTCCACGTTGGCCCCGTCCATGGTGCCGATAGTCAGACCGCCGTTCAACATGAACTTCATGTTGCCAGTACCGGAAGCCTCTGTGCCAGCCGTAGAGATCTGCGAATGAAATATAAAGTTCAAAACATGTACAGTCGAAAATAGAGATAAATATACAGGGGACCTCAATAAGATTGAGATTTTCTCAAGAACTATTTGGCCGATTGTAAAAAAATATTTTACTAGTAGATACTACGGTTTAAAGTCACGGGTCATTTCTAGCTTATGCTGTTATTCATAAACCTACAGTCCTGCTCCCGACAGTCGGGTAATACCTGTTACCAGTGTATACCTGTTCGCTGAGGTCAGCTGCCGGCATGATGCGCTCGGCGAGGGTCACGCGGTAGTTCTCAAGGAATATCAGCTTCAGCTTGTCGCCGACGTCGGGGTCGTTGTTCACCTGTGACACAATTTTACTTTCACACACCAATAAACAAGTTGAAAAGAAAGCATAAGTTTAAAAACCTATTACACAATATTCGAAATACTTAATACTTTTGAGAATGGCGGGAACATGACAAGTGTCTGATTACTTGATAAATCGATTTTAATTGTGTCCAGTGGCTGTTTTGTGTTTGATGTCATGGATATTTTCGTGCATATCCATATGTTCGCTTCAAGAGTCCCATATACATAGGTCAGGCGTGAACGTGGCGTTCTGAGCTCCTTCGTCAAGTGTTGGAGTCACTTTATGCGACTCTCTGGAGAAAGAAAGGAAGCTATCTACGATATAATATTGTTACCTACTCTTTTACTTGACATTGGCCAATGACAAACATTATCGAACCCAGTTAAAAAAAATTACTCACGGTGTTTCCAACAGCACAAGCCAAAGCGATCATTTGCTTAGCGATGTAGTATCCGGGCGCGGCCTTCCCTCCGATCATGACAGTCCTGGGTGTGATGGGGGCGGAGGGGTCGCGCTTGATGCGGTTGTACAGCGTGATCACGTGCAGGATGTTCAGCAGCTGCCGCTTGTATTCATGGATGCGCTTCACTTGCACGTCGAACATCGACGCAGGGTTGATCTTCACCCCCGTGTCCCTCTCGATCAGCGAAGCCAGTTTCAGCTTGTTCTCCTGCTTCACCTTCATCACCGCTCGCTGGAAAGAGGGATCCTTCGCCCATCGCTTCAGACCCTGAAGCTTCTCCAAATGCACTGTCCAGTCCTCCCCGATTTTATCGGAGATAAGATCAGAGAGCCCCGGGTTGCAGAGCAGCAACCAACGACGGGGAGTGATGCCGTTGGTCTTGTTCTGGAACTTCTCCGGCCACATTTCGAAGAAATCGCGGAAGATGGTTGCTTTGAGGATGTCGGAGTGAATGGCGGCGACGCCGTTGACCGCGTGGGCGCCTACGACACAAAGATGCGCCATGTTGACGCGCTTGTCCCCCTCCTCCTCGATGAGCGACATGCGGCGCAGGCGGTCCCCGTCGCCCGGCCACCGCTTCTTCACCTCCTCGAGGTGCAGGAAGTTGATGTGGTAGATCAACTGCATGTGTCTCGGGAGGACGTTCTCGAGCATGGACACGGGCCACCTCTCCAGGGCCTCGGGCAGCACCGTGTGGTTCGTGTACGCGCAGCACTTCACCACCAGCTTCCAGGCTTCCTCGTACGGCACCTTCTCGATGTCGAGCAAAATCCTCAGCAGCTCGGGAATGGCCAGAGCGGGGTGCGTGTCGTTCAGTTGTATGGCGACCTTCTCTGGGAGGTGGTCGAAGGTTGTCCTGACAGCGTCGCGACAGCCGAATTTGGACGCCTTGTAGCGCCGCATGATGTCCTGCAGGGTGGCGGCGCACATGAAGTACTCTTGGCGCAGACGCAACTCCTTGCCCTCGAAAAAGTTGTCGTTGGGGTACAGGACCCGGGAGATGTTCTCAGCGACGTTGCGGTCCAGCACGGCCTGAATGTAGTCGCCGGAGTTGACTGCAACCAATAGGGAATATGTACCAGGTACCTATGCCATAACTACTGCATAACTGTTATGTAATAGCTTTATTTCAGAACACGAATGACGAATGAAGAATGTAATATACTTCATGTAGGTATATCTGACAGATAAGTGAGTAATTTATTGCCAATCTAGTTCGGTCTAGACAATTTGGCCAAACGATGTTGCACACATGAAGATCGTATGTACATACATACACACATAAAGCTACGTCATCTTGTTATTAATTTATTTTGGCAAGGTTCGATTTGCAACAACGGTACGTAGGTACCGTGATAAAGTTATTGAGACACAAGTAATTTGTATACTTACAGAACCGGAGGTTGAAATCGACAGGGCTCTTCGCCGACCAGAGACGCAGCGTGTTGACGACGTTGTTGTTGTAGCCAGGGATAGGGTTGTCGTAAGGCATCGCGAATACGACCTGAGGGCAATACAAATGTTTTTGGACATAAAATGTACCCTATACCAATCTCATGGTCAAGACAAATTTAACGACATCTCAAAGCCCATCCAGCCGTTTTTGCTACACAAAGCCACAAAGGAACCGACATACCTACACTCCAAAAACATGACCCTTCTCCATTCGGTAGTCGCGAAATATTACCTAGGTCAAGAAAACAAGCCTAGGTTTGAATAGCAAGTATAACTTCCCTGTTATTGCATTTGAGATAAGATCTATGCATCCTCCATGCTATAATGAATGACCCTATCTATATTTGTTATTATAACGGTAATCATGTTATGTTTCATTATATCGCGGTCAGGTCCAGTGCATTCCTTGGCCTGCACTAGGTGTCTCTATTTATGGTCTCAGCTCAGAGATAACTTTACTTAATTTATTTAGAAATTATGTATCATAATTTGTAGATTCATTTCACAGAGAGAATCTATCGATAATACAGAAGTTGGAATGTAATGATAATATCGTGTATATTTCCGCTTCTGGCAACTGTTAGCTTTTAGTTAGGAGCAGCGAACTATCTAATCTAGAAAATTGCTCGCTGCATAGGAGCGGTGGAAAAGTACAATGGTAAACCTAAACTGAAAACATTATCAATGATTTTAAAATTAAAAAAATAATAAGCTAAATGTACTAATCTCATGAATTTCAGCGAAGGCCGTATTATCCATGCCATTTTTGGCCAAAAGGGTGCACCTTCGCTATCTTTTGTCGGCCCTGCCCCTTGTATGTAATAGAAAACTAAAAACGGAGCCGCGATCATTGTATGAAAAATGGGCATGGGTATTTAAGACGGATTTGCGACAGTCCCATATAAGGACTGGAATAGTTTCCTAGTAACTTGCTTAATTAAATTACCTATTAATTATATAATTACCAGCTAATTATAGACATTTAGATTATCATGAATTGCAGTCATGCTAGATTGTTATGTATTGTGTTATTTATTATTAAATAGTTAATTAAGCCAAGGCGCCTTTCGTTATCTCTGTCTAGATAAATCAACAGATCAGCCTCTTGACAATAAGATAATCATATTACATCAAACAAATAACAACATAAATCATAACAAGGGTCAATGGCAATGAAAATAATGAATGAAGTATGTATATTTACCTACTTATACATATAAATACGTAAGCAAAGAATTAAGCGTGAAAAACAAAAATTCCCTCTGCCAGTGTTTATAATCTGACTTTTTACAATTATTATCAAATTCGTACAACATTTTTTATATTTATTTTCATGGCTATCTAGCCATCAAAATACATAGAATACATATTTTAACATCGATTATGTCACCAAATGTTGAGGCTTCGAAACCCTCTTATAGAGGCTGCGGGCGACCTCTCAGTTGATAAAGACCCCCAGTTGCCAGAGTACCTACTAAATCTGTCAGAAAGTTAAGGCTTGCACAACAATGGTCACTGGCTCAAGTTCCCGTTACATTCAATTACTGTGATTGACTATCATCTAATTCTCAAAATCCATCAAGCAATTGCATAGGCTACTACAGGAGGCCACAAAGTTCCTGTCACATACATCCAGCAAACATCACCCTCTTCCTTTCGGCAGTGGAGTAAAAACAATATATTATTATACCTGTGTGTCGATCCACTTCTTGCCCTCGGGCGTGTCGACCACTCGCCCGTAGAAGTTGACTGGCAGCATGAACTCCGGACGCGCCTTCTCCCACGGGTTCCCGTAACGCAGCCAGTCGTCGGGCTCCTCCTGTTGTTCGCCATTCTCGATCTTCTGGGCGAAGATACCGTACTCGTATCTTATACCTGTCGCCAATGGAAACAATACAATTATGCACACACAGCAGCCTTTGGTAGAAGGTTTTCTGATTTCCAGTCCCCTCGCATATACAACACTCTTGAATTTAAGCACAAAATTTCCTGCCTATCTAAATTCAAGTGCAAAAACCTTATTTACAAATGGCTAAGGACCCTAAACTATAACGAAACCGAAAACCTGATGTCTGTAATGGTTTAAAATACATATTAGGGATGACACTTAACTGGGTACTACACACTACTCACTCAACTATCTCACGAACAGCTCACACATGCTACACACTAGACAAAAACATAGACAATATACTGTTAAACACAAACTTACTCAACTATACATATATAAACCTATTGTTGGGGAAATTGAGTAGAAATTAAGAAAGTATTCTGCCACTTACCTCCGTACTCCCGTTTTTGGTCTTCCTCAGGGTACCCTGGTATGCAGCAGTCCACAGGCGATCGCAACGGCTGGCTTAGGCTTTATGTAGATACTTTGCATGGATTTGGACCGAATTTGATTAGGTTTCGATTTTTAAGGAATTTATTTATTGGCGAGCGGTTCGCACAGTGCGCGCAGTAGTCTAGCGACGGTTAGAGAGTCTAGTTCTCATAGGCTGCGGCAGAGGGCAGCACAATCGGCAAAGTGACAGATACTTTCTTTAGAGATAAAATTAACGTTACGTTTAAAGACTGGTTTGTGCTAACATTGTGAATTCGTGACAAGCTAAAGTACGGAACATGCCGCCGACCTTAAAATATATCATATTTTAAAAAGAATAACAGAAAAAATACTATCCTAACTTAAATCTAAGACAGGACGCAAAACGCCTAGTCAATAGGCAAAGGGCAGACCTTTACTACAGGTCTTTTTGTAAGAGTGTTACCCATGCGTACTGTTACGACACGAATAACACCATCCAAGCCCGGGTGTAGCGCGTGCACACGGGCCAGGCGCCATTGCAGTGGCGGCAGCGTGTTGTCGATCAACACCACTACCGTGCCCTCGGCGAGGGGTGTATGTGTACTGTCGCGGAACCATTTACTTCTTTGCTGAAGCTGGTTGAGGTATTCAACACTCCAGCGTTTCCAAAAGTGCTGTACAGCTTGTTGAATTAATTGCCATCGAACGAGGCGGTTAGGTTGATCGTTTGAGAAATCGAACTCTGGTAAAGAAGTGAATGGCTCGCCGATGAGAAAGTGTGCAGGTGTGAGAGGTAAGGGATCTGTAGGATCGTTACTCTGGCTGCAGAGCGGTCTCGAATTGAGGACAGCTTCTATCTGGCATAGAAGCGTGTTGAATTCGTCCATGGTCAAAGTGAGTTGACCTATCACACGATAAAGATGAGTTTTCATGCTTTTTACCGCGGCTTCAAATATTCCACCGAAATGGCTAGCGTAAGGAGGATTGAAATGCCATGTTATTCTTAGGTCGGTAAGTTTATCAGTCATTTGAAGCTGATTCACTTCAGTTTTGAGAAATGTGAAGAGATCTTTCAGATACCTGTCACAACCAACGAAGTTGCGACCACAATCGGAATAGATATCCGTACATAATCCGCGTCGGGATATGAAACGGCGTAAAGCATTAAGGAAAGATTCTGTTGATAAATCTGGGACGAGTTCTAAGTGAATGGCTTTCGTGGACATGCACACGAAAACGCAAACATAAGATTTGAATAACTTTGAATTTCTGAATGGGCCCGACTTCAAGTAGAAGTGGCCGGCAAAGTCAACTCCTACGTGTAAGAACGGTCGAAGTGACTGCACTCTCGCAGCTGGCAGCGGTGCCATGGGAGGTTGCGGGGCGGAAGGCCTTGTGCGGAAGCAGCGCACGCAGCGGCGAGTGCGCATGCGGACAGCGTCGCGGGCTGATAAAATCCAGTATGTCTGGGAGAGAATAAACTGTAACGTCTGCGGACCGACGTGTAAGTGCAATTTGTGATTGAAATCAATTATAAGATTTGTAAGAAAGCTATGTTTAGGCAAGATAATTTGATGCTTGGCATCATAAGAAATATGTGCACGTTGAATTCTGCCGCCGACCCTAATGAGTCCGGCGTCATCAATGAAAGGTTTTAATTTTTGTAACCTATTGGAACAATTGTCATTGTTCATAAGTCGCGATATATCATCGGCGAATTCCTTATGTTGTACTAAACTGATAACTCTCTGGAGAGCAAACCTGGTTTCGTGGACTGTAATTTGTGAGGAGGAGTAGGACCTTGTCTTACGACATTTATGATAAAATCTGAAAATTAGAGCAATAACGCGAAGCATTTTTGGTAGCGACGAAAAACGCTCAAGGAAATGTAAATCCTGCGTTTGTGTATTAGATGTGAGAACGTTCCTACGTCGTTCTTCATCTGTGTGAACATCAACGTTCGAGGTAGGCCACTCGGGCGGGGCCTGTTTGAGCCAAGAAGGACCTGTGAACCATTGTTCGTGGTTCAGCTGCGAGGGTAAGACACCTCGTGATGCTGGGTCCGCTGGATTGTCAGCGGATCGCACATGATGCCAGTGTGCGGCAGGCACGCGGCTTGTGATTTCATGTATACGATTGGACACGAAAGTGCGCCATTCATGAGAGGGGGAGCGAATCCATGCAAGTGTAATTGAAGAGTCACACCATGCGTAGACTTGGCTGATGCTTAAAATGTCACTTAAAGCGACTAGTATCCTCTCAATCAACTTGGATAGAAGTAATGCTCCACATAACTCTAAGCGTGGGAGTGTAACGCTTTTTAGAGGTGCCACTCTAGTTTTACCAAGAAGCAAGTGTACATGTACAGTGGCGTCCGAATCTATTACACGGCTATACACGCACGCTGAGTACGCTTTTTCGGAAGCGTCTGAGAATCCATGTATTTGGATTTCATTGTGATTAAAGCTTTTGGAAAGCACATGACGTGGCAGTGAAATATTCGTTAAGAGCGGAAGCTCAGCTACGAACGAGAACCACAAGTCACAAACTCCTTTAGGAGGAGCTTCATCCCATCCTGTGCCCGCAACCCAAAGTAATTGGATAAGATGTTTTGCAAACAAAGTGATCGGACTAAGAAATCCCAATGGATCGTAAATCTTTGATATCTCAGCGAGCATGATGCGTTTGGTACATTTTTGAGCAGGAGACTCGACTTGGTAAGAAAAGGTATCTGATGTGGGATTCCACTTGAGTCCTAGGACCTTAATTGATGAGTCACTGTCAAGTGCTGAAAGAATCAATGCGTCATCGTGAGTTGAGTCTTCTTGCTTGATTGCAGATAAGAACTCGGGATTATTACTAGTCCATTTGCGGAGTTCAAATGTACCCGCTTTACAAATGGCCATAAGCTCGCGTTGAAGAGCGAGAGCGTCTTCGAGATTGTCTGTGCCTGTGACTACGTCATCAACAAAGACATCTTTTAAAAGTACTTGCGAAGCAAGTGGGAAAGCATTCGCTTCATCAATCGCCGGCTCGAAGAAGTATGTTGGGGAAATTGAGTAGAAATTAAGAAAGTATTCTGCCACTTACCTCCGTACTCCCGTTTTTGGTCTTCCTCAGGGTACCCTGGTATGCAGCAGTCCACAGGCGATCGCAACGGCTGGCTTAGGCTTTATGTAGATACTTTGCATGGATTTGGACCGAATTTGATTAGGTTTCGATTTTTAAGGAATTTATTTATTGGCGAGCGGTTCGCACAGTGCGCGCAGTAGTCTAGCGACGGTTAGAGAGTCTAGTTCTCATAGGCTGCGGCAGAGGGCAGCACAATCGGCAAAGTGACAGATACTTTCTTTAGAGATAAAATTAACGTTACGTTTAAAGACTGGTTTGTGCTAACATTGTGAATTCGTGACAAGCTAAAGTACGGAACACCTATATATATTTTAATTTACTAAACACTATTATTACAATACACTATGCATTACTACACGAATCACTAATAGTAGACATTAACAATGAGCATGCTACTTTTTTTCTTTACCTCAATTCCACTCTCTACAAATAAGTAATCAGCCACCTATTCACTAACTGATACTAACTTAAGCAAATATAGGTCCAAAAGCACTGGCATGTACATACGCACTGGTGTAACCGGGAGTCACTGGTAGCCGCAGCACAGGGAAACCTATCGCGGATACTAGAATTCCATCTGCACAGTTTTCAGCCTTTCTTTGTGTAATAAATACTTAAGTCCAAATAAGTTGTTACTGCACTGTACTAAGTTTCTAGTTTTCCAAAATAATTTTTTTGTGTTTTTGTATTGTATTTTGTATGCATTTCATAAACCTAGTTAAATCTCACTTCCCTTAAACCGTGTTGTGAAGCGAAGTGTGAAAGGGACACACTTCGTTAAAACCGGGACTAAGACGAAGCGATTCACAAGGTAAAATTTTTTAACCCTATTTTTTTTTATGAAAATATCTGCGAAAATATAGGTTAAATTGAGGGACTTATATATATTTGTCATATTTTTTCAAATAATCATAATATAATTGCTGTAAAATTCATTTGTGAAAGAAAACTGACATCATACATTGTCAGTGATTTTGTACAGAAACGATTTTTGAAATGTCAACGTAGATGAAGTTTATAGAGTCAGTCATTAATGGCATTTACACGAAACTGGGGTCAAACTGTATATTATTTTGTTAATTGAATGATGTAGTAGGTATTTTAAAGTTTTTGTTGTATATGATAAAGACAACTGATAACTAGGAAATGTATTTTGTAATAAACAAAACTACATATTGCGAGGTAATTGACCTTATGTGAAAATGAGAGACATTCTCTTGGTTGATAGCGGGGCGTATGTTATGATAAACACATGTAGTTCAAGATAAAATACATTTCTTTGGAGTACTGATAGACTCATTTTGTTTCCTGGAACTTATCATTTTAAAGAAATTCAATAAGTGAACTTATAAGTGACTTGTAAGCAAAATTCAGTGCAAATGACTGTATTTAAATACTTAAAAATTATCCATGTACACTGTGTTTGTGGCCTCCCAGTGAGTTCATTCATTTGTAATTGGCTGGGTGCCACGATGGACATCAACTAATTTAATTGTATTATTATAGACACATACCAAGAGCTACCTAGTATAAAGTGTTAGCATTTTCGTCAGTAGAATCTGACGCATTCAAAATTATCTTGAAAATGCACAACAAAAACACACAATCCAATTCAAATGGATTTTTGGTACATAAAGATGTAGGTATATTTTTATTACAGACTTCAGTTTACTTGCCAATATAATGACTTCATCACTATACTGGTTAACATTATTTGGGATGATGTTTATATTAGTTTTGTGAACACTACTAATATTTATATTACTAGTATAAACAAGTTTAGTATCTTACTTAATTATTAGCATAATTAGTTATCTAGATTTGGACATAAACCTCCCATAATTCTGTGGAATACTAGACAAGAAAAATAAATAATTATACATACCATAACCATAAGCAGCCAAGCCCAATGTGGCCATTGAGTCAAGGAAGCAGGCAGCCAAACGGCCCAATCCTCCATTGCCAAGGCCGGCATCCTCTTCCAGTTCCTCTAACTCCTCAATGTCCAGTCCAAGCTGGTAGAGAGCCTCGTCCACAGTGCCCTGGATGCCCAGGTTGATCATGGTGTTTTGGAGAGACCTGCCCATGTAGTACTCCAATGACAGGTAGTAAACACGCTACAAGAAATATGCATTATTATTTATGGATAAATATCATAACAATGCCCAACAGTGTACAATCCCAAGCTATTGCCAAAATAACATATTTTGTATAATTAATAACAGTGTACAATCCCAAACTATTGCCAAAATAACATATTTTGTATAATTAATAACAGTGTACAATCCCAAGCTATGGCCAAAATAACATATTTTGTATAATTAATACCATGAATGCAATACCTGTCTTGAAATATCTGGGTTTTAAGTGATAGCTAGTAATTGATTATTAAACAGGTACCTTAATTGGTACCTACCCTAATTAATTTACAGAAGTTGTGAAAATTAAATTCACTTATAATTATTGGGTTGACTAATTCAAAATTAATTAAATTAATACTTATAAAAGTCGAATATTGAAATATTTACCATAAACAATTTTATTTAGTCACAAATAAACAAAATTGTTGTTCAGACTCATCAACATGGAGTGTATAAATTAATTTAATTGTGCAAAAATTGAGAATGTTAAATTCCATATACGAATAATAATCGTTAAATCAGGCTTACCTTGGGGTCTCTTTCATAATAAAATTGTTGTGTCCTGATCCAACGGGACACCAGATGGTCCCTGACGGTATGCGCCAGGGCGAAGTAGTAGTCCCTGGGAGTCGCCACATTTCTGTCCTTCACCAGCGTGTAGTGTACGTGACGATTGAACGCCTTCTTCACCTCGGTCACATTCTCAACTGCTACTATTCCGCGCACAGAGATCTGCTTGCGTTTCTCCGAATCCGTTTGCACGCTCATGTTTCTAGAACAAGCACACCCAGTCTGTACAGCTACCAAATCCCAACTAAAGCAAGTAAGTACTCCGTGAACTGAACCACCGCCGGTACGCCTGCGAGGAACTCGGCGATATCGGTCACCTTGAGAAGGTCAAACATAAAATGCTAGCAAAATAACAAATATTACCGCCGCTATGCCGTTTGTCACAAGAATATATTATTGGTGACAACAAAGCTGGCTAGAACTGATGAACTGTGGTCTTTTGTAGGCCTTTTTCAGTTATTTTTATTCAATTTCAAGATAAAATTCACGAAAACTTGTCTGACAGTGACAACAATCAGCTGTCATTGGTTTATTTGTTGTTCTCAAAAGGGAAGGCAAAAGTATCTAAGAGCATTCATCCAAGTCTGATGTAGTTTTCGAGTTATACATACTCTAAAAATATAACATTTATATATGAATATCGTTTTGATAAATTACCTACTTGTGCACAATCCTATTCTCTCGTGCATTTATTCATGAGTCTGTGATAATTGTGCGATAGCATTTACCTCAGTGGATAGCAATGAAGGTTTTGAGATGGCTCCAAAGAGTAATTTTATAAGTATCATGTCATCATCGTTCTTCCTAATATCGGTATCACCGAATATCCTTGCATAAGAGTATAATCTGCAGTACAGTTATTAACTTGTAGATTTCGAAAGAAAACATGTAGGTAGTTAATTTATATAATTTATTCGCAGTACATACTTATTAATGAAAGACAAATATCACATTTTACGCATAAGGTTTGCTTTACCTTTAATTTAATTACATAACAACAGTAAAACATTAATCGTTATAGTTACCCTAAAACCTCCAATACTGTAATTTAGAAAGGAACACTTACACAATATTTTTTGTCCCTTTGTTACGATAATAATTTTAATTATTATTATATCTTTTTTTGGCTCGATGTGGATGTCGTGGTCATATCGTTAAATTGAACATTTCATGAAATAGTCGACCATTTCATGAAATGGTGGCATTTCACGAAAACGTCAAATGTCTATTGGTCATTTCATGAAATAGCTTGGCCAGATCAATGAATAGAAAGCGTTTTACGATATGCCCAACAAACGCACGGCTATTTCATGATATGACCAAACACAATTGACCATATCGTAGAAAAATAGCAATAACTACCGCTAGAGGCGCTGAGAGCGCGCTTTGTCATTGTTTATGTTTGTGTGCGTAAGTAAATAATGCGGATTCATGTTGAAAAGTGAATAATAATGTGCAAATTATATAAGAAAGTGTATTGGAAACTTGGAAAAGTGTTACTACTTATACGAAACGGTGTAAATTTTATGACAGTCACGCAAAAACCGACCGCAATTTACAAAAAAAAATTGGGAATACATTTCACAGGTTAGTATCTCAAGGACAATAAGTATTTAGTTTAAGTATATCCTTTTAAAATCTCACCTAAGTATCTAAAATGTATTTACTTTTAATTAATGAATCCTAGATAGAAATTTAACATACATAATTTTCGTTTTTTTAGGTTATACAACAAATAAAGGAAAGTAGGGTTACCAGGCAACGAAAGTCGGCGTACTATAATTTACTGGATTACTAAATATGACATCATGGAAATATTGGAATTACGAGATTTTAATATACAAGAAGAAATGCATTGATAATCCTACTATGCGTATAATTACGATGGATAAATATTTTGAAATACTAACGGAATTTCATAAAGGTATAACGTATGTGAAATGAAACGTTTTAACGTTATATAATATTATAATACAATTTTGTACTTTCAAGGACAATAAAGAAATTTTTATTAAATGTTTTTTATTGTTAAATTTATTAGGTAAGTACCAACATGTCTCAAGAAAAAATTAAATATGAATATTTCGTATATTTAATTCCAGTGGACAATTTGTTTGAATTTTATAACATATATTTTTTAATTTGGTACTGACTAGATCAATAAATAAGTCCGTAATAAGTATATTTAGAATAAAATTATTATTACTTAAAACTTTAATGGGCACCCTACATTAATGATCTGACCAAACGTCGTTGGACAAATCGACGAACTTTGACGTTTAAACGATATGCCCAGCACAACTTGACGATTTCGTGAAATGCCACCATTTCATGAAATGATTGACGATTTCATGAAATGCTCAATTTAACGATTTGACCACGACATGGACATCGAACTACAGCGTAGCGCTGCTATCTAGAAATCTGGAAACGTTTAGGCCGACCCATCAGCCAGCCACGTGTCTCAACTGCATACAAAAGTCGACGAACGCCTCACGTCTGTATGCAGTCGAGAGATATTATCCCGTGGTTCCTTCCTAATACATACAGTATACGTAGGTACTAGTTTTCAGCTCCAATATATGTATATTTTATAGGATTATTGTCTTCATAAATTGACTGATTAGGCGTATAGCGTAGGTTACAGGAGTAAGTACAGTAAATATTTTTTTTATATTTCAATAAGTACAGTCAGCAGCACAAGCACACCAACTTCAGATTCAAATTGATTATTGCAGGTACATTGTGTAGGTATATTTTTGCGCTCTTTGTTATCGAATGACTAGATGCACTTTGGTTCACTGAGCCAGCGGAGTAATTATGTTTTTCCACGTCAACATACATATCACAGTATTAACATTTGTAATGGGTTGTGTAGTTCAATGTGCTGCTGATTATATATATTTTAGGTAAGTATAAAAAGTTAAATTATGCGAAAAAACGTAACACTACAAAGCTACAAATACATTTAATACTTATCTAATAATAAAATGCTCAACGATTGTAACGGAAATTAATTACTCTTTTGTTTATTAACCTTGCTTGCTCAGGCAAACATAAGTACTAATTATGAACTAACAAATGCTTTGGTAAAATACATAAGTAGTCCCTGAGCGTACATACGTAGACACATGGATGGCTGGGTAAGGGTTGAACCCCACTTGTGTGGAATTGATGGTAGGTGCCGGCAAATTCCATAAACGTTTAGTATGGGCGTGAACAAGTAGGATGATAGGATCCAACTCTTAACATAATCTTAATATGTTTAAAAATGTTGCCAACTTTGATTACATACTACATAAAATAAGTAAATATCTTTAATCTGTAAAAACAGAACCAGAATTGGGTCCAACTATGAGTCATAATATCCGACGAAGAGTATTCATGGGTTCTCTTGAAAATGGCGGGAAACGACGGTTGTGAAATTATTTGATAATTTTCCTTTTAACGTCTACAGGGACTATTTTGTGTTTAATATCACGTTAAATTAATCAGAAAATGTTCGCGAATGACAGTACGGTGAAGTTATTAAATTATTTATGCAAGATCTGAAGTTTCAAGCTTTTATCAAGAGTTCCCGCTACAAGCTCGGGAGTGAACGTGACTGTCGAGTTGCTTCGTCCAGAGTGACGACGCTACGGCGTCTCCTCTGGATGAAGACATGAAGACGCGGCTACCCAGGGTGAAGACGCCACTGCGACTCCCCTGGAGGAAGATAGAAGACTATTGAATATATTGAATTTTCTGTAACATGACATTGGCAAATGACGAACTGTCGAGTCCATTAATAAAATAAATAAATAAATAAGAGTATTCATGATTAATAATTTGATGACAGATCTAGATTCCACATTCTTGAACTGATTCGAATAATGCCGATAGGTATATAAAAACCTGAAACTTTATTGCAGCATTTCTTTGAGTCAAGTAATACTTTTTAAATTTAAATAAATAAACCAATAGCGATTCTGATTTTGGTTTTATAGGTAATTTTAACTAAAATTGACAGTCTTTAGAACTTTGGCATGACAGTTATTTTATATCATCCTTTTCTTTGAAAATTTATGAAAATTGTAGTCCAGAATAGATATGCATGCATTTTATGACAAATAGCAAAGAAATATCAGGCACATCAATTATATGCGTCATCGTTAAAAATGCGAAAATCAGAATCGCTACCACTTTTAAACTTAAACTTTAAGGCCCGCTTGCAATAAAAGAGAGTTAGCGACCTAGCCCCGTTCAAATCTCAAATCTTTTGCCGCAGTTTCGGAGTCAAGTTCGAGTTAACTGATTACGGACTTGTCAAGCAATAGGTTAACGAGGGATAGCTACTTATATTTCAACAGAGTTAACCGACTGTTCAAATATAGGGTGGTACTGTTATCAACGTTGACCTAGATATTGGATAATCAATCTTAAACCGATGTAAAAATTTCATTAAGACCGAAAATATATTCAAGTTTCATACATTTTGTACCAATCAGCCGATCGTATGAGACCTTATTTTTTATTATTGTCATTTTTATATTTGTTTTAGGTTAATGATACCTACTCAGACCTACCGATTATCCGTATATTAGTTTCAAGGATAAAAGTGATCACACTGCCACTCCGTATTCGCAAGTGTGGGCCTAAATGTAGTTTGTGTCTGTTCGTTGTTCGTCTACGCGTGGCTCTCGAGGCTCACTGGCGACGAGCTGGTTGGGCACAGGTATATCTGTTCCGGGTACAGGTCGCCGCGTACGCGCACCGCCCGCACGCCGGCGGCAGCGGCCCGGTACTCGAGCTCGCCTATCAGCATGTCGTCAGCATACACAGACCATTCGCCGGCGCTGCGAACGATCCGGAATGTCGTCTGTGGATTAAAGGAATTATGTTAAGTAGGTAGTCATTTGTTACAGAGGGCAGAACATAACTAGCTGTATATGTTTGTATAATGAATGGGCAAAGTTGGTGTGTAAAGATTCAATTTAATTCAAATACACTTTATTGTACATAAAAGACACAACAATTACAGAAACAAAAATACAAAACATAATGTACAATTTTGGCGGCCTTATCGCTAAAAGCGATCTCTTCCAGGCAACCAACTATTCAGGCAAATTAAGATTATTAAATAGATTAAGATAGTACACCATAAAAAATGTTTGTAATCTAGACGCAATGAAGGCAAATGGGAGTTTTACTCAACTCACCGAATACTACTCGGAATTATTATTTGCGTCATAAGAGTTAAAATCAAACTGTCAGTGTTACCATTGATCTGCTGTTTTCCGTACCTTGGTCCCCGGGAACAGCCTGGCTGTGCGCTGCCTGCGCTCCGGCCCCCACGCGCCGAGCCACGCGTTCAGCACGACCAGCTGGCGGTCGCGCTGCGACTCGTCGTGCGCGCGCACGTTCACATGCGCGTGAATGTTGGGGCGCGGCCACTCGCGCGCACGGTCCATCAGGTCGATCGTGAACGAGTGCAGGAGAGGGCGAAGTCTGCGGGCAACATTTATTTATTACATAAAATATAATATATTTTATTTATAATATACTATACGATATGCTAACAGTATAAACCACACACACATATATATTATAGCATGACAATAAAAAGAAAATAATCATTATGCAGTGTTTTGTGGGGCTAGTGATTCTAGGTACCGACACGCCTTTGTTAGGAACTACGGTTTCGAGACTGCCAATCACAGAACACCTGCCAATACGTCTAAATAACATGCCAAGGTGTAAATGGTGAAAAAGGGATAGGTATGACCTACGCAAGGTGACAGGGACTGGATGCAAAAAGCCGAGAATCGGGTTGAGTGGCGGGCTTGGGGAAAGGCCTACGTCCAGCAGTGGACTGGGAGCCTAAATACGGATTTTTCTAGAAAAATCCGTTAAGAAATCGGTCCCGGTTTCTGTTTGATATCAGACTATGTAGAAATGTATGCGTCTAAACGTCAACTCAGTATTCAAGTGACATGATACGCACCTTCCATGAATGATAACTTGGTGGCCCTCTGGCACACCGTTCTCCAAAGTAGCTATCACATTAGGCTTCCAGTTCGGCTCATTTTCGGCGGGAGCATCGGCGCTAGATCGGAGAGGTACCTATAAAATGATAATGATACAATGTTAGTAAAATACGAAGAAATGTGAAAGTTGCGTTGAAAGTTCCAGAAGAAATTATTATCAGTCTATTTTTATGTCCCCATTCAGACACATACCTTCCATTACATGCGGGCCCAGTGCTGATTAGTGGATGACACATGCCGTAGACTTTTTAAGAAGAAGAAATATTCATTGTAGTACTTATACCAAGTTTATATATTTTGCAATATAATATTGGGTCTGTTTACATTACTATTAGAGCTTAATTTGCACATAGTCTGGACGTTGGCAATAATGTATGCAGTCGTGTAGGTGTAGCATGATGTATTATTTTTTGTATTTTAATTACAATTTATATATCGGTTTTAGAATCTAATAATGTTACCGATTATCCAGTTTCAAGGACAACATAGTGATCACACTGCCTGTATAGACTTGATTTTAAAAGTACCCACCTCGATCAACGGCGGCGCCAATACGGGATACACGTCAGCCTTTTGCACGTTGAGAGCCGCATCCCTGACGCCCGACACCTGCACCCACGTGGCGGCGAGCGGGCTTGGGTTGCGGTGGGCGAAGCTGCAGTAGTGCTCCCCATCAACGGCCCATAACGTCTCGTTCTCTTCCACTAACACTTCTATCGTGAACGGTTTACCCGTTTTGAAGGGAAATAATCTGTAACATGTAGAAATTATTTAAAAACAAAAAAAAAATGCAAAAAGGTTAACCAGGGTCATTAGTAATTACTTTAATTAACTTTTTATAGCCTGTCACTTCTCCAATCACGACGACTTCTGTGTTTGTCCTTAAATGTTCTAGAATCAGCAGCCAGAAGCCAAATTACCCATTCGGACCGATCATCTGCCTCGTCTCTCCCATATCCGACTCGACATTGGCAGAATTCTACGACGAGACGCCGAACCCTAATAATAATAATTACGACACCTCATAATATGTTAAAATTCATCAGGCCGTTTAGACTGCAGGGCGTACCAGAGAATTAGACATACATAGTTATATATACACTCGAAAAACATACCCCTCCTTGCGCAGTCGGGTACGTCTCTATCAATAATAAGCTTGAAGTGTGGAAGTTTAAGCAAGAACTTGATAAAAAAAGTCACTACACCCCCAGTTAATTCCCTTTCCCAACAGACGGAGACTGCGATGTAGTACAAAGGGATTGTTCAAGCAAATATAGAGCAAAGCCTTAAGGACCATGTCGTCGTAAGGCCACGACTCAAGAACTGTTCTGTTATAAGTACACCCAACCCACCCTCAAGTTAACAAAAAAGGTTTAAACTGCTCATTGCTCACCTAAACGCCGTGGTCTCCTCATAACCCCACTTGCCGTGTCGCTGCGTGTTACGCACCACGTAGCTCTGGGGCATGCGCACGTTGAAGTGCACCGCAATGTCTTCGCGGCCCGGCTCGGTGTCGGCGCAACCTAGGTTCAGTGCGAACCTGAGGACGTAGCAAGTCTTTAGTTAGTGCAATAGCCTGGATTGAAAAACTGTAAATTTTTCACGCGGCCTTAAGGCCAATAATCATAGTCACTTTTGAGCACGAACTCAGCGTGAGCTTGCACTTACGACTGTCAAACTTTTATGAAAACTGATAGTTGTAAGACAGAACACAAACTCCACTCATGCTCAATCTGTTTATGACTATCGGCTTAAAGACATTTGACAGCCGATAGTTTAAGACAGTTTTGTGATCGTACTTACAACTGTCAAAATTGTATGAAATCTGCAGTCAGTTTATCAGCCTGTTGTAAGACCGAACTCCAACTGCATTCATACTCAAAACTGACTAATCGAACTAAGACACCACACTCGTGGGCCGACTTCACAGACAATTTTGAGCGCGAGATTAGTTAGCTCGCTTTCAGAATTCACTCTTGTTTTCTATCACTTTTAATCATAGTACTTAGTTTGTGCAGTTTTGTTCAATTTACGTAATACACTTTAATAACATAGCGAATTAATCGCTTCTTTCGACGTAGTGATTAAATTTCTATGTACATACTCGAAATCTAATTTTAGAGAGCGGTATTCATTCATAATGTCTATAGCTTAAAATAGGCTGACTGAAAAACATGAGATTGAGGTCGTAGCGTGTTTATAAAAGAATTAGGTATGTTGCTTTTTATTAAAACAGATTAACATTTTCAGTTCATGAATTTATGTAGTTTAGAGATTACGTCAATGTGTAGATAAATAGGTAGGATTATGGGAAGTTTGGGTACAATGTTATGCCGTATACCTAATGTAATTTAAATTATTAGTGGTATTTTTTTTTCTGAAATGGGTTTATACTAATCAAGGACGAGGTTCTCTATTACTAGAGAGTCAGTCTACTTTCTGTAAAAAGATATTCTACAATTAAGAAGTTACGAAGTTTCAGAATTATTGCATGCATACTTTTTGTCAATATAATTCCAAGAAGTTGTAAGATCAACTTCGCTGGCTCTAACTTCTTAATTACACAAACATTATTATTCATTGTTTTAACATTTGTTTGTTGCACTAACTACTAAAATTAAACATCTGAAAAAAAAAATATAGCAATTTTGGGGTGTCTCTTTAGGGACTGATGAATACCGATACACGATTGGACAAACTTCGCTTGATAGATAAAAATCGCAAACATACCCCTTCCATGTCCTTTAAAATGAAAATTATGTCTAAAGCGAAATAGTTATTCATACAAAATATATAAGTACCACAATGTAGGGTTTTATAAATCAGACTTTTATTGGTGTATTTTTATATCCCTGCCAAAATTCATCCAAAATTAATAAAAATACAAATATGGAGTCACTGTGCCGTGCTCTTCACTCCGCCGCTGCGGGACATCTTCTGTCTCGCGCTTGAGTTTGACAGCTGACAGCCCCTTAATACTACAACCTTATCGCATTGAGTATTTACCATGGTATATCTTCGACAGGTGTGCCCGTGCATACAATGTGAGATCCAATCGCTAAGGGTTCCGTCAGGGGTTGTGTGAATTTCACATCTCGCGCCTCGGATAACTGCAGCTAGAACAAGGTGATATTTTTTTAAATTAACATACGTAACTTTCCGCTAGTAAATAATGTTAACCCGACGAGAACGTGGCTGGCCAAGGAGAACTGGAAAAGGCCTATCGAGATTGGTAATTATTTACCAACTTAGCATAAAACCTCCTTGGTATTTCTACTCAACATTGGTATCAGCTGGATGATGGCTGGTCGATAAGGAAACTAGCTGTACCCCGCAACTTCGTTTGCGTAGAGGAGGAGGATGGAGGAGATCAGGAGGCAGATCTTCCTCTCTGGATCCTTGTTTCCACATCACATAGCGCCATGGCTTATAGCCTATGAGCTGTCCGGATATTTCAGCTATCTCCTAGTTAAACTCCCATCAAGATCCCTTCTGTATTTATGGCGTGATACTTGCACAAAGTCACAGACAAAAATTCTAAAAATTTTTGTTTTGGCATCAGTATCGATCCTAAAACACATTACAATTATTTTTTTCAAAAAATATCCAATGTACAGACACAATTTGCATGCATGCAAGCATGTCCTAAGGTATACTGGAAGAAAATGCCGCAAGGCACTAAGTTCGCCCGATACATAAAATGTAACAAAGATTAAATAAATAAATAAAATAAACTTTTTTACAGTATTATTATATGTATAGATATAAAGCATAGGCTCACATTTTCTCGGTAATGATGGGAAACATCCTTTCGATATCCAAACCAATGTCCTGTTTCACGACCTCTAATAAGATTATGGAGTCTGACATCTTGGAGAGCATCAAGCATTCCATTGGTCAGGACCTTGACCTTGATAGACTACACGCGGAAAACTTAGAACGCTGGAGGAAACCGCGCGTTCATGTGGAGTTAGCGACGAACATTTTAAAGTTAGATCCTAAACGCAACTGTCGCTCTCGCTCATATGCTATGTCGCTTAAGAGCGAACGGGACTATTAGCGTACGCAATCTGGAATCGCTACAATTGTTTTGGTACCTGGAAATTATACTACACTAGCTTCTGCCCGCGACTTCGTCTGCGCGGGATCTTTCTAAATTATAGCCTATGTGTTATTTTGATTTATGAGCTATATTATTGTAAAGTTTCATTAAAATCCATTCATTAGTTTTTGCGTGAAAGTAGGCCAGTCATTAAAGGAGTTGACCCTAGCAGTAACTCATCTATCTATGAAATTTGGCACAGTGATAGAGTACCATATGTAGATTGAAATTGACATAGTATCCAATAATTTGTAGAAACGGAAGTTAGGTATTTTCAAGGTCAAACTTAAATTACGTGGTATCAATTACAGGAAAATTGCTCTATCCAAAATTCTTTTTTTACAAGTTCTAGTTACCTATAGGCATGTGTTGACAGAATATCCAACCATATTTCCATATGGAAATATATATATTTTAATAAAATGTGTTTTTTTGCCGTAATTTCCAAGGGATAATTACTCACTCCAATTTCTATTTAATTATGTATTTAAAATATTACTTTCGAAAGTAGTTATGAATTTCCAATAAAAAATCCAGACCGAAAAGCGTTATCCAGAAATTGACGAAAAATAGGGGTTTCCAAAAATGCTCAGCCCGATTTTTCTTGTCATTATGAACAGACTATCTTATTAAAACTGCTTTTCAAGTTTTCCAATAAAAAATGCAGGCGAAGCACAAAATATCAAATAGAGTTGTATTCAAATATTTCTAATCAACGCGGCGGTGCATGCGCCACTGCGCGCGGATCGCTACTACGGCCGATTAACAACCTTATTCCTATTACACGTACAGAACAGCGGGAACGCGGACGAGAAATTGGACTAAAGGCGGAGGAGATATTTGGAGATGGGATTCTGTTGTCTACTCATATACAAATAAGGTTAATTGTAGATTAACTCTTTACTAAAGTCCAGTAAAGATCCATGCGGACAAGCGTTTTCTAGAAATCGACGAAAAATTAAAGTTGAGAAAAATGCTAAGTTCGATTTTTCTTATCATTATGAACATACTTACGATCTTAGTCGAACTGTTCTTCAAAGTCAAAGAATTTATAATAAACCTTATTCCTATACAAGTAGAAAATATCTATCGCATCGGTAACGTGGACTGGAAGTTGAACAAATATTTTGGAGATAGGATTCTGTACTCTACCTACAGTTATACGAATAAGGTTTATTTTAGGTTAACTCGTTACCGAGTGGTGAAAGCTCGACCGACCTACGCCAACATGCACAAAACCATTCTAATCTAGCCCGTATCATCGGCGCATAAGTACGACAACATTTCAAGGTTAGTACGGACATAGCAAAACAAATGGTAACACTTGCAGTACGATTTCAACTCTTACGACGCAGATAATAAGAACGGTTCAAAGTGTTACACTTGATCTGATTTTGGAATGTTTTAAGTAAGCTCGACCGACACAACAGTACCTACGCCAACATACACAAAACCATTGTAATCTAGCCCGTATCATCGGCGCATAAGCGCAACATGTCAAGTCAAGGTTAGTACGGACAAAAGCAGATCAATAGTAACACTTTCAGTACGATTTCAACTCTAACGACGCAGCTAGATATATAGATTGGAGCGGCCCAAAGTGTTACAACTTGATGTGTTTTTATGTGTACTTACTAGGTACCTACTACGTGGAATGTTTAAGTAAGCTCGACCGCGACGATAGTACCTACGCCAACAAACACAAAACGTAATATAGCCCGTATCATCAACGCATAAGTACGACAACATATGTCAAGGTTAGTACGGACAATGGCAAAACACTTTTTTTTCGCCGTGGGATCTCGTTTGGTGTGCGTGTATCAAATTATTTCTTAAAATTATAATTATCTGTTATATAAAACCCTACTGTATTGTGATATTATTAGAATCAAAATAGATTATCAGTCAATAAGTGATTCAGCGGAACGGTGCGCCGTGCTACATGCGATCGGACCCCCCTCACCCCCTCGAGTAACAAAGACAGCTTGTTATTTTTCAACTCGCTCGCACTTCGACTACGGGTATATTTGCGTGCGGCATAGGTCTTATTACTTACGTCATACTGACGACTACAGCTAAGCAAATTTAAATTCTACATTTGTACGATGAGCGTGAGATATTCACCTACTAATAATATGTAATCGCAACTGCAACCACAAAAATCTATAAGTGAGGGTGATCTGCCTAATATACTAACCAAATTCCAAACACAATTATTTTTTCAATTCGACGAATTGATAACCTCCTCCTTTTTTTGGAAGTCGGTTAAAAATACAAAATAAAACACGAAACAAAATACAAAACAAAAAAATAAATAAAAAAAACAAAAAAATATATATTTAGCTAAGGATCGAACCCGGAACCGCGTGCACGGGAGGCGACCGCTCCAGCCACTAGACCGATTCGTTCGCTGTTTAGCCCGGCGAAATTACCAAGCATATCTCATGCACCAGCGTGAGACATGAACGGACCGCTCCGTCTAGATTTCGACAAAATTGCAAGTAATCTAGTACAGACAGATTCCCAGCTCTCCTAATACACCTACTTCGGTATAAATGAGTTCAGAGTTTATGCTCAAATAAAATTCAAAGATAATTACAACAAAATGTTTGATAAAATACTAACCAAATTCGAAACACAATTAAAATAAAATACAAAATAAAACACGAAACAAAACAAAAAAAACATATATATTTAGCTAAGAATCGAACCCGGAACCGCGTGCACGGGAGGCGACCGCTCCAGCCACTCGACCAATACGCCCGCTGTTTGGCGTGGCGAAATTATCAAACACTATCTCATGCACCAGCGTGAGACATGAACGCGACTAGATTTCGACAAAATTGCAAATAATCTAGTACAGATTCACAACAGGGGCGTTTCTTAAAGCTGGAAGTAACATAAAAAAACACTAAGCGCCCAATTAAGTTAAAGACACTCTAAAGGAATCTCTGGGTTAGTTTATCCTAGACCCCGTGTCGCGAAGAAAACACACACTATACTCAACTTATACAAGGCAATACGCATATTACATTTACTGCGTTCGTATGTTTCGAAACGATGACGATAATAATAATTAAATTGCGATGTTTAGATCAACCTCCTACATACATACGTATAGTACGGACAACAGCAGATCAATGGTAATACTCGCTCGCATTCGCACGATTTCAACTCTTACGACGCAGATAATAAGAACGGTACTTAGTCCAAAGTGTTGATCTTCTGTTAGCTGTACCTATTAACCTACTTGAAGAAACTCGCCCGCCGCTCGACCGGTTTTCGACGCCCCTCGCCCGCCTCGGGCCCCGCGCTGGCCTGCGCTTGATAGGTATTTCGAAATAATGGTGTTCCGCCTGGATATTTTGTTGGATTCTTTTGAAATCAGGTTATTTGTGGGTATCTCATTACAATTGTAAAAAATATCTGATAGAGTAATTTTCCAGAGATAGTTAAAAGACAAATTCTGTATAATGAATTGTTTCATTTGGATTTTTTTGTTGGATTTTCGTACTTATACTAGAAATAATAATTTGAAGGCATATTAAAAACAGAAACCCGGCGGAGCAATTATCCTATGGAAACTACGGCCAAAAAAGACATTTTATTAAAATACCTACACTTTCGAATTAAAAAGTAGTTTTACTTATGAATGTACAGAAGCACACTAATAAAATACAATTTATAGAAAAAGAATTATGACCATAACATTGTTCCAGAAAAAGATACGGTATAATGTTGAATTTCAATTAAAATAAGTAATTTCCGCCTCGAAATATTATTGGATTCTCTGACAATTGTTCTTATAAATATGCTATTAAGTATACAAAAAAGTTTCATCGATAGAGGAGTTATTGTTGGGGTCTCCATACAAACGCTCGCCAGAATGACTGGCCTAAGAGCAACAAACATCAATCCATACAAACTTTCTCGTTTATAATATTAGTGGGAGGGATATAATATTAGTGGGATATTAGTGGGATGTTACAGCAGGCCTTATACCTATCTACGAGTATAGCTCTAACTATTGACAGAGTGAATCTCATTGCCAATGCCAAATGTGAGTCATGTGAAAATCTTATCTTTCGTGAAACCTACGATGTGTAAACTCTGAACATACCTAGCCGGATCATATCTTGGAAGCATAGCTACCTACTTTAAACGTGGGAATTTTTTAAATTTAATTTTGCCATTAAATGCAAATGGTCGAATGTAGGTATGTAATTATTTAAAGGGGTGCCTACTTATACCTTATACATTGAGAAGATATTAAATAAGTTTAAGAGTTCCCAATTGTTATATTGAGGACGCTGACCCTCTGAACACTTGACCTTTCCTTTGGGGACCGATTTATGTGTTTTTGGTATAGGATAGGTACCTAAGTACCTAGTTATAAGTGAATAGTTACCGTTAAAATTAGGTGTAACAATAAACATGTAAAAAGGCAAGTGACACATAATTTTATCTGTTTCCGTACCTCTACACACCTACTAAATATAATAAACGTAAAATCATTATACGACGCACGAATACTTTGCCTTCCACGGCGGCACATTGACTCACGGCGTGAGGTCATCTAGAAGACACAGGCTTTAATTGGTGCCAGGGTTTATTTAATCAGCAAGTGCAGGGATCGTGAACTGACTGTAAAGTATTAGTAGGTACAGGTATTACTATTGGATACAATAGATACCCAGTATATATCACAAGTATCTAGGTCCTGGTAGTCTAAGTACTGTGTAAGTAGAGACAAGGAAGCGAAGTAAGTATATTATACCATTGCTTATGCACTACTTATAGTAGCATCTTTTTTGCATTATAGACCCAGAAAAGGTCTCCAAGGGTTTCATTTCATCGTCACTGGAAGGGATTTAACCATTGGGTGTTCCTATTTCCTCAACTATTAGTTCAGTTAAGTAACGCAGCGGGCGTTAACGTTTCTTAGAGTTTGATAACACTACCGTCCTCCTTGTAGTGGTCGGTTAAAACGACAGATACAAAATTATACAGGTGTCCCGTAAGTAGTACGACAAACGAATATGGGAGATAAAGGGTGTGGTGCCCTACCTATGAAAAAAATTTGACCATTCCTCAAAAAGTGTCACCATTTTACCAACCAGTCATCACGGTAGTTACTTTTAATACAGATTTTAAAACAGACAGCAGCAAACCTTTTTTACTCACAGCAACAAAAGACAGATCTTTTGATCTGTTGTTGTTGGGGGGATTTTTCGAAAAAATAAAAAATTCAATATCTCGAAAATGGTGACACTTTTAGGTAAATTTTTTATCATAGGTGGCCACGTCACCCTCTATCTCCCATTTTCGTTTGTCGAACTACTTACGGGACACCCTGTATGTAGGTACCTACACAACGGACAATATGTTCAGTTAACTTCATAATCGGGATTTTACGTCAAGTAGGTACCTTCCCATTTTTCATTTTAGGTCTTTGTTTGCGATTACAACGTCCCATGTTAATTTATAATCTTTTTATCATTGACGAAATGGTACCTACCTAGATATCTCTTTCAAAATAAGCTTCGTAACGATGCAATATAAAATAAATTGCGATGCAAGAACTTAGATCAGGGAAGTCGATCTGAGAACAAAACGCATTTGGTCAGGGAATGGAATGTGTACCGGAATCATAGGCCTTGTGGTGTCTTACTAAATTACAGTGATTACTTATTTAGAGTCAATGTGCCCCTTCCTTGACCTCATCTTCACTTCATCAATCAGGCGAGGTTAAATGAGTGTTTGCTTTCACATAAAACAAGTTAATAAGTCAACAGTTAATTTCATTAGTGTGCTGTGTGCTTTACAATATTATCGAACAAACATTGGTATGTTAATTCGTACTTACAATTATTTTGTTGTTTATTACAATCTGGTTAGTAGTAAGTAGATAGATTTAAGTAGTAGATTTTGGTAATAAGTATCTGAGTGACGTTACGTATCAGATGTATTGTTAATATTTTTTATCCACTGAAGTTCTAAATAAGCCGAGTAGTATTCTTAGCTGACGCCTTACACATACGTTATAATTGTAATAGGTAGTAAATCGTTTTAGAGATATTAAAAATGTGGAACCAGAGTACTTATAGATCAAGATTGAAAGTGTAACGTTCTTAAACCGTACCCGTCACAGATATACCTACTTTGATTCTCGTAAGCAATCAAATGCTAGGTTGCGTGTTGTAATGCAATCGATAGTTTCCCCACGCAACTTCACTGCCCTTTAGGTGCCCTGCCATAACTCATTTGTGTTCGTTTGATCAATATTAACTTGGAACATTATTATGTAACTTATGTGTAGGTATGAGTAATAAGTACTATAAAAAACCTTAGGTAGGTACCTAGTGTTAGGTCAACTTTCGTAATCAAAAGTCCATTCATCTTCGGTATTTTTCTTAATTCTAAAGTCTTTAATTTAGGTGCGCAGAGATCCGCCATTTATTCAGCCATAAATCGGGTCAAGCAAGATCAGGCCGGCCGGAGACAACTACCTGACACAAAGATAACGATAGATGGTTACTATGAGTGCCTAAACGAGATTGTGAAAAACTGCAATGAAAATTCTTTACTTACATTTTCTTTTAACAAAGTTGATGTTTTTGGGAAATACGGATAATATAGGTAATTATAATTAATAAAATATACGTACGTAGATATACGTATAATAATAGGTTAAACATCTTGACTAGCTAAAAACCACAAGTTTCTCAGAATCTCCGCAAAAAATGCTAACCGTATTTTAGAATAAATACAGTGACATCAGCAGCTATTTGCTAAATCCGAGTCTGACTGAAATAAAATGTGGTGTTGTTGTCCAATGAAAATATAGCTTGTTAAAGATATGCGTGCGTTGTGCCATGCCTTGGTCCTACCTACGATTACGCCATTTTCTCTCGATTTTAATGAGAGGTCATTGTTGTGAACTTTACATCAACGAATGAGTAGGTACTTTAATAGATCACTTAGATTGACGTTAATATCTAGATGGAAAGTAAATTGTAGAATATACTATGATAGTGCTTAGCTACATACTAAGTAGGTACATATTGCATAGTTTGGTTGGGGTGGAACATGGGTGGGATAACACGCGGAAGGAAAACGCGAAGCGAGGTCTGGAATGGACGCAATGCGGTACACCAAGCAATTGAAATATGTATAATACCAATTAGTAATAAAATTTCATCTAGCGAGTCATTTGTATAATAATTAATTAATAGAGTCGCTAATAATATTTATAGATGTCGGACTCGCGCACCGAGGGTTCCGTGTAATGCAACTTATCCCCGTAATTTTGCTCTAACGAAAAGATAAACTCGATTTAAGGACAAATTAATCTTTGCCGATCCCAAAATAATATGCCCATACATCGACCTACTCCTGGATAGTCCAGATGTTTGGCAACTGTAAATATAAATTTGTAATAAGATTTTATATATATATATACAGGGTGTAACGTAAAGGGTATATGAAGCCGAAGGGAGGGTGTTCAGTATCGGTAACTGAACAACTTTTGTTTTACGACTTTTCGATTTTCGCGAATTTATTTTTTGACTTTTCATACATTTCGTCCCGGTCAACTGATCGATTTGTATGAGACTTTAATTTATTTTTATTTTTTAATCGAAAAGTCGTAGAACAAAAGTTGTTCATTTACCGATACTGAACACCCTCCCTTCGGCTTCATATACCCTTTACGTTACACCCTGTATATATATATATATATATGTAACCACAAATTTAGTTTTCGAATTTTTTCATTTACTCATTTACATTTGTGATAGACCTAGCTTCTTGGCAAATTTCATGTTTCTAGGTCAACGGCAAGTACCCTATAGGTTTTGGTTCCCTTGCATTTTCATATAAATATTCATACATACAGGTATCTTTATTACCTTATTGGACGTACAAAAAAGGTAAGGCTGACTTAATAAAATATCTACACAATATAGTTTAGTAAACAACAGTAATAAAATTTTATGGTTGCTGAGCAATCGTGCGCAATGTATCGATAATTTGATAAGGTAAACGTGCGCTAATTCTTGCGTGATTACAAACCTCGATTGTATGTGTAAAAATCTTAAGGGGAGTTGGAAAGAGCCTGGAAAATCGAAAACTTTTAGTAAAATACAAAGTAGTATATACGTTCAGGGAATGTCAGACGATCCGGTTCGAATAGACATTTCGGAAACTAATTAGATTAACGAACCTAAAGGAAAGTTGGAAATTTTAATGTATTTTGTATGGTAACACTAACAATCGCGATCCCGAATAGTGTCACCCACCGCTAATCGTAAACCTTAATTTCCCTCCGCCCGTATTCAGAGTGTGAGGTAAGTACAACGTATTACCGTGTCTCGTAAATTACCTAATTAAATAAATTAGATTTAATAGCGGTATATTATTTGACTTATTTTTCGTATGGTCACGATGGCGTGACAGAGATCATCGTGACACGAGTGGGAAGACTATCCATCCACCCAATCATGTCCTCGACAGATTCATGTATTTTGAGACCACCTTCAATTGACCATGACCAAGCGGGACCATTTAACACTATTCGGAGAGGTAGGATTAAGTTTGTTTAGTCCAACATAATATTTTAATTTAAATAGAGCATCAAAACATTTACCAATGTCACTGGCACAGCATCCTCATTGACATTCTCTGGTTCTGGTTTAGCGCGGCAAAACAGCCGGCGACAAAACGCACCGCAACCACATCTCTCGCCACAAACCATAGTATGGATATCGTTATTAACTCACTAATAAACTCGCTCCCGAAACGAGCGGCTTCACACTAAATTCGGTGGGCCCGCATTCTCACAAAAATATCCGCTCGCACGCAAACAAAATTAGCGTCTGTTCACACTATGTGCACGAAAGTTTATGCGGTGAGATAATAAAAGTAGTATAAATGTGTCTGCGGCGTGTAGTCGACGCAGAGAGCGACGACCGACTTCTTTTGATATCTACTATTACAATGTATACAATCACAACACCTGGCTGTGGCTGGTATAAGCAGTCAGCGGCGCGCTATCTAGCGGTATGGCTCTGAACGAATTCATTGGCTGGTTTGTGTCACTTTATTTATCATTTGAGCTTGCTAACTACGCTTGTTAGAAATGTTTATTGATGGTTTATTCGTTCAAATTCTCATGGCACCGATGTATTGAAAGTGGGTGGATTGAAGTTGACTTTGTTAATTCTGAATTAAGCATAATATGATAATATTATTATATTACTGTTCAGTCAAGTTAGTCAGCAAGCATCCATTATTTCCCTTCTAAGTAAGTAGAAGTATATTTCAACACAAAAACACCATCTACCCATACTCGCGCCTGCTAGTTTACCTACCCGACTATTATAATAATAACAAAATAACATTTTCACAAAAAAATCATTATGTACATGTAGTAGTAGTGATGTGCGCATTAAAATAGCATAAATAATGCCTTTACCATGATCTATTAAAAGTGCCGTATCTTTATCACTGTGGTTAGATTAAAGGTTGTAAACCGTGTAAGTAAATATACTTTATAGTGCCTTAGCTACGTCTACGGTCAAAATAATTTCAAGTGTTCTAATAATTAAATTTCTACGCGCAAAAGTTAAATGAAATTGTAAGTTGTAACTAGGATATTTAGTGTAATCTAACAGGATAAGCAATGTAAGATAAGACGTGTTTACAAAATAGCAACAAAGTTTTACGCGTCAAACCAGACCACGTAACGTTAAAGTGGGTGGGAGAGATACAATACGGCAATAACTACTTTTAACATACCTCGTAATCCAGAGCATCCTGAGCAATGAACTCGTAGTCGATATAATCTCTAGGGATCCCTTCTTCTACATCACATTCCATTTTCAAACACTGAACACATTTCATGCCCTTAATAAATAATTTAATTAATCTTGTGCAATATTTATCGATTTGTATCTAAAAACAAAAATGTTAGTAGCACTCGCTATACGTAGAAAGGAGACAATAAATAGATGAACAACACTTTCATCTCATTATAATAGTCGATAAGATAACTTTAGTTGGCACAGAAAGTACTGCACTGCAGTAATGTAGCCCAGAGACTGACGGAAGTGACAGACTGGCAGCTAAAGCACGGCTAACCGAGTATTTTCTCTTTGTCATTCGTTCGCCAATAGCCAGGAGAGGGAAAGAGCCGAATATACTTCAACTTGATACAACTTAATAGCAGGGACGGTGGCAACTGGCAACTTGTCAAGTTAGTACGACCTATCTATTGGTTTGTTAACGCAAAGTTCGCGCGGAGATGCCTAAAAACTACACTTGTATTCTTATTTATACTTTCTCAGGCTAAGCTACAAGTATACAAGTATCATAGCATACATGACAGGTCTCAAAAGAAGAAATCGACAGAAAACAATCAAACTCACCACTATTTCTGATATCTCTGAGCACTCGAATTTTCATTGTTTCCTAGTTTTATGTAAAGCGAATCTTATTCTGTTCAAATAGAGCACTCTCTCGCTGAATATTGCGAATTTGTATCGAGCGTTTTGTTCGAAAATAAATCGTATGGTGATAAACCTAAAAGTTAGAATAATAATAAGATATATAAATTAGATTAGGTACAATCTGACCTTAAATTCAATAATAAGTCCTGACTCCCGAATTGCAGACTATATTTATTATTTCGTCCGCATGCGCCCAATTGCACCAACTAAATAATAAAAGTGTAGTGTAGTCTACACTCGGATTATCTCTTAGCGCAAATTGGGCCCGAACCTAAATATAAATACATATTGTACGAGTATTAAATAATACTCAGCATTCGTTTAAATAAAAGGGTGAATAAAAGCGAAAATAATACGTATTTTAAATTGTTCACAATTATTTATTGTAAGTTATTCCTGTAAGTACTTATTTAATTTATGCATTAAATGTGTGAATAAGTTAAATACATATACAAGTGTATTTTGTTTAAAATCTTCCATTGCACACCCTCAAGGATATAAAATAGTGGGCATAATAGGGTTTTCCAGAGTAAAATTTTCTTACATAATGGCGCAATTTTGTTTTGTTACCTTATCACTATCAGTTTTCTCCGCATATTGTTGGTCTTTCTTATAACTCAATGACTCATTACCACAAGCCTGATTCTCCCAATCATTTGTCTGGACGACCAGCTTGGCGTCTCGGATATACCTCGCTTGAATCCACTTCGCGTCAAAGGGGTTGGGTTCTCTGTGCTCATAGATGCAGTAAAGTTCTCCGTCGACTGAAAATAAAGTCTTCTTCTCTAAAACGAATGCTTCAATCTTGAACGGATGACCCGATTTGAATGGGAACAGACTGCAATGGAAAGTAAATGGGGTGATTGTTTCAATCAGTTAATGCAGTTTTTAAATCCTACACGAAAATAAAAAGGCTGAAGAGAGGAGCAAGTTATTGGAAATGGTTAGTAGTAAGTACCTATGTTCTGAGGACGTCTCGCCGACCCCCCACTGGCCGCGGCTTCGTGTGTTCCTTACTACATAGGAATGCAACATGTGCACATTGAAGTGAATCGCTATATCTATATTGTTCAATTTTAATTCGCCGCATGCTATGTTCAGTGTAAACCTGAAATCAAAAATCCTTTTATTTCCCGCGATAGAATTGAAATCGGTTTAAATATTGGGGGAGATTGTAGACTGCCATACACTAAATTAAAATATTGCTTGCTATATGACGTCACTCTCACTTTGGGCGATATAGCACATGCATGAGTGACAGTTGCGTTTAGGTTTAGGACTAGATTTGGCGGTCATGGCAGAACCACACCTATTGTAATCGCAAATGTGCAGTCGGCTTGCAATTGGCGTGCATTTTGGTCTGTGAATGTAAACCCTAGACTGCACGGCGCCGGGTGCCATGTCCGCTTCCATACAAAAAGTTTTTTCTTTAATATGGAGCCGAAGATGGAACTGGGTGGATGGACTAACCTATCAAAATTAGATGGGCTGCGGGTCGAGGCCAATGGCGATATCGTTCTTATTTGAAGGTCAAACTATCGATTATGGCTTCGGTTCCGGTTCTAACGATTATTAAATAGTTCGTTCCAGTCAAGCAGCCGCAAGGCATTAATTGGCATCCGGAGCCGGAATTAAGCCGAATCTATGTAGACCGATCCTGCGGCGGATAGTACTTTGCGACCCATTCCATTTCAGATTATAACGCACTGTTATCAGAATTGCGTGCGATATCAGACGTCGACCTACTGTATTATTTCTACATTAACGTTGTGGTATAATGTCCTTTATGAAATGATTTCACTCACATTGATACATTTGAAGCGAGGGTACCAGTGAAAATAATGCGAGCTCCGGGCATCAATGGCTCTAGTAGATGATAATTGACTTTCGCTATTTGTTTTGCGGGCAAATTGACTGTCGCTATTTGTTTTGTGGGCACCGGATTCTGGAACAATAATTTTTTTTTACCTCTCTGGACTCATAATGATAGAATGGTTGATTTTCTTCATCATATAATGTTGAGGATAATACCGTGTAATCATGTGTCCTCACGATATATTGAGAAAAACTCAAACTGACCTTGTTTTTGAAGCTAGTGCCAGGCTTAAGGACGCTCAACTTTGCATTTTTGATGCCCTTCGCTTGAATCCAGCTCGCTTCAAAGATGCTTGGGAGTCTATGCATATAATTGCAATAGTGCATTCCATTTACCAACCAGACAGTTTTAGATGAATCAACAAACATTTCAATCTTGAATGGATTGCCCGCTGTTAAAGGACGAAGCCTGTAATCAATTTAACACTTAAAATCCCTGTTTAATCTGATGATCTGCAGAGGATTTTTTTATGTACTTATATAATTTATAACCACTCTCGTTTATCATTACCGATGGATGAAAATGGCGGATTTATTGTCCCCATCTTATTTCAGGAATCCTTAGGGTGGCTCGAGGAGGCTTAACCCGGGTTAAATAAAAAAAATGTATGACATTTTCACAAGTTACGTCAACTTAGGTGCAAAATGGAGTTATCATGTTTGGTATAGCTTAATGGTTTATATTCTAAAACCTGTCTCCAGTTAATATCTACGCATTATGGTATGTTACCAAACTTCTTGACTAGCGCAGCCTATAACTTAGGCTGCGCTAACCTTCTGGCAGACACATATTCCACATATACACATTTGTTGTTATTCATAAACAGTTAAACCTCTATTCCTTTAAACCGTGGTGTTGTCAATTTCACACTTCGTTAAAAAACGTAAAGGTAGAAAGAGACAGAAAGCCTAAACAGTGGAATAACTTTAAATCGCGTTTATGGATACGCACTATTTGTTTAGTTTTAGTAAAACCATTGTTAAGATAAGAAAATGTGCGGCAGTGCCATACCAGGCTCCTCCGATTTCCTGGGGTCCCCATTCAAAATTGTGCCGCGAATTACGCGGCGCGTAATCCAATGACTTGCGCACGTCGAATTGTATAGCGATGTTGGCACTCTCGCCGTCATTATCGGCACATTCCTCCCCGCTACCTATGTTCAGTGTAAACCTGTGAGCAGATTTGGGAGTCAGTATTAAAGATTGCCCTCCCCTCCCTCTTTATATAGACATAAAGTCAAGCAGCAAAGAGGGAATGTTTTTAATGAATTGGTAAAACTTTGCCCTGACACTAATTATACCAAGCTTGTGTTAAGTATAATATTATATATAATATGTCAACTTTAGCCCGAGATTGGCGCAATGAGGCGTTTTAAAAAAGCTGTCATGCTTTTTTGAGTTCAATAGATCACATTGACGTTTTGTGTCATACTCGTGCTGCCATCTAGCCGTGAAGGTGAATTCTAAAAGGCAACTCAAACTACTCATACTCAAACCTGTTTATGACTATCGGCCTAACAACAAAACGATTATAATGTTATGTTAAAATATTTGTTTTACCTTGGTACGTCTTCAGGCCAACAACCCGCAAAAACAATGACAGTTCCATCTGTCAAGGGTTCTGTCAGGGGCAGTGTGAATGTCACATCTTGCACAATAGTCTGGAAAAGAACAAATACTTTGATAGCCGTCTATGTAGTAGTATTTTAATGAAGCTTCAAGTTTTATAAGTTTTTTTAATGTTTTTACTAAGTCGGGTGTATATTGTAATATGATCTGATACCTTTTTATTGTCCATACTTTCTTACTGCTGTTTGACACTCTTATAAGGTAATTTAGCCGATTGAAAAGGTATCGTAAGCAAAATACGTATCCTAAACCTATATTGTTGTAAAACAGTAAATTGAGGACTAGCGTTCATCGAAATATAATAAGCTACAATAACACTATCACATTCACACACTAATTTAGATAAAGCGAAAGCAGGCGCGCTATCGTAGATAGATATGCAAAGGTACTTCACCAATTAATGTATTGACCTGTGCTAGTATGGCATCGACTGACTCATCTATGTGATAACTCGATAACAGGCACAAATAATATTCGTTCGCATATCTTTTTCAGTAGAAAAGTATTAGTTAGGTACCTCGGTCCACTTGGTCGGAAGTATAGTTGCAGTAGTGTATGTGAAAAGAATTGAGTTTACTTTATTTATTTTCTTCCCTTTCACTCGGTAACCGATGTACAGTGTAAATCTGAAATTTAAAGATACAATGAACAAACCTAATTACTCCAACCAAATTAAGACCATAATAGAATATACCTACTCTTTAATAGAAGCTAGTTTAAAATAATGACTGGAATAGCCATAGATTGCTAATATAAATCCCCTGATCTTGGTGGGCAAAGAGTTGAGTTGAGAGTTTTAATTTCCTGTAAAAAGAAATATAATATTAAGTATTCTTATCGTTTAAAAAAAAACAATAGGTACGATTTGCTACAAACAAACATATTAGCTATTTTATACAAACCGATGTAGTATTTGTTGATTTTGCGGGCTTTGTCGTCTTTGTAGGTAGTGCCTGTAATAAATGCATACATTTGAGATAAATAACATTTTAGTTTTATTTCGCCCAAATCCCGGGTTGTGATTGGTCGACATTTTGACAGGCCTTGAGCGGATTAAATAATCGCAAAATATGCCGTCCTTTGTACGGATGTTTACGAATTATGTTCATGACATAATAGTTTGCTTCTTATTGTGACAGAACAGCTGAGACTCTTAGTTTGTTTAGAAAGAGACAGAAACAGTACACGATGTACTGTGTCCATGATGTCACAAGCAAGTAGCGCCATACAAACTACATACCAAAGATTGTTTTGCTAATAAGAGATGCAGCATCCCCACCACTCGACTTGCACCTATTGCAAGTCAATAGTTTTTGAGATAATCTCAACCTTAAAACTCTCTTGTACACTGTGTCTCTGTGTTAGAGCGTACCAGCATCGGGTGTTGCGCGCGCACGTGCTGCATGAGCTTGGCGCGCGAGGCGTATTGGCGCGGGCACGCGGCGCACGCGGCGGGCTCGCACGCGCGGCGTCCGCCCTCTATAGGCGCCGCGCGGACCTGCTCGCAATCTACAGGCACATTCAATAGGTCGGGTAATATAACCATACACAGGTTGAAAAGTACCTATTGAAAATTAAATTATTCTCGTTAACTTTACAAATTTTAAAAGAAAATGGTGGGGAACTGTGGAAACAGAATTAAATTAATAAAAAATGATACAGGTTTTTAGAACTTATAATTCGGATAGTAAGACACACACACTATACTAAGTTAGTTTTGCCTATAGCCGTGTCTCCACCGAGCGCACGCCTCGGGTGAGCGTTGCCTCAGCAGTTTGCCCGGCATATTGAGGCGAGCCTCACTAATGTCAAATGTATTCTCTGCGTGGTCACGCGAGTTGAATTAGACGAAAAAAAATAATAAAAGTTCAATTTGTTTTTGAACGAGTCAACTGAGGTTGCAGAGACAATGTCGTCCGGGAGCGAGTTCTCAGCCCCCTTACCTTGAACTCTTATACCAGGATTACTTTAATAATACTTTGCTACTTCGTACAATGACGACCTTAAAGTAAGCTTATTAAGGTCGACATTGTACGAAGTAACAAAGTATTATGAAACTAATCCTGCTATAAGAGTTCATGGTAAGGGGGCAGGAAGTGACGTGCGAAATTGGTGCTAGAGATAGTGCAGCTTAATTTCATATAGTGTCATCGAAACAGTCGGGGTACGGGTGTTTACTGTTTAGTCAAATTGAACCATCGTTTAGGAAGCTTTTAAGCGGACGAAGTCACAATGCGACTAGCTAATTCAACATCTATCACTGACCTGGATGATGCTTGCTCATGTGCCTGTCCCGCTTGGCTGCGGCGCGGTATATCTTGGGGCACACGGCGCACGGGTAGTGCAGCACCCTCTTCTCGAGCGGAATGCTCGCCGCCTGCTGGTGCACGCGCCACAAATGGTTCACCAGCATACCGCGACGCTGGCACAATCATAAGAATGGATTCACAATCACAGCCTAACTCCGTGTTTTCACGCCAGCCAAATGAACGGACGGCATTAAGATGATTTGACGCCAATATTGTGGCAATTTCATAATTAATTTCTAAATTCAGAGGGATGATCTAAGCACAAAGCTAGATGATGATATGATTTATCAAATATAGGGAAAGGGAATCTAGTCCATTGATGATTTCGTAATATTCGATAATTTTCCAATTTGTTCACGTAGAATACCTTTTCAATCAAAATATACTAAACGTGCAGGAATAACACCAATATAAACAATTGAAAATCATTAGAATAATATTTTGTTTTGTCGCAGAAACATTTTTCTAGAATCACACAAAGTTAGATTAGAATCAAAAAGGTTTCGTTTGTGAAAATTCTAATTAAATTAACACACTGCGCTGTGGCCTCGGCCACAGCATTATGCTGAGCTGACAGCCCTTTTTATACAACACACAGACTACACCACCAAGTGTTGTTTCATATGTCTTTAGTTTATTTTTAATTGTTGTTAAGTGTGTGTTATATTAAATAAACGTGTTTTCATTTCATTTTCACTGAAAAAGTGATGTCAAATAATATTTTAATTCAAGAATAAAGTAATAAACTAAAGTACACAGTAAAGGTAGTAAGTACTAACTTTGAAAGCGTGCTTGCAATCTTCACACTTATAAGGCAATTCACTCGGCTTCTTTGAGACCTGCAAGAAAGCGTTTAATAATTAACATTTTTAGCGCATTCTCTACTAAATTGTCAATAACTTTTTTTATAAGTCCCTTGGATGTAACATACCGAGTCTTTTGCCGATTTCGACACCAGTTCTTCAGAGTGTTCTGTATGTATGTGCACGGCTAGCTTCTGTTTCTTATTGAACATTTGCCCGCATTGGCATTTGAATCGTCTCTCCGGACACTCTCTGTAAAACACAGCAACATTATAAATATTATTGTAATACATAATAACGACGTCGCAAATCCAATATCGCAAAAAGGAGATTTAGGCAAATTTTCAGTGATTATTTAAGCGCGATCTCACTCTTGCAAATGCTAAATGACAGGGGTTGTCTCCACCGATCCCAGGATCCGTTTGGATTGGAAACGGATCCGGGCAGTTTGTCTCCACCGATACCGGGATCGGTTTCCAACACAAAAATCAATTAATGTTTGTATCCACCGATCCCGGTATCCGTGGCTACAAGAAATAAATTATATTAATTGTGGAAACGGATCACGGTTTACAAGAGAGAAAGGAATTATATTATTTTTCCAAAAAAAATCTTTTCACCTAATTTTCCAAACAATAGGAAGTTATAAATAAAACATATTAATTAATTTTATGAAGTTATACAGAGTGTTGTTTTGATTAACGACGAGCGACTAAGGGGTGGTAGTCTAAATAATCTTAGTTCCAAAAATTGTGTTTATATTATTTTTAATTAACATAATTACTTTTAGAATTAAAACTATAGTGAGCCATTACTACAAATTATTATATATAAACGGATGTCACTCACTTATATTGTTGAAGTCGGCAATTAGACTTCAACAATATAAGTGAGTGATATCCGTTTATATACAGGTTGTAACGTAAAGGGTATATGAAGCCGAAGGGAGGGTGTTCAGTATCGATAACTGAACAACTTTTGCTCTACGACTTTTCGAATAAAAAATAAAAATAAATTAATGTCATATACAAATCGATCAGCTGACCGGTACGAAATGTATGAAAAGTCACAAAACAAATTCGCGAAAATCGAAAAGTCGTAGAACAATACTCAAACAGTTACCGATACTGAACACCGTCCTTTCGGCTTCATATACCCTTTACGTTGCACCCTGTATAATAACATAATTACTATTAAAAAAAGTATTTTCTCTTGAAATTTTCGCAGCGCATGGGCTAAAATTGTGTTTATATTATTTTTAATTAACATAATTACTTTTAGAATTAAAACTATAGTGAGCCATTACTACAAATTATTATATATAAACGGATGTCACTCACTTATATTGTTGAAGTCGGCAATTAGACTTCAACAATATAAGTGAGTGATATCCGTTTATATATAATAACATAATTAAATTACTATTAAAAAAATTAAATTATCGCAGCGCATGGATACAATATAATAAGTAAGAGATCCTTTATTTAGGTATGTGACTGATAATTTCTGTGATTTTTGATTAAGTATGTAAGTTAAAAGATTTTATTGTTAATTAATATACAGGGTGTTGTTTTGGTCAACGATGAGCGACTTATGGGTGATAATATACACGACACTAATGCCAAAAAATATAATAAGTATACCTTATTTTTTTTTAAATCCACAAATAATAAAATTTGTTGTCATACATTCGTGGGCTATGGCCGGGCCACTGACAGCGTGCGTCGGGCGTATTTCTACCGCACAATGACACACACTTGAAATTATCGCGGCGCCCATGCGCTGCGATAATTTCAAGAGAAAATACTTTTTTTAATAGTAATTATGTTATTATACAGGGTGCAACGTAAAGGGTATATGAAGCCGAAAGGACGGTGTTCAGTATCGGTAACTGTTTGAGTATTGTTCTACGACTTTTCGATTTTCGCGAATTTGTTTTGTGACTTTTCATACATTTCGTACCGGTCAGCTGATCGATTTGTATATGACATTAATTTATTTTTATTTTTTATTCGAAAAGTCGTAGAGCAAAAGTTGTTCAGTTATCGATACTGAACACCCTCCCTTCGGCTTCATATACCCTTTACGTTACAACCTGTATATAAACGGATATCACTCACTTATATTGTTGAAGTCTAATTGCCGACTTCAACAATATAAGTGAGTGACATCCGTTTATATATAATAATTTGTAGTAATGGCTCACTATAGTTTTAATTCTAAAAGTAATTATGTTAATTAAAAATAATATAAACACAATTTTTGGAACTAAGATTATTTAGACTACCACCCCTTAGTCGCTCGTCGTTAATCAAAACAACACTCTGTATAACTTCATGAAATTAATAATATGTTTTATTTATAACTTCCTATTGTTTGGAAAATTAGGTGAAAAGATTTTTTTTGGAAAAATAATATAATTCCTTTCTTATCTCTTGTAAACCGTGATCCGTTTCCACAATTAATATAATTTATTTCTTGTAGCCACGGATACCGGGATCGGTGGATACAAACATTAATTGATTTTTGTGTTGGAAACCGATCCCGGTATCGGTGGAGACAAACTGCCGGGATCCGTTTCCAATCCAAACGGATCCTGGGATCGGTGGAGACAACCCCAAATGACATTGCCACTTTCAATGGAGCTTTGCCCCACCTACAAAACTACGAGACCATTTAAGCTGTCATTTTGTTGGGGACTTATTACAGGTTTATATAGCATAATCACAATCAGTAGGAGTTGCGAGAGTAGTAGAAAATAATAACAAAAACAATGAATAATTCGCTCCGATTTCATACTATTTTCTGAATTCTTAATTAAGCTGATTTTTCGACTCGCAACTTGTACAAAACTTTATTTTAAACCAACAATAATTTTAATAAAAAACAGAGATATTTTTACATTTACTCATTATCTTGTTCATCATGCGGTTGATGGTGGGGCAGAATCTGGCATTGTCATTTCTAAGCATGTTGTGCGAGCGAGTTCACACTGCCTGCTCTGGAATCAGCGACGTACTTATACGTCGCAGATTCCAGACCCTTTGCGGTAGTATTTTGAGTGCAGATTCGGCTATATACCAAATTGGTGTCGAAAAATTTAAAATTAACAATAAAAATATAGTCATCTTATTTTATTAATATTATTGTCTTACCTTAAAATATGTTGTCTCCTCTTTTCTTTTATTATTGTCTGGTCGCAGTAAGGGCACGATACCAAGATTTTTTCAGGTTTCTGTAAGTTCCCGAATTTTTTATGATTGCGAACAACACTTATCATTATAATGTATGATATCCCATAGTAACATTATGTTACTGTAATTTATAAGTACTTATCATTGTTATACTGTATAAATATTACTATTATGTCTAAGTTATTAATAATGCCGTCGTTTTAGTTATCTAAAGTTACGTACCGTACGACAAATTAAAAAAGCGCACATTGGGATCGCTACGATTAATTTCATTTATTTAATTGTTTGTAACTAAACGACATTTACCCACCTTATTCTGATTCACAATAACAGAATCAGATGTTTTGCCAAATCCAATGTCATTTGCCAAACAATTATCTTCTTTATATCCAACAGAATACGGATTAAATTCAGCTTCAGACCTGGAGCTTCCAGATATATCTAGGTTAGGCATTCTGTCAGTGTCAAACAGGTTTGTGGAGAAGTCTAGCCCGTTGGTGTAGTTCTGAAAGCTCTCGTCTGAAGGCACCCTGGTGTCGTCTACGTTTGGTTCGGCACACAACGTATCTTGGTCCACGTCAACAATAGATTCTTTTGGTTGGTGATTTCTGAAGAAAAACATGTGATGAACTTTTTTATATAAAACTTTTTACACAATCTTAAGCCGTTGTCCCACCGCTGCGCACGAAGAGGCTACGCACTAAGCTTCGCTTTGCATGAAGATGTATGTGATTATGTCCACTCCAACCCACGGACACGCTAACCATCAATTGACGTCATTGATACATTCGTGGCTTGCTCAAATAGGCGCTTACATAGCTCAACGCTGTCAACGCCATGCACGCTGTGCATGCGGTACACGGCTTGTTCCACAAAGCGTACAGTTGTACATAGTCGTGGGTTAATATTCGTGTATAGGGTGTACTGCAGTGGAAACGTAGACCCACGTAGTCAATCAAATGAATAAACGTAGCTAAAATGTGCCGCGTGGTCGTGCACAGCATGCGCAGCGGTGGGACAGCGGCTTTATAAAGGCCTTGAGGCGTTTTCTAATAGTTGAAATATTATGGCAAAATGTAGCACGCTCCAGCGTTAGCGATCGGCGTATCGCCTCGGAGCTGTCAATCAGACGGTATTACATAGTTTAACAGATCGCTAACGCTGCGCGTGCTAGCACCCCTGCTATCGTTCGTACATACCAATGTGAAATCGTACGTTCCACATTGCCACCCCAGTCTTAACATGTAAAATGTGATAGCAAACATATTACCGGCAATAACATGTCGTCAATGCAATATAAAATATTATATTGGCTTTCATATTGCAGTAACATAGACGTTTTATGACAATGAAAACAAAATACTCACGGCTTTTCAGACTGCTGGGTACAACATTGTAATGTATGTCTTTTCAGGCTGAAAATAAGAAAATAACGAATGTGTAAGAAGTCTTCGTTAATTTGGGCAAAAACATCTAAGTACTTTAATTTGCAAGAAGCGTTTTGCTTCGCCCTTAATTATGAGAATGAACAAGGAACGTACTATTTGTTTCCTCTGTCTTCAAAGCCAGAGTTAATAGGCATTTTACAAGCCCCACAGTAAAAAAATCAGCGGAATATCAACGGCAGCGGAACGGCAATAATGTATGAAACTCTATGAAAGACGATGAAGACTCTATGAAGCGCGGTTGCCGCTCCCTTGTTTTGCCGCTGACGCTCCGCTGCTTCGTTCTGTCTGTCGTCTTTCATAGTATTTGCTGTTTTTAATGTGTTTCAGCGTTAAAAATAGCTGTAATAACTTACGTGAAAAGCCTAGCAAAAGTCCTTGAACATTGCGCACAGCGATAGCGGTGCCGCGGCTTCTCGTCCTATAGCATACAAACACACAATAAATACCATTGCGTATAACGAGTTGCATAAAACATCCTTGCATAAAACATAACCCACCTTCTCGCGCAGTCGGGTATATATTTAAGAAAATAGTTTTTGGCATAAAATGTATACTATGACTATGCCCCGTGGTGAAGATAAATCTAGACTCATACAGTATGAGTCTAGATTGATAGATTTGAGTCATACTATAGCATAGACAAAAACCGTTTAGGCTACAAGAGATCAGAAATACACCCGAAAATATTGTCCTTATCTTTTCGGTAGTCGGGTAATAATTATTATGGCACATCCCTCTTTTGCCAATACAGTGTAAATAATTATGGTACAACATTTAAGTCTCAAAGAAAACATTTAACACGCGTACCTATTACATCGCGAGATGGAAAGCAAGTATATCTCATAATTATAAACAAAGTTAACTTAATTAAATTTTGTTTGACTAACCTTATGATGAATATTCATGTGCCTTAGTAAGAGAGCGGACGAGGTCATCGCACAATCACATTCAGAACACCACCACTGTTTTGATCCTGATGAATAATCAAAAGCTAATTATTAAAAAGGAGATAAAATGACCTATTCGATTTAACAGGGCATGAATATGAATGAACAAATTCTCGATACCTTGTCGTCTCACGCTGTTGAAGAGAAACCGGTGTCAACGTTACGTCTTTTTAAAAGAGAATTAGCAATTTTTTCGTTGCGAATATTCTCAACCACCTAAAGATAAAAACTTGCATCTGACACCATATAATAGTCTAGAAGTGGAGATCGAACTTGCGCCGCAAGGCCACGCTCTAGCCATTGGTCTATTGCGATGTACATTGTACCTACATTCCGTGTATTATTTTTAAGGTAATTTGTAGTACATAACTTACAATATTAACTACTAGTTTCGGTTATAAAATGGTTTGTTAAAGCATAGCTTATATTATTTGGTTTTTAATAAATGTTTTGAAGTTTTTCATACCTTCACTACTGAGATCCAGAACTGGTTGTGCTGATGGTAAATGGTGCTCTTCTGAATATGTCTTGCAGTATCCAAACGCTAGAGGCGTACGACACGCAATGGGCTTCATCGTAATGCCATATAACTCGTCTCCCTCTTCATATAGCCACACATTTGCTGTGCTCTGATCGCCTAGTGGAAGTAGACCCATCCAGTTTGACTTGTCTGTAAAGTTTATATTCCTTTTAAATGCCATTAGTTTGCCGTTATATTTCCAATGTAATTTAGTATAGAGCCTTATAATAATTTCTTACAACAACAAAATACGCGTGCATTTTGCCATAATCCCATGATCAAGACAAATCTGATGACATTTCAAATTATACATTAAAATCCATCAAGCCTACAGACCAGAGGCCACAAAAGAATAGATATACATGCACACACTCTAAAAACATTACCCTCCTCCTGGTAGTCTGGTAAAACTAGGGTGTACCTGTATCTGATACATCTATGTGAAGAACTGAGTCATTAGTTTTCTTGCAGAAAAATATAGGAGTACTAGAGGCAGCAGCTTCTGCTATCATCTTCTTTGAATCTTGGTGGGGAATTGTATGGACTACACCTGAAATAAGAGCACATAGAGAGTAAATGCGAAATTTAATTGAAAAATATAGCATTATAGGCACAATAGAGACTGAAATTAGATATATTCGTATGCAAAAATCTAAGAGCAGAATCAGAGGTTTCGGTGAAATAAGAAAAAGCAAAATCATTGCAAGATTATTCTCGGAAAGCATTCGCTATAGATACTTACACGCGACTGTAGATTCAGAAAAAAACTTGACATTTCATATGAAATACATAGAATACTCATCAAGATGGAGGGAACTGCGCAAGGTGCCTGGCAGTGACTAGATGCAAAAAGCCGCCAATTGGGTTAAGTGGCGGGCCTTGGGATAGGGCTATGTTTAGTAGTGGATTGATATGGGTTGTTGATAATGAATCATTCATAGACATAATCATTTCATTCATAGTGAAATATTAATTCGTAGGTACACATCAAAGCACATGAAGTGTAACACTTTGGACCTTTCTTATTATTGGCGTCGTAGGTCTTGAAATCGTACTGCAATGGTAACACCATTGATCTGCTGTTGTCCGTACCTTGCAAAGGGCCAAAGCGCATTCTTGGGGGCAATAGGCGTCGCGGAGAGATGCAGCCGCGGCGCATTTGCAATGCCGTTGGCAACACAGCCACAGCCCTGGGAGGCACCACACGATCCGGTAAATGCACTGCAAAGGGAAACACATGTTTTTATAACGAGAAAGGGGGAAGACAAGCTACTTGATGATAAGTGATCATCGTAGCCTAGAGACAGTTGCAATAACAGGGGTTGCTGGTTTGCTGCCAAACTTGAATGGCTCTATGCATTTTTCCTTTGAAGAATCCTATATCAGAACTCTGTGCAAAAACGTCGAGAATCAGTTTTGCATGTACGTAATAAGAAAGTTCGCATAAAGCTTGCTATGATAAACAACTACATACTTATCTATCCTTTGCAGCACTTTTCTTTAGTTTCCATCATCACATCTGCTCTGGGTGACTATGAGCAAGTCAATGGGTAATTCGAGCTATTGACACTAGACAGCAAAAAATTAGGTCATCAAAACCTTCCTAAAGGAGCATTGAATCTGTATTCGGTTGCACAGATGACACATGGACAGTGTACAAATAATATAATACCAATAATATAAGAAAAGTTCTCACCAAAGTTCTGAATTGTTTGTCTTCTTTCCCTAGGTGGAACAGTGTCTGGTTGAACCTTGGAACGTGATTGGTTGAGTGAACTAATATATTTTCCTTTGCCTTTACTTGCTATGAAAGACTTATTATTAGGAGTAACTTCCATATATTCTGGATAATTTTTTGTATTAGTATGTTTCAAAAGTTGAGGGTTAATTGCAATTGAATAATCCTGATTGTTGCTCTCGAAGCTCACTGCAGATTCATATCTGTCTGTAAAACAAAGGCATGTAATGTAGCACATAGATTTTTGAGCCTGCCTGATGTTAGCCTCGAGAATGATGTTATACAAGAACATAAATTGGGATTTCATCACAATAATAAAGCTCACTACATAGCAATATTATGTATAGAAAATATGGTATAGATAATTTATTAAAATAAAATATGTACAGCATTATCGTAAATATCTTCTGCAAGAAATATAATGATTTTTAAGGCAATAACAAATTATTGAAGTGTACCAAAATTACACCATGTCAGTAGGCAGCATAGCTCATTTGAGTTTATTGGACTAAGCAGTCAGATTATAGCTACTAGCCTAGTGTGCAATTGTTTTACTACTCAAACAAAAATATGATAATGAAAGGGAAAAAAACACATCTATTTATTGAATGGAGCGACCACATGATAATACCAACGAATAATAGATATCTTACCATTACTTGGCTGTTGTTGGCGTTGTATCTCGTCCTGTTTAGCTTGTGGTAATATCAAACATTGCTCGCTGGTATTATCCAATTCCTAAAAAAAAGGTGAAATTTTTAGCGAACAACCTTGTCACAGAATTAAATTCTGGGACAGAGATTAGGTATCATTTACATATCTGGCTAGGTTACTATACTTATAGCTAGCTGATGGTGGAATAAGATGTAGTAAAACTTATACTATAAAATAACAATAAAATACTTACATTTATAAGAAAATGAAGAGGCAAAGTTTCTGCTGTTCCAGAACTGGTTCCATCCACTTGAAATAAATACAATCCTGTGCTACCAGGAGCCACAACCGGCTGCAATATCGCGGAGTTGTTATATGCACCTAAAATAAAGTAAAATACAGACTGATCACACTCAGACAACCAAACAAATTTAAGACTGAATCGCATAATAACCAACAATACGAACTCATAGTTTGTTGCTTTCTATTCAATATATTAAATAATTTATAATTAATTGCATAAAAACAATTTTATTGACAAATACAAATGATCGAAACGAAAAATATTTATTTATTTATTCCGTGCGAAAAATAAACATTTGATGATGATTTAATTAACGCAGGGAAAGAAAGGCAAAGAGATCTATCTAATCCATACAGCCACATGTTTCTTTTATATTATATTTATAATATTTTTTATTAAGGCCAAATAGCATCAAGCTCTCATGAAAGAGCTAGTTAACGTGTTACGGTGAAGTAAGTAAAGAGAACATCGTGTTAGAGTGTTACCACACTAATCGATTGATCATCGATCGAGTGGTGTCATTATGTAATGTGCCTAACTCAGCGAACTAATTCAATGTAAGTGTCCAAGATTCACAAAACTTAGATAACAGGAAATATAGTTTATTTTGACTTGGTAGAATATAAATTCAATGGTAAAAGTTACGCACCGCTGATCTTTGGGTAGGTAAATGTATGGTTATTGAAGGAATGAGTGTCGCTCGGCATAAGTAACTCGCTCATATTCATTCCTTTCCATGCCTTTATTAAAATAATTAATATATTGATGACTACCTAAAATACATAAATACCTACATTAGCTTATCTTGGAAAACCTTAGTTGCTGTGTGATAATGAGTACCTACCTTACAGAGTTTTCTTCCTACGGTACCTACTGAGTGTATTAGATAAGTAGAAAGAAAGATTTATGCATTTGTAAAGAAACCCATCGTAGTGGAAATTGGCCGATATGCATATACTTAATTACTAATAATAGATAAGATATATAAACTAAGATATATGAAAAACAATTAACAGACACTATTGTAATGTAAGTATACCCACCCAAACTTATAAAACGTCGTGTCAGTTTTACACAAATTCGATATTGTGTAAGTAGTCGCTACTGGGATGTTACTTACATTGTATAGAACAAAAGCTGTTCCGTTACCTTATATAAGAATTATGTTCCTTTTACGGTACACCCTACCCTACACTTGGGCCCCGTTTTATATAGCTTTTTACCCGACTGCGCAAGAAGGAGGGTTATGTTTTTCGAGTGCATGGTATGTATGTCTAATTCTTTGGCACGCCCTGCAGCCTTAACGGCTTGATGGATTTTATAACATATCATGTCGTTAGATTCGTCTTGTTTGTAGGAGTGACATAGGCTAGAATTTTTTTATCCTTTGATTTGAATTCACTGACGTGTTTATAAACTTTTGGAACGAGAACGAGGGCAAAATGTGGATGTTGGTATCACAGAATTTTCGTCGATACAGGTGCTGAAGAGAATGGACAAAGCCGTGAAGATTCTATAAAATGTAGGTATGCAGGTACGAATGTTAGCAGATCAATGGTAACACTTACAGTGCGCTTTAAACTCTTACGATACAGATAATAAGAACGTATTTATTCCGTGTTCCAAATTACAAAGTGTTACACTTGATGTGCTGTGGGCTGTATCTACTTCAATATCAGGACTTAAGTAGATAATTATAGAACAACAAGGTGGTCCTGCATTTTTACAAAACGACCCTGTCAATCTGTCAATAGTGCAGATGAATTGTTTTATTGAACGCTTCGTAAACAGGTTCCGAAGAAAATACTCGTAAAAGAACAAAACTTGGTGGGTATACCTACATAGGAACATAGTTTATTTAAGTATGAGTACTTAATTATATCTATTAATTTATGTACATACTTAGGTACGCATTTAATTTAGATATCACATGGTGGCATTTTTAGGTCCAATTAATTTATTCTTAATAAGTATAGATATCTATCTAGATAGATGCGTTAGCGACGATCCAGTCAGAGTAGTAAGAGACACGTGCATTAACTCCAGGATAATTCGCCTGGGCGCACAAATTGCCCCAGGAGGTGACTCCATACACGACGTCATTGTCGAACACAAGGGGTCCGCCGGAGTCTCCTTGACATGCGTCCCTACCGCCTACGTCGAGTACACCAGAGCACACCATGCCGTCATCGACCAGGTACCGCCATACCCTGCCTTGTTCCTCACGCTCTCTTTGTAGTTCGATGTAGCGCTGAGCACAGATTTGCTGACTGATGATATTGATGTCAACTCTTTGCAACTGCTCAGGAAACCATGGGACACCGGACTGCAAGAAAACAATCGTATAAGTGAGATTTCTGGTAAAACCGATCGAATGCTACCAAAACGACCACGAGAAATGGTAAAACCTGCGTTATGAGTTGTCTTAGAATAAGAATCGACGACGGAATATGTAGTCCATCAATTCGCACTCGACCCGCGTGATCGATTAGATGGAGGCGGCTAGAGATGCCTCGAAGTAAGTGAAAGTAAGTTGGTGCAACATTGAAGTCATAACATTGGGTATTAGGGTTGCTACATACATAGCGGGCCGGTACAGCCGGGCAATCGAATATATGTAGATGAAACAAGTGCAATTGCTTCGGATCGGCTTTGTTGATCAACAAATACTTACTGCCCAACCGACACAGTGCCGAGCTGCCGCCCCTCTTAAGCAACCATAAATGATGGCGTCAAAATGAACTGTTTCTTACCAATAGAGCTCCAAATCCAATGGCGGTAACTACAGTGTTGTCGGGTAGGTTGTAATTGCGTCCCGGGATGCGCGCCGTGGCCACGACGGGGGAGAGGACGGCCGGGGTGGCGAGGTGCACGATGGCCACGTCATTGACCAGGGTGTCATCGTCGTAGTTCTCATGTCGCACAAACCGCTCTACGTCGTGGACGAAACCACCACTCGCCGCAAAGGATGAGCCAAGGCGCACACGCCAACTAGATGGTTGCGACAGAGCCCCGCTGTAAGCATTTTAATGTTAGTAACAGTGACAAGTTTCTAGTGGAAAATCCACAGAATATCTAAACGAAGTATGAGCATAAGGTTGGATTACTTATAGGTAATTTTTTTTCATAAATAAGTACTGTAAGTGCAGCCGATGCAAAATATCGCTGTTGAAACTTAGGACACTTCATCATCATCATCAGTCTATTTATATTGCCCCACTGCTCGGGCACAGACCTTCCCTTACATCGAGGGAGCTCGGGCCATAATTCACCACGCGGGCCCAGTGCGGGTTGGCGGATTTCACATGCCTTAGATTTTTTTCTTCTTCTACGACATGCATGTTTCATCACGATGTTTTCTTTCACCGTTTTGAGAGCACTCGGTAAACGTACGTAAGTTTTTCCGTCGAAAAAACCGATGATAACTCATTGGTACATGGCTGCCCTGGCTGGGAATCGAACCCGGGACCTTCATATTGCAAGTCCATTGACCCAACCACTGAGCCACCGAGCTCCGTAGGACACTTACTAGTAGCAATGTGCTGCTGACAATATGGTCCTTGTAGTTAACAGAGAACCGCCGCAGTATGGGGTCCAAAAAATGCCCCATTCCAAGAACTGCATGTTGCTCATAAAGGGGTATCGGTCTATGGTTGTGTCGGTGCCGCCCACTATGCGCGATGACGAGCGCTGTGCCACTTGCGGCGCCGCTGAAATGGTACAAATAACAAATTTTTCAAAGGATAGATGAACAGTTTTGCAGCACGATTGTGGCTGGCCATAATTCGATAATATCGAAGCGAAGAAAAAGCACGATTATTAGAATCTAGTAGATAAATTCAAGGGCCCTAGTCCATGAGTATGTGTATTCTCAAATAATATTAAATAGAGGTAGGAACTTACCGAAGGCCGAGCACAACAGGGCTAACAGAATGATGACCCTCATGATTAGGTATTATGGATCTGTCTCTATGTAGAAATGATGCGTTTTCTTGTTAAGCTCATCATTTTATACATAAAATTATCGCTCTCTAAATCATAGTGATAAAAAACGTAATTCACTAATGGGATTGGAAAATCCTAAATTAATCTCTATCGAAGAGACATAAATAAATTAAGTAGTAGGTATCACCTTGATAAAGTAGGTAGGTGGCTACGGTACTTGTATATAAGTATATGCTCGTATCTAAAATATGTAGTTAGGAAAAGTTAATCCAATCAGCACCACCCCGTCGTTGCTTGCAGGGAAAACCATGAGTAAGTAGGTACAGTCGACAGCAGATCAATGGTAACACTTTTTTACATTTGACAGTTCTTATTATTTGCGTCGTAAGACTTGAAATCGTACTGCAAGTGTTACCATTGATCTGCTGTCGACTGTACCTACTTAAATAACAATTTATAATATAATTTTTAGTATTATACTTACTCCCCTTTCGGCTATAACCATTTACTTCTAGGTGTGTACCAGACCTCTACCTATATTTATTTAAATATCATTTTATACAATATACATTATAAATTTTCGAAGGACCATTGACGGGCGTGAAGATGTAAAAAAATTGGCCTTCAATGTGAACAATTTTATCTTATTTTGTAAATTACATAAGTTTTCTCAAATCTGAAATGGTGACAGGAGGATACTTTTGCAAGTACCTACCTACACAATCAGAGTACAGTGCGCGAGGCGTAAGATCAGGTTTGCATTTGTGTAAGTACACACAGATAGTGTAGAGTGATATTCGGCCTGAGGCGCGGCGCGTCCCCAGCGGGACGCCACCCTGCCGCGCACGCACCGCACTTCACCTCTTGTACCGCTAGCGATTGGCGATCACTCACACAAATGTAAACCTGAGCTTACGCCTCGCGCACTGTAGCAGCTAAAGGTTCGCAATTAGGTAAGCTAACACAAGTCACGAGATGAGAAAATGTAAACAATGTTGTTTTATGGGTGACACAGGGTTGAAGTGCACTCCATTTAAAAAAAATCCTTTATTAATGTGCAAGGGTTTCACGTGGATCCATTGGCAACAATCCAATCGGAGTAATAGGAGATACGGGTACTAACTGCTGGGTAGTAAGCATTCCCGCAATAGTAGATAACGTTATCTCTTATGTAGACAAGTGGACCGCCGACGTCGGTCCCGCACACGTCTTTGCTGTCGTTCACACTACCAGAGCACACCATGCCTTCAAATATCGCTGGCCAACCTTGCCACCCCAACTGGCTTTTGAGGTCATTATAGCGCTCGGCACAAATATTGTGGTTGATAATATTCATATTCGCGTGGTGCAGTTGCTCGCCGCCATGTTGGTCTCCAGGTTTAAAATAAATTGAAAGGGGTGGGTGTTTGTTAGTGTGTGGCAGAGTTAGAAACATGAATATGTGGGTGATAACTTGTTAGAAGCGTGAATATGTGGATGACAATTTGGTGATCACACATAAATGGGCAATTGTAACTGCATTCTTATTTTTTCTGCCATTGGGAATGAATTTTGTTAAATCGATAAGAGTTTACTAGATACAGCCCAAATCACATCAAGAGTAATAGTTCGGACGATTTTTATCTACGTCGTAAGAGTTAAAAAATTAAATCGTACTGTTGGCGTTACATTACCATTGATCTGCAGCCATTTGTACCTAGAGCAAACCTAGAGCTTAAACGAATATTATTCGATTTTCATTCTCCTCGTTCTATCTCTACAATAATACATTGCTCTAAATAGGAAGGTTAAGTCGAAGTTATATTTGGTGCAAGAGAATTTTGAGATTTCATTGACGGGGTTAAGTATTTAACCCGGGTTGTCTCGGTTGATGCAAGGGTGACTTGTACCAAGGAGGTTTAGACCCGGAGTTAAGAAAAAATCATGACTTCTTCACGGTGTAAAACACACGTGTTATATTTTGATGGTAGGTGGAAATGGCATCTCTTTTTAATTACCCGACTGTGCAAGAAGGAGGATTATCAGACTCTCATTTTATCGCTTATCACAGCATATATCACAGTAAATCAAATATTTGATTATCTTATTATCGTACATTATCTTGTAAGTATACACAGTCTTCAAACAGATACCTTCAATATTCCCCACCCAATAGCGGTATCGACGGCGTTGTCATACAAGTGGTATTGATTACCGGCGATGAGTGCTGTAGCCACGGTGCCGGAGGTGGCTGGCGTGGCGAGATGCACAATGGCCACGTTATTGGCCAGGGAGGAACTGCTGTAATTCATGTGGCGAACAATCCGCGATACATCGTGAACAGTACCGCCGCTCGATGAATGAGAGGAACCGAGCCGTACACGCCACCAAGGTATAGTAGAGCTGTAAGGAAATAAATGTAACCAGCTCACTGGTTACATTTATTTCCTCTCAAGGTTTTCTAGGTGTTAGAGTTATGTATTGCTTAATTTAAAAAAATATACGATCTATCTATCTACACTATATTATACTCGTAGATGTTGTTTGCTTGGACATCAAAACTACTACGATTACGTACCGGTAGCACTGAGCAGCAGGCAGCACAGTCCTAGAAGTGAGCAGAGATCCACCGCATGCATGGAGCCATGTGGTGCTATCAACAGTCATCAGAATGTTGCTCATGTACGGATACGGGTCTATGGGAGTGGGCGAACCACCCACTATGCGTGACTGCTCTGACACTGCTGAAAAGTAGGAAATAATATATAGGTAGGACATAGGTAATCAACAATTAAAGATAATGTACTGCTTACCGAGAGTGGTGGCTGTAACAAGCGCTACAAGTAGAGTTACGAACAGAATTATATTGCTAGCATTGATAGTCATTTCTTTATGACCATTCTTAATTACTTGCCACATATTGTTTTCTCGCGATAAATAGGTATAAGTAAGTACGATATTTAAAAGTGTTGAAACAAGAACGAAGTGAATATCAATTTATACTTTTGTGTCCCGTCACATCTGCCTTATTTTATCACTTTAAACACATACACATACCTACAAAGTACCTCTAAGTAAAATGGTGTTCACAAAGGTATTTTGTGATAATTTTATACCTAAGTGGTATTTTATCTTTTTAATTAGGTACCTAGTTCGTTTTAGAGGCTGATGATAGTAAATAGATAAATAGTATACTTATATCAAAGTGCCGGGTGTTGCATTTGTACCGCGGACAGTTCTTCAGCTATTTCAGGCAACTATGTAGCTATGGTCTTATAGATTGGGTTAAAAACGAGTGGAAAATTGAAAATAATATGTACGTAATTGAATTTTAATACACGGTATGGGTATGTATTTATTTAATAATTAAAAATAACTTGACTTTGTATGTACAATGTGTTTACATTATATATGTACCTACTTACTTACTTAATGTAATGTTATGTATGTTGCTGTGAAGTTTATCGATAAATGGTGTTTTTTTTTGCAAATTATGTACATCCAATTAAACACAATAAATACTTGGGTTTAATCAATGGTAATGGTACTCGCAGATATAAAAGGTCACAATTGCTCCACTTTATGCTCTATCGACTTCTTACATCATTTATGGATCTTCAGAAAATAAACTTTTTTCTGGTAAATAAGGTAACTAGCTATAGATGTAGGTGTAGGTATATTTTTAGAATTAAAACTATAGTGAGGCATTACTACCAATTATTATATATAATAACGGATATCACTCACTTATATTGTTGAAGCCGGTAATTAGACCGACAGTTTCGACGAATTTCGACGGTCTTTATCAAGGTTTGGTGGATCGAAATGTTTAATACATGTTTGAATAAAAACTGTTAAGGGTCACTTGCACCAAATTAAGGGTTAAGTGCCATAACCCAAGTTAGGACACAACGTCATACATTTTTGTGATTGAAATTGAATGAACTATGGCCTGCGCGGTTGGTAAGACCATTAGCTATTAGGTATTTTATATTTCACATGTGCGATGGTTTTAAAGAAATGTTGACCAAATATACATAACACACTTATATCTACTAAAACATAATATTCCATTAATTGCGTTATATGTTGATGATATAATATGACTATCAAATACAGTTGACCATGATTTCACATTCTGCTAAGCCGCGACGTTCACACGGATCCATTAGCAACGATCCAATCTGAGTAATAGGCGGTCCGCGTACTAAATGTTGGGTAACGGGCTTGACCACACCCCCAGCCCATAGTAAAAAAGCCCCACGATATGACGCCATACACGACTGTATCGTTTTGGTAGACGAGTGGTCCTCCAATGTCATTCGCGCACACGTCTTTGCCGCCAGTGTCCAGAATGCCGTGGCACACCATGCCAGCTGTTATTTCGGGCACTCCTTGTAACTGTTCATGCAGTTCGGCGTAACGCTCGGCACACAGGCGTTGGTTGATAATATTTATATCGACGTGATGCAACTGCTGGGGGTAGTAATGTTGATCGGGCTGAAAAAGAAATAGGTATATGTAGAAATAATTATATAGAAATCAGTGAGTCGGAGGATGCGCAATCCCTGATATTAACTGTTGCAGAGATTTATCAATAAATTGAGTGTTGGTAGGTGTAAACACTATTGGCTGAATTATGTCGTTTGTTCGCCTCAGCACCGGTTTATTATTTCGGGCAGCCGCCGTACTGAAAGTCAAGATAGCGCCATGATGGGGTTATTGCCCGTGGTCCACCTCGGCTGTTCATTTGTTGTCTAGCCTTACCTGAGATTACTGTAACAAATTACCGTTTTGTTCCCATACGATAGGTACCTACTTACCTCTATTTCTACTCGGCATAGCTACTTAGGTACCTATAAGACATTTTTGTTAGATGATACTGTTCGTAATAAAAAAATCTGAAGTTGACGTTATTAGTCAGACTGATAAGAAAATGGTCGATCAGTTTGCACCCAGGCGCTTCGCATAATTAATCATATTGCGCACATTTATTAGAACTTATTTATTAAAAATTCTGCCGTATCTGAAAATTAATGCTTTTATCAAAAGAAACGATATAATTACCTCCACAGATCCCCACCCAACAGCTGTAACGACGGCGCCGTCGGGCAGGCGATAGTTATTGCCGGCGATGACTGCCGTGCCGACCGTGGTGGACATAACAGCTGGTGACAAAAGATGCACGATTGCCAAGTCGTTCTCAAAGTAGAACTGCAAATAATTCTCGTGGATAACGATCCGGGATACTTCGTGAATGATACCGCTCTCCAAGTAAGAAGCGCCGAGACGCACGCGCCACATGCTGGTTGCGTTACTGCTACTGCAAAATATAAGTAAGTAGCATTGTTATTATTTCCTAATTATTATCATCCGTTAGTAGCAATTCGTTTGTAGAGTCGCAAATTATATTTCTAGTGGCGAAAGTAATTTTAGTAAGTAGTTTAAACACCCTTATACCTAAACAGTCAATACAAGTAGAAATACCATACCACTCAGGTATACTCTTATATAGGTACTCTTATATGCTATATCTAAGTAAATTCTGTTACTTATACCGAATTTGTGGGAAGTAATTTATATAGTTGCACGTTACCTTTATTTTTAAAATTTTCATCCCAAATTGCAGTTAAGTACCTGCAAGCTTAGATAAATAATATCTGAGCCTGCAAGATAAATGGACATCTTGAAGATGAAAATGGGGAAGGCGAAAAAATGTTATAGCTAAATTTAAATATTAAAACAGTGAAATCAGCTCAAGTAAGCTGTTAACGACGAACAAATAAACCCATATTGTATTAAGGTATTAACCCCTTTTTACTGTCACTCACTAATAGCACTGAGCAGCGGAGAGCACTGTTCTAGAAGTGAGCAGAGATCCTCCACATAGATGAACCCAGTAGTTTCCATTAAATAAATGTTGCATATTGCTCATGTAGGGATACCGGGCTATGTCGGTGGGGGAACCTCCCACAATTCGGGAGGCACGATGTGGTACCGCTGAAAATTGAACATTACGCTAATTTAGCAATGATGTGAAATTTTATTGTCTAGTTACAGGTCAATTACAAATCCTGGTAGCCGTATTTAGTAAAATTAGTTACTTAACTACCTATCTATATTATGTCTATCTCTAGGTTTCACGGGTTTAAGAAAACCCGGTCCTTTGAAAGGCTTGCACGGAGACATAGGTCCAACGCGTAGAGGCCCCTTAGAGAACTTTAATTTGAAGATATATGTGATGCACCTAGCGGGACCCGTCTCTGAGCGCATCTGACTGCACTCAATGACAGACCCCGTCAGGTGCATAAACTATGTCTATTATTATTATCATTAGGTACATCAGTTATCTATGTCAAAAGTATTATATATATATTATTATTTATGGCAATTTATTATCAGTATTTATCAGTCAAGCAACGCTTGCATGGTGACTAATGATGAATGTTAAGATTAAACTTGTATTGGACCCTATGATTAGACCCATAGGCACAGGATAATGGACATTATGGTACACACCGGACATTCTTAACATAACAACATTTGTTTTCCTATCACTACAAAATGACAATGCCAGATTCTGCCCCACCATCAACCGCAAGTTGTACAAGATAACGAATAAATGTAAAAATCTCTCCGTTTTTATTAAAATTATTGGTTTAAAACAAAGTCTTGTACATCTAGCGAGTCGAAAAAAACAACTTAATTAAGAATTCAGAAAATAGTAAGAAATCGAAGCGAATTATTCATTGTTTTTGTTATTCTTCTATACGAGTTGTGAGAGTAGTAGAAAATGATCCTGATTATGATTATGCAATATGAAACCTATAATAAGTCCCCAACAAAATGATAGGTACAGCTTAAAGGGTCACGTAGTTTTGTAGGTGGGGCAAAGCTCCATTGAAATGTGGCAATGTCCGTTAGTAGTTAGTAAGTAGTAGGTAGTCATATTATAACAGGGATATTATGGGGGCCGCGGCTTGTCAATGCAAATCTTAACCTATGTACCTATTTATTTAAAAAAATCTCACCACTAGCGGTACCAATGATTACTCCTAGTAGAATAATTAAGTGCATATTAAGTTTAGTATAAGTATACAAATAACAAAACAAATCACTAAAATTTTTATTAAGAAATAAATTTTAAAACGTCCGATCTATCTTTTACTTGGTCTGCACTGATTTGTGTTTTAATTTGATGTGGCTTTAGGTTAGGTTATTAATCTGCGACCAATTGGCGATAAATTGATAATGATGATAAAACTTAAGTAAGGGAACTGTCCCAATAACCGTCACTTTTTGAACTTTTCACTTTTGATTTTGTAGCCACGGCCGTAGTATAAGACCCACAAGGAATGAAATGGTGCATAGATATAAACAATTTATTTAAATTTTATTTAATTAAATAATGTTTATTTAATTTTAAGATTAAATAAGTTATTTTTAGACTTATATGAAATAATACCCCTTTGCCCGGTATCCGGCATGTCCTTGTACAGATATCCGACATACCCATGTCCCAATAGCCGTCATATATGTATATAGTTTTTGTGTAGGTAATGTATGACGTATATATATGATTGATCAAAGTGTTATAGTGTAAATGGAACACCTGATTGGACAAGCTTTATGTTTTCGACATTTCGACATTTCTCAAATATATAAACCAAAATAGTCAAAATATTCATTGTTGCTGTTCCAGCCAGTATATATAATTCAGGTCATTATGCCTATAATTACTAATGCACCCAAAGAAGTTTTAAAAATCCCAAAGATGTTTTTTTTCTCTAACCTCAAAAAGTGAACAGTGTTAGAATTTGTGTATTGTATTAAATTAATTAAATAATTAGTTTATGTGTCTAAATTACGCCAAAAACACGTTATTTAGTGAAATTGTGCATTGTAATAGTGGACAAGTGTTATCTCGCGATAATGATCATAGCGATGAAAATTTGATACAGTGCGATGGTTGTAAACGGAACGTATGTCTTAGTTGCAGCAACCTAACAAGCAGCGAGGCTCGTGTCATGGGGTTGAAATCCAAACGCACCCTCATATTTCTACGTTCGCCTTGCCGCGAGGCCTTATTTCAAGTGCCTAAACTGATCCAAGCATATGATTGTGTACGTGAGGAATTGGACGACGGTGTTCTGCACCAGTGACTCATGCAGTTTCTACTGCTACTCCGGCCACTTCCTTAGACACTAACAATATATCGGAGGAGATGGCGGAGCGTGATCGCAGAGCAAATAACGTGATCCTTGTTGGTCTCCCTGTAATGGATACGGGTGACACAGCTATTCAAGGGCCCACTGATGAGGCCACTGTCAGAAGGATCCTGCTGGAGATTACGAGTGAGCAGATATCTTCTGACAAACTGGTGAAAGTGTTGCGACTTGGTAAACGAGACAACAGTAAACCGCGCCACATGAAAGTGATCCTCAAGTCACGGCATGATGCAGTGAAGGTCCTTAAAAACAAGAATAGAGCCATGGAGGTAAGAGTGTATGATGACAATACACCGATGCAGCGGGACGAGCTAAAGGAGCTGAGGTAACGTCTCCAGCTACGTACCGAGAGTGGTGAGTTAGATCTCACTATTAAGTATGTCAGGGGTGTGCCGAAGATAATCAATCAAAAAACTATTTGACCCCAACAACCCCTACACTGACCTTACCTTCCTATACACCAACTTATGTTCGCTGTCATTAAAATTCGACTTATTTCTTTTATATGTAAACACCAACAAGCCATCCATTATAATTGTCACGGAGACCTGGCTGAACAGCAGGGACAGAAACAGCACATTTGCCATACCTGATTATACTATATTTAGACAAGACCGGAAACATCGACCTAAGTCGCAGGGTGGCAAAACGAGTGATGGCGGTGTTGCCATATATGTCAGAGACCGTGTCAACTCATTATTGCAAGAACTCATAAGAAGTATGACTGTATGTGATCTTACGGAAGCCTTGTTTTTGGATATTCAATATGACTCTCACCATTTCCTTGTTGTTGGGGTCTATCGACCCGATGATAGGGAACCAGATATATGGAAACGACGTGACTCTAAATTATTGGCTAAGCTGCTTCAGCGAACAATGTGATAGTTATCGCTGGCGACTTCAACTACTCCGACATCCTATGGCCTCAAGACATCGAACAGGACCTCAAGGGACCCGAGGAACTGTTTAAGAACATGTTTCTCAACAGTAATCTTCATCAATTGGTCTCCCAGCCGACACGTTTCCGCATAGGCAACACTCCATCCTTGCTCGATCTGATCATGACAAACGATGAAAACTTAATCACTGGAATATGTTATAAACCACCTATAGGAAAGATTGATCATTGCGTACTAGAGTTCAGCATCCAATTTCTTATACAAAGAGTCCACAGTCAGCCCAAACTTAAAAGATATTACCATTACATTGACTTTGACAACTACATGGAGGAACTGGAGAAGGACCTCGAAATCTTGGAATCTACTACTGACGTGGAGCGTTTTTGGAGACAGCTAAAAACCATAGTGGGTACAAACACAGACAGAGACGCTCCGCTTAAAAAAGTGAAGAAGAAGGAAGGTAATAAACCCTGAATCAATGACAATATATTGAAACTTGTATCTCGTCGTCGTCGTCGTCAGCCTGTATCCGTCCACTGCTGGACGTAGGCCTTCTCGCAATCCTTCCATTGTCTTCTATTTGTGGCCGTACGCATCCATTTCTTCCCACATGTGCGAGAGATGTCGTCAGACCATCTCATCGGTGGTCTTCCTACGCTGCGATGTCCCGTGCGTGGCCTCCAAACTGTGGCTTTGTACGTCCAGCGGTCGTCGTCTCTGCGTGCAACGTGCCCTGCCCATCTCCACTTCAGGGAAGCCATCCTTTCCCCAATATCCACCAGCTTGGTCCGCCGGCGGATTTCTGAGTTGGGTACTCTATCGACCAGAGAGATGCCCAGCATAGCACGCTCCATCGCTCTCTGCGCCACCTTCATCTTTGTCATGATCTCTTTAGTCAATGTCCACGTTTCTGTAGCGTATGTCATTGTGGGTAAGACACACTGACAAAAGAGTTTTGACTTAAGATTCTGGGGTATCTCCCTGGACTTTAAGATGTCATTTAGTTTGCCGAAAGCTGCCCATCCCAACTGAATCCTTCTGGCTACTTCTTTGGTTTGATGTCCTGTGCCAAATGATAATATGTGACCTAAGTAGACATATTCTTCCACCCTCTTAACCTCGTTGTTTCCAACTGTAATCTTGGGCTAGAGTTGGAGTTGCTCATGAATTTGGTTTTTGACACATTCATTTTAAGACCCACTAAAACGGAAGCTTGCTGTAGCTCATCCATCATAATCTTCAGGTCATCAGTGTTGTTCGCCATCAGTACCAAGTCGTCTGCAAACCTCAGGTGTGATAAAAAGGTTCCATTTATATTTAAGCCCCTGTATTCCCATGGGAGAGTCTTCATCAAGTCCTCTAGCGGTGTGGTAAACAGTTTTGGGGATAGTGTATCACCCTGACGAACTCCTCTTTTGATTCCTACAGGTTCAGTGAGGTCATGCAGCCTAACCTGTAGTGTTGCAGCGGAGTACAGCTCCTTTAGCATATCCACATATCTACAATCGATTTGACACCTTTGCAGAGATTGCAGCATTGCCCAATGCTCAACACTATCAAAAGCCTTTTCGTAATCGACAAATGCCATACATAATGGCAAGTTGTATTCTGTGCACTTCTCCATTAATTGAAACTTGTATCTGAGAAGGGAATACTTTGGGATGTTTATATTGGTACAAAGGATGACGAGGACTACCAGCGCTATAGAACCGCCAGCAATCATTGTGTGGCAGAAAGCAGAAGGAGCAGAAGACTGTATGAAGCAAAACTACTGGATAACGGACAAAAACCCTTCTATTCCCATCTGCGAAGGTGCATGTCATCCAAAGTGAGCATTCCACCTGCAATGAGGAACCATAATGGCGACCTAGTTACAGACCCCACCGACATAGCGGAAATCTTCACGCAGGAGTTTCAGAAAGCCTATTGTCGTGAACCAGATGTGACCATATGCTAACAAGTGACTACATTAGCCCGTGTGGAGCACTCGATCTGTGACATAAACTTTACACCCAAGGATGTTGAGAAAGTTTTAAAAGGACTCGACACAGGCTCTGCTCCTGGACCTCACAACATTCCCAGCATTATTCTAAAAAACTGCAGCAAAACACTTGTTCCTGTTCTCACTGAGCTTATGAGGGTGTCTTTTGAGGTCGGACATGTCCCACTTGACAGGAAACATGCTGTAGTTACACCTGTGTACAAATCCGGTGATAAAACAGACCCTGCCAAGTTTAGGCCAATCAGCTTGACAAGTATTGTGGGTAAGGTGATGGAGAGACTAATATGCAATAAACTGAAGAATTTCCACAACAGAGAAAATGTTATATCCAGCAGAATGGCTTTGTCGAGAAGGGATCCACAATAACGAACTTACTGTCATGTGTGCACCCGTGGACTATGGACGTGGACCGTGGCAACCCGGTTGACGTTATTTACCTCGATTTTGATTTTGCTTTCGACAAAGTCCCGCATCAGCGCCTGCTTATAAAATTGGAGCATTTTGGCATTCGAGGTCGGCCTTTAGACTGGGTAAAGAGTTACCTGTTGGGAAGAACCTTCCAGGCCAGGATCGGTTACTCCTTGTCCCAGAAGAGGGACGTCCTGAGTGGAGTTCCCTAAGGATCTGTTTTAGCCCCCACACTTTTTGGAATTTTCATCACGGACCTCATTGCGCTGATAGACTCACAATCTGCATTTTTTGCTGACGATGGGAAATTCTTTGGCAACCCACTCTTAGTGTCTGGACAACTACAGAGCGATCTAAACAAGCTCCAGGAATGGACGAAGCAGTGGCTAGTCAAGCTGAACATATCGAAATGTGCTGTGTTGCATCTAGGTAGTAGAGATCCTGGCGTGGTATACACTGATGACACTGATATAAACACTGTGGAATCCCAAAAGGACCTTGGAGTTGTGGTTTCAAAAAATCTAAAATGGGGAGAACACATTAATGGCATTGTCAAGAAGGCTAATTCACTCAGAGGTGATCTAATTGAGACATATAAAATTCTCACGTACAAATATAACCTCCCAGATGTCCACCGTTTCTTTGAGACTAAAGACATACGTCCATTGCGAGGACACCATATGAATATCTACCGCACTATCGCCAATACCAAAATCGCTGATCACTTCTTAAGTAACAGAGTTGTTCACGCACGGAACAAACTGTCTGATGATGTAGTATCTGCACCATCAGTGAACTCTTTTAAAAATCGCCTCGACATGTGGTTAAAATCAAACATTATATAAATAAGCAATATGTGTAGTGAATCATATGAACATTAGACAACATAGACTGAACTTACCAACACTGTGATATAGATATACCAGCATTGTGCTGCCTGTCTATCAAATGAATAATAAAATGCACAAAAACGTCCTAAACCATAAGAAAACACATCGTAATGTTTGGGACGTTTTTTGTGCATTTAGGGATGTTTTATGTTTTGGGAAGTTAAACAATATTATTTTACGGGTACTGGTGTGAAAAGTAAGCAATATCTCTATAGTTATCTATATATCATATAGATGACGGGTACTGGTACATTTTGCTGTTTGGTTGAACCAATAGCCGTCAACGAATTTAAAATGTTATTATTTAATTAATTATAACAAATAGGCATCAAATCAAATTACAGAATGATATTAATATTAATAAAGTTTCATTTTAAACATCAACACTTACAAATAAGTAAATACATGAGCCAGCGTTGAAAAAAAACCGTAGTCAGTAAAAACAGCAGTTTAGTAATCGAACTTCGTAACTTTTTTACAAAAACGTGAACACAAACTATAAAGTGATATTATATTATGTTATTTGATGTTTTATTGTATTTTTGCCAGTTAATTAGCAGCAAAACAGTATTTATTTTCATAATATTGCAGAGAAAACGAAATAAACTACCATTTTCGTGAGATATAGGCAATTTAAGTTGACTTGACGGGCATACGTACATTGACGGCTATATGTACACTTACCTTACTTATCTGTACTACATATCTTCACGGTAACAAAGGCTCTTGTTTTATAACGAAATTAGGCTTAGGTACAGCCTAGCTTGAGAGTATTCTTCGGTCGTAAATAAATAGAAATGCTGTAAGTACCTACTGTAAGATTTGGAATGTATGTTTAGGTTCCGTTTGAGTGGTAGAATCTACTTAGGTATATGTTTAGTAAATAATAAGATATCGTCGTACGTACCTACTTCCGTCAATTAGGTATGTACTTACCTAAATATCATAAGATACAGTATTAGCTACCTATTAACAACTTTCCAAGAATACATATCTTTGAAAGGAGATGAGAGTCTGAGTGTACACATTTCAACTCTTATTCCTGATGCCAGTGTACAGGAGGACCAATATTGTCAGACACTAGAGGTAAATGTCGAAATAAAAACTTCAACATAGTATTTTTGTTAAATATTTAATTTTAAATTAACTTCACCCTGATCCATTAGCAACGACCCAATCAGAGTAGAAGGATACCCGAACATTGACTCCCGGGTAGAAATCGTGTGCGCAGCCGAAGCCCCACGAGGTAATTCCGTATATGATGTCGCGGTCGAATGCTAGTGGGCCGCCCGAGTCTCCCTGGCAGGCGTCCTTGCCTCCGACGTCGAGGATGCCAGCGCACAGCATGCCGTTGGTGATGTCAGGCCAGTTCTGGTAGCCGGGCTGGGTCCTCAGGTACGCGTAGCGCTCAGCGCACAGTTGCTGGTTGATAACGTCGAGATCAACGTGCTGTAACTGCTCGGGGGAAGGTCCGCCGGACTGTAAAAGAAAAGTAAATTATAAATAGCTCCAAGACTTAGTAATCGATTATCTAGATAAGTAGGTATCTATAAATCCAATGAAATATATACCTACCTAGTTGAACACTAGCCTAAGTTTTACAGTAAGTAGGTAAAAATATATATTCTTTGATTCTAGGTCCATTTGATTGCGATATTTAATAAGACCAAATGGACTAATAATAGTGCTGCAATGGATTCGTATCCAGAAGTGGAGTCTATATTAATGTAGGTAGGTACACTTGACATCACATCAATGGTAAAACAGCGGTCTAAATGTTACACTTAGTGTGCATTCGGCTACAATGTTGCTTAGGATCTTACCGACAGAGTTCCCCATCCAATAGCAGTAACGACGGTGTGGTCGGGCAGGTTGAAAGTGAACCCGGGAATGCGCGCGACGCCTACAGTGGGTGACAGGATGGCGGGTGTGGCCAGTCGGACGATGGCTATGTCGTTGTCGAGGGTGGTGCTGTTGTACCACTCGTGCACTAGCAGCTGCTCCACTTCGTGAGTGTTGCCGCCGCTCGACGCGAAAGAGGTGCCGAGAATCACACGCCAGGATGAGGCTGCGTCTCCGCTATAAATACATGGTGATTAACTCTCATACTACTTTTATAAGGTTCAAAGCACTCACCCTAAGACGTATCATATTTTTTTATAGGAAAGGTGCTGAAGTGAACTTTATACTCAATGCTAGGACAGACGTGTCTGAACTTTTCGAATAAATAAATATCTCATACAAATCTATGTCTGACCACACTATTTATCAATGATTAAATAGAGTCAGAAAATCGGACTGAGATAATTTTACCTTTACATTGGCCACTCCTAGAAAACTGTTGTCGAAAGACAGAAACAGAGACCAATACAACGTGTTTTACGTGAAACCAACGGAGTAACTCGGAAGGTATGGGTCCACAACATAAGTGGATAGTAAGAGTCCGTAGCCGATGAAAATGTCATTTGCGGTCACACATTCTGGGTCAGATCGCATCCAATGATTAAGTTCAGAATTTGTTTAATGCATTATGCCATGCTCAGTTGGTAAGAGCGTGTCACGGACTAACAAGGTCGCAGGTTCAAGCCCTGCCCACGGTAAGAAAATTTTCATGTTTCAATGATTAAGTTCCTAAAAATAACTTGTATGTACCTAAAAGAGTTTCTTAGTGGCAATACTGGCAATTATACGTACTGGTAGCAATGTGCGGCCGACAGCACGGTCCGGCTAGTGATCAGTGAGCCACCACACGCCTGGTACCAAATGATACCGAACCACCCATACTGCATGTTACTCATGTAGGGGTACTCATTGACGGTGGTGGGAGTACCGCCCACGATGCGGTTGATGTGCCGTGGCACCGCTGAAAAGGTGGAAAACATGATCAGAAACCTTAGCTTAGTGCAATTTGATTTGAATTTCATTTTTACGAATGTCACCGTACGTTCATCGTAAAATCATATCGAATCATGTGATTGATTTTGGGGTGATAAAGACTTTCTGAAATTGGATAGGCCATACTTTGTGTCCGATTTATCCTCAGATCAGTGAATAAGATCTTATTCACTGATCTGAGGATTTATCCCAACCCAGCAGCACGGGCCATCATATCTACTCATTCAGACTATCCTTTACCACCTACGAAAGCTCAAATAAGTATATAGAAAAATTATGAGGTCTCAATCGATATTTAAAATTACGGAAAACGCCTTAAAAGGTAAAACAATGTCACAACGTTAACCAAAGGCATTTACCAGCCCTGCATGCCATTCAACTTCATATTTACTTGTTTTACGTGTGATCGAAGTTAAAATGCGGATTTAATTAAAATTATACTTAACTTATTAAAATAATACTGTAAATTTACTTACCAAAAGCGGCGCCTATTAGCGCTAATAAAATTAGAAGACGCATGATTATTGATAACTACTAAATCAAATGTGGAGTCAATAGTTATATTTATAGATTGTCATTATCTTTTAATTCATTGGCACAAATGTGATAATGATAATGTAGGATTGATAGTAAGATCCATATCTAGTCGTGTTTTAAAACGTATTAATCAAAATTAGTACGATAGATTCGTACTAATTTTTATAATTATTGTATTGCTTGCAATGAAAGAAGACGATGAATACTAGAAGCCAGATAAAACCTTACTGGAAAGTTGATCAATTTTTATTTATTGCATCAATCAACTCTCATATTCCTGCTGAAGAGAACTGTGAAATCAGTTTTTCGATATCTCAACTAATACCGAAGATATTAAGCGGTTAAGGCAAGTGGTGGGGGGATGCTCCATCTCTTTTTAACAAAACGGTCTTTAGTATGAAGTTTGTATGGCGTTACCTCGGTATGACGTCAGAATCACAATATGGCTTGTACCGTTATTGTCTCTTTCTAACAAAACTTTTTCTAAATTCCTGTAGTTAGGTACCTACTTCATTTTTCAACTAATTTCAATATTGATTTCACAGTTGATCATGAATTTGTGTCTATTTTGTAATAACAATGAAAAACATTTAATTTTCGATACTTGTCAAATATCCTATAGGGTTCCTAAGGTTCGCATTTATTTTATATGAAGTATCGCCCGACCGAACCGACGACGCTGAGGCGTTTGTAACGTTAGTTTGGGCACGTTGCCCTAACTAGATCTAAAAGGTTACTATCCAAAAACCTCAATAGTATTTTCTAGAAACAATACAGTTGTTTTTTGCGTAGTTAGGTACATAAGAATAAGTGTGTTAGTTCGGTATATTTCAATCTAACAGATTGGTTGTAAGGACACGAATACTTGTTTTTCTCAGCTCTGAAATGCATCTCCGTACTCCCTGCGAACATTCGAAGTAATTAAGCAGTAGGTACTTACATCGTTAAATAAATATATGGCAAATTAAATCAAACATAAGCCTGACAGTTACGCAGGGTTGCCAGATTGGAGGTTTTCTCGCAATTTTGGGGGAAAAATTGGTTTTTGGGGAACTTTTGGGGAACTGACATTGCTGGTGAAAATTTGGCGAAAAGTTTTCAAGCTGCGACCACATAATTAGGGTGGGATATGGTTTAAAATCCCGTGGCGGGTGCTCAAAGTTTATGCCGACTGCTAAAATTCAACTCAAAAAACGTAAAATGTAATCACGTGTCTTCTAGACAAGAGGTCATTTCAATCGCCGTTTAAAAAAAAACCTGATTTTTTTTAATTAAGTAAATTTTTTTGTTAAACGTATCATTTTGGGAAAAAATTATCAATCTGGGGAAATTTGAAAAATCCAATCTGGCAACCCTGCAGTTACGTTATCAATTATTAAATCAATTCGCACAGATTAATTAGTTGATCAATATAATTATCTTTTAAGATGGAATTCCCGCTCATTACATCGTAGGCTCTAGCAAATGTAGGATATTAGATATAATATTTATACAGAGTGTAATAAAAACGGCAGGTACGGATAACAGCAGATCAATGGAACACTTGCAGTACGATTTTATATCTTACGACGCAGATAATAAGAACGGTCCGAAGTCTCTTGGACTTGTTACACTTGATCTGCTGTCAGCTGTACCTACTTATTCAGAACCAATACGAAAATATCAAAACTGAATTTGGGAAATAAACAGTATTTTTTCAACTAATCGGAAATTAAAAGGAACAAATAATTTGGCAAGATTTTTTCTACTAAATGAAGATCTAAAAACGATTATCACCGAAAAAAAGACGATACACTATGTAGGTAATAGTAATCCAACAAAGCTTATTCCTAATAATTTAACTAAGGTAGGTTATAAGGGACGTGAATTAGATACACACTCCTTTGGTATAAGTATATTTTAATTGGAATGTCACTATGTAATAGATTTACAAAATTTGCAAGGAAATTATATAATTAATAATAATAATAATGTTGAATTGAAACCGTTAAAACATATAATTCAAAATCCAAACAACGTAGTGATTATGATCCTTGAACCAAACTATGGCGGTTAACATAACAGTAATGCTTTGGTCATTGATAAAATAAAAAGACAAAAAAACTTATATTTATAATTCGCACGCAAGACGAAGACAACGATTTAGAATAAATAACACTAAAATATGAATGGTGGGCAGAACCTTAGACAATTCATTATTCAATAAAAAAGAATATTTAACCTAAACCCTAAAAATAATTTATATAAAAATGTATAAATAAAATTAATATTACCTCTAAATATGCAAATGATCTTGATTCACCCTGTAAGGGATGAGAAAAGGCCGAGAAAAGACGAGATACCTCGCTCTTACAACTGTCAGAATGACATGAAAGAGCTTGTTGTAACAAGCTCGCGCTCAAAATTGTTTCTGAATTTCGGCCTAGCAGATACTTTTTTTCTCATTATTACATATCTCTCCAGGGTACAAGCCTTTACAGGGTTTCATTATCATAAACTCACACCCTGTATAAAAACTAAATTTTAATAAAGTATTTTACGTTCAATGGGATTGTCATATACGAGTATACAGGACGTAAAGTTGAATTATTGCGTATTTTATTTAGTATAGAGATCAAACTTCCGTAAAAAATGAGTCTATAGTGATTGAAGTCATCGTTTTGATGAGATATTTAACCATGAGTATTATCCAATTCAACCTCACATTCTGTATATCTTAATATTCAGTATTCCCCTTTTAATGGATTCGATACTCAAGTGGTCTTTAAGTTTAATATTACCACACTGACAAAATTGGCGCGACAGATGAATCAACTACATGACATTGTCAGAAATCAATGGAGCTTTTACTAGTTGCATTTAGTTGTAAGCGGACTAAACTCACTGTTAGATTTGTTTTTAGAAGACGACTTCAGAATCGAATTCCAGAAGGGACAACTATCTCAAATAAGTGAGAATTATTATCGAAATACATAGTGTATATTCATTGTAGATTAGTTATACACAACGAAAATATCTAAAAAACATACATGTATAAAAATATGTAGAAATTCAAATTAGTTTTAAATATGAGGCACTGAGTCATTTACCAATACACTGCATCCAAAATGAATAATAAGGCCTTCGCGTAAAACTTACATTCTACGCCCTAATCTAATAAAGCTTTCATTTTATGTTGATTAAATTCTAACGCTGAGACTCAAAGTTAAGCTTTTCGTAAAAGTATTCGATTTATGTACGGTATTAACGCAATACCGGCGGGTGACATACTGTTGCTAAAGCATGTAGGAATGTATAATTAACAGGCGGGTTACAACAATAGAACAGGTTGCGAGTGAACCATGTACAATCAACCCAGATTCAACGTGTATACTTTGTTCTGATTCTGTCTCTCATTGTATCAATATTTGGCAGGTTTCATGCCCGTTTTACAATAAGAGTGTCGAAATATTACAGCTATCGAGTATACATATTACGGTGAATATCTGCCTCCGGTTTATGTCGGTCCGGAACAAACATTTACATCAAAGTGCGCCCGTTTCGGGAAATATTGATCCAGTGAGACATGATCTACCGAGCCTACGTTTGTGTAGGTTAGGTTAAATTATTCAACGCAAACTTGCACATATATCTGTATGTAAAAATGTGTTGTAAAATATCGATTCGGAGCGGCATGAACTGGGGACTATCATTTAACTTAATCTACTTACATTATTACTGTCCTTATAAGTAAATCAAGCCAAAGTCAAACGTGAGAGAGCCAGTAGTTTTAATACATTATCAAATTCACATTACAAGTCAAAGACATATAAAACTAAGACTAACTTCACTTTTGGCTTTGACTGTTTCTTAAATTAATTGGTGTTCACCTTACAATTTTGGAATCTCCTTAGACTTAATCGTATCGCAATAATAAATACCTATAGTTAACTAAGATTGTAAAATAGAAAATAAGGTTGCAAAATTCAAATTCAAGATCTTCTTCCCTAGCAAAACCATAATATATGCCATATAATAAACCGTACAAAGTATTATAAATGTACACGCATAAATAAGTCTTCTCCATCTCGAATTATGGTATCACAGTGCAGTGGCGTTATCAACTTACTATGTGAATTCTTGAGCCCTACTCACAGTTTCGAATACCTACAATACTTGTAATAAATATATACATTTTAAAGTTATTTTTACTAACCAATCCTTGTAAACGTTGTAAAATTTCCACATCTTTTGATTCGCTTTTATTTTGTAGTTTAATTTAATACGGAATACTAGGCTACTAGGCTATGATATCGGTTTCAAAAACTGAAACAAGTGGGTACAGTCTGCTTCAAAAGTAGCAATTACCAATTGACCACATCCCGTGTAATAACACGTTTGAGTAATTTCTTGATACCAAACATTTCATAAGTAATGAAATATACAGCTATGTTATAGAGCTACTTTTACAATAAAATGAATTATGAGATGACACATAAAACACTCTCAATATTAAAAGTGTAAAAGAAATATAAATTATTTATGCACAGAGTATAAATAAAATAGATACCTACTTGCTACATAACAATATTTATATAAATAACATTATTGCATGGGGAAGATTTTATTATTGGGGCCTTGTATTATATTCTATTAAGTATATTCCTACCAAAAACATTTTCTTTCGACGTAACTATTATACATGTAACAAAATATAAACATTGACTATTTCCAAACATACACGAGTCGTTAATAAAACATTAGCGGCCATCTCTATATATTTTTCGTTGTCAGTTATTTTTGCGAATGACCAAAACGACAGAAGGGCACACTTTGTGCTCTCCTGCAGATAAACTGTCTTCAGATCTCTTTCCCATTCAAAGAGCAACGTCGTATAGACTATTAGCAGATAATAATAATAATGTATAATATCAGGCAATAACCAACAAATCTGCTGAAACGTTCATACTAACTTAACACATAAATATTACGCCAAAACCAACGCTTCACTAGAAGCACAGAAAAGGCACAAAATTCATAAGGTACAGCGCATAACTCACCGTTACACAACACGTGTGTGTCATATAACTAATTTCATAAGAATTGAACTACACATTTGGTGTATGTGTTGGAGTCAATGATTGAAAGCTAATAAATTTGTTTTATCACCGAGATAAAACAAATCCGCCAAAATGCCCTTTGAGGTTACCAAAACGTGTGGTCGTTATTACTAGGGCCGCTGGACGATTTTCAGAAGCCACTGCTAACATGTTTTGCCTGCTTTTTTAGCTTAGTGTGCGATCTCGATCATTGAATCTAACATAACGTATTTATTTACTATTATTGTACATCTATTACTTAATTCATTTATAACACGATAAGAGCTACCATTTCATATTCTTTTCTCGGGTGCTACGAAAGCTATAAGTCAAATCAGTGTAGATATTTAAATGGTTATTCAGATTTGTTTTACCTGCTTTGTACTGATTTGCACCAAATTAGATTATCAAATCCATGATTAACAGTTTATTAAACATGGTAAAACACAGAGATTTTTATCACCTCCATTACAAATACTAATCCAGGCTTATCTCAATTATCTGACAACAGTATCCGGTAATTACTTTTGATTAGGTTTATTATTATTGAATGAATATAGGTAATGCTTTGTAAGAGGCCTATCCGCATGTATTAAAAAAATTACACTTTATATTGAGATTAGCTCCTGTAGAATTCTTTGGATAATAAACAAATGACAATTTGTTATGATTATTTCATATTTTTCACGCACAAATGGTATCTTCATAATCATTCGAATTAGTAGGTATGTAATTCTTTACAGACAGTAAGTACCTACATGTACACGTACGAGCACTATATGTACATATAGTGCACATTGAACAGTTATGATGAATCAATTTGCTGTAATGCGATTAACTTTGCTGCTTTACGCGGCTGCTAATGCACTACATTTTCGCACAAACGCGACCTGTCAACTATTGAGGGTTAGCTATCACAATTTCGTAGAACTGCATTCAAGCTTCTTTGAAGGCAACTTCTATTTAATAATAGATGTAAACCATTAATATCTATCACTTTCGATGCGACAAGTTACTACAGACTTATTGAATAGGCACTAGTTTCATATTTAGCATATGTGAATACCTAAATAATTACTTACTGAGTTAGCGGATGAAAGTTGGATTTCTAAGAAGTACATTATAGTTCTTTACGAGTATATAGTTTATTGTCACCGCTAGTACTAAGACACAGTCTTACTTATGCAGAACTATGTACAGAATTAGGGTACATAATTTTATTATTTTTTTTTGCCGAATTTACTGTATTTGTGCACGTCAAAGCTGCCAAATTTTTTAATTGTGTCTCTTATCTGTAAAATATGATTTATAAGTTTTTCGCGCTAATAGACGCATCATCGCTAAACAAAACGTTTCACTCACTCTTTCATAGTGAGTTTATTTTAGGTTAAGCCCTAGATTTAACGGCCACGGCAAATTCGCTCCTATATATTATCATTTTTATGGATAAATTGTAAACGTACGGGTATAGTATTAAGGCTTGTAGCGATAAACACGACTTCAAGTGAGGCGGTGGCTTAAGCCATGGTGGACTATGCCATTCAAAATCGGTGGTTCGGCAACTGTCAAATCAAGCCACCTTTTAGCAGTTTTTATCGCTACGAGTCTAAAAGTTATGGTGTAAACTTTACAGCACAAGTTTCAATACCTCTTATTTTTTATTGCTTGTTCACTAGAACACGCGGGTGCTGTCACGGGCGCGGTGGACTTACATATATCGCATCTTCGTTTCGTGCGTGAATATTGTCATAATATACCATGTTTTATATTTCGTCACCGCGCCCACAACCGCGCCCGTTAACGTAAACAAGCACTTAAAGTGTAAACAAATGTGTATAGAAGAGAAGGTTACCTTTCTTTTCTAGTTTGGAGTAATAAGCACACATCACCGTCTTGAGATGTAACTGGCGAGTGATATTCCCGTAGGTAGCTAGTCACTCACTGTCTGTCGACTGTACGCTTGAGCCACTGGGTGAAATGACGTAATTGCCACACGGCGCGTGCGGATTCTTCACGCAATCGCGCGTTGTGCCGCCGCAAACGACGAACCTGGGAACATGTTAACGAAATGAATATTTTTAATTTGGTACACTTTTAAATTACAATTTCACTGTGCATTCAATTTTATGTAAGGTACTATTTTAGCTTATTATTACAAACATCAAATTCAATAGACGTTTGACAGTTGTAAGAGCGAGCTCACGTTATGCTTGTGCTTAAAATTGGTCCATGAATGCTTTAGAGCGCTGTTATCTATTAAATATGTTGCCAGTATACGCAAAGACAGAGAAAAGCGTACATGGGGCCTCAATAAGGTTGAGATTTTCTCAAAAACTACTGGACCGAATATAGTTCTCTTACAGTTACATAGTTTTAACTTTTATATATCTAACATTGAAAGAATTCTTGCAATAAGTCAAGTAGATTTTGAGATAATCTCAACCTTAAAAACTCTCATGTACTGTCTTTGTGATAACTTAACTATGAAAATGGCAATTTGACCCGCTCGATCGTTGCACTCTGGCATGGGCAAAGGTGACATGATCAAATCGCAGGCTTTGCCCCTTCAGACCCTTCCAACAGATCAATATATTGTCAGCAATATAAATTCATTGAGACATTTAGATTCTACTATGACAATGGGATTGTCTCAGTCAGCGGCCCAGATGATAATGATGAGATTTAATGCTCGAGTTCCTCATCTTCGATGGCCCATACTCCTGAAGCAACAACTCCAACAAATACCATACCTCTTCTTCTAGTTGATGTTGGTGTCGTTGCGAGCACGCGGCCTCTGCCTCTAGTGTGGCCACGCGCGCCGCCAGACCGCAGGCACACGTCGCGCTGAGGGGGCTTACAGCGGTGGGCGTGCCAACGGGCGCGCTCGGCGGCGCTGAAGGTACTGGGGTGGAGTCTGAGGTCTGCAGGCAAACAACCATTGGTCTATACCGCAACAAGAGTATCCGGAGTGGTGACGTAGAGTAAAGTTTGGTTCTTGTGATAGACGAGAGCTGTTTAGGTTCTGCATGTTAATTTAAATACGATTCGTATTGTACGGTGCTTAGTCAGTGACCCACTTTGGGCGCGCCTCGTGTAACCTACTTTGGCCGGGCCTCGTGGAACTAATTTAATTTGGTATATAAGTCACCAACTAACTATACTCTAACTTTAACTAAACTACTTGTGTTAATATTTCAAATATATTTTAACTTCATTTCTCTCTGTTGCCACTCAACCAACTTAACTAACTACAACATCTTGTCTAATGTGCTAACTGTACACATATTTTTGTACTGATACGCCAAGCGAATTATTGCAAAAACCCAGAAATCACTGTTTTTTGGCATAAACTGCATTCTACGTCGGTATAAAACAGCTAAGATATAAATGAAGACTTACGGGGACATCGGACCATGAGTCGTGCACGGGCGGTTCATTAGTCAGTGGGTCCAGCGGTGGGTCGGGGTTCTCTATAGACGGGTATTGATGTTCTTCGCATATCTGGAATAGAGGAATTTGCTTAGACATACTAATTGAGAACCGATAGCGGTATGCATGCCGCATTTGCTAGCTTCTTATTACCTACTCGCACAAGGGTACAAAGTTAGAAATCCCTTTGTAACTTTTTTCGGTCCTTTTAACGGTGGACTAACTTAAAATCACGTTAAAGGTGGTACAACCCTGGTGTATACCTAGGGATGGTGCGGATGTAAAATTTTAGACAACAGCGAACGCAAATGTCAAGTATTTTATTTCAAATAGGTGTAACACGGTAAATCATTTAAACGCAAACGTAATTGGAAATCAGTAAAATAACATCATGTCGAATTAAACTCTAATTATGAGGTGTTTCATTTAATTTTTCATCAAAACAAAAGTGTCAGATATTGTCACTTGCGAAGTTGTGAGTGCGTCAAGTAGCTGAAATGAAGATTACTATTTCTACTTGTTAGTTAGTGAAAGGCTCTCGCTGACAATTTCTCATCTAGACTTGCACAAAATTAGCATCCGTATAAGCTCCGCATTAATGCGCACAATTCTGCAAAATTAATGCGGAAGTTCCTCGATTGCTGATGGGAATATCCGCAGCATCCGTGGTGTTTACCTGCAGCATGGCTCTGGTTGCAGTGTGCACGAGCGCGGCCCAGTCGAGCGCAGCCGCGTCGCACAGCGGCAGGGGCGGCGCGCCCGGCGGCGGCGCGGGCGCGGGCGTCGCGGGCGCGCTGCCCGGACCAGCGCTCACACGACCCGTACCACCCTCACCGAGCTCGGCGTCCATCAGACGCATTAACTCCTCCTGACAAACACATTTTTATTACAGACCCCGGATAAGTTGAGGCAAAATGTCGGCGAAATTGTAAACAAAATCTACAATTTTCTCCTAAGTGTCATCAATCTGCTACATATATTATGTACCGATCAACTGGTCGATTTGTTCAACATATTAATTTATTTTTATTTGATAATAGTAAAATACACTTTCCGCTACATCATGTATTGCTAGTAATATTTAATTTATTATAATACGTTGGTAAGCAAAATTGACCCAAATAAAATACAAAATTAATCAAATTCAATTCAAATACACTTTATTGTACATAAAAAACACAAACAATTACAATACAGAAATACAAAACAGCATGTACAATTTTCAAAATGTCTACAATAAAAATTGTCAACGATATATATTGATTGGTTCCTAAACTATGCCACTATGCATTTCGGTTCAGTTGACTGCTATCGTCGAGTGCTAAAAAGTTATCGGCAAAATTGTGGTTTTAGCGATATTTTCATTGTGAATTCATCTCATTATCATTTACCGTAAGTGAGCTTGTGTTCGCTGAGGCGCGCTTGTGCCTGGGGTGTCTCGGCGACGCGGCGTCGTCGTGCGAGCGTCGCCGCAACGCCGCCTCAGACACCGGCGATGACTGCGGCGAGCGGCGCGCGCTGCGTCCCGAACCACCTGCGTAGGAGTATTTCAAAGTTATTAGACACACATACCCTCTCACTTCACGCTTCTTACAAATCTTTACATATTTCCTACCTCTTCTATACTTAAATCGATTTAGATGAATTCCTCGCAACTATACCTACACGGATTCGAGAATGCGCACACTAAATTAAAACTTCGCAAAGAGAGGTGTCCCGCTCACTCTTATGCGGTGTAGCATTGAGTGACAGTGACATTTGCGTATAAGATTAGGATTAGACTTAGCGGCCATGATAGAATCACGCCTAATACTACTATAAATATATCTATATACTTAATAGGCCTGGTGTTCTGAAATACAAGTTATGCAACTTTGTTCAGGCTCTAGTGCCCACAAATGTATGATTCTGATTGGAGACAATCTAATAGAACTTAACGCTAAATACATTTGTACTTGTGCAATTTATGAACGTTTTATAATTTGAGAATAGCAAATCGTTCGAATCCCAGTCGTGACTTTTTCAATTCATTTAATATTTAGCAAATTGCAGTCGAAATAAAGCCATGTGAAACATTTATACTACTACATTAATTCCCAAAACTACTTCCTTTCATCTATCGATGATCCAATAAGTTCGCAAATATTCCCTCATACCGGTGCCGTATCCCGAGCTGTCTGAGCGCGGCGGCGAGTGTCCGCGCTCGTACGCGCGGCGCGGCCGGCCCGGGTGCTGCGCGTCCGCGCGCGCTACGGGCGCCCACTCCTCCAGCGCAGTCTCGCACTGGCATTTGGTGCTGCTCGCGAATGTTACAGTCACCTGGCAATGAAATATACAATGTTGATAGCGCGCTGTGAAGAGTATATCGAGCATAGTATTGAGTACTTACTACGCTCTTAGTATTTATTATATAAATTATAAGAGTAAATGAATTTAAAAAATGTCTAAAATAGAGTTCGATCATGCTGAGTTTGACAGGACTTGAGCGCCCGCCCATAAAGTCATCGTTGTTTAGCGCCTATAGCGGCACTGGTGATTATTCACTTTAACCTATCATATATTCGTAATAGCTCCGAGCCGAGTCTATAGAAGTATTAATCACGCACGGCGGCGACGCGGCCTGCAGGTGGACGACAGCCACCACAAGCCCCGCCCCCTTTTCTACTGCAGCTGTCTGTGTTAGCGCGCGGTCGTAGCAGTTTATATGTGGCAAATTGTGCTGCCAGCCGCCACCGCCATCGCGGCTGTGTGTAGACCTACCAACGGCCTAGGCCACGACCGCTACGCGTAACTCGCGGGCGCAGTCCCGAAATATCAAGCATATGGCATAGTATGACAGTGCTCACGTACGAAATGCCGGTCCGGTGTATGTAAGTCTAGCGTGTTCTAGGAGAACAAGCACTAAAGACATAAGAAGTAGTAAAAGTTATGTGCTGTAAATGACAATGCCAGATTCTGCCCCACCATCAACCGCAAGTTGTACAAGATAACGAATAAATGTAAAAATATCTCCGTTTATTATTAAAATTATTGGTTTAAAATAACGTTTTGTACAAGTTGCGATTCGAAAAAACAGCCTAATTAAGAATTCAGAAAATAGTAAGAAATCGAAGCGATTTTTTTGTTATCCTTCTATAAGAGTTGCGAGAGTAGTAGAAAATGATACTGATTATGATTATGCAATATGAAACCTGTAATAAGTCCCCAACAAAATGATAGGTACAGTTTAAATGGTCACGTAGTTTTGTAGGTGGGGCAAAGCTTTATTGAAATATGGCAATGTCTTTTTACTCCATGCCTGTTAAAATAGTAGTGATAAAAACTGCTAAAAGGTGGTATAATTTGACAGCGCTGAAAGCACCTATTTTGTATGGCATCCACCATGGCTTAAACCACCGCCTCACTTGAAGTCGTGTTTATCGCTACAATTTGCCCCCGCGTGTTCCCTCACCGTGACCGGATCCGATGTCTTGAGCAGGTCCACGAGCTGTTCGTGGTGCAGCGCCACGACGGCCGCGCGGCACACCTCCAGCAGCCGCGCGCCGCGCCGGATGCCTGCGCGCGCTGCGCACCCACCGCCCTCCACGGCAGTCACCAGACCGTCGGGCTGCACGTGGAAACCTGACACACACACATGTCATGCATTGAAATGAAAAAAATAGTTGTGGACGCCAAATCTAACCTGAAACGCAACTGACTATTTTTATGTCCCATTGCTCGGGCGCAGACCTTGCCTTACATCGAGGGACCTCTTTCCTTGTACTTATATTCGTACGTACGTACTCTTTGGGGGAGCTCGGGCCATGATTCACAACACGGGATGTTTCGCAAATTAAAATTAGCGTGTCACACTGTAGCATTGCCCCAATTATTTCCTTATAACTCAATTACATATCAGGTTTTATATTATATTCATAGGTTCAACTTTAGATTTTTTTATTGTAAGGTTAAATTATTTTTTCTGGTGAATATGGGGAGGGATATGGAAATTTAAGTAGGTTTTATATTATATTCATAGGTTCAACTTAAGATTTTTTTTATCGTAAGGTTAAATAATTTTTTTTGGTGAATATGGGGAGGGAAATGGAAATTAAATAATTTGACCAAGAAAAAATAATATTATAAAATAAAATATACCTTATTGTACAAAAGAAAACACAAATACAAAATTACAAAACAACAATATTATGTACAATTTTGACGACCTTACAAGATAAATTCTTTATTGCAAAAAGTATTACTAAAATACATTTGTGCTATATTTTTAAACATGGAAAATAATTGGTTTTGGTATTTATTCTACTTACTATCCATTGATTTTAAATTACACAAATTAAGTTTACGTAATGAAAATTGATTAAATCGCATAACCTATATTGCTCGCGCCTCACCTAGTTGCGACGCCGCGCCTCTTTGCAGCGTGAGTTCGTGCAGCGCATGCGCGTGCGCCGGCGCCACGCAGCGCAGCCGCCGCAGCAACGCCTCCGCACAGCCGCGCACGCGCACGCTCTCCCCACGATGGTAGTACACGCGCGTCCAACCACCGCTCACAACCCAACCTGCGATACACAATAATGGAGCTGGATGAATGATCCTGAGACCTAAATTAAGAGGATTGCAGTCTCAAATGGAGGCTGTGAATCGAAAGCCAATCTTAGCTCACCACAGTCGTTTATGGCCCAAGAACTGATCGCGGATAAAACCCAGTAGTTTTTTTTTGCTGCGAACTCTGAAGTTACTGAACTCGTACCACGCAAGCCAATAGACCAAACTCATATTGTCGTAGCTATAAAGATTGCTAAACGGTGGCTTATTGTGACAGTTCTTTCCTAAATCACCGATTTTGTATGGCTAAACCAGCGAAAATCCTTAAATCTAGGCTTAAACCACCGCCTAACTTTAGGTCACATTTCTGGGTAAGAGCCATAATAACTAATAATAATAATAAAAGTAAGGTAAAAAAAAGTGTTCCGTACCTAGCAGAGAGTTAGTAGGCAGCACGAGCACGACCTGCCGCGTGCTGTCCTCGACCAGCACCACAGAGTCCGCCGACACGCCCATAATGCAGTCCAGCGGGGAGCCGCCGGCACCCTCGTCTTGCACTTGAACCTGTATGAAAAATATAGGTACATTATTTTATTGGAAAGCTGACAAATTGGATAGACTGGAGGGAGAAAATATTAAAATGCGATACATCTTCCCAATGTTAGTTATTTAGAGCAGGAAATAAGCCACAATATAATGCGATATATAGCTTAGAAAATATCCAAACAATCTTTTGAAAATCAGACTAATTTAATTTAATTAGTGACGCTGAAATGATGAACAAGTCATGAATCTTTTTCATGTTTCAGAAGTAACAAAGTCTTAAAACAATACAGGGTGTAGTAACGGAAAGGGCGTGGGCGTATAGGACGTGGAAAAGGGGGTGTTTTGTGTCGATAACTAAACAACTTTTATTCTGCGACTTTTCGACATTTCGTAGTAGTCAGCTGAAGATTTGTATGAGACATGTACTGATTTTAAAGTAAGTATGTATTCAAAGCACTCACATGGAAGCACAGCGCGCCGCCCACCAACACGTCGCCGGTGCAGCTCTCGACGCGAGTCACGATCGTGTTATTGCTGGAGTTGCTGCCGCTCTTCATCAGTAAAGACGAAAATATTGCTGGAAAAATTATAAACGACTTTGAATATCTGTGAATAATATGTTGCGATTTGCAACATATAAAGTATTTTTGCCGCTTTTTCTCCTCAGCGTTGGCACCTTTTCCTTGTAAAGTGGTGTAAATGTAAATTAAAATAAATTGTTGACGTACAAAAATATAGGCAACGTATTACTCGCAATAAAGAGAAGATAACCGATTCTGAGTTGTTTCAAAATAAATTAAAGCCGAGAATTGAACATTGGATACGATGGCTTATGCTAGCACTACACATCGACAGATCGTCCGCAGAATACTGTTGCCAAGCTATTGATAGGATTACTATCGATAGTTAGGCAATATTAATGTCGATGTGTAGTGATAGCATATGATAGTAACGGTTTAAAAAAATTTACAATTGGTTCTAGCGCTGTTTCAAGGTCTGCTGGCAATACTAAATATGAAACACCGGTTACGTAGGCGGCCGAAGCGGAAATAGCGGCTTCTCCGTAACGACAGTAAGTAAATCCCATAACTGAAGTACTTACAAAACTTCTGTCCAGATTCCACCGTAGTAGCTGTCACGTAATTTTTGGTCAAATCCTTCAGGTACTCTTGTCGCGTGCGCGTCGCCATTGTACTAAACTTAGGTGACTGGATCGCTGCATTCTCGCCGTTTATTACCTAGAAACCACAGATTACTTATATCCGGTGTACCAAAATGCCTGTGACCACAGGGATATGTCTGTAGCCCACAATAATTATAACAAAGAATAATCATACCACAAATCCAACCTATTACAAAACTAAAACATAAAGATGGGCCACTTCGTAGTAAGCCATCACCGTCGTGTCGTATCTAGTATCCTCCAGAAGAGTTGCAGGTGTCGTTGCCGTCCGAGGACTAAGATGTATCGTAAACCCGCAATGAAAATAACTTGTCGAATCTGTTCGACATAAACTCAATGCAGTTCAGTCTCACCCTGTATATCTTTATTACTATAATAACAACACATTTTATGTAGGTATTTACATAATACACCGTCCTCACATGTTGATTACACCACTCATTATTGTTTGTTACTATCAGAAATATACGATGCAATGTTTACTGGTGTATGTAATCTCTTGTATGTATATGAAATGTAATCCGACTCCCACAGATAGCTATGTGCACACGATTGCACATCAGTTCAGTTGACAATATGATTTCCATTCTTAAGGCGTATACAATAAAGAACTCCATGAAGATCAAAATATTACACTCACTGTGGATTCCATGTACTTACCTATAAATACAAACTTTACTTGTTACATTTGAAGTACATTAAATAGTTAGAAATACATACCTTACTCAAAAGTAAGTCCGTAAACGCTTCCCCCTTCGGATACACAGCACCATCTTTGATCGGGGGTCCAAATAGAGGCACTTCTTTAGCACGACTCACAGCTATGCTGTAATGCGTGTTCTCTGTACAAGGGTCAATTGCTCTGACCACAACGAATACGTGTTGGAACTGAGAACGAATGTTCCTGGGTGTAAAAGGCGCCGCACCGGGCTCTTGGAAGACAATTGTTACTATATCGTTGCCTATGTGCCGCTTTCTTAATAACTGTTGTCTGTTGTTCGGTGTATACGGAAGCATTGTCGACACGTGAAACATAATTTCGCAGCCTTGGTAGGTCGTGTACACAGAATAAAGTCCAGTTGAGTCAGTTCGGTTGTCTAGTCCCGCTTTGTACTTATCGAATTCTTTTAATCTCACAGTCTGTCCTAGCATCTGTAGGAATTCTACGAACGCCGGACCAGCTTCCTGATTGTTGTACATCTCTTCTTCGGTGGACTGTCCACTCTTACAATACATGACGCCAACTTTGTAATGTCTGGTGACGCATTGCTCGTCCAGGCGTAGCAGTTGCTCTTCAGCGCCACTGCTAGTTAATCCGAGCCTATAAATATGAATAAAACATGATAATGTTATCACAAAATGTCATTGAGAATGATAATATGTTAATCAATGAAATATACAAATCCTCAACATATAATTTGCAGTACCTATAGCTGCGTGTTTATTGTGTTTTGTTACCAAAGTAACATACATGTTTACAAAAAATAATCCAGTTTGTTTTTCTCGGTTCGTTTGTGTCATCTTATAGCCTAAACGGATTGATGGTTTTTGATGTATGAGGTGCCGTTGGATTCGTCTTGATCGCACAACTGACATAGGATCCATTTGATGCCAAAAAAGAAGTCTATTTTTTTTTTTGAAATACTTCTACTCTTTTAATGTGAAGTAATGTATCTTTAAAATGGTCTCAACATAAAATTGGAATAACGAATGGCACACACTTGGCGGGAGTCGGTGCAGGATCGGCGTCTTATCATTTCGGGGCCTAAAATCCACTTCGGGTCGCTGACCCAACAGAGTAAGTAATGCTCCATACCTCAAACAGTTTAGATGCAGCTCTGGCGCTACGTATTCGAGCACGTCCTTGGTGTTGTACGTCGCGCTGTTGTTGCTGGGTTTGACGGTGGGCAGCGCGTCCTCCAATACGGAGCCTCGCAGCGTGAGGAGTTCCGATGTCCGGACGATGAGCCGGTATTGCCAGGCCAGCTGAGACGCGGGGGCGGAAGCGTCGCCACCGCCGCGACGTAGCTCCACTCGTTCCTTCTTGATAGATACGGCTATCGGACCAAGATTTTCATCCATACCGAACCAGTTTTGGTGGGCTGCGGAGTGATAGGTAGGTGAATGTATGCCATGTAAATACAAATGTCATAAAAAGAAAAGTTGAAGGGGCCAAAATAACGCTCCACGCTGTATTATAATTGCTATGGACAGTCATTGCACCCATTATTTAATTTTACATACATAAACTTAAGGCCGTATCCCATAGGGGTAGACACAGACGGCGGAATTATATATGCCGCGATCCTGACACTTTCTTTTATTTTTTATTAATATATTGTGACATTTACACAAATTGATTTGATCCCTAACTAGACTGTCCACTGTACAATTAATTTATTATACACACTAAACAGCCTCTTTTTTTTAAGGCGATGACAGTTTTATAAATCATAATAAACATTAAAATGTACTTATACTACCCTTACCATGAAGTGCATAAACCACAGTTGCGACGTGCACGATTGGACGCATTTGTGTTGCACTTCTAGCGGTAAGTAAGTAGGTCCCACCAATCCTGTAGGTATTTACGTAGTCACTAGCAAGCGATCTCACGTTGTCAACTCATGGTAAGTACATGTTAATGTTTATGTGTTGTTTACTGTTGTAATGTTTATGTACTGAAACTTACGTTGCGTGTAAAAGTAGTTTCTATAATACAAAGCGCCGAGGTCTTGGCTCTCGACGGGCAGCGGCGCCAGCGAGCGCGCGAAGGGGCAGCCATGTCGCCAGTGCGAGTTTCCCGGCTGGAACTCGAGCACCGAGATGCCGTAAGCGGCGCGCGGCCGGTGCCAGCCGCCGGCCTGGCCGGGTATGGCGCCGCGGGCAGTACGCCAGCACAGAGACACGCAGCGCTCCTCTTCACCTGAACAATGGCGTTGGTACTTTAGAACTAAAACTATGAGCCATTAAGTAATTCAATTATTCTAATAATGTAATATAATATTGTAATAATACCGACAAATACTGTGTACCAATAAGTGGAGACGAAACTGACACCAAATAATTTTTGTCAATGTCCTCGAAACATTTGGATTCTATTCGAAATGTTGTTTAGATAATATTATAAATGCGAAAATTTCAAGAAATGAGGGATTTTGTTTACTCAATCTCATCAAATGGAGTTCGAAATATCGCATAGGGCTAAACAGATATAGGACATTTTCAAGCCAAAGTGAAGTAGATACCTATAAATGTATTTTAAATACATAAAAATAATACCTAAATAGGTAATAGCAACGCATATTACTAATATTTCAAGTATAATTAGAATTTTTATCTAATTTGACAACTAAAGTGGTAAGCGTGTAATGGCTCGTTAATCTCTAGTTACGTGCGCGATTCTAGAAAGTTTTCCGCTTAAATGCTAGAATTTGTAAGCAGCATCATTGCTTTCCTCACAAGCAGTACCTATAATCGATAAAATTCTGATTTACCCATTCATGAATATTATTAACATATAGTCGTTAAGAATTAAGCAACTAGATATATACCTAAATAAACTTTGTTGTTTTATTCTGAAAGCAACTTCTTTTTATATAGGTACTTAATAAACAAATAGTACACCTATTCGAGTTAGACACATACTTAATTATCTCAAGTTGAATAATCCTATGGTTGTATACATACACATACTTATGTATAAAAAGGTAAAACTGATGTTAATGCTTGTTGGGTACAATAATGAATGAGCAAGACAGAATGTGTTCATTCCTCATGAAATCTGGAACCTGTCGTAAGATGTGACTCATGATACAAGAATGTAACTTTAAGTTGTGTATTAGGTCAGGTAGCGTATTTATGTGCAGTCTCAATAAAAATGATGTAAATCATGATTATGGTTTTTGGGGTACCAATAGAATTATAGTAATTGCACAAATTATGCATGTATTGTACTAGTCTTTTTTTTTAAGATGCAATGTTATAGAGATATTTTCGCGTTATGATTGACCCAATTTATTCGTACCATGATGAACAGGGTGTTATTTTATTGGGTTTTAGTTTGTCCATTCCCAACTGAGATTAGCAATTTTTGAAAAATCTGTAATATGCAAGTGGAAATAGTACCTATTTCTCTGCAACATTTAGGTCACTTTTCCTCCAGGTTCGTTATTATTACACTCTGTATACACAAAAAAAATTTCTCAATTAAAAAAACATATCCAATCCACTATCCATAGGAAATATACCATTGAAATACTAAATATTTTCATGGTTATTTGAGAAATGAAAGTGTAATCATTTCCCAGAGAGAATTAACAATATCCATTATGCATTGGTACAGTATTATTACAACATGTACATTCCACATAGCAGGAGGATTACATGTACAGTTCATTCAAATAAAATCAAGTTGCATTTGTAAAATTTAATTCAAAAATTATTGGTAACAAACAAGGCACCAATCAGGTATTTAGGATGCTGTTCGTGTATGTATTTAGTAGCATGAAGAACCTATGAATAGTTAAATAATATTACCAGACATTAAATCCTTATAAGCACTCTTACCATTACCTACTTATAATTTCGTAATATCATTACCACATGTTGTACATACCTACCTAGTCTAAGGATAGTCTTAATAACTTAGGTTGTTATTCATGTGGATGACTGTACAATGTTAGGCATGACTGGCTGTGGTTTAATTAGGCCATTAATATGAAGTTTTTCAATGGAAACCTACCTAGTGAGTGTAAGCCAACAAATTACTAGAATTTGTGGATTCCAGTACCTACTAGAATCCAAACTAGCTTTTCCTTCAGATAGCTAATTACAAGCATGCAACGGGGATTATGCCTTGTATCTTGTAAACTCAACTAAAGTTGACATAATGTTTTTTATATTTTCTTGCATATGGGCTATGCGAAACGAAAATCTCCATAAATAAAGAATTTTTTTCCCATCCCTAAGCCGAATGGAGACAAAATTCACGACCTGGGCTCATCACAATGGCTCTGTTGGAATAGAGTGTGCAACAGCGAGATCCCTGGTTCAAATCCCATGTGTGATGAAAAAAAAATCTCCATTTATCATTTAAAGTTGACATTTGTTACAGAATTACTGCTAATAAGAATAAAAGTAGACTGTCACCATTCACCACCTAATAATTTATTAACATTAACTTAATCGTATTTAATCCAAAAGCAAGTAAATCCTACCATTTTGGTTTGGTTACGCTCTTATTTCCACTCATTGTCAAAACAAAAATACCTAAGCTAAATATAACTGTGTACAGTCAATTACTGCTACATAGAGTAAAACAGTCAAACTGTACAATACATTATAGTACCTACATTTATTGTGTCAAGTGTGAGAGCTCAATGCATGTCACCTGATTCACAGGTAACAATGGTATTTCTACAATCGCTGTAGTAAGTTGTAACACTTTTATGCCTCTAATAAGGGAAAGAATATAAACATTTTCTGTCTCTTTCTTTTTCATTTGTTATCACACAAGTACTTTGTTGGGATCAGTATGTTGCCAGTTCATGACTTCATTACATTTTTGGACTTTCTACCATTACTTAGACATTTTATTACTGAAGTTTAGATAATGTTTTATCAATTGATAATACATCATCATAATAATGATGATAGAGGTAATACTGCCCCCTTACCATTCAATAATACTTTATATTTCGTACTATGCTGTCCTTAATAAGCTTGCTTTAAAGTCGTCATGGTATGAAATAACAAAGTATTATTGAAGTAATCCTGCTAAAAGACTTCATGTTAAGGCCCCCAAGTGTCATTGTTTCCTGACTTGATATTATAATTTTTTTAGATACCTACCAATACATGAGTAAAAATAAACCGAATGTACAATCAAAACTTTGGGTTTAGGTTCCACCATGAGTATAAATATTGAGTTAGGTAGGTAGTTACTTAGTCTTGAGTTTCAAAGTTCCTATTTAGGTACCATTTATCTGTCTTACCTTGATTTTTAGATATAGATCTTTGCATTGACCATAATTACGTATATTGAATTAAATACCTAGGTACGGTGGAACACAGAGAAAGGTGTACAGGAGAGTTTTTAAGGTTGAGATTTTCTAAGAAACTACTAGACCTATTGCAAAAATTATTTTACTGTTAGCTAGATAAAAGTTAAATCTATATAACTGTAAAATAATTATTAAATTTGGTCCAGTAATTTTTGAGAAAATCTCAACCTTATTGAGGCCCCCTGTATACTTATCTCTGTCTTCGACTGTACCTACTTAACCTAATTTTTCTTATCTAAATGCTATGGGCATTCCTTTACAGAGCACATGGTATTAAAACTTGTAAATACAAAAGTTAATAGAATATTCCTTACCTCCTAACTCATTCCTGAAGAATGGGCAGCTTTCAAGCAACTCATTGCACCGTTCATCTCCAGTATCTGGCACCGCATCTTCCCCTGGAGGCAGGCCACGTGTTGCAAGCAGAGAAGCAGCAGAGGCACCCGTAGTTGTATTGCGGCGTCGACTGAGCAGTGCACCTCGTATCTCTGCTGCATAGCTCAAGTTGGCCATGAGCGACTGGCAATCATAGTGAGCAAATTGTTTCCTCTTCTGCTCAGACAACAGTGATGTATCATCTAGTTGTTGGCGGGTTAGTGTTGGGCCAGCACCACCCCACAGCTTGTTGAGTTTCAAACGTGACTTAGGGCTAGCACTGGAGCGTGGAGGTGGCCCATCTGCGTGATCACTGGCTATGTCTGCAGCACGGGAGAGCCCTGGAGGTTTATCTGATGCTCCGCTGTAGTTGTGTACCATCGCAGGCACTCGGTCGCTGGCGCCGCCGATCACGTCAATGGAGCCGTGACTCCCATACTCCCGGCGCAGACCGTTCCCTGACGGGTGATCAGCGTATATCAGGTCAAGGCTTGAATTGCTGCGGTACATAACATCTCTCGCTTCCTTCCGTCTGAGATGGTCTGGAGCGTACATGGCATTATTTTGTAGATCACGTATTACTTCATTGTAGAGTGAACAACTAAATATACAATAACGAGTGTTACCTGCGTATTCTAAGTAAATACATCGATATGCAGGTTCATGTTATGATGCGAAAAGTGTTAAAACGTAGATACAGTGATCAAATCCTGGATGTTAGAATCCATGTCCACATTGACTCAGTGGGACTTCCACATAATTAAAATTACGTTCACACACAAAATAAATTACACCTCTTTAACGTTTTACGTAGATATGAATGAAGTAAGCATTTTAGTAACAAACTCAAATTGTTTTCATTGAAATTTTTTATTATTTCGTAAAAGCGAACGAAGTCAACTCAATCAACCAACACACGAAACAAAAAAAATAGTTCGATAGAGATGGGTTTGACATAACGTAGTAACGTAACATGTAGAATGGAATGTAACCTAATACGGTAACATTTTGTCCGAACCGTTCACAATGAGAAGAATTCCTTGCGTAATTCCGGTCCGCACTTTCATACAAAATAGGAAAACTTATTTGTTAATGAAATACGTGACATTACATTAAAAACCATCAAAACAAAATAAATATCTGTTTTAAAATTCAAGTATTTCAGTAACGGTATGTACTTTTAACTTTCTCCATCCCTATTTTTATTATTTTGTTTTCAACGCATCACAGCAAGGCAAAGGTAAATCAAACCATACAGACATGCATATTGAAGTACGTTGAAGTATCTATTTTTATTTCATTACCTACTCAGTCAGTGCAACTATTTATATCCGAGAGGGCGCTTCTATAAGTTTGCCATATTATTAAATTATAAGGTAGGCAGAGAGAGCGGAACGCCATAAATATTGGTATATCTATACACCTATCTCGACATTATAATATTCATTGTGGCAGAATGTTATCTTGTGGGTAGAAGTGCGGTAATCTACCGGACAAAAGGATTTGACATAGGTCTCAGGTTCAATACTTGGTATTTCGGTTCATGTACGGTGGAACACAGAGAAAGGTGTACAGGAGAGTTTTTAAGGTTGAGGTTATCTCAAAAACTACTTGACCAATCGCAAAAATTCTTTCATTGTTTGATAGATAAAAGTGAAAACTATGTAACTGTAAAAGAATTATTAGATTCGGTCCAGTAGTTTTTGAGAAAATCTCAACCTTATTGACGCCCCCTGTATACTTATCTCTGTCTTCGACTGTACATACCTACTGTGGAACCCCCAGCCCATGGACACTAGACTGATGGGGGACCATTAATGACCGTAGTCTAGTGTACTGCAGAGTGCAGTGAACTCAGATCAGTAATATTGATCTGAGGGAGTGAACCTGGCAACAAGGGCGGACAATCTGTCCTCATACAAAATATGCCATCTCCATATGCCACAAAAACCATAATGAAAACTACATCGACGTATTCATGCTTAGATCAAGTATATTCTGTGTTATTTTACATCCTTACGTATCTTACGTTTCGTTCGGCCTAAGATGATTACTTCCTGAAGGGATCACTTCCAAAAAGGACCACATCGCAGACTATTTCCAAATCGTCCACTTCCCGTAAAGACTATTTTAGACCAGGCATTCATATTTTTATTAAATAGCCTGTAATGTCCCACTGCTGGGTAAAGCCCCCCCCCCCCCCCCCCCCCCCCCTTCCAATCATCTCTATTCTACGCAGACTCCGACCACTCTCATAATAACGTCAAGTATTATTATTTATTCATATTATATATTATATTAAATAATAATTAAGTAATAGCAAAACAATCTTAGAGCCTAGAATAAAACGTAGAAAGGCCAACATCTAAATAACTTTACGAATCCCCTTTAGCCCGTTGATCATCTTCTGCCTGATGAGACGTGTCTAATTCTTCACCATGATCATGATATTCTTCGTCAGATTGGCTCTCTTCAGTATAAGTAACCTGCTCATCAGTTTCATCTTCGTCGCTCAGATGCTTGACACCTTTAGCGTGACTTGAACGCCTAGCGCCGGTGTCTGCAGAAGGACGACTGGTGGACGGTTCTTGAGTTTGCGAGGTGTGTATGATGGGTTCACCTGCTAAATGAACGTGACTGCCAGTGCCTGACGCAGTCTTTGATGACGTTGGCGATGGACGTGTCTGAAATTGTAATACAACGAAAAAAAATGTTAGATAGCTAAAGTAGGCTAGGAGTAGTTATTGAAAGGTGGCTAATATCGGATTTGTCACTGACTGCAAATGACGAAGTAAATATTGTCTACAAGCATTCACTTGGACACGTTAAGTTATTATAATCTGCGCGTTTCGATAACATCAGCGAATCAATCGCCAAATCATATATTTTCTGGTCTTAAGTAATAATTGTCAATTAGGGTTTCGACATAAAAGGTCCAAAACCTAACCAGTGACCAGATAGATATGACATTGAGATAATCACTTTTAGTAAAAATATTTAATTTAAGTAGGTACCTCTCGTCTAGCTACTTACTATTTCCGCTGACTCAGAGAGTGCTTTTTCGACTTCCTCCGCTAGCTCCTGTGCCTCTTCGGGCGAGATCAGTTGCGCTCTCAGACAGTCCATCGCTACCAGAACCACGTGTTCTAATTCCGCGTCTGCCACATCTTGCACACCACATTCTGTTGATCATACAATTTACTCAGTTAAGTTAAGTTAACAATCTTTTGATACCTACCACTAAAACGTAAAACCAAATTAATCTAATAATTAAAAACCTTTTATGTCTTCAATGATATTAAACACGTCGATCTTCTCGATAGACTCTGTCGTGATCGGGTGGTCATCGTCAACCAGAGCATTTATTAGTGCCGTCATAGTTTCATCGGTTTCTGGAATTAATATCAAAAGTTTGAGAAGATACAAAGTACGGACAACAGCAGATCGCTTTGATGTGTATAATTACCCATAATTATATACGATAAACGACAGTGGATGAAACGTACAATAGGTAGCTAGATATAAGATGAAGGCTAATCGATAAATTACAGTTCCGATTAGTTTATCCACTTTTCAAAATTACGAATTAATGAAAGCTTAATCTTCACAAACATCACATTAGGCTTTTTGGTCATCGATTCACTCCAGCACATGAGATCCCAAAACATATTTGAGCACTTTAGTTTGTGCCATTTCAATATTTACCAACTTCATCAATGGTAGCACTATGCAGCAGCGTTGCCAGGGCAGGGCCTAAGCGCTGACATAGCCGTTTCTTCTCATCTACAATGTCCTTTAGGGCATCTTCCACTTCCTGCATTACTTCGTGAGTTTCTTTGGGTATGCCTTCCATCGTTTCGACCTGCCAAAATACACTGATAATGGTTGGTCGTTTTTACTACGAGTACTTATACATTCAGCTAAGCTAAAGGTATTCAATACCATTCAGGATATAAGTCATGCGCAAGTTTTGCAAGTACCTACAGCCTGATAGAGCTATGAAATATGAGTCTTTCAGCAATAGTTTGCTTACCGACAGCCCCGGATCTTCAATTTTTTTTGGGCGGGGCAAAAACTGAAAAATGCCGCCCCCGCCCACATATATTTTTACCTTTATCATCATGTCTCGACTACTTTTTCGAAGTTCACGAGATATTTTAATCTAAAGCTACCTGCGAAATTGCTATTTTTAAACAATTCATTTTCCCGGTCTACTTTTGGGTAACATTTCATCAGTTTATTATTTTGAGAACTTATTAAAAATAAATAGGTAAATTTATTTGAATTTTGAAAAAAAATCGTTTTTATTTCTCAGCCGCAGTGGCGGTTTTACACATTTGCCGCCCCTATCGACGTCTACAATTCGATACCCAAGTTCACAATCAAATTAATTACATTTTTTTGTAAAAAAATTGTAACTTTATGATTTGTGCACTAATTATTTTCCGTAATTAGTATGATTGTGAACAGGGTATCGATGTGTCAGTTCCTTCCTAGGCTAGATTATTTTTACAACCCAAAGGTCTCTGAGCTAATAAAAGCTCAATCATGCCTAATACACAATAAACATTCGGTAAACGCAATTTAATATTTTTATTGAGCTTGTAGAAAAAAAATGACCCTGTAGTTGTGTAGTTTCCGTAGTCATGACGTACCTTATGTAATAAGACTTTAAAAGGTGGACCCAAATTTACCGCCCCTAAAATTTTCTTCCAGTCTACTTAGTCTGCTGGTAAATCCGGCACTGCCCAGCCGTCTGGACTATCTGCAAAGTTTGAATTTGCCGCCCCCCTGAAATTGCCGCCCGGGGCATGGGTCCCGGCTTCCCCCCCCCCCCACCCCCCCCCCCACCCTAGATCCGGGGCTGCTTACCGATACGTTGTTTCCTTGTCATTGGATACATTTTAACAATAATTCCTAACAGAAAATACAAATCTTACATGCTGTCTTATAAGTCGATCAGCGAGTGCAGCAAGTGTGTCAAAGGCTCGCGTCTGCTTCTTATACAGACTTGGATCGCCACCATACTTTAGCAGCCACTTCCGAACCATTGCGTCCACTACTTCGTATCTGGACTTCGCTCTGCAAAAGTTTATGAAGATTTATGCCATCAGTTGAGATATCAGTACAAAATGATAATTGTTCATACAGATGTTCATAAATGAATACATAAATACCTAGTCTATTGTCAGATTTTTCATCATACAAGTGATGGAAAAACCACATATGAGGGTAAATTGAATCTTATTAATTCCGGATTGCTCGAATGGGGCTCCATTAAGTCAAATCAACAAAAGTGTGACCCAGAAATGAAATGGCTCAAAATCTACTTACTTAGCAGAGTCAACGGTACATCAACCTGCACAAACCATTGCAATCTAGGCCGTATTACCATCATGTAGAACACTACCAGTTTACCATACGTTGTTATTTTGTTCCCATTAACATGATGTTAACTACTAACCCAGATATAACATCAGGCAGCTCCGCTTGGAGTTCCTTGAGCAATACGTCTGCATCATCGCGAGACACCCGCATTGCGTCCAGGCAATCGTACAGCATCTTCATTATGTTCACGTCGTATACCACTTTGGTCTTGGACTCGAGTGGCGTCCTGTATTCGCAAGATTAGATTTCGTATCAAACTTGTATTTTATTTATTTTCATAGTACGGACAAGAGCAGATCAATGGTAACACTTGCAGTACGAATTCAACTCTTATGACGCAGATAATAAGAACGTTCCAAAATCCAAAGTGTTACACTTGATCTGCTGTTAGCTGTACCTAAGTACTTACTTACTAATAGGATGTTCAGAAAATCAGTCGGTAGCTCTACCACAGGTTTGCAATGTAATATTTTACATTAGCGACTCGACTGCATAACTTATTTCATGCATAGTGCAGTAGCGATCAGTAGAACCACTCTACCATGATCTCGATAATAAATATATCTTAAAATAATGAAAATTTTCTAGCCATGGGCAGGACTTGAACCTGCGACCTTGTCATTCCACGACACGCTCTTACCAACTGAGCCACCACAGGCTCACGTCCGACCACCGAAATTCTTCAACATTTTAATTTGTTCGCTGATCTTGGCCTAATATTTATATAGAATATATTAACAAATTCTGAATAAATATCGTGACTACTTTTGCCTGAAACGACCATGAACAAACAGGTACCAATATTTTGTGTCATGAAAAACAACTAATGGGGCTAGTAGGCCAGTTGCGAGTACACGTTGAAAACGATCGTACAAGTTAAGCAATGTTGGGCGAGGTCAGGACCTGGATGGGTGACCGCTAGTGTCACTTTCATCTGAGCCCCTTCGTGCCTCGGAAAGCATGTTAAGCAGTTGGTCCCGGTTGTTGTCGCTTGACAGCAGTCGTTAGGCCACATCAAAGGCCTACGGGCGACCTGAATAACTTTGATAAATAAGGTTTGGTCACTAAACCACACGAGAAAAGAAAAGAAAAAGCAACTAATAGGGTTGAACCTGTTTGCATACTAGTAGTTCTACTCTTTGCCACCTAACTTCTTTTGATGAAGATTTAATTCATACTGGCTACCCGACCTATTTGAAGGAAATAAAAAGTGTGTAGTATTGGTAAGGTGATCTACGTAATATTTTCTCAATCTTACCGTAGCCACAGAACGCAAAACTTATAATTAATTATTAATTCAGTCATTAGCGTCAACATACATAGGGAAATACTTCTGCCGAGGCTTCCAGGTGGAGCGCGGGACCGTGTAGAGGTAGATCATGGAGCGATCTGACTCTGGCGGGCCGGCCGAGGGCGGAGGGGTTCTATGTGAGAGAGGTTTCAAGCGCAGCTCTAGTATCTCTTCTTCCAAAGCCTGTGGGTTTAAATATAAATATCTCAATCTATTTGATAGGTCTAGTCTACTCTAAATATAAATTATTCTACTTTTGCATATTCTTTAAACATTTCTCGCTAATAAATATTCATACCTGTATCTGTTGCAATTGATGCGCTCGCACAATGCGCAGGCGCACCACATCGCGCTGATATTGCTCCGGCGAGTACCCACCCGCCATTAGACCCGAATCTTTTGGGAGCTGTTAAAATACACAGCTATTATATGATCAATTATAAATATATCAGTTATACGAGGACCTAACTTAATTGCGCGTGCAGTCAGAAAATGATCGTGTACAAGTTAAGTAACGCTGTGAAACCATTGGAAGACCTACCTTTTGTGGAAGAACGTCAGCCTGAAGTGCTGCTGCTAGCCGCAGTTGGTCGGAGTAATTGTTCAATATCGTCAGGTATTCCTGCTCCAAAGTGCTGTGGCGTTTCTGACAAGAAAAATATTACAAATTATCTATTAGTTACAATAGTATCTACCTACCCACATCAAAATATTGAGTGATACTGTTGCAATTAGTCAATATGAGTTGATTATTATCAACTCATATAAATGATAGTTATGAGTTGGTTATTTTCAATGGCTATTGTGTTTTATCATGTATGACATTTTGAGTCATTTGATTTGGTCGTTGAACATTAAGGGCCTTCCATGAGCCAACTAGCGCCGCCAATCTTAAAAAAATTATATCTTCCAATATAATCAATTTTATTAAAAAAAGCTGTTTACAAAATGTTTACTACGATAAATACTATTTTTCAATATTACAATACATGGCATAATTGTGACAAGCTAAGTTGTAGTTCACAAATGTGCCAAAAACGGCCGTTTTTCGCAATTATGCGAACTACAACTTACCGACATTGAATCACGTTAATAATAATAATAAGCATTTAAAATGGCGAAAAAACGGCCGTTTTTGGCACATTTGTGAACTACAACTTAGCTTGTCGCAATTATGCCATGTATTGTATATTGAAAAATAGTATTTATCGTAATAAACATTTCGAAAAGCTTTTTTAAGGCGAGGCCATGGGGTCATTTGAGCCTAGTGAGGGGGTGAGGTGCGGGGCGAGGGAGGGGCGAGAGAGGGATGACGCGCATTGATCGGGGTCATTACTCGCGAAGGTACACAGAGTAAGCGTAACCAGTGTCCTCACTGTGACGTCACAGCTCGCTACCCATAATAATACCTATACAGAATGTCCCACGGATAGACGATATACCGAAGTCCACTTGTCGGTGCCAACATTATCGACCCATTTAATGCCAAATAGGGATATCCCAAGTCTGACAGCTTCGGAGTTACTTATTTCAATTTTCGCGATTGTCGGAAAATATTTCTTTCAAATCTTGAACTTTTGTCTATACTAAATGTTGTCGCACATTATGTCAACTCGGAACCGTATCATCATCACCCCTCCTGTTCACCTCTCGCCGCCAACCAGGCTTCAACTTCTACACTGGCCCTAACACGGGCTGTGCTCGTGACAATCCCATACCACTCCCACTAATATTATAAATGCGCAAGTTTGGATGGATGGATGGTTGTTGCTGAATGAAACTTTACAATAATATGGCTCATATTATACATCAAAATAACACATAGGCTATAATTTATAATCCTGCGCAGACGAAGTGGTGGGCAGAAGCTAGTTGACAATAAAGTAAAGCAATTTGTACTTTTAAACGTATTTATTTATACGGAAGGTCATAAGCAGACATACGTTAAACCGACCATCCGGAGTGGGTTCAGTGCAGTCAAATTCGCATCTACAGGTTATATATTTTAATTATTTTTTAAGTTATTTATATTGACGTAACGTAGCGTAGTGATGTAGTATGACGTAGTAGAATAAAATACTATGTTAATACTAATCTGACGGAAAAAAAGACCTGGAATAATAGGAATGTCAATTAGGTAATATTGTTGTAATAAAAGTGAAAAATAGGAATAATCAAATTATTTGCTAGGGGAATATATTTTGAAAGTACTTTCACGCGATTTAATAAAAAATTGAGCATAAATTCTTATAAAATACAAAATTTATTAAAATTTTAATAACCATAGAGGTTACATTACAACAAATCTGTTTTTGACTTTAAGTGACAAACTGTCAAGTGTATCAATAAAACTAAATAAATGACGAATTTTGTAACGTGATGTTAGGTAAGTATTATTATTGGTGTCAGGTGTGACGTCAGTGATGGTGAAATCTGGCCCGTGTTATCACTGCGTAGGGTAAAACATGACACACATTATGTGCTGTTGACTGTACTTTTAAAAGTAGGCACAGTGTATATTGCATCAGTCTATAACTACGTAGCTATTGAAATTTGGCCCGTATTATCACTGTGCTTAGAGTAAAATGTGGCAAACTTTATGTGATGTTCACTGTACATAGTTTTACAAGTAGCAACTACGTACAAACTATTTGAAGTTCGATTGCTGTTTGTTTGTTTGTTCTGTGGGACAAATCACCGTCAATAGTCATTTGTTTTGGCCTGTTCCACTTTGGTCAATTTGGAAGTTACTGATCAGCCCCCCTATTACCGTTCTCAAAACGATGAAATTATACCATGTCATGGCGCGCCAACCAGAGACGCCGCTATACCAATGCAATAGCACTGTCCCTTTCACGGCCGCTATGACATGATTTGATTTGATCGTTTTGAGAACCGTAATGTTATAGCCCCACTGTAATGTTAGCCGACTTGTCTTCATCTGCAATTATCAGGCCACTGCTCGCTCCCAATATATGACACTCGACACTGGTGTTCGTGTCGCGTGTAATATGATGACTTCAAAAACATGGTTTGCGAAAAATCTATTGTGTTAAGGAATATCTGTTTTAGGTTATGAGTCCTTTTTATATTCAAAACGATGCACAATCATTCCGTGATTAGTAAACTAATAATCTTAAAGTATAGGTGTGACCAAATTCGACTCGTATTATTTTAAATTTTATTACGTTATGACGATCGTGGGAGCATTCCAAGATTTCCAAGGTAAAGACCAAAGTGGAACATTTGGCAAAAATCGATACAGGTCCGACCTCGGCAGCGCCCAGCGGCGCACTGAAGCTCGTAGCGCCGTGCATTTGTATTTATACAAATTGTGTTTTTTCTTAAATTTTGCCTGGTATAAAAAAAACGTTACAAACAACAGATTTTCATCTCATCAAGCTCTTCTATTTATAATAACCTACATTTTGATATATATTTTGTATGAATAACTGTTTTAGTTTAGACACACTACTCTGTGAAAAGACAGGAAAGGGGTATGTTTGTGATTTTTTTCTATCGAGCGAAGTTTGTCCAATCGTGTTTCGGGAGCCAACAGTCCCTAAATAGATACCCCAAGATTGATATATATTTTTTTCAGGCCTTTAATTTCAGTAGTTAGTGCCGTAGCCTTCATCGAAAAACTTAAAAACGTCCCAACACCTCGCCTTAATAAAATTTATTAAATTGGAAGATATTATTTTTTCAAGATTGGCGGCGCTAGTTGGCTCGTGGAAGGCCCTTAACTCTAACGTCTTTATTCTCATTGAAAACTTTATACCTATAGCACTAACCTGCCAAGTTCTGAGCTGCTCTATCATATGAGGCATAATTTTGAGATTGGCGGAAAATTTGTGTCGACGAGCCATTTGCCTCAGTAAATCGTCTAGAGTACGGTCGACCTTCCGCGGTTTGCCAAGTTTGCGTGTGAGCACGTCACGCATCTGAGCCTGAATTTCTTCAGCCTGATTCTGCATCTCTCGCAGGTCAATGTTCATTCGGAATAAGTGAGTACGGTTGATCCTGAAATATAGTTTAAGGAATGCATTTATTTAAACGTAGGTAGCCTTACCTACTTTGTGTCATTCAATAGCTATCGGCTTATTGGTGCTATGGAAATAAGTTGATGACACACTATTCGTTTCCTGACTCTGACAAATGTAGGTAAAGCTGTCGAATAAGTCCTGGTTATTATTAGTTCGACAAGGTGAATATCGACGAAATAATTATAGGTAAGAGTCATAGTTTAAGTTCAAAGGGACTCTACTATTTATCATTATGAAGGATTGTGGTATATCCCTGTTCTATATAATTTTATAAATTATATAATTTGTAAAATTAGAATATAAACAATTTCAAACGTAACCAGCATTTAAAATAGTTAAGTTCTTTAAGCATGTATTGTGTCACCTGAAGCATTGTGATTTAGGATTAGAGTCGTCTTAATTCTATAATATGGATACCATCGCTCACTTTTGTCTCAATCGCTGCTCTTTGATTTCCTCCTGCAACTCTAGCACGCGCCGTCTCAGCCGAGCGAGCACTTCTTCCGGGAATACTACGGTGTTCGACAGCCCTTCAGGACCAGAGCAATCGTGAAAAGCCTCAGCCCTGATCTGGCTGTAATGTAACACAACTACCTGTTCTATTTCGTTCAAGCAGCTCTGTTTCTCCATCTAAAACACATCAGTTAACGTATCGAAAGTGTAATAAGGAAATAATGAAACGACAAGTAGTTTATAGATCGTTAGGTAAGTATAGTAGGTATTCTCAAAAGGTTTACTTGTTTACCATAAACTCTTTAAGATCGCTCTTCCTTTTGTCTAGTTGTACGGAAAGCTTGCGTTTTATCTTATTATGCGCATCAATATCTCGTCTCAAAAGTTCCACAAGACGATCTTGCTCAATCATGTCTTGCTCGTATTTGTGCCTGTAAAATATTAAAATGGAGAAATATTTAATTATTGCCATTCCGTGGCCTACTTGTTCCTTCGATAATCTTAGCTACGATGATTTCCTCGAAAACCATGACATGACCAATTGACCATTTACACACACAAAACATAAATATTTTGCCTATTGTTACCTGCCCAGCTCATCTCACCTGCAGTTTCTTAGTTCGTAAGTCTTATCGTATGTAGCTTGATCGCAGCCATCCGGGCAGATATTAGGGTCGAGCCTTATGGGGCCGATGTCACGACTGTCCAAACTACCCGCATCATCATCTTCGCTGGACGAAGAGGACGATTCCGATTCTGAGGATTCTGCAGGACATCATACGAAAATTGGTAATCTAAATTTTAGTTTATATTATATCAGCTACGGGACTCTATAATTTTATTACTAGGCAGTAAAACAACATACCGTCATCATCACGGTTACGGGGTGGTCTGTATTTCTTTTTGAAGATTCTGCGAAGGAAATCAGCAAACTTATGGTCTTGGACCAGTCTCTTAAACTGACGCTGCAATTCTTGACATCCGTCGTCGAGATGATCCTTCTCTTCCAAATGTTCCTCGATACGCAACTCGCAGTCATGAATTTGGTCCTGGATTCCTTTAACCTGGGAAAATTGCATTACGTAAATTGGCATAATTAATCAATTGTGAAACAAAGTGACTTGTGTGGTTATAGTAACAGTCCAGTCGTAATCAAACACAGCAACATTGATATCGAAGGGCTCATAGCAAAATGTGCCTAGAGAATGTACGACTTAAGAACCCTCCTTAAGGGTCTGAACAATCTCCGATAGGTTTGGCTACTAAACTACTGGTACATATACGATAAGGAAAGAACATGGATATTAAGTACCTGCATCAATTTTGAGTAGACTCTTTCTGCCAATCTGTCTTCTTGTGCTTCAAAACGATTTAGAACATTCATTTCCCTGTGTAACTGGATCAAATGTAGTTCCAGTAATGTATTTTTCTCCTGTAATATAATTACCATGAGACGATGTTCATAATCAAAACAGAAAAGGTGTTTAAAAGATACTTAATATGTAATACCTGCACTCGTATACGTTCCCTTTGAAGTTGCTTTAGACGGGAATCAAACTGTTGCACAGATTCCTCAGCATCCTCGAGTAACATATCTTGCTCGTAGAGATGTCTGTGATGAAAGATTTAAAAAAAAGTATGAAATGGACATATCAGTAGAGTACATTGCTAGGAAGTAAATGAATAGAACCTTTCCATGCGCCTTTCACGTAATTCAATTTCCATTTCAGTAGACTCTTCATCTGGTCTTGGTTTTAGAAGGTCCCAAGACGCTGCAAGCGGTCGGGATTCTGGAACAATAATTCATTTCAATTGCCATTCCATTCATTGACTCGGTAATCTGATCATATTGGATTAACCTTCAAGCGTGACAAATCGAGGTATTTTCATTGCTGGCAGTCTCGGCTGTGGGTAAAGGCCGGTTCGTTCTTCTTGTCTCTGTGGTGTTGCTGATTTTCTGATCGACATTTTTCGAGTGGGAACGTGAACCACCTCAGGCTTTATCTGCAGAGAGAGAGAGAGTTCTTTACTCGTCGATTAGTTTTTTAACCAATCGCTTACTTTCGCGTCCTTACTTTGTTCAGCATCATTCGATAACCTTTGCTTTCGTTGCAATTCAGGGCGTACTCAAAGTCATTTGCTAAACAAAACATGTTTGATGGAGCATAGCCTTGATTTCACTAACCTCCAGATTTTTCTCAGGGAACTCAAGATCTTCGTCTATCGCCGGTGCAACGGGAGGCGCCTTAGCCATCTTTGCCGGGATCTCGACACGAATTTCGGCCAGCCGCTCGCAAATCTGTTTAATTCTCTCGACGAGCTGCACTTTCTGCTCGCGTAACTCCAAAACTTTGACGTTAAATTCATGCTTGATGTCGTAGATCTAGAACATAAATGTATGAAATCCTAAAGATTCCAAAAATAGGATTGGATTATTACTAAGAATTTAAAATAAAAATAACTTTCGTAACTGTTTCCACTTGCGCCATGCGCTGTTTTGTTATACAAATGTTTCCATCAAATGTCCATATCTCAAGACCGTGACGCGATCAGTCTTTTCTTTCTATATACCTACTTAGATTGGCGCTCGTTACTACAAATTTCTATTAAAACACTAAAGGAAAATATAAGATTTGAGATATGAGAGCATCTTAATCCCAACCTCTTGTCTGGTAAGACAGAGGCGCAATTGGGTGTTGTGCCCCGGTGGTGCTATGTAGTCCGGTTGTGTCTTCAACAGGCGATTGCCTATCGAGGCTTCCGCTTCTTTTAGAGCTTCCGCTGCACCGGGTGGCAACGCATTTGGATCCGGTTTCCGAGAAAGATGTTCTTGCCACTGGAAAATTATCACTTGAACATAAAGATGTTATTGTATTTCAAATTATTTCTAGAAAATTTTAAGGGTTTTATCACTGTTATCTTCAATTTATCTGGAAAATGACCAGTTTCTATCATAAGATTTACGATGTAGACCAGGGGCTTTACAATGTAAGGAATACAAGCTTTTATGACTTGCCATCATATCCAAAACTCTTTTTATTCTTCAGTTTTTTTACAATGGAGATTATTTCAATTTCATCTACTGGTTTTAAGTATATACAGGTGGACCAAAAGTCCGTTAACATTTGAATAGGTCGCTGCGTCGGCGCGGGCGGGGTATTGGCGCGGGGGGTGTTACTACAAGCGAGAGCTACTAATAGGGATTTAGTACCATGGCGTCATTCAGCGGAGCGCAAGCATTTTGCGTACGCGAGTACTATCGAAACAACGATTCTACGACCGAAGCTAAACGGAAATTTTGTAATCATTACAATATACGGAACAGAAATCAAGCACCAACAATTCAAACGATTAAAAAATGGGTACAGAAGTTCGAAACAACAGGTTCAACTTTAAGTCAACCACGATCCGGCCGACCTAGGACATCGCGCGATCCAGTAAACATAGAGCGTGTACGAGCGTCTGTTCGAGAACAACCTGGTCTCTCTACTCGAAAGCGGTCTAGTGCTTTAGATGTGCCCAGAACATCTCTAAATCGCATTCTACACAAAGATTTACATTTACATCCTTACAAAATTCAAATTGTACAGGCTTTAAAGCCAAATGACCCTGCTCAGAGACTGCAGTTTGCTAACGAAGTGCTTGAGAGGTTTACGAGCTTCAATAACATCTTTTTCTCAGACGAGGCACACTTCCACCTAAATGGACATGTCAATCGACAAAATTGCAGATACTGGAGTGACACTAACCCGGACTTGAAACACCAAAAACCTTTACACTCGCCCAAGGTTACTGTATGGGCCGCATTGTCAGCCAGCGGAATCATTGGTCCATATTTTTATGAAGATCAGAGAAACCGCACCGTCACCGTTAATACAGACCGATACATTGTGATGCTACATAATTATTTTGCTCCAGCATTACAGGACTTCTCAAGCTTTAATCGAAGCTCTTGGTTCCAACAAGATGGGGCAACATGTCACACCTCCAATGACTCTATAGCAGCACTTCGTGAAATTTTTGGCCAAAAAGTCATATCCAAAAGAGGTGACATTCACTGGCCACCCCGCAGCCCGGATTTAACTCCAATGGACTTTTACCCTTGGGGATATCTCAAAAGTAAAGTTTACATCAGCAAACCAGTGTCTATTGAGGAATTAAAAGAAAATATACGCGAGGAAATGCAGAACATTTCACCAACCACTTGTCGGGCGGTCATGCAAAATTTCCGTTCCCGGTTACAGGTGTGCCAGGATGAACAAGGGTCACATTTGAATGATGTTATTTTTAAAAAGTGAAATCCTAATTTGTCTACTTTATTATTAAATAAACAGTTTTTCACTAAAGTAGCATTTGTATTTTTTATAACCATTTTAAATGTTAACGGACTTTTGGTCCACCCGTTACTATGACATTCATTTTTACATGTACTTTTATACTGATCTTTAACGGTTTCTTATACATCTTGTGTCAGACAGAATGTATTAAAGTATTCAGCGATCTCATCAGTATTCGTAACTGTAACTCCATTATGATTTAGTTCAATTATAGGAGCTTGGATTTCATTCGTAATAGTTGTATGCTGTTTCTTATGCCCCAGGTGGCTCTACTCTTATTTGCACTTCTTTTTATGAAATTTATATTTGCTTTCCTTTTTGAATGTCGTATTGTTGATCTTAGTTGTCTTTTATATTTATTGTAATGTAGTATGTGTTGTTCTGTCCGGTTTTTTTTGTAGCCTTATGTAAAGTTGTCTTTTTCTCTTACTTGAAATTACTATTCCTTACGTTTTCCAGTTTTGTTTCTTTTTATAAGATATCTTAGTCTTTATTAGGGGAAGCATAAGTCATAAATTGTTTTGAATATATCTATAAATGTATTGTATGCTTTGTTTACTTCCGTTTTTTCCTGTACATCGTCAAATGAATGAAACTTTACAATAATATAGCTTATAAATCAGAATAACACATAGGCTATAATTTATAAAGATCCTGCGCATATGAAGTCGCGGGCAGAAGCTAGTAATATGTATAAGTACCTCAATAAATTGAACATGGTGACGATTTAAACGGTCAAAATAATTCCGCAAAGCCTTCTTCAACGGATGCGGAGGGTGGGGCGGTAGGCCAAGTAAGAAGGAAGCAACTCTCGGAGGGCCCCAAGACATCCTCTTGGCGGTTGCTCGACGGGTCGTTGATTCTGTGCGTCTAGAGTATGGACGCAAAGCAATTTAATTTAAAAAGGGGAACCGAGCAGTAAGCATACACATGCAATGATGATGCGAGGCGAATTGGTTCCAATAAGATTATCTCAACAGTTTAAAAGCTGAAAGCGAAACCATAAGTATAGTAGATACAGAATAAATGAAAACACTGTTGCTTGATTCTAGAGCCAATTTTAACAGTAGCAAAGCGAGGCGGCTAAGCTAGGATTGCCTCTCACGCGATGTAGCATATAAGTTTGTGTTTAACACCATAGAATCACACATATTGGCCACGCAAACCCGTATAGTCTACTTACTTGGGCTCCTCTGACTCAACCAATTCCCATAAATTCACATTTTTACTGTGTTAGCATGAAATTTTTAAACAGTTTATAGTTTGGCATATTTAAATACAATATCAGTTAGTAAATATCAAAAAGATCGCAATAATCAGTAGTAAGAAAGATCGCGAAAATCATTAGTAAAAATAGGTAATAGAAATATAAAGTTACCTTCCACGTAAAGCGGCTTCAGCCATTTTCTGATGGACTTCTTCTAATTGATCGTAGAATTCCTTGGAAAGGTTCTTCTGTCGTAGAGGCCTTATACTTACTTCTGGATCCCTGTCACCAAACGAAAGGGTTATAAAAATGTAACATATACGCAGGCATCATAATTAGCTGTCTACTCGTACTAATCCAACCGAAACAGATAAAACTAAAAACGAATATATAAATAGCAACCTGATAGATTTCAACGTAAAAGGAAACACGTCCAATTGAATTATGTTCCTCGAATACATCTTATTGAGACCAATATCTGAAGCCTCGAGTTGATGAGCCAATTTTCTCTTCGCTAATTCCCTGGCTTCATTTATTTCTTGTGCTTGCACTTCTAGGGGACGAGGGTCCAGCGTAACGTCTATTTGCTGAGACACTGGCAAGAGACGATTTCTGAAATTTCCTAACAAATTAGTCTTTTGTTTGTTTGGGATAATAAATGAGGTTGATACTTGATTATATTTAGCTTGATATTACATTTCTCTAACATAATGTAGTACCAACTCACATGGTACAGGAAAGAGTAGGTATTTACCTATGTAAGTAGTACAAATATGGAAACAAACTTTTAACAAATGGACAAAATAACTTTATTACCATATGTATTTACTTGATTATATACATATAGGTACTCTATTGTGATGGTCCATCCATTGTCGATTATTCCCTAAGATCAAGGAAGTGGACGGTTTTTCCAGGGGATAATGGTGATAGAGATATTTCTAATTAATTTCACGTTACTTTATGATAACTCACGCTTTTATGAGTTTGTTATACTCGATGGTTAGTTCAGCCAGTTGGTCTCGTACTCGCTTCTTGTGAGCATTCGCGATCGCCATCATCTTGTCGTATTCCTCCTTCTGTTTTAGCTGCTCATGTGACATTATCTCTCCATCTAGAGTACTCGGTTCTTTTACTTTTTCCACTTTCTGTAATACATTTATTACTAGGTAATTACAAAACATATACAACACAATCATACGTTAGGTTAGGTCATTTCGCACCGGGTCGGGATTTCCCGAATAAGACCGGGTCGACGCGACGTAAACATTTACCGTAGCCGTACATTTACCGTAGTTAATATCTGAAGGTAATATTGATAATAAGAAAATAATATAACTGAACTAACAGGAAACTCTTCGTATTCTTGTATATCTGGTGGGGATAACAAGGGCTCTGGGAAATTTATGAAATAAGAAAATATATTGCCATCAGCACCGCAAGTGAAGAAACGTCTGAAATCAAAGAAGTAAATGTGTTTACGTATAAACTGAGGTTAAAAAAGGTAATTTTGTAACGTTATATGCATGAAACTCACTTTCCATCAGCGCTGAATTCAAAACCAGTTATTGCGCCCGTATAATGATCATGCATTGGTAAGTAGTAATTGTCAATTAAATCTATGCGCGGCGTCGGTTGAAGCTGCAAAGAAGGGATTAAATACGATTTACCATAACATACCTACTTACTTGTATTTGTATGTACAGTTTTGAAATTGAAAGTACACATTCGTATAGCACACACCGTCATTGTCACAGACGAGATAAGACAACAACCAGCAGAGCGTCGAAATATAAACGCCTTGGAAGAAGATTGATAGATGTGTCAAGCTCAAGATCGGAATTGCAAGTCTCCTCCTAGTCTCAAAATTGACTATCCTATGAATCCAATATGGGTATCATGGCCCATGATCCGCGAGCATGTTAAGTATGATGAATATGACGATGATAACTACAAAACTTGATTGATGTTCAAGTATCAAGATAAAAAAAAATTATATATCATTTTGTAGAAAACTTTCGTCGGTGTTATATTAAGTTTTGTAAGATCTCAGGATAGAACGAATCGCGAATCGAAATATTGATTCGGATATTATGCCACCCAATGGTTCATCGTTCGTAGTCTTACGCATTCTTGCCTAGCTATCCTATTTACCTCTTCTTTAGCCAATCGTCTGCCCTTGAGCTTCTTTAGCAGTTTTTGCTGCGCGTTCATCCATTTTATAAAATGGTGGTCCGGGTTGTCTTCATCCTCGGTGGGCATTCGAAATACACGAATGTAACCAGTGTTTGTACCAACAACTAGGTAGCGGTTTTCGCATCTGTATCCAAAGAAATTCCATATAACAATGTAGGTATTATGGACAAGAAGAATGTATTATTTTAATATGCAAATAATCGTGGCGCAAAAACAGCACCGTGAGGTAATAGTGAAGATTTAAGCCAGAAAATATGCTACGTATTTTGATAGTGGTAACAGCGAGCTCACAATAGGCTCGCGTTCAAATTGTCCTTGAATTTCGTCCGTCTCCAATCTTTAAATCAAAATGTTAAGGAAAACTATAGCTTATACTAACATGAACTGCAGGGTAGTAATATCTTCGCACCAAGCCCCAGGAAAAGGGCCATATTTCAAAATCTTATTTTGTCCCGGTTGAATTAGCAATAGAGCTCCTGTGCCTTTCTGGATTACCCAGACACCTTCGTCGCAATACTGAGCCCATGTGATCGTTGTTCCTAGCATACTTTCGCTTTCCACTGGAGAATTAAAAATGTAACTTTAAATTGTGTATTATCTTAATAAAATTAACTCTCTTATATACGTACGTACGCTCGTATCGTATTCTTCTGGGGAACTCAAGGTTTTGCAATGGGACTAATGATTAGTTTTATAGCTGGAGTTAGGTACCTACAGCTGTTAAATTCGACTAGAGACTAAAAGTAGCAGCTCTACTTAGTGCATCTTAGCATCTGCTGACTGCTGAACATAAACCGCTCTACATATTATTTTCACTGTCATCCCTATCAATTTATTGTACGCCGTTGTATGTACTTATGTCTTTCCTATAAACTTACTCAGTTCTATTTCGCCAAGCCATACATTTTCGTCATCGTCTTCTTTTGTAATTTCGGCAGCAGCCTTCAAGGCTTCTTCGTCGATACTAGCTAGATCATCTTCAGTAGGAAATGGTCGGTGACGCATACTAGAAAAACACATTTACCCTTTTATGTACAGTCGACAGCAGATCAATGATAACACTTTTTACTTTTGACAGTTCTTATTATTTGCGTCGTAAGACTTGAAATCGTACTGCAAGTGTTACCACTGATCTGCTGTCAACTGTACATACGATATAAAATAGAGGCTAAAATATAAAAAACCTTGCAAAACCTGAATCTTAATTGGAATATAAATACTTACAAATGTTTTTTAACGAGGGTTTCTTTATATGAATCGAATTCTAATCTAAATGTTGTTATTTCTGTGTATTTACGGACATCAACATCAGGTAATACAGCCTCCATGAGAAAACCAACTTGTCCGCATAGAAGCAATACTCGCTCCTAAAATGTAACAATGTGCTGGTTGATACGAATATTTTTTACACACTTATATAAATTAAAAAAACTCCTTCATTTAAATTACCTCCGAAGGTTTCCAGGTCATGTATGAAATATTATTAGGGGTTTCGATGTATCCGAGTCTCTCCAATGTGAATGGTGTTGATAATACCAATTTATACATGAATATGGTGGTATCCTGACCGCAGGTAACTAGAAGAGTACGCTGATCGTTGATGGTCATCTGTGTTATTGCTTTCGAATGGGGTTTCAATAGCTGTGGATTATAAATGTTGTTTTAGACGACAGAAATTTTCAAATATATAGTATATAGGTATTAGATAAGTATGTGTTTTTCTCTTTCACCGAAATCAAGTCAATGACATCAGCATTCACGGAATCTTCGCTGTGTGTCGTCAGTTCTGAGTGGATGTGGACATCGAGCATGGTCTTTTGGTTTGCCAGGCGCTCAGGATGTATGAGCAAAGTCCTCATGATACCATCCGCGAAGCCGATTATTATTATACGCGACGTTTCATCCACCTGGCTCAGGAATTCATTGGTTATTACAAAAAACACTTTAATTAATTATTTCTTGAAATAATTCAATAGTAACAAATACTTACATCAAGAGGGGGATAAAGCATACAAGTTATAGGAGCTGGAAAGAGATATCTTGCCAGAAGACTATGAGTTTCAGTGCTGTAAGCCTGCAGAGCTCCGTCTTCACCAGCCGTTATTAGAATGGGATGAGTCCTTATGGCTATCATTGCAACCACACTGCCAGCGTGGCTCGTCATTACTTTACGATGATTGCATTCTATCTTGTCTATTTCCAACTCAACGCTCCAGATACCACCGTTGCCATCCTGGAACAAATTTGGTATAAGTAGGTAGATATGCTGTTAGAGTCGGTTGTGCTGTTTTAAATATGATTAGCACTTACTTGAGCATACCAAAACATATCTTTCTGATGTTTGAGGCACATTATTTGGCATCCAGGAACCTGTAACGTATACAAGACATCAACTCCAAACACTTCGCTGCATTTGTTACCTGAACTGGCATCTGCTAAAGTAGTCTAACAATTATAAATCCTTACACAAGTTTCAGCAACAGGATTGAGTTCTACATATTGATCGTCTTCTGGCGGGTCAGCCTGCTCTACAGTGTCCCAGTACCAAGCGCGTACACATCCGTCACGAGCTATCGTAGTAACTTCATCGCCTGCAGGACTAAGCATAAACTGGATCTGAAACGAAAACGGTAATACCTCTTCTCTTCATTCGTTCGCTGAGCAGTATGTATATTTTTATGCAGCGCAGCTTTACTTACAATAGGTGCTTTGTGACAAGTTTTCCTCCCACGTTGTGTTACTTCCAACTTTACTAAACCGGCTTCCCATACTAAAATATTGCCCCATTCGCATCCTGATAAAACCTGAATATAAAAACTGTTGGTAAAGGTACAGTTCATATACTAATATCAAATAAGGAAAATTGTGAAGTCTTCGAACCTTTTCATCAGGCATAGGATATACGCCTAGTACGTCGCAAATCTCCGTTTTACCAAATCTTCCAAGTTCACCTTTCAGTTTTAGACCAGTGAACGTTTGCGCCATTTTCCAAAACTTTATATGAGCGGCACCTAAAAGATAATACCCGTTGATTGTATAGTAAACGAAACAACAAATTTTCGTTTCCAGAAACTAACCTGCTGTTGTTAGTTGTCCAGGGCAATAAGGCGAAAACATGACATTGTTAACATCAAAGGTAAAAGCGCTGGTTCTCAACATAATCTTGTGACGTTTCCAGTTCCAGATAGTTATGTTGTAGTCTGGTTCTTTGCCAACAGACGCCAGAAGCTCGCCGTCTGGGCTACATTAAAAAGAGTCGCATCATCTACATGTTATAGCAATGCACACATAAGGTCGAGATTCGTAGATAGTTTTGAACACAAGCTTAGCAATGACTGTCAAAATTGTAAATCTGAGAGTAAGACCCAGCTCAAACTCATTTCGCATTCAATACTGTCTACCTATGAATCTCGGCCTATCCAACGACCATTTGGGAAACAGATCTACTCGTAACGAGGCTATAAGGAGTTGACCACGAATATTGCCTAACGAATTTCCATTACCTACCTGAAATCAAGAGCAGAATATGCATGCTCTGTTCCTTCTCTGAGAGCGGCGTCTATATCCATTTGTGGCCATGTGTAAAGCAGTATCAAAGGCTCTCGATCACCTTCCCTTCCTTCGGCGATTGCTATGCGATAGTTTGGGTCCGTTCTGTAAGACTATAAGCCAAGAAGCGATCAATATTATGTACCTATAGGATCGCTTACGAAATCGATAGATATTTAAAATAAATCGGTATTAATATACATCGTCCACGGAGTACTGAATTCAGTACCTACTCCATAAAATGGTCAGGGTAGAGCACAAGATGGATAGTACCCAGTCTGTATTAATCGACTGGATTAATCTAGGTGTGATCGCCTCGTCTCTGAACCAAACCTTTTATTAAGTAATCATATTCATGCGTAATTTTCAGTCGAAAACTCATCTCGGTACCTCATCAGTTATCCGTTCTATGGCACGGTTGACGCGATTATCACATCCACAGCTTGTTATAATTGAATTCACTAATAGATAATGATAGTAGGAAGGAACTCCACTAAAATATATTCAAATGGGCTTCAGAGAGCAGTAGGTATAAATAGCAATAAATATTTTTTTACAGTGATATTTCCAACTGAACCGCCCGTGGAGCTGCGGCGGAACCACAGTTGGCGGGTGTTGACGTCCATGAAAGTGATGATGCTGCCAGCAGCCCAGCACACCACCGATTCGTCGCATGCGCACAGGTTGAAGTATTTGTGACAGTTGTAACTGTACGAATGTCTATTGTTGGTTAAGCAATCATATAAGCATAGGGTTGAGTTTAAAATACGAACAACTACTTCAATGAACTTACTACACTGATAAATTATTTTAAATTGCCGACCTTAGCCGGTAACAAACCTAAATCTAGTAATAAATATTGCACCCTTTAATAATTTACGAGTATCATTAATGCTAAAAGTGCTTCGTCAATTCCCATTGAATTTATAAGTTATTTTTGTTTTACTAGTTAGGCCTTGAAAAGGATACTCGAAATCGAACAAATCGATTGGTATTGAGGAGCCATGGGTAACTACAGCTCCCGAAACGAAGTCCTCAGGGTCGTATTCAGTGAGGATAGATTCTGCTTCCACCTCTTCTTCCAATTCCTCATGGACGTACTCCTCCGTGAGACCCTCTTCATCTACTTCATACTCTACATCTGTAGAAACGGGCATGATGTGAGTTTTGGCAGAGAAATAAAAATACATTTGCGATTTTTTTCTATCGAGCGAAGTTTGTCCAATCGTGTATCGGTATTCATCAGTCTCTAAATAGATACCCCAAGATTGCTATATATTTTTTCAGACGTTTAATTTTAGTAGTTAGTGCCGTAGCCTTCATAGAAAAACTGAAAATCGACGCACACCCAGCCTTAAGTAGAAGCTGTATTTGAGGCAACGACGTAACGCGACCTGATATGGCGTATGCCAACCTAGAAATAATAACCGCTGCTGCCGAAAGGATATACCAAAAGTACCTTGAAAGGTACGCAACATAAGATAAGACGAATAATACCTATGCGACGACGGGGGCAGCTTTACATACCTACCTACGTCTACACAAACTATACATATTTAGGTAAGTAGGTAAGTAAATACTTACCGTCTTCAGAGTAATCGTCTTCATCATCTGCCATCGCCAATTTTATCTACGCAATGATTAGAAGAAGGATAAAACTTTTTAGTACTTATGTAGAGGTATACTTATTCCTACGGCGGCGATTACTCTTTAATTATTTCTCAATAGTAATTTTCCTATTTCGCTAAAATACTGAAATCAATCACGCAAATAAAAAGAGACTAATAATAATAAATGGTTGGTTGTCTTGGTAACAAAATCGAAAAGAGTTCTTCATATTTTCCCGCACAAACATAATACCTCGATACCGGAATTCAATCATATTACTCTTATCATGGTACTCCGTTACGCTATTTCCATCCATAATATTATCAATAATTTAAGTTGAATATCTACAAAGGAACATTAAATTTTAATTAACGTGCCTGCAATACATCTATTTTAAGCCAAATAATCGTATTTGGCTTAAAATTACTTGCATTCAGTCCGTACAATTTAATTAAAAAAAAAACTGTAATATTGGTATTACTGGAGTCACTGCTGTCAAGTGTCACCATTTAGACATCGCGCGATCTCTCTCCATCTTCTCTCTATGCTGTAAAGAGAGACAGAGATGGATTTATGAATGAAATACATGAATGATGATGTCAGTCACAGTCTTTGCCTGACAGACATACAACCAAACAAAACAAACTTTTATTTTGACAAGCAGTTGTTTTGATAATTTTGGACTGTGAACTTTTGTACAAAATAAAATATTATCAGATAATTAGCAGGTAATAATGTCACAACCTTACCGAACGGCTGTATTAAATCTCTACAAAACGGTACGTGACATTTCATTGCAATTACTTACTTGGAAAGTAATTTTATGTGCTGGAAGGAAACTTCTACAATAACGAGGATGTTGATGGACCTATTAGTTTGATTACACTAATTCGCCAACTCTACTGCTAGGTGTTGTTTATTTTGTTTTTCTTTGTTTCAGTTGTTGTATTTGGGCCGAGACTGGCCGCAAGGTTATGACCTGTTTAGAAAGAGATTACACAAAGTATTCACCAAAAACAGTGAAGAAACAGACACCAAGAAAATAGAAACTATGATAAAACACGGTGAGTTCGTAGTGAAGGAAATAGAAGCTTTGTATAAGTTGAAAAAGTACCGAGCAATGAAGCGCAGATACTATGATGACAACTAACAATTATTTTTTCCAATAAGTATTTAGATAGGTAGATATGTTATTATTAGGTAAGACAGTACCCAATCGTTAATGTTGTAACTTTTTACAAGCGTACGAGTTGATAGTTTTGTAAACAAACAGTAAATGTAGATTATATCAATCATAATAATGCCTTGTTAATAAATAGTAGAGTTGAAAATTGCTTCTATTTTAGGTAACCTAATGTGATAATATAAATTCCCTAATCGATAGGTACTTATATAAATTTAAATAGAAACGAAGTTGAAAGATCAACCTCGCTGCCCTAATGATAATAAAAATTGGAAAATATTTCATGGGTAAAACGGTTATATTATAAAATCTGTAGCTGTGAAATGTAGGACAGATTTGATAAGAAGGTGCAATGATTTAAATAAAACCTTGCAATGTAAATAACTATTTTAGAAATAAAACAAATATATCTATGTAATTATGTATTATAGACATTCTTTATAGTTTACATAATTCATTAGGTACTATCATAAACTCTATTAAAACTATAATGTGTTATTAAATTAAACAAAACACCTATCATTTTCTAAATAAACTGTAACACAATATTAATCAGACAATGATTTTTATTTAATGACAAGTGATATGATAGTTTTATCAATCAATTCAGAAATATATACATTAGATCTACGATAACAATATGATTTGTGAATAAAAATAAATACATGCCGATTATTGTGCAAAAGATGGTCAATATACAGATAAACCCTGCATTAATTTCGTGTAATATTCTTCTACATATGGTATAGCTTTTGAAACAATGAATTTAAAGTTTTTAGACTTTTATCATGATTCTAAGTTAGCAACTTTAATGCAGTATATAACAAACAGCAATCGATACAACGTTTAAACACCAATACCAACATGTATAAGTAGTCAAAGTTTCGAGTCTCATTTGATCATCATTTAAATAAACTGAAGTGACACAAGTATAAAAACAAACACATCTATATATTATTAATAATAAAGATAAAATAAAATGTTATCTCTACAGATATGACTGTGGCTATTTGCGTGATGTATTTGTTATAATAAGATTTAACTTGTAGATAACGGGTGTTTATATATTTCAAATTATAAATATTAATTCGCTTTTTTTTCGTATTATTCATTCAATTCACTATTAACTTTCAATACTAAGTGTATTAATGAATACTAATAACTTCATTTTAAGGACAAATTCAAACTTTTTGGGTGGTCAATAATTTGTAATACGTATTTATAATACTTTTAGAGTAAGTTATTTAATTTGTCTTGAAATTAACAAACTTTTTACCCGACTGACGAAAGAAGGAGGTTACCTACCCAATGTTTTTATCACTTGTGTCAACTTAGTTATTATCGTGTTTCAAGTCTTCCTTATAATAATATATTCTAGCGTTTATTCACATATTTCGTGGCGTTTCGTCTTAAGATTATTAAAATGTTTATTATTAAATAGCGCTTGGAATGTCTATATTGTCAATACTACTGAGGCCCGACCGCGTGATTGGTGCGGCCTGAGATATTAAAACTATTAAAAGTACTTATTAGTAACTATTCCAACAGATTCACATCAGAACTGTGATTAAGAGTGGTTCACGTAGTGATACGTATAACATGTAAGACTAACCTTTGTCCTATGTTTGACCTGTACTAAATGTAAATAATGTGGGGGCAGTATACTTAATTCACCTGGGTTAATTCACCCAGGTGCATAAAATTGTACAGCCGGATCAGGTATTAAATTAAGGCACCTATGAGTAATTAATTGAACAATTTATTTGTCTTTCAATGCAAATGGTAATATCTTAAAATAAACCCTAAATCAGCTATTCATAAGATGATCCATTAACCTATATTTACTAGAGGTGAATCTGTTGTAATATGCATTCAAGTACATTCTAGAATAAAATAGTTTAATATTAATAACGTATTTTTATTGATAAATACAGAACTTGTACAAGTCTATCCCTACTTGTTTCGTGTTGGTGCATCACTAACGTATTATGTATTTGAAGCCTGTCTCCACACCTATAAATACCTAGACCATAACGTGTACGTGAAATTTAACATGTGATTACATTATATACACAATAACACAGACAGAACTGAGATCAACAACAGTTAAGCTTTAGTTACCTAGGGTAGGGTAGAATATATAGTTCGTTCAGTGGGCGTTAAACATGTATTTAAATATTACGTACATACATTACAACAGATGAATGACACATAAAATTATAAAACGAAGGGAGACGTATTTTTCACAATCTAATTCCGTTTTGTATTTAGTTTAAATTGAAAATCATAAAAAGGACTCAGTACGAGCTACAAAAGCTCAGTAAAATTATTAAAGTTTGAGTAGATATTTTTGTTCAGCTTGACAAACACTTATAATAAAAGCCAATGCAAATGATGATTGGTTAGATTACGAAATGAAGTTATGGTATTTTTGACCTATTTATTTTATTAACGTAGATACCGAAAATAAATACTTATGCATACGCGTAATTAAATTTCGATCCATAAAAAAAAAGTAGTAGTTAGACGACAACTGTGTCATATCAGTTGTTCTATTTGGTTCTATAATCATGTAGCTGTTTAAACTGGGTATTCTATATTATGGTAATTATATATTGTGGCGATTATAAATGATCACCTTTGTCTAACTTACACTGGTGTATTTTTTAATTTTTTTTTTACATCATGTGATATTTTATTCAATTAAGGAAGTATTTATAGCTTTTTACTAATTGTTTTGAGTAAGTAGGTAGGTCCTTTGTCTTGTAATGACTTTTTCTGTAAATTCAAAAATTAACCCCATGAACTTGCATTTCAATAAATATATGAAAGTAGATACTATAGTAAAATGTCATGTTCTGAAGTTAACGCAGGTAATGCTAACACAAAAAATATTCACATACAAATAGGCCTAATTGGTTCCTCACAAGAAGAGACGATACGTATTTTTCATGAAAAAATAAACTACTGTCACAAACAATTCCCTAAATAAGTAGGTACGTATCTACTCTTCTTTAGAGGAACATGATAATTATAATAAAAGGGTATTAACATCGTAACACTTACATGATAGTAAAATAGAATGTAATAAATTTAACAGGATTCAACTTATTTACATAGCATTATGTAATACATAGTTTTTGATTACATTGTATTTTAAGTGAATATTATTTCGATAAACAATATTAAGGTACATATTTGAGATTATAGGTAACGAAGCACACTTATTATGAAAATAAGCTGATTAATTTAAATTACTATTTCAAAAATATTACTTAAGTATTCAAATAAATTAGACGCCAAGAGCGTGGAAGTAGCAACGGAAACCAAACGGTAGTACTCTACTTTCCTCACATCACGTCAACTTCTAACGTATAATACTAACCAACTCTCACAACATTTTTAGCAAGATACGAGTATTTTGTAGTTGCTTAAATGACAACACTTGTGTTTGTCGGTGCTACTACCAATAGAGTAGCGATCGAGAAAGTTATTTTGCAGGGAAGGAAGTACTTTAGGTATACTAAAGGAGAATGAAATTGTTTTATCACAATTGGATACTTTAAATGATTTTCAAGAAGTGTGATTAAACTGGGAGTTAAAACTGGAATAATATTTATTATTTTATAATTATAAATATTACTCCAGTACATAATGCAACACATATATTAATACATTGATGATATATTAAATTAGTGACTATAAGTGTCGCAGCATCTCTGCCTCCGTGGCCGCCGCCGCCGCCCGCGCCGTCCCGTCGCCGCCGTCTCGCTGTCGTGTCGTACCGCCCACGCCGCCGTTACACAAACTCGCGTTAGGTACACGAAGTAACTAACTTAATACATTCGGCTAAATACCAAGATATACTAAGCGCGCTAGTTTTCCATAAAGTCAACTAACGTAAAGGTTCTTCGGGTAAATGAGTAAAATCATAAGTCTCACACTCGTACTTCCAAGAACTGATGATATTCTGAAATAAGCAATTGTTAAACAAAGTTAATAATCTGCTTTCATAACAATCAGGAAAAAATAGTTTATAGGCACATAATTTTCTTGCCATTCTGAGTAAGATCCTTAGATAAGTTTTTTTTCCTTGGAACACTTAACGTATGCCTAAGTCAATCAATCAAAACAAATCAAAATCTAACAAAGTGTTTAGGATGATAGATGAAAAATTGGGTACCTACCTTCTGTTAGATTGTAGAGTACAGATAGTGCATGGTTCCTACCTCAGGTTTGTTCTTAATCCTTCTTCTCTCCATCTTCTGGGTCCTTGAGGGTGTGCCACTGCGCGATAGGCCGCCGCGGGCTCGCCAGCATGTCGGACCAATGGCGCAGCTCGGTGCCAGATGCGTTGTACCCTAGCACCACCTTGCCGATAGGCTCCGATGTTCCGATGCGATCGTAGTCCACCACAGTTACTACTAGATTGACTTTCTGTTGTGCAATTCGGAATACAATTTCATTAAAATGAAAGCAAAGCTGTGCATGCTGCGCAATAAATATTATGTGCTGACATAGTAGGCGTTAACATAATTTCTTATAGCGACGACGTAGACTCAAATACATTATCTACAATAATATGAATTTAATACATCAACAGGTACAAAGTAAAAAATTGTGTAGTTTTCTATAGTACTCGAAATCCATCTACATTGTTTCTATTGATATACTTACTGTAGTGATTGTGTCAATGAACGTTGTTTATGTATGCCATACATACCTAAATTGTATGGTAGAGATAGATATGTAAAGATCAGAATGAACAATTAATAATTATTTAGGTATACTTTGTTTATTTATGCAAGATGCACAAAGCAAATATTAATGTAGTAGTTATTCTAAGCATTAAGATAAGCAATTGTCAAATACTTAGGTGGGTAGGTATTTAATTTTTGTCATTCCTGTCTATGGGGCTAAATATTCGAGTACTTACAAACCTCGGGGCAGTGAAAGTGGAACGCATTCATAATGGTTTGAGAAAGGGTATAATTATGAATACACTTAATAAGGTAAGTCATAACAAAGATGCAGAAGAAGAACGAGGGACTGGATTCCTTAAACCATAAGTAATTACAATTTGAAGTCACCAAATTGTAATGCAGTTACGAGGGGAGATTATCAAACACCACTCAATATGTATGCAATTACACTTTATACTAATCAAAGTTAAAATGCTTAGAATTCCCGAAATAATGAGAACCTCTAACCGAAACACCGAGTTACAGCTAAAGGTCAACATTTTTGTCGACGAGTAAATCTAAAATTCTTAGCTTTGAAGAGTATAAAAAAGGATTGAAGGATTGCAGGTAACTCGGATGAATAGGACTAGATTGTAGAATTTGAAAGGAAATCATAAACGTACCGTACACTAATGGAACAAGGAATCTAACTAATGTACATTACGACAACGAATGGATACACTTAACAAAAATAAACGAAAATTATTGAATTAGGTATTTTTGTTTTGTTTTGAGACTAAAGAATTTGATGTAACTCTCAAATTCATTACACTTGGAGAAAGTATATAATTAATTAGCCTTAATGTTTTCACCAATAGAGTCTGTTTTCAGCAGTGATACCATAACATAACAGAAGTAAACACAAAATATACAAGTAAAAGTAATGTAAGTAGTTAAATGGACTGTATAAAACATACAAGTCCTTTTGTTGAATAAGGAATAGGAGTTCGGTATTGGATGTAAGTGGTGTATATGTCCATATTCACAACAATCAATACACAACATCAATTTGCGCGCAGTATAGACAATTTATATTAAAAGCAATCCGCTGAACTAAATTAGAGTATAACCAATTTAGTTTTTGTTTATACAGAGGAATCAGAATTATGAAGAAAATATTGTCTAAACCACACGCAGCGACATCAAATTTTGGTTCAATCTCGGCTCGCACCTGTATTTGTTCGAATGGTACTTCAAAAGTAAATGACTCGTTGTAATAGGGATTCAGTGTACATTTCTTGATGCTCGTCTTCTTCTTCTTGAGGCGTTTGCCGTTTTGCATGAGTGCTATCTTTACGTACGGATCTGTTGCCACACGCCCAGGCATCCGGATATGAAACAGAAAGAGCAAGGAACGAGATTAGATATTTATAAATTCGTGCCTATCATATTTTAAACGAAAAATCTGAATAGGTTCTAATGTTCCTAAATTAATGAAATAACTATTGCGTGAATTTTAAAAGTAGGTTAAGTAGAGTGACGTGAATTTTAAATATGTATATTAAACCTATTTATATAAAAAAACATTTAGTGTCCATTACATTTGTGGAGTTATTGTTCAATGCATTAAGTACTATAAATAATGTGGGTAAGGGAGGACAAACTTTACAAATGCATATTTACTAAGTAAATAATTAAATAGGTGGCAGTGACAGACAAAGGTATATGATGTTAGAATATGGTGATGTATAGGTAATTGATAAATAACGAAAATTAATTATCATGCAATCACAAATTAAATACTTTGGGTTCAGTGATAAATCTAACCTAAAGGTATTTATACACACAAACAAGCGAGTTAAATATAGTAGGTAAGTACATTTAAAATATTACCCTAAAATCCCTGTGAAATCAGATAATTGTTAGGTATCAGTGTTTTTCATTACTATAAAAATGGAGTTGGTAGGTACAACATCCAGACCACAGAATGCAACAATGCAACGTTACCTGATAAGCCACCGACGTCCATTTTCTTGAGGTTCTTCGCTTCCAAAATGACCACTGTAAGTTTTCCAGCCGTTGGTACATAACGCAACGAGAAACATATGTCTCCCAACTTGTTGTCCTGTAATATACATAGTATGTTTTAATTCTCAATAACTACATTTTATATTGTAAGTTAAACTATGAAAAACATATTTAAGTAGGTACCTAAATATATTAAATATTTATACAAACATATTTAACGTATTATTGATTTGAAAGTGTAAAAAGGCAAAAATATTCGATATTTTATTAATATCATGTCCATAAGTTTATTGTGTAGTATTGTTTAGGAACATTGTCGATAAACACTAGAATTAAACCACCGGGTTTATTATTGTGAGTAATACGAGTATATGGAATATAAAAGAGGATTAATTAAGTTATGTAAGGAATATAGCGCTCAGAGAACGAGTTTGAAAAGCTGTATATAGGAGAATAATTATTATACATATACATTATATACGGACATAAATAACGCGGCTTAGGGTGGATTGGGGTGTCAACAGACGAGAATCACGAAACAAAACAAATCAAACATAACAATAGCTCCGTGTAGTCACCTAAAAGCGTATAGGTATTTCATGGTTCTTGGTTTATCCGTCCAGCATTTCAGTTTCAGCATTATCAACAGGTGATATAGGTAGGTACGTAAAGCTGGTTTCGAATCAAAAACTGAATTGCTGTACTGATTTACGTGCTGTAGGACGCATAGCCGGTTAAGATTATAAATAATAGCCTCATAAAGAATGTAGTTTGCATCTAGTCATACGCACATTTGACGAACACTCTCATTGCGTTACATATAACGTTTTAGCACATAGATGTCATTTCATCTAATAACATGAAATTATACACGATACATAACAGTTCGGTAAAATAATTCTAAAAAGACAAGAACATAACAAACAAAGGTAACACCAACGATCAAATCAAACCTAAATGAAGCGATTGTTTTCTGCTGAAATATATAGGGTATATTCGGTATAGAAAATAGGTAGTGTGTTACGATCTGTTGCCGAAATGAAGCCAATTTCATTTTTTTTGTAACACCCAGCTCAGATCATCGAATATAGTACAAAATGCCTTTCCTGAAACCCTAAATAGCTTGTAGTTATACCTTACCCTTATACACATGTGAATTATGTTGACTTGACACGATGTTGCCTAGAAGACTAACCATTTTAGAAACAGATCGCAATCATCTATTTGGCCAATATTTATACACATATACATATTTCTACGATATAAATCCACTAAAGAAGTTGTGGTTTTAAGAACTTTTTACTTACAAAACGTAAATCTGAGATTGTGAATTTGTAGTTCTTTGGTGGATTTATATGCTACAAATACTTACATACATACGATTTGCTCTTTGTTGCATCACACTAAACATTTGTGACAACACATTCATTTCAAATAATTCTAAGGGTGAAGTACATCTATTTAGCAAGCGAGTGACGGTGACTTGTTGAGCTAAACTTTGTTATATCCATCATAATTTTATTTATTTATCTACTATTGTCAGTTAGGCAAAGTAGAGTCGAACTTACAGATTACCTACCTCCCTAGCTTTGAGACTTTGCTTTCAAAGTTTAGCTTTAAATAGAGATAATGTAGGTACTGTAAAAATATTCGTATAGGTAACATGAAATTTTTTAAAAAAGTTTGAATTTAACGACATGTTTACAGTTTTACACCATCGTCGTAGGTAGGTACATACATGCATGGAGCATGTAATTTGTTCGGTGGCATATTGTCAGAGGGTGACCTGTAACATACTTGTGTAATTATATTATTATTTCATGTGATTTATATTAAAATTAAGGTAGAAGTACATACAGTAATTAGGTAGGTACTTGTATATTTTGTTTATGTAGGTACCTACCACTCTAATTAACACGTTTGTAAAGAATCTGGTATATTAATTGATAAAATAAAAGTGATTGACTGAGTTTATATTTGACGTATATAAACGTATGTAGGTCAACGATTTAATAAACGAAACCAGTTAAATGAATGTAGGCAACATATGATATAGCTGTAGTATGAAGATCGATTTTTATGAAGGTCAATTCAACATATTGTGTACTTACATACATGTACATAATATAATACAATCAATAAGTGAATATACCACAAACATCAGCACTGCCTCTGAATTGGCATTCGGTCTCACCGAGCAAGGAAATAAAAGCATCTGCAGTCGGTTTTAAAAATACACTCAGTATTGAAATTTTATATATTCAATCAAATTAGAATACTGAGCAATAATTTCCTCAGTAAGGAATTAAGTATGTATGAATATTATGTAGAATTTTTAAACGGACACGTGGTCAGAGTCACTTGACGGTTTCGAAAACGGCCGAAGCCATGAAGCAAGGAACGCCCTATGGAGTAAGCCATATTTACATCGCAGCTCTTGCATGACAAATTGCGCGTCTCTGTCTCTGATTTGTTTTTCCATTGTTTGAATTTTCAACAGAAGTCGAACATATAAAAACAGATATGTCTTTCTCACGTATGATAGTGAAAGTGACAACATACAAAATATACTTTAAGCTGTCTCCATAGAGCGCGGAGAATTTTTTTGCTTCACGGCCGAAGCGGACATGCCAATTCGGAGAGCACACACGAGCACAACAAATCACGGACATGCAACATTCCCCAGCCGCAATATAAAATAAGATTTAAGTGTTGGATGGATTGAAATTAAAAATTAATAACAAAATAATCCTGTGATATGATAGGTGATAAAAGGTAGGTGATATATTTTTCATTATTTAATATCATTTATGTTCAACGATATATCCTCCTATTCCTAATAAAAACCTAATGCTCTGAATGACGGTCCAATTGTTAATGTAATTTAATCTCAGCCAAAGTTTATTAGTATCCAATTAGTTGTGTATTAATAACATGTTTTAATTATAATTTTAAATATCTCGATGTGTCTCAAAATAATACTTACGTGAATGATCATTTCGTTTTTGAAGCGGCATGCAAGATTGTTCAGGACACAATCAAACACAGCCAAGCAGAGCAGAGAAAATATGGAGAAAAAGAGAAAAACCAAGTAAATACATTTTTGCTGTCGAAATTAATTTTATCAGAAAAATAAATGACGACTCAATCCATAGTGAGATGCCTTGACTGGTGAAGCACTCTTGCCGTATTTCAATAGTGCCATAATATAGTTCTTACTCTAATCTTTATTTCAAATAAATTTGCAATAACTGATGAAGTAGATAGTCAAGGTTACTCTAGTCAAAAAAGTGCAGTAAGATTTCAAAATGTAAGTATGCTGACCTTTCAATAAGCACGCATTTCATTTCATTCACAGGGTATTATTATTACTACCGGCTAATTAATTACTTGTAGAGAATATATTAATTCCACTTAGTAGCAAAACGATTTTCACTGGCCTACACTATACTCATTGAAAGGTTGGCTAAATTATCAAAAAATAACGCTGTTCTGCCAAAACACAAAAATTCATTAATATGGTATGGAATTTATCTAAGTAAATAATTCATGTCATGAATTTTAGATAAAACGTGTATGTAAGTAAGAGTGTGTGATGTGTGTTTTGCCAGTCTAGCCTAAGCTAAGAAAATAGGTAAAATATTGTCATTAATTGATAAATTGGCGTAAGTATGTTGCAACTCTTTGCTTTGGAATACGGTACTTAAATCTATTTCAGTGCATTAATGGGAATTAGTATACCTAGTTGAGTGTGTAAATCAGAATAGGCTGTTGATGTGACCTGGGTGTAACTGTTAACATTTCATTGAATAGTTGTTAACTTTACCAATGATGATTTTTGCAAAACAGGCGGCTAGATACGATATATTAAGTACATGAAATATTATAAGTAACTAAGGAACGATAGGTAGGTACTTTAAACATTGTAGATAATGTTTTCCCACTCATCTTTCAGTGTGGGCGAAAATAAAAACGTAATTTTTATTAGGTTACCTCAAAAGACAAAGACGGAACCAATTCAATTAGAATTTCAATTCTAATGAAGATAAAAGTCCTGCACGTTTATCTACAGGTACGTCACACACGTATTCGGAATATAATAAAATATCAAAATAAAAGATAGGCTAAGCTGTTACCACAGCACATGTAGAGACGCGAATTGCTGAAAAGTAAAGCTTTTGTATTATGTTAAAATGCATCATCAATTAAAATTTATTGTTTGGATAAATTTTGAAAAGTAAAGTTTGGTCCTTTACTTTCTTTGCCAATTGGACCGAATAGTAAAGCCAAATAGGTTATTAATATTCGTCGAAATATCTTGTTTATTACAAATGATTTTTTTTCTAATTTCATATAGTTTGGGTATATTTCTGTGTGTGTATTTGTCCGCACCTGACCCCCTTCGCCTTCCACGCTCTGCAGTTCGCGCCATTCTTCAATAGTCTGCGCCAGGTCCACTTGGCACAACGGAACCTTCACCTCACCGATCTGGTCGTGTTTCGAGAACCGATCGAAGTCGAAGATCGCGAACACAAGGGTTTTGTTCATTGCGTCAGCATACGGCACACTCTGGATAAAGTACAAGTTAAGTAGGGTCTCGAATTATCGTTGTTGAAACTAAACATATTCGTATAAAAATATTCTTTATCTACCTAAGTACTTACAATTGTTTCCCTACGTATCTTATTGTGAAGTATTTGAAAAATATTAGGTACTAGTATTACGAGTGCTACTTTTTATACAAAATATTTCTGATTAAAAATAATATTTAGATCAGCTTCCTTTAAGCTTAAAGAGTGTTACCTTGAAGACAAATGTTTCGTTGAAGATTGGACTCAAAGTTTTTCGATGAACCTTTGTTTCGAACTTCTTCTTCTTATCAGGAAGCAGATAGACCTTCACGTAGGGGTCAGAAGTGCCCCCCATATCCAAGGCAGGGAGGTCTTCAGCTTGGTGGACGGTAACCGATAGGCTGTTACTGTTGAAGTCATATTCCAGCTGTAAAAGATATAAAAATATTACTATGGAGAAATAGAGTTATGGTAACTACGACGATTGATTGTAAGCATGCTAAAATTGTTAAAGGAAAACATGCTGTGAGTTGGGTCTATATTATGCAGTACAAGGACTATTAATTTATTATTTTAGAAACAAGCATTCTTTGTTTTCAGCTCTTGCTATATTCTATGTTTAATGTAACTAAACGGGATATGGATGGGTATCTGTGAAAAACTTTAACTAATGTTGTAAAAGGTGCCGATTAATCAATCAGGAAAGTAAAGATAATTTTTACAGGTGCATAAGTTACGATCTGAGAATGAAGTCGTAAATAATTTAATGGAACATCACACAAGTCACGTACGATGATGTCGAGGAAGCGCAAACGATTATAGTTTTCTGTGTTTTTTAGTTACGCTAATTAAACTTTATTAGCTCTATCTATACATATCTAAGTCAAATTTTACTTTATATGGGCTCTCAAAATAACTGGCAGAGAGACGACACCTATATTTAAGAAAAATTGTGTAGCATTAATGAAACAGTGTTATATTCTCTTTGTTAGACGCGCCCGCGCCGCAGCGCAGGTGACATTAAGTAGGCAATAATTTTATTTAGGCATTTGTTTTTATTTATATGTAAGTCGTAGAGGGAGAATCTCTGGGATGTAAGTATATCTTTTGAAGGGACTAGTAGAAAAACAACTAAACTACCAAGATTGGAAGATTCTTTTATTCGTGTGCCTAAGTACATAGACAACACAGAAACCCATAATCGAAAATAATAATAAACATACCAAAACGCGACAGGCAAACTACGTTATATTTTGTAGAGGGGCATACCGAGCGCGCGCGTTGTTTTTCTCGGAAAAAACGGCTTCATCCTCCATCTGATAACACACTGAAGTACAATACACACCTTGTATTGGAGTTTGCCTAGTTTCTGCTCCTCTTTCTTGGAATCCCCATCGTCCGGCTCCTCTGCGTTCTCCGTGAGCTCCTCCATGTCCGGCTGAACCTACATGCACGTCCCGCGGCAAATTTCACATGAATATCGCATTTCTTATCAATAAAATGTACATAATTGTATCAGTACACACGATTACAGAGAAAAGTATACAGGGGGCCTCAATAAGGTTGAGTTTTTCTTAAAAACTACTGGACCGAATTTAATAATTCTTTAACTTTTATCTATCTAACAAGAATTCATGCAATAGGTCAAGTAGTTTTTGAGATAATCTCTCTTAAAAACTCTCCTGTACACTTTTCTCTGTGGTAGACCGTACCTGTGACAGGTATATTTTTAAAGCTGTAATAGTGTCACATAGTTAGTAAATTGCAAGTCAGAAATAGTAAACATACTTGTAAGTATTACAAAACTAACTTTTGTTATGGAATCCTATTTCTAAATTGGATGTTGATATCATCCTGTGTTATTGAGTTTAGGTAGTTTCTGGGGTTAAATTCACTTCTCTGGTTATTTATTCACTTCTCATTTCATCAGTAAATCACTGCTAATATAAAACACCGATGAAATACGGAGATATGAGGTCATGAATACGATACCTTCTCTTTGTAAGCTGAACCTAAGAGCTGGACGGACTTGAGGTCGACACCCTTCATGCCTTTCTTGCCATCCTTGGATCGCCGCTTGCGGAAACACCGCCTGATGCAGCAGAAGCATATTCCCAGCACCACCACTCCGACTCCTGAACATAATTGAAATATTGTATATTAAATAAAACATGAAAATACTTATAGATTCAGAACGACCTATGTATGACACGTTTATAAAATATAAGTACCTTCATAGGTAGATAGGTAATTGTATTCGTGATTTTGCTTATTTTAGGTACATCGACACGTTTGCATTGATAGAATCGCGCGAGCGAGCAATTATTTTAAATACCTACTTATACCGTTTTTAATGTTCGTTTTTCTAAAATAAACAGTAGGCTTTTGAGTTAACAATATTTATGTTGTATGTAAATATTAATATATGTATACCTATGTGTGACAGCGAATGTTGCGTAAGTAGTAATAATTAATTATCCCACCCTTCTTTGCGGTACATGTCTTCTATCTCGTGACTCGTATTCTTAAAAGTTTTCCTAAGATACCTTATGAAAAATTCAATTACTTACCTATATTATTAAAACTACACTTACCGACAAGAATAGCGACCAACTGCCAAGTCTCCATGTTCATCTTGTGAGCTAGATCTGCATATCTTTCGACCATCGTCTCTTCGGTTGTTGTAGATGTCGGCAATGGAGATTCCGATGTCCCTGTAGCTGTGAAATTAATAATAAACATTACTATTTGTCTCGAGAAATGCAGAAACGTCATAATATTACGTAGTTGTTTTGAATGAAGAGAGTTAAGTAGGTACCACATCGTAATTATCGAAATGCAAATAATGACTTAAGTATTTGTTTATACATCTCAAGGGAAGACTTTTTGTTATTTTTATGATACTTACACGCCACGGTCTCCGAGACAGCTTGTTTCTCGGTGTTGCCAGTAGGGATGGGCGTGCTGGTCTGGTCCGAAGGCTCCGCCGCCACATCGCGCCGCCATCGCATCAGCGCCTCCAATATTGGCGACATCCCTGTTTTAATAATACAAGTTAGCATGACTACAATTTAGAATACTGACGCTTCCCAGTGAATTATCTGCTAGGGAACATGTATGCTGAAAGTGGGGACTAATCCACAGTAGGTACATCTTAAAGTAGTTCAGCAAGCTATGGAAATTCATAATTATTCGTGTAGAATTGTCGCCTTTTGTCTACACCATTATTCAGAGAAAGTAACTAAAATATTCCACATCCAAGTCTAACAAGAGATACATTGGATATTTCATTGTGTTGATAGAGGTCAGAAGTTGACTAATTGTCCAAGTGACTAATGAGTAGTGAATTGATTTAATAAATGTTTTTATTAACAGGTTCTGTATTCGTCATAGTCCAGTTCAGTTAGGTCTGGATTTCGTTCCTAAATCACCTAGACCCGTAATATTTCGATATTGGTTCGGATTTTATTCTTATGGACCCCTGTAGCTAGCTAGACAACTATCTGCTCAATGACCCGTTCTCTCACCCACATCCTATTAAAGGGCGGTGACACACTTGACTAGACAAATGGGACGGCTGACAGAAATATTTAACAAAGAAATAATCTTAATTCCGGAAAACAAATCTAGGTAAAATTATTCATTCAAAAAGAAGTGATAACCGTTATGGCCAGATGCCATCTACTCCTCCCTAGATAAATTTATTTCCAAATTGATGAATTAAGAAGCGATGTTGAAGTCTTATATCTTAATATTAATCCTATGTCTGCTACTCTCCCGTGTAAAAGGTTACCTACTTGATCTCAGACATACCTAGGTATTGCCCTTTGATCTACAAATGGTAGAAATGTAGGTACCTATACTCAAATTAGACGTATGTAGGTAGTTATTTATAATCCGTGCCACACCATTCATTACATTACTTAGGTGCCTACGCCTATGTACCTACTGTATACATAAAAATGGACAATAATTTAGTCAATCGCCTTTAAAACTGTACATACTACACTGTATAGCTTGACTGAGTATATTTTATAAGTAGGTAGATATGGGTACAGTTAGATAAGTATCGCCAATAGATAAGATTCTTATTGCATTACAATTAATTAAATTCATAGACCTATAATTATAATACCGACAGTGGTAAGCAAATGAATACTGTCATAATTATTGTAAACGCAAAATGTAATAAACTCTAAACCGTAATGGCTCAGTAAAACGTATATTGACCTGATTAACGATCGCGCGTTACTGACCTCTTCTTTGATCCCACCAAGTTCCTTCAGACTAAGTTTCAAATCCTGTGTCAGCAGTCACTTATCACTGGTTTGCTTCATTTCTGTTGTACATGCGAGTAAAATTGGGCTGAAGCCTCTTCTCTGAACTAAAGCCAGGATGGCGGAGGTGCGCGCGCAAGCGATCGATTGCCGCTGCGCGATGCGATGCCTTTACGTTTCCCGAGTTTCCTGGCCAAGTCAACGTTTACGTCACACATTGCGTACATTGACGAGTGGCTCACAATAGTTAAGCCTTTGAATGTACATTGGAGGCTCTCAGCGTCAAATGAAAGATGAAAATAGAGAATTGCCGTTAATTTATGTAAAACTAAGTATATGACTAGATGGAATAAGGTCGAAAGTCGGACCAAACGGGAAATAATACTAGAATTTTATTTCTTCTGTAATGTTCTCGTACTGTATGCTATTTATTAGTTACAATCGTAGGATAACCTGATTAATTATTTAACATCTAAACAATAAGCTAATTTGATCTACTATTCGATAGTATTTTAACGGAGATCGATACCCTTTAAATTTACGACATATAAGCACCTTAACTTACAATACAATTTTAATAATTTCATTTTTTAAAGAAAGAAAAAAGAATGAAGCACACCTACACATTCCGCTCGGTACTGCAATAGATCTCACTTATATTTTATTTCTAAGAATAGGTACTGCCGCCTACGCAATAATATTGCGGAATATTCCAGGCTCTGTAGGGATTAGTGGTGAAATAATAAACCCACAATGTCGATAGGTCAGAACATCGTTGGTAATTGTTGGAAATATATTTTGAAATCCTTACCAAAAAATAAATTGTAAGAGATGTTAAAGTCCCACCACTAATAGTATATAAACATAATGATTACAAATACGGTATGTAAACGAAGACATAATTTCACGAATAGAATAACTTTACTATGGCATATTCTATCATCGTTAAGCTATCCTATACCATGTGTGGGCCTTGGAAAATATCACTTTTACATGCATTGCAATTTTCCGCATACAATTTGTTTGATGTTATTGTATTGTATTGTATTTCGATTCAATTATGTTGTTAAAACGAGACGGTAGGTATATTTAAGACAAATAACTGACAACCGAATATTATCGAGATCGAGATAGAGAGAAAAGGATTGTGCCAGATGTGCGTCTGCTTCGAATGGGGAGACGAAGATTGTTTGGGGAGATAAGAATGATATTCGTATGCGTAATGCTAAAGCGTATAGTGCAGAATCCATTCTATTCCATCGATGAATATGTAAACCGCCCAAAATGACACAATGACATTACACATACATTTTAGTATGAAACTATTATACTATTATTATACTATTAATTAAATTTGTAAACAATTATTATAAATTATGAAAATATGACAGTGTAAAAATGAAATGCCCATCTGACGTGTAAACTTGTTTATTACCAATAAAGTATATCATATCATATCATATATTCCATACAACGTAATTTATAGGCTCAAGACATTCACAATGTTCTTGCGTTGAGGTTATTTTTGATAGAGTAGGTACGGACAACAGCAGATAACCCTTGCAGTACGATTTTAAATCTTACGACGCAGATAATAAGAACGGTCCAAAGTGTAACACTTGATCTGCTGTTAGCGTACGTGTAGAGTCAGGCAGTAGTTAGTTTCATGACTCTACATAAGTAGTGCCTATTTCTCTGCGGATTAATCGAACAGTCAATGCCTCTAGTTTTTATATATAGGTAGGTAGTAGGTATTGCTTGCTTCTGTGGGTTAACCAATCAGTCAGATTAATAATTTCTAGTTATTATTTAATTGAACTTGGTATGATATGAAGTATTCTGTTAGGGTTTGGCGGAAAAGAGTTGCGAGAGTAGTAGAAAATGATACTGATTATGATTATGCAATATGAAACCTGGAATAAGTCCCCAACAAAATGATAGGTAAAGCTTAAACAGTCACGTAGTTTTGAAGGTGGGGCAAAGCTCCATTGAAATGTGGCAATGTCATTTCAACTTGATCCGTCCACGCGTTTTTCAGATATAGGTCTTGACAGACAGACAGACGGACAACAAAGTGATCCTATAAGGGTTCCTTTTTTCCTCTTGAGGTTCGGAACCCTAAAAATGAAGTTATAATTATTGAGCCTACTATGATGTATTTTAATTATAACCTTTTCGTTGAGCTTGTAGATAAGTTGTAGGTACCTAGGTATCAATCATAATATTTACTTTATTATTTCGGGTTGTCTATACTAGAATATAATAAAAGTAGTTCGTGTATTTGCGGCGAGATAACTTTATTTGCCTTATTTGATAAAACCAAATGAAATAAAACGACATCAGACTCAATATAATTAAATACAGAGTAACTAGAACTCAAGTAGCTACGATAAGTATTTAAACAAGCTCCCAAGTTCTTTATTTAATTTTTACACAATAATAACATGGAATGGGTCAGTTGAAAGCCTATTTGTACAATTACTTGCGATCGGTAAATGAAATGAAATAGCCGCATGATGAAGCCGTTTTTGCCGTAGATATTTTACCGATCACGGCTACTACCTACAGAAGGCAGCTGTAGGTGTAGGTACTAATCTTGATTCTAATAGATATACGTACAAAATACCTAACTGTATGGAGCAAAAACTTATTTAAAGCTATATGATAGTGGAATAGTTTGACCTACAGTCAACAAATAAATCTCGATTAGCGAATGGAAGCTCCTGATAAGATAAATACTTATATTTCATTGAGCGCTTACGTTAGTGTGAATTATTTCGTTTAATTGTAGTGCTGTGTTGTAGATCATAATATGTATTAGTCTAACATACTTACTGTCTATTTTCTGATGAGCACTAAGATACTATGACACAGCCTATAAATCCCATCACGCAGTATTCGCCGTATACAGCGGGGTTCGGTGCCTTCGTACGGCCGCGTGGCGTGGCGTGTCGCTGAAACTGAACGGTTTCAGGGGCGCTGTAGTCGCGCGCGTCTCTTCAGCAAGGCTGTAGGCGCTGAAATCATTAACTTAGCCTTGCATTAGGTACTTCTGTGTGATCAGATTTTTTTAGTGCGATATAAAAGTGAGCAATAGTTAGAGGTTTGTTAATATGAAGAACGACACACAGTACATAATACTTGTTTGCGTACATGGTTAAAAATGTCTTAAATCAAGACAATCTCTATTTTCTATACAAGGAAAACTATATTTACTTATTTAGTTGATAAATAATGACATATATAGCCATTCTAGATAGCGAACGCTTATAAGTCGCCGTCGTCAGGCCTTCCGCTCGCTCACGCGATATAGCATATGAACGATAGTGACAGTCGCGTTTATGTTTAGAATTCGATTCAGTTGTCTCTACAGAATTATTTACATTGAATAATAGCATTAGCAAAGTTGATTATATAAAAAAATTTGATTATATAAATACAAGAATAGTCTTGAATAAAAATATTATTCTTAGTTCATGATTTCCTGATTCCTGTTTCCTATACCTTACCAAATCATCAGCCTATTTTTATGTCCGGGCACATAGGCACCTTTACCTTTCCTTACATCGAAGCAGTTAAGGCCATGATTCACCACGCGGGTCCTGTGCGGTTTAGTGCGGATTACGCATATCTTATGTTGAATATATAAAGATAATTGCTGTTACGATTATTCAGCGGAATCGTAGCAGTAGGATATATTTATTACGAAATTAAAACAAAATAGGTAGGTATCAATACTTAATCTGATAAACTATTGATGTTTTCTTCTTCTTCAACATAATATTACTCGGTTCCACAAGCACGCTGAGACGCAAACTTTATCTAATTTTCTCTAAACACAAGCGCTGTAGCAGCTGAGAGAGTAGTAGCGATACCCTCGTGTTGCCAAACCTCATTGATTTTCGTACCGCTTTTATCTCCAGATCGTATCCGACGATCGAGACCCCCAGTATTCGTAATTTTAATGCAGCTGATCTGAACGAGGTCACTACACTTTAATTTGCACGACTCTTAAACTCGTTAAAAAGTGTCAGAACTTCTGGTTTATTCGTCTATTCGGAATTAATGAATCATAATATTTACAAATATACGTAATAAAAAAGACGAAGAAAAATATATAGAGAGCGAAATAATACCTAAAGCAGTTTCCGTAACCCAATGAGCTGGCGACATATCAATGAGCTGTAGAGGAGGCCTACCCACAGCTGACTATTAGAAGCATTTGTCGTAATATAGATGAATGGTACATAGCTTTTTTAATATTATTGATTATATGTATTAGAAGGTGCTTATGTAATTTTTAAAGAATGGGGCGATACCTAGTTAACTTTGGTATGGGGCTGAAGATTAACCATAAATACTGGACCTTCCTTACATTTACCACCCGACGACTAAACGAGGCATGGTACCTGCTCTTTGAAGTTTCGATGTTAAAAATATTCGGTCCTAAAACAATTAAGTTACAATTTATGAAAAATATTATTATACCTATGTATCTATAATAATATATAAGTATATAATAAATATTATAGTATAGTTATAAACTTCTAACAGTAAACCTCATTAATAACGTATATATACATACGAGTAGATGAACAAATTAATAATGAGTTTCAATTGTAGAGTTTTGTCGCGTTTTAACCTTACCCAATATGTAGGCGAAGGTCGACATTGACAATGCACATCTACCTACTGACATGACACCTATAACATATAGCTATTTGCTGTTAAAAAGCGCTTTTGAATATCGTATTTGTATATTTATTATAGAGATATTTTACTAACTGCAGGAGGTCCTACTAGAGACGGCTATGACTATCTCGACAAGATTTTATTTCCTTGAGACTAAAATAGATTCTAATCTAATAAAAATAAAGAGTAGGTTCCATACAATTTAGTAATTAAATGGGGACAAAGAACTGTTGCTCTATGTCCTATACTACTTGTTATTGCAACGCATCGCATATTGAAACTTGGTCGATAGCTGTTATTGGTAGGTACGTTTATTGAATGTTGAATGGATTCCAAACTCTATTTCATAATTGTGCAAAAAATAGTCTTTCATTTTGCGGAAACAAAATATTTTGATCTTAACATACAATTTTAATTATCAATAATTATAGATATCAAGGTTTAGACATGTGTTGCGCTAATGTTTTTTGATAAATGACGCTGAAATGATGCTGAAAGCGAAAGTATTATTCACGAGAGCTTTAGTAGTAGGTACATGGTAGTACCTACAATCAAAGAATGTATATTTTTACCTAAGCTAAAATTAAATAAAGTGACCTCATAACGTAACTTGGTGTAACTGAAACCAAATTAGACGAGAGTAACACCAAGATAAACCATAAAGTTGAGACTTCAGGACTAGCTGTGCTGGAAGGGAATTCAACGCAAACTTGTTAAGGCACTTCAGTAAATTTGCAATAGATGTCTCTATTCGCGAGATGCTGAAAACGGAACTTGCGAGGTACGAGTTTACTTGAACCCTCTTCGTGAATTCAGTTTCAGTGAATTTTCGCTAGATGTCTACGATTGTAGCATTGTGTATTCGGAGCACGGAAATACCACTAACTGTAACATTACTTTGTAGCGGAGCGACGCGTCGTCGCTAGGACGGCGTCGTCATTTTTGTCGCTGTCGTGTGTGGTTGACGCGTTCGTATGAATAGAGCCTCATAATTTATCATATTATTTATTAATTAATATTTACTTATGCACTAAAAAATATTTCTCACACGTCACTCGGAAGAAATCTTCTAGAAATAACCCTTTGTTCTTATTATAAGTAGTATTAAAAACAAAAATTGTACTAATTAACTGATTCGAAGGTGAATTTCGTGATTGATGTACAGTCGACAGCAGATCAATGGTAACTTTTTCTTTTGACAGTTCTTATTATTTGCGTCGTAAGACTTGAAATCGTACTGCAAGTGTTACCATTGATCTGCTGTCGACTGTACAAATTCATGTGTATGAGCTCTATAATGTCCAGACCAGGATTTCCTGTGTTGTGGGATGATATGACATAAGTTTAACTGGTTCACATGATACGTAGGTAAGTACTACCAACTACTACATCGACGTTTGTTTAGCAAGATAAGATCCGCTGAATACGCCGATAGAAGTGTTTGCTATTGGCGTTTGGACCTCTAATATATATATCAGCCATTCGGTACACTCGCTTAGTACAAACACAAAATTGGAACATCTCTCACCCGCATTCACTAGCAAAATGGCTCCGATTTATTTCTCCTTTGTAATCTTTATCTATTCATAGTTCCATCTATTGCCAACGGAAAGTAAACTACTCTCAACAATTATGTATTTTTATATATTCATCATTAATTTAATATAATTCAAATTCAAATGATTTATTGCAGTCACAAAGACCATATAAGTGTTAGTAAGTACTTAAAACTATGTTAGTGTTTACACGAGGTGTATTATACGCCATACATGCGACTTAGGTCCGACTCCGAGACCCCGGGACATGTAAGTGTACCCAGTGACTCAGAATCGGACTGTCCATGGTATCCGCAATGCCCTTCAGGATGCTGTTAGGGCTGCCGCGAACCCGTCGCATCAGGGACGCGACTCTTTTGCGTATGATGGCATGGAATCCGTCTACGCCGGCTTCCTAATGAAAATAATGAAACTTCTATCTCATGTAGGTATATTTGGTTAATTTATTCAATTATTAAATAGGGTAAACTTAAACACTTAAAGCTAGTTTGGAATTTCTTAAATGAATCATCCAAGCCTATATAAAAGGTACTGAAGAGACGATATACGTTTTTGTATTTACAGTATCTGCCAATTTATATTCTAAACGCATCCGTTTTTTGTGCTAAAATGAAAAGTAAATTTATTCAAAAAATTTAATCCATCAGTAACAAGAGTCAAATCCCTAGCTTATAAATTTCTCTTCAATTTGTTACAAATAAATTAAATACAAAACCATATCTACTTAAGAGTTAAGCATGAAGATTAATTGTGATCCCTCTTCTCTTGTAGGGGACCAAAACTTAATTTCGTTTCTTAAACTTGCTCCCAGCTAAGTGCTGGATTAAAACTCTTAAGAGGGTAAATAGCAGGCGGTATTGTAAACTCTACAGCTTCTACTTATGTAAATTGATTCGGAATTCGTTCGGCGGATAATTAGGCTCTTATGTGTGTTAACTTTTCTCGAATCGGTAAACAAATGTAGGTACGCCTTTAATGAAAAGTAAAACTATATTTGGGGAGTTTACGTACACACCGCGTACAGATTAACCATACTTCGTGACTGAGTTTGGATTTTTCCAAAACAAAAATATGTTCTGGCTTTAGAGCAAGAACGTAGTTCTGGCACATAATGTCGGGCGAGTTATTTCTTTCATAATCTGAGCTGATCCTCATAGTTTTAGTACCTACCTAATATCTAATGGACTAAATCCGACTGGAGGTTATATGAGGGAGTGGTATTCGCAGTAACGCCTTACTCCATTATAAATTTTGTTATCTTCGTCTTCAGTTCATCACTTTTTGCGAAGCGATTTGTACAGATTTTCTGTACAAACAAGTAACACTGTGTTAAAAGTTAGTACCTATTAAAAGTCGTGCTGAAAAGAAATCAGTTGGTATGTGTAGAGAACATTGGTGAATCGCCTTAATGCGTATTTAACTAACCACAGTCAGTACATTGCGGTTTCGTTTGTTAATTAAATGCGGAACTCTGATATCGAAAGGGCATATTACGCATGACAAAGGGTGTTCACTGTACGGAACATGAACCAAAATAATGTTATTGAGCTCTCACGAACATCAAATAGCCATTCGGCTCAGTGATTGTGGTTCTAGTTTACAATTACGGGTACGAGAGCAATGGTGACAATTTGCTGTACTATCCTACTGTATCTACTCGTACCTACCTACATCTACGCAATCAAGCACGCTTCATCCATCCCTGCCTGTTTGAATGGGCGTTATCCGAAATTTCCCTGTCCAATGAATGAGGCGTTCGTTCATACGAAATTATCTAATTTGAAATCAGTGATTATTAATTTAAAAATAGGAAATAAAACGTGTTCAGATACGAATCTGAGGTATTTCGCACCTGTTTGATAGGTACAGCTATCAGGACCTTTGGTGATAGTCTCCCCGCTTTATTTAATAACATTTGGCTGTCGTCTAGGGGGCCGAAGTACAACGCCACGGTGGCACCACCATTTTTATTATCCAGGATCATAGCGCGAACTCATGCCCCAACAGAGAGCCATAAAAATAGACAGACTGTTGGTTTTTGTTGCGAGCAATTTTTTTCCACATGAACCTATTTTACCGATCACGGGCGCCGAGAATAAGGCATAAGTTTTCACTTTCGCACCCACACAAATCTTCATTAATAGTTTGGGGAGTTCCCAATTGAATTCCGGCACAAGACGCAGTCTACAAAGTATTTCCAAGATACTTAGAATCTTTGTTACGTCACCGACGAAACTTGATGTTGCTAACGGAGTTACCAAGTTGCCGGGAGCGGGCGTCATGAACAAAATCTAAGTGAATTTGTCAAACGTGACTGTGTAATAAGCTTCAGTAAAGTTAGTTAAGGGATGGAGAGATGTCGCCTCAGAAGTTGTTTTCAACGCACGTTGAAAACTGATCGATTCAAAACATAATATGATGTAAAGAGCAAAGAAAAATGCAAGAAAAGGAGAGGAAGTTGTATTATAGGTACTTACTTACTATTGAAGATTTCAATGTGTTCAGGTCAATTCGTGAAATGCCCTAGATTGATCCTTTTCCTCTTCCCAGTTCCCATCTACTTTGCCTTTCACTGAAAGGATAACATAAAAAGTGCATTGCGGCGACATCTAGTATATGTAATGAGAACTATTTATAAAACGTAAATTTTTGAATGACATGGCAGATGTCAATGTTTGTCTGGCTTCTACTCGGGACAGTTTGCTGATTTTTCTCGGATGAAATATCGTTTATGGAATAGATACAAGGACACTATTTTTTGTTGTGATTCATTGTGTACGTTACTGTATTGAATAGTCGAAAACTAGGAACTACGTGGGCCCACAAAGTGAAGTTTAAAGTTACGGTGAAGTCTACCGATGGGCGGACTTTCTGGTGATCCTGCCATCTCCTGATCGACGTTCATACCGAATTGGTACTTATAATCTACAAACAGCTGTGAGTGTTCCTACCTTACTCCTATTATTGGCAGTTTAGGGTTATTGCCACGAATTTTATCGGCCTTGGACACACCTACCCTCAAACTTATTTCGTACTCGTATCGAGCCCAGAAGGCCGTAATTTTCAAAACGAGCCACTGGCTCATACACATTGTAAGAAAAGAATCTATGATCTGTAACACACACACACACCCTCTGTGTTTTTTTCGAGATCTATGTGGATTACATTTGCTTTAGATTTCATAAACAGTTTTATACTGATTTATTGTAAGCATTGTAAGTTCACACACCACATAGCTTTGATTATAATAAAATGTAACAATGATTTTATAATCAATTTGCTTCATTTATGACACGTAGGTAGGTATATAGTGTGTATTTATTTTATTTTTATTTTATTGTATAAAAGACATAGGTATTTAAACAACCTATATCTAGCGCTCCACACCAAAAGAAGCGTAGGCCTATAAAAATTAAACTTTCCTTTTATATTGAACGGAAAAGGAAGTATCCAAGTTGAAATTTAAAGTCCATTACGCCCATTAACCGTTTCTTGATGGACTTCGATGATGAATTATTACGCCATTCTTAATTTACAATTAAACTTTTACAGAGGAGGAACTTCAGAACGAAATGAATGGTCACTGGGCTGATTTTTGTTTTGGAGTTTTGAAAATAATAATATTAATTAGATAATTTTAGAAATAATTACGTTATATTATTATACAATACGAATGGGCAATGAATATACAACGGACAGTCTGAACACCGACTTTAACCAAAAAGTGAGTGTAATCCATAGGATATTATATATACATATAATAAGACTGTAAAAAAGTTGTGTCTGTACATTGGATATTTTTTGAAAAGAATAATTGTAATGTGTTTTAGGATCGATACTGATGCCAAAACACTAATTTTTAGAATTTTTGTCTGTTTGTTTGTCTGTTTGTCTGTGACTTTGTACAAGTATCACGCCATAACTACTGAAGGGATGAGTTTCACTAGGAGATAGCTGAAATATCCGGACAGCTCATAGGCTATAAGCCATGGCGGTATGTGATGTGGAAACAAGGATCAAGAGACGAAGATCTGCCTCCTGATCTCATCCATCCTCTCCATCCTCCTCCTCTACGCAAACGAAGTTGTGGGGTACAGCTAGTACGGTCGAAGACAGAGAAAGGTGTACAGTAGAGTTTTTAAGGATGAGATTTTCTTAAAAACTACTTGACCTATTGCAATAATTATTTCACTGTTAGATAGATAAAAGTTAAAACTATGTATTGTAAAAGAATTATTAAAATCGGTTCAGTAGTTCTTGAGAAAATCTCAACCTTATTGATGCCCCCTGTATACTTATCTATGTCTTCGTGTGTATCTACATAATAATAAGTAATCAGGTAAGTAATTAATTAAGTACAGACTTTATCATTAAATTACTACCATTATTACTAATAGGTTATTTGACAAATATCGCAAAATATGTTATTGAATAGACAGTAATTGGTATAAAGTTTAAACGCGAATTTTTTTTTGTAAAATTGTTGAAAAATAAATCAGTTACAGACAGACCGCAAATAGCTGTTGATAGAATTAGGCAACTTGATACCATTTTGCTACTTGGTACTGTTTTGCTAAAACATTACCCGCCTCCTTTCGGCAGTCAAAAATAAAGAGTTTCAGATTCATCTTCATGCCCATATGAGTTGCTTGATACAAGAAATGGGGTCAAATACCCAATTGAATGCTTCTGTAGATTGTGGCAATTTTTTTCACTTCTACTGTTTTCTATATGTGTGCTTCTTAGTGCAATAAAGTGTTTATCTATCTTGTGGCACCAGGTCCTACTGGCGTAAATCCTATTTTCTATTGGAAGTCTCGGAAATTATACTAACCTAGAACGGAATCGACCGACACTCGGAGAGATTCACAAACTCGACATCAATTTATAAAGAGAGACAAAAATTTTCGCTGAAAGCCGCTATCCGATTACCTAGGGGATGTATTCTGAGCGCGTCGCTTTTAGCCCCAAGTGATGGGCTCTTAGAGACTCAAGTTTCATACACAAGTACTTATACTAATGTAACAATAACAGCTGCAGGCCTCACCAGGAGTCCGAGATCCAAGTCGTTATAGTTAACAGGTATCCCTTGTGGGCCAACTATATAATCGTTTAATACATCTTTTTTTCTTTTTTTTTCTTTTCTCGTTTGTTATAGTTAAAACTATTGTCAGAGTTATTCAGGCCGTCAGTAGGCCTCTGATGTGACTTAACGACTGGCGCCTAGCGACAATAACCAGGACCAACTGATTATCATGTACCTAATCGAACATCACTAACACTTTAGACGTTATACCGTTCTTATTTTCTACGAGATAAAATATAAAATCGTACCATTTGGTGTATTTCAGGTACAGTCGAAGACAGAGATAAGTATACAGGGGGCCTCAATGAGATATTCTAAAAAAGTACCTACTGGACCGAATTTAAAAATTCTTTTAGTTACGTAGTATTAACTTTTATTTTTCAAACAGTGAAAGAATTATTGCAATAGGGCAAGTAGTTTTTGAGAAAATCTCAACCTTAAAAACTCTCCTGTACACCTTTCTGTGTTCCACCGTACCACTGACTGATGTTGGATTTTGTACCGTTTTTCATGCCTGCGTCCCTATACTCGTACTGTAAGATTCCGATGTATTGTAAGTAAATGTCAATGCCAGATTCTGCCCCACCATCAACCGCACGTTGTACAAGATAACGAATAAATGTAAAAATATCTCCGTTTTTTATTAAAATTATTGGTTTAAAATAAAGTTTTGTACAAGTTGCGATTCGAAAAAAACAGTCAGAAAATAGTAAGAAATCGAAGCGATTTATTCATTGTTTTTGTTATTCTTCTATAGGAGTTGCGAAAGTAGTAGAAAATGATACTGATTATGATTATGCAATATGAAACCTGTAATAAGTCCCCAACAAAATGATAGGTACAGTTTCAATGGTCACGTAGTTTTGTAGGTGGGGCAAAGCTCCATTAAAATGTGGCAATGTCTTTTATTGTTGTATATTTTCTTAGGCAAACATCTTTCTTTAGAATTTACATTTAGGTACACATTTATTAGCGTTACTTTAAGTGCTGTCGTTTTCTAGCAAAAGTCATCGATTAACATATGCTTTAGGATATTGGAATTGTTTATTAGTGTTGGCTTTGAGATTTAACATTAGCATTACTTTGTCGTCCAGGGTAAGTGCACTAGTCATACAAAAGTTTAATCGCTACCGCCTTTCACCTAACCAGTAGGTGACCGGAATCGCTTCCCGCGTGATAATCGACAGGCGACAGCGATCCGGCGCGACGCGCGGTAGATTTATGACGTAATATTCTGAGACGACGCGAAATATCCTTTAGGGTTGACGATCGAATATTTCCATACAAATTATGTTCAGTCAGAGCTTGAGGATAGAGGAAATTCACACTCCACAGTACACTTGAAAGATTATTCTTCACAACAAGTCTTGATTAGAACAGGAATTCATCATGCACCTCTGTGCTAGTTTCCTTTTAAAGGTACTTAAAATAAATGGTAGCAGCCTTAATACTTACTTCGTTGAGCCATTGATTAGAAGATGGATGATGGTTTCATGAAACATGCAAGCTTATAATTTTCGTAAAGCTAGTGTTACTAATACAGTTTCTTACCTTACTAAAAATATAAATACTTACCTAGTTGTATTTAAATGAAAAGCAATTTTTTAATATATTTAAGTTCTTGTAAAGTTAAATTTATCCATCAATCCGTACTGAACCCGCTTAGTGGATCACGGATTGAGATTCCATTGATGTACTTAAGTTAAGGTAGGATTTCTCCTGGGTAACAAAAAAAAAAAAAGGTACTTGTGTCATAATAGTGGGGACATAAAAATAAGCTGATGAGAAAATTTAATGACGCCAAGCAACACTATGTAACGTTTACCACTTCAGTAGCACCAATTCATGTGATGTCAAGTGGTTCATATGTGTATCTATTTCGTGTGCTTTTCTAGCTGCAACAGTCACAGATTGCGAACGAAATGAATTTCCTCGACTTTATGTCCGTTTCCTTGCCAAAACGTTCATTCTCTCACACATATGTTTCGTAAACCGCTAACTCCGTGTAAACTCCCCCATAACATTACACAGGTGTCACACGCTACGTCTTCATTCGTTCGTTGTATGCTTGACCATTGCATATGTGACCCTCATTTCAGTTGAGTGGAAGCAATTTTTTTCATTGAAAGCTTTCTCTTTTCTACGAAAATATGTATGAGAGGCAAATAAAACACAATTAGGTACATAAGGTGTGATTCGATACAATTCAATTCAATACAAGCCAATACAATTGTGTGCAGTTAAAAAATAAAAGAATAACCAATCTAGAATTACAGATGGGCTACGGGTCCAGACACACACAAAAATGGTCACAGATTACACCCAGGCTCGAAAAAAAATTAGTAAGTAGGTATGTATACCGCAGCCCGAATCAAGTGTCTTATTTTGTAACAAATATGATCGTCTAATTACCTGTTGTGATGTAAAACTGAAGGAACTGATTGATCGAACCTGTTCATCAATGTGAAAATGAAGTACCTAATCCGATCTAATAACGTGAAAATAACTATGAAATAATCACAGAACAGCTTAAAATGTTAATAAGGTAGGGTAGTTTTTGTTTACAAAATAAGACACTTGATTTGGGCTTCGGCATAGTAAGTAAAGTACCAGATACACAATGCACCTTCCGTACTGAGACTGCACAGAAGGCACGTGCACTATCGACTACGCTAGGTAGGAGGTCATCGAATCTTTACTTTCATTTTCGATTTTCACAAATAAAGTAGGTACAATATTTTTCTTCGTAGAGCTATCATTACCTATATCCTTAGTTTCTTTTCCGTCAAATAAATCAACTTCACACGAATACGACATACGACAACCCTGTACGGCTGAGTGAGCAATTTTGTACAGCGCCGGTAGTTGCTATAGCTGCCTTCCTGTTTATCCGCGGTTTATTCTCTACATTACGACGCCTCTCAGCCCGATAATGTTCGGTGTCAGAGAAAGTCATGTGCATGGTACTTTGGAATGGGACATTTAATTACTTACGGTGATAATTTTATCATAACGTAATTTTCTTATTAAATCGACTAAGATATTTTTAGGGTTCCGTACCTCAAGAGGAAAGAAGTTTTACAAACTTATCTTTGCAGCTGGCCCCGTACTCGCTGGAGCAATCTAGCCGCACATATAAGTTTGTCAATATATCTAGTTTATCTTTTTGTTAGAGCAATATGTGTTAAGTTGCGTTGCACGGAACCCACGGTGCGCGAGTCTGACTCACACTTGGCCGTTTTTTATATAACTAAGTAATTACCTTGCCTAGAAACACCTGTAACACAAGAGTCACCAGGGGAGTTACGGAATCTTGATCGATATTGGTAATCAAAAGTTACTAAAGAACAATGATCGGGTTTCCACAGAAAATAACATTGTTTTATAATTAAGAACTTACAGAGCTTGGAATTGACGAAACATTCAATATGTATTTGGAAAATTATATTTCCAATTCTTATAATAAGTACGAGTACCTAATTAAAAAAGTTCTGGATCGTAAAGGCAATATACCTAGTGGTACAGGTACCTGTACAGGCTAATATAATAATTACGTATGTTATTGTTGCAGGAGTTGTCAAAGATATTCATTAAAATTCTTCTCTGTTCAATTACGGTCACAATAACTTCACAAGAGCCGCAGATCTAATAATCGATTACTTGTTAAAATCATTTGTATATACTGTGACCTTTGTAATAGTTGACGCACTTAACATACCTGCCAGACTATAGGATTAGGTTAGGAGTGAAAGCGTTTTTGCATCCGTGCGCCTGCGGAAATTAAATTGCCCGACATTTTACCGCCATTCTGACGTGAATCAACGTCCCAACGTACCGTTTTTGCGTCCCCCTGTGTCACAGCTAAACTCTTCGTTACCGCCCGGTTATAATGTTGTCATTTGGACAGTGGAAAGGGTCCACTTTTTGCCCTTGGTTTTTCGTGTAAAATAATGTAACATTAATAAGCCCGATGTCCTCTTTTCACGTATTTAGGTTAGCTTTTATGCTCATGTTGTTTTTGTATGTATTTAAATTCGAAATGTAATGCTTAGTCGACCGTGTATCGCTGCAAATTATGTACTTAATAATAAGCTACTAACCACGTTTCCTAAATATATTATGTCCTAAAAGTAGAACCTACACAAGAAAACACTTTCTTATTATACACCTGACGGCCCATGAGCGTATAAGTACCTACTTACCCACATAAATCTATTGCTTTCTCTAATTTTCGTCATACGTGTAATTCTGGGGTAAAAGTTATAGTAAGTACAAAACATCTATTTATTTTAATAGAAATCTTTAATAACCACTATGGATAAGGTTTAAACGAGCTTTGCGAAAAACTAAACTTGTATTAGGTGAAGCTCTCTCAAATTCAAATTCTTTATTGCTTTGAAGTGTCTTCTGTTAATCCTAAATAGTAGAATAAATGTTTTGCTGAAAATTATTGTATTGCTGCTCGAGTAATTCTGATGATAAAATTGTTTATGTATTTTAGTCGATAGGACCTTGATTAGTTCTGCGACGGAGGATTCATATTTTCCTGGAAAAAGGTGTAGGCGTTATTAAATTTTCAAAACAGATCACAAACCTAAATATCCCCGTTGTTGTGCTAGATTTAGCTCAATAATTTCAATATGACTACAGGTCAAACTTCCTCGGAATACGAATCTATGTGTACATTCTGTACACATATATTATAACTACCTATACGTAGAATCGTAAACATCGCGAGAATTTTCCTCCCTGCAACCTTTATTTGCATTGGAGCGAAAATATTTAATCAAGCGTATAATCTTAGCGTTCCGTACGCTTTTGTGGTACGAATGTACGCGCTCTCGTCAAAGCTGCGTGGTGTATACTGGGTTATCGTATTTGATATATAAACGTATTTGATATGGTAAATAGGTAGGTATAGATAGAGTCAATGACTTATAATTATATATTATTGTGTGTGTAAAATAGGATAGTGTAAGATAGGACAGGACCTATTAAAAAGTTCTCGACAAAAGTTAATAATAATATGTTTTGTAAAACAAGGGTTTAACATACTTACTAAACTGTTAACGAAAATTAGGGACAATGTATTTTATAATTCTTAAACGGCCAAATAAAATAGTATTTTTCATTGATTGGATAAGGAATAACCAAACTACATACATATTTGTAATTATTATACGAATGATATAATATTTGTGATTAATATTTTATGAAGAAACAAGATGGATTCGGAGTAGGTTTGAAACCTTGTTCAGTTTCAGTTTATAGCTTTTATCCTAGGTTGTTAAGAAAGCGCGACTTTCCCGATTTTCCACACCATTTGTGATGTGACAAACGGCGGTTTATACCCACTACGTCGTTTTCGTCCATTACGAGATCTCAAAGATCGAACAATCTTATCCGCCCTTTTAACTCTGATCGAGCGTCACACTTATCTCCCAACTTTGCAAACTTCGAGGGTGCTTTATTGTACCATTTAAAAGTTGGTGAAAAATTGAAAAGGTCCTCAGAAGTGATTCTTATTCGCCGTTGAATCAATTTATCGGCTGCCAAAAATTTCTTTTGTTAGCAGATTTGAGTGGGTGTCCGACAAAATATGAACTTTATACTTTCAGGGACTTTTTTCCAATTGTGAAATGTTTCCATAAATGATATTATATTAGACTAAATTTATCAATAAAATTATATTTGAGATGTAATTGAAACGAAAATACCATTTCTAGTGTTTAGTTTACATTAGAAACCTTATAAAGTTGGTATTCTTATGGTGTTCTCATTAAGAAGGATATTTGAAGGTGGTCAGTGCGTAATTTATTGAATTCAATATTTGCAACTAAAGGTCCAGTTTAGTTGTTACTATTCATTGGTCAAATTACGTGCAACATTTCGCAAGTCGAATATGAATTTCATTGAAAATCTCAAACACTATCAGCTAATTTGGACTCTCATATGCAAAACATATTCAAGCTCTATTGAAAATTGCCCTCTTCACTAGCTCAGTGAAAAGCTGTGCATCAAAGGCCCTTAATGTAATTGCTGAGTGGAGCTACCCGTATAAGCTCTTGCTAGCGTTAAAATAATTCCCCTCAGTGCGGCGGATGTGACGATGGAGGCCGGCAGAGGAAGCGGGCGCCGGTATGACGTCACGTCCTTCCGGCTCGGCTCTCTGCGGCTCTCCCTCGAGCCCCTTAGCTAGGGTCTTGGCTGTAGATACGGCAGAGCGACAGCGGGTGACAACTTGTGCTGTCTTCAGGTCTACTGGCTAATTTTCCCTTAGTTCAATATACTTGGCTATGACTAATGTTATTTCATGAAATGTGCTATTAGGTAACGCAACTGGGACCTAAAGATTTTGACGTGCATTTGCTACGTGCGTAGCAAGTTCGTAGGCATTGTTGCTCGTAGGCCGTAGCATACCGAAAGACCGCAACTTCCTCGGTAATGACGGGTTTTCAAAGTGACATTTAAGAAACAAAAATAGTACCGATAGCTCGGGTAGATTGCACTGATTACGGCCTCGGTATAACGGCCTCGGTAGGACCTCAAAATTAAAGAGTACCAATGCACGGGCTAACCTTGAATATGAATTGAACGTGTATTTTGTTATGGTATCTATTAAAAGTGTTAAATTGTATTGTTTAAAATTACACAAACCAAAACATAAATTATTCAGCTGATATTAACAATATTTGTTTCATGGTCCCTGTGTATTTTTTACTATCTCTCCTCACTTCCGGCCACGCCGTCTATTATCAACTAAAATGCTAGTTTTCTTTTTCTTTTAAATGCACTTTGAAAACCCCTTATCTTACCCCTTACCTTTGCCATTGTTACTGTACTACATGCTCTATATTTGTATAGGTAGTCTAAATTGACCTGTCAGCAAACTCGCTCTCGGGCGAGATATTTTAGCTTACCGATGCTCGCTAAGCCATTTATCGATGTAAGAATGCTAAATTAGGAAAATTTGAATTCACTTGGGTAGGTTAGTACCCGTATATACATATTTCTATTTAGGTAGGTAGGTATACAATTATATCTGTGCAAGGTTATTTATTACATTTAAATTTACAAATTCACGAATTTCGGAAACCGATAAGAAATAAGTATACTATGTCTAGTGATTAACCATTACTCATTGACATTCAATTCAACAAATACCCTTGTAATAGTGGATCTTTGTCATTAAATGCAAACAACTAAGTGATATTTATATTATAAGTAGTTTCAATCGCTCCGCTTACCCTCAGAGGCCCCTCACGCCGAGAGAGCTATCTAAGGTGCCTTTCACCAAAGCTATGTCAAAATTATACGGACCCGTTTAGTGCAACTGTGACCGCGTCATTCGGCTTTGTCATTTAAATGTAGTCCAAAGCTCTCTTTTTCAGACGAACAGCTCATCCGACCGATACATAAACGGAAAAGGATATTTTTATCGCTCTCAAAAGAAATATTACAGAACCTTGAATGTAATATTTAAGCTTCTTGCCAGCGTTTTAGCATTTGTTTTGTGTAGGCTTTATGACTCATGTCATGGATTTGCTGGTTCAGAAAAAAGTCACACACGGTACGTATTTTCTCGCATGGTGTATTTTGAATTGGGCTACTTGAATAACAACAGCGAAAACCGAAATATACGATATACTTACTTAAGAAAAATTTATTTACTTACTCCGATGACTTAAAGACCCAAAAGTGTCCTTCGACAGCAAAGATATGTCTTGCGTAGTCTTCCCTCTAGTTGGGAGATTGAATCTGGGCGAGTCGTTCTGACGAACGCCGCCTAGTTTAGTAAAGGGCAATATTTGTAGCAACCCGAGAGTGTGGCACGCTAATTTTAATTATGTCCCACTCATTCTACCTGTCTGGACCTGCAACACATTCTTTGTTTACACCATAGAGAAGTCTAGTTGTATCTAGACTACTTACGTATCTATGCCGCATGAACTTATAGTTATTACAGGCATATTTTATCGTGCTAGGAAAAAATATCACGTACGAGTAACACAACGTCACTCCTAAACGGTTGCCTACTGTAGTAGCCGCAATAAATAAAAAAGGCGATTTAGGAAATCCCGACATGACTCCCCGGATTTATACAGAGTGTGCCGAGCGCAAACTTTTCCTTGAGGTCATCAAAATTCTCCCCTCGTTCGGACGATTGAATGTTATGGGCCGCGAGACGCTCTACTTCTGAGTTATGGGTTGTTACCCCCTGACATGCTTACTGGCTACTGATTTAATTCAATGATTCTAGTTGCGGCCGGAGAAGGAATCCCAATCAGGAACCTTTGGTAATTCCACTAACGATTGACCAATTCGTTCGGCCAAGCAAACAGTCAATTAAAACGGTTAATTTATGCGATGCGGCTACGACCGACCTTCGGTTGTTAGCGGCGACGCGGCGGTTGGACATCCGTGCTTGTTTTATATTTTAACTAGTGGTAGTTTTACCCTTGACTACGTTTTCGTGTATATTTTGGGCACGAATTATGTTAGATCTCAATCCTATACATTTCGATCGGCACGAGTTTAATTGAAATTAGCCTAGTGAATGTATTATTATCAACATTTAAATAAGAATCAATCGGCTGAAATATATATCATAGACAATATTCAACATATATTTATTTATACACTTATTTATTACAATCATTTTGAAGACTTGAAGAATGTATGAACATTTAATACAGAAAGGCTACCTTATCGTTTTTATGTGATGAACCACGATCAATTAATCATAAGATTTTAGAATATATTTTTAGGCCTTCCATCGTCACGTCGGTACAACGTAGAAAATAATGGGCTCCTAAAATAATAATCTACATTGCTATACCTATATACCTACTATGCATAGCTAAATATGTATTCTCATTAATTCTGATAACGGCGCCATGTACGAATGCACCGTATCGCTTGATTTGGTTTGCTAACCACTGGTGAGACATGAGCGGCTGTCAGCCCGCACTAAAAGCGCTCGTATACGCGACTGCGATAAGCACAAAGGGTTGTATTTCACTCGAACTGACCGAAACTGTAACGCTTTTTTTTGCAATATTACAGTGGCTGGTATGCTGGTGGTCCATGTAGAATGTAAAATAAAATTTACCATTCCCTAATTAGGGCAGCTAGTGCGTGTTGCGAACTAAATTTTTGGAATTTCGTTTAATGCAGTTGTGTCGAAAAGCACCCCTTAAACCATAAATACTTACCTACTTATGGAATTAACTTCAGTTTAATTTTGACGTGTTGTTTATTTATAAGAACCACAACTTTACGTTACGAGCATTTTACGTGAAAAATATGTCAGAAAATCCGTTAGACATCAAACCGCTTAATCTGTAGGAGGCCATAAATAAACCGACATACCTATATATATAGGCTTGAAAACACTATATCATAACATAACGTCGCTTGACAGTGAAAACCACGTATGTGAGCTAAAATTTAGGCGTAAAAAGTCTACTGAAATTTTTTGTGTGGAATAAAAGGGCATAGATGACACTAGAAGTACTTAAACGATTGGAATTCTAATGAACGAAGAATATAGCCGAGCTTTTCATTCTAATTCAAACATAAAAAAATCATAGAAAATGCGCCACAAAGATAATGTAATTATGTATGATAATGGCGCATGTATGGCGCATTATGAGGTTTTCACTCTCAAGCGACGATAAATACCTTATTACCGTACCTTTGAAAATAAAACTAGAATCCGCAAAATCAAGCTAACGTGTTTATGAACTGTGGGACCTAAAGTAATTCACTTTATCTACACATTTGTTTATCTAAAGTATACCTTTGATCTGTTCTTCGTCGCAAGTCCCAGCGAGATGTGAGTGATTGTGAAGAAAATTGTGTAAACAATAAAAAAATATTCTATGCTTATAAGTATTTATGGATCATAAAACAGGTGAATTAATACAAAAACAAACAAAACCCCGACTGCTTTTTTGGCATAAAATGTATCCCTATGACATTGTCCCGTGTATAAATTGTTGGTTAGGTTAGGAAGTTGCAGAACTTGCAAATGTTCACATGCATTATATTTTTTATTAATTTTAGCCGAAGTAACATCTCGACTATACCTTAGTTCTTAAAAGATTTTAATTCTAACCCATATTGATAACCTTTGTAAGATTTGAATTAGATTTTTTTTAAATAGTAATAGTCCACCTTGTAATTATTATAAAGCTGGATCATAAATTACTTTACAACAACACCTGAGTACTAAAATATCATTCATTACCTATGTAGGTATGCTAGGGTACGTGTCGCAAACAATCTGATTGAACACGATTCCGACAAACAAACAGTACAACATTGCGCGCGTAATTATCATAAATTAATGTGTCAAGTCTAAATTAATAAGCGTTTGGCCGATAATTCAAACTTAATTTAACGAGGTGCGGTGGCAAATTCGTGCAATTACAATGTAATCAACTTGTCTATATTTGATTCATAATCTGGTCAGGTACCAATTGGAATCCATTTCCGGATATTGTAGGCAATACATATTATGGTTTATCTTGCTCGATAATCTTCTATCAAGTACAGTCGACATGACAATTGAAATAAACGCGACCTTATTAACAACTTTTTGTTCGCATAAGTTGATGTCCTGTTGACCATGTTTACAATGAAACAACTTCTTTAATATTATAAAGTAGAATGTAGTTCATGTCTCACCCCGGTGTTTCGCACATTTACCAAACCGACATTTATCACATAGTGCTCACGGTTAGGGAAATCTCGATCATGTGCTATCTATATTACTTATAATTTAACCTACGGTTGATATTAAGTTAACAATTGATTAATATGTGTTTACTCATTAATTTTGTGTAAACTACAGCCGAATGTGGAGTCAAAAAATACCGTTTTATCCCAATGGCTTGACATTTTCCGATGTGTTAGGTCGGACCAACTCGTGACAAATATTTACCGCTACATGTAAGACGTATAGATACCTATACGAGTAAGTTTTAGTATCTAACAAAGTCTAAAACCTAGGTATGCTATGCACGAGAACACAGGATAATTGATTCGATATCTACAAATTGCTACCATTTATTAATTTTAGATGATTTTGTTTTCCAATGAACTCAGCATAAAATCCATTAATTTGGGAGCAATTGTGGGGATTCGATGCGGTTTGTTTATTTAAGTAACAAATGTAAATACTGCGGAGCGGTTTATCGGAGCAAAGCCTCTAAAGCCTCGACGCTTCCGGTGTAATTGGAATTAACTAGAAATAACCATAATTTGCTTGCATTATCAGTGTTGTTAATATGTTTACTTAATGTTTAAATTCAATTTTATGTTCTTATTGCTTAATTCAACTTCAGTGGCAGCGATTTTGGTGTAAGCTTTGAACTTTAATCTGTAAAGACCGAACAAGTGGCTGCTGTATATTTTGTAACGTTAGTAAAAGAAAAGGATTTTAGAATTAAACGTGATCCTACTTCAAATTATCATATACACACGTATAACAATATTGAATGACAATATTTTAGATCTAAGAAATATAGTTTCAATTAGTAAACATAAATCAGAATCACTACCAATAGTTATTTTCTATGCGTTGCTGCGCTGTGGACAAGATGTTGGGATCTCTAAATAAATGATTCTGTTACACCCTCTATATATTATATTGTATACATTTAGCTACCTAGTTAATATAATCACCCCCGCGGGAGAGAGCCAGCGCAAAGCCTGTAGCAAAGCGAATCCTTTACCATTTGCGTTCGCTTTGGCGATACAAATGTACTTTGGAGATCTCCGAAAGTCGAATCTTTGGAGAATTAATGTCAAAAGCAAACTAAAACACTTTACATTGAATCACTCATAGTACTCGTATAGGTTGGCAATAAATTCATTTGAAATGCACTGTCGGAAATAATTTCGAAACACGCAGAATACCCTAGAACTTGTGGGGATGAGGCGATTTCGCACAAGTCGAGTATTTCAGCCAATCACATCCCTCGTTTCGCGAGCGACAATACCGTGATTGGCAACGAGCTACTCAAATCGAGCGAAAACACCTCGTCTGGACAAGCTCCGAGTACCTAACTATTTCTTTGTCCTCCTACAAAATTTAGCCGTTATTAGGTTCTGCCATGGTCGCTAAATAGCTGAACATATAATTAACTGCTGTCTTCATTCATATACTAGATCGTAGCTATTTATTCTCAACGGCATATTTTAAACGCGCAGAGGACGCTCGTCGAACGTAACTAAAACGCGCAGCAAACGCAATGCATTCGACGTTCTACGAGATAAGTATGCGCGGAAAATACACGGTGTGTAGTATTATTAAACCTGTATTATAATAATTATATATCTACGTTAAAATGATACCTATGGGTAAGTGCTTGACCCATACGTACAAATCCAATCAAATGAAACCACATTGGCAAATGACTACAAATACATTCCAATCTTTTTCTCCTCCTCTACCTACATTACAGTAATCAGGTTAACTCAATTACTTATCCACTTTCGGTTAACCTTGACCCTCACATTGACGGAGCCTCATCGTGTGGGATTCCGCAACCTAGCAACACAGGTCGACATAACCTTATACGGTTTTTGAAGAGAGAAATCTGACCTCTGGGTACCTTCGTAAATTACTTGGGTTTCCACAGCTAATACGATTTCGGTATAATTATTCAACAGTCTCAATTCCCACTTTAATCGAGAAAATTTAAATCTAATTTTCATTGTAGGCAACTTTATTAGCTTTTAACGAGGTCTTTGTGGGCACAAGCCGGTGCTGGCCCTAAGCCGTTTGCGTGATGGTACGAACAAATATCCGCTTTTGTCGGAAAACCCTTGCATGTTTCAACTCAAATTGGTTTCAAAGCTACATTTTACACATATAGCTGTTGTGTTTAGGTTCAGTTATGAGGCCATTGCAATTGAGTTGTATGTTTATTATTTAAGGAGGTATGTAAGTATTTTGTAATAGGTAAAACTGCACGGACGATTAGGTACATTACCAAAAACTGTTTATTTATGGAAAACATTTCAGAAAACCATATTTTAAAAATGAGTATTTCTTGGTCATTATGCGTTTAAACATTTGCAAACAAATTACAATTTTTAGGATTGACATAATGAAATGAATTTGATATGAATACTTTTCATTGTATGCTTTAATATTTAAGTGAGTAAGTATGTATAATATTTTATGAACAACAACACCGGAGTAACTAGGAAAGTTTCAAAGTTTCCTTTTAATGCACTTCTGAATTTAAAATATAAACACTAAAGAAGTTATTGTAATAAAGTTAAAACAATGAATTAACGTGGGATTTTCTGAAAGTTAATTAACTTTTGATTTATCTTCTTACTTTCCATCATAAACTACCTAATAATAATGGCCACACACTATTCGTAGAAGTGTCATGTTAAAAGAAATAACAAAAAACCGGTCAAGTGCGAGTCGGCTGTTGGACTCGGTGCACCGAGGGTTAAGGACTAATTTATCTTTGCCGTTCGCAAAATAATATGCCCATACATCGACATACTCCTAGACTATTTGGTAACAGTAAATATAAGTTTGTAATAAGATAAAAATATATTTTTTTATTGATGTAACTACAAATTTACAGTTTCCGGAATTTTTTCTTTAGTTTTCCTACAGACAGATAGACGGACGGACGGACGGACGGACAGACGGACAGACGGACGGACAGACAGACAACAAAGTGATCCTATAAGGGTTCCTTTTTTCCTCTTGAGGTACGGAACCCTAAAAAGGAAATAATACGTCTTATAAACGGAATCGTAAGACTAGTATAAAAGACAATGATCAAGTTTCAACAAGAAGCATCCACTCAAACAGCACGTAACTTAAATGTACAAAGTATAGTAACGATATAAAAATACGAGTAAGTACCCATCGAGTAAGGTACTTAATTATAACAACTTTCTGCTACCTTTCAAATTGATTAAAATGATGCCATTGTATTCGCGCCTGTTGAGATGCAATGCAATAAATCCAGAAAGCACTGAAAACTTCCCCCGAAAGCAAATGAACTGATATTCTCCGTCGTCACGTTTATTCCATGATCTTATCTGAAATGATTCGAGGTAATTTAGACTATTCAATCTTCTACTATCATACTATTTATGATGGATTCTAATAGAAAGTAAAGTCACTAATGTAACCAAGTTTAATTTTCAATCTTTTACACTTATTTTTTATACGGCGTAAGTTCTGTTATTATTTTATTATTGTGTTACCTACTAGGTGGCAGCCAGGTAAGAATTTATATAAATAGAATAAAATACTTTCTTGAGCAAAACATCTCTAATTGCCTACAAATCAAAAGCAAGAAAAAGGTCAGACGACAATGATTACAGAAAGCCTCAAACGGTGAGAGTCAAACGAATAAAATGTTAGAGCTTTGGGAAAATCAAAAATACCGTTGAAAATCCACATCGGAACCTTTTCAGAGCATGACTAATAGGTGCGCGTCATGGAACAGAAGACTTGAAAGTAGAAAAAATACGCGGCAGCTGCTTCAATGAAAAATAACGTGTCATTAATCATAACGGCGAAAGGAAGGAGCGACAAGGCTGCGCGACAAATACCTTCCTGTAGGAACGCGTCCCGTGTTCGCACTTACGCGCCTCGTCGTGTCGCAGCGACAACGCTATACGTTGACGTCGCGGAAGCGATATCTCCGGATACGACGTTTACTACTATTGTTTTCGCGAACAATAGATGGGGAAAGACAATACGATGTTTTTACAAACGACCGTTTGGAATTATGGAACAGATTTAGCAAGCGTGAATGACATTTTGATTTCGTTTAAAATCAATGTAGGTGTTCTCGACACTGGCAAAATTACTGTGCTAGTTATGGTAGAAGCCATATTTTAAAAAGTGAAGTGTGTGTATTTACTTAGTTAAGTACATTCAGTCCTTATTACCTCTCTACGGTCTAAGTTCAATGTGATTTCGATTGTGCCTACAATCGAAATCACATTGAACTTAGACCGTTCTTATTAACTGGTTCATAAGAATTGAAATCATACAAACAAGTGTTACCATTATTTTAGATACAGTCAAGTGTGCCAAATAAATCCATATCATAATTTATATCGATGTAGGATAGGTACATACACACACACACAATACAGGACAACAACATAGGTACTCTACAAGATAAATTATCATCATGTATGGCACATATTCATTCAATTAGGTAAGGTTCTCTAAACTTTGGGACTGAGTAATTTCCTAGTAGTCTCGAGACAATAGAATATTATTTCCCACTAAATTAGAAGTTTTCTCTTGGGAAAACTAAAACCGACAATGCCGCTAGCACTAGGTTGAATAGTTTGATAATAATTACCTACACCACCGCACCTGTGCTACGCTACGTGCTTAATAGGGTTGTCAACACCTAAGCACAGTACCTGAGTGCCTATGTACACACGGCAGCGACACACAAACACTTTAAGTACGGGCGCATACAGCAACAATACAACGTCTAAAAGTTTACACTAAAATGTGATTTCCACGTAAGAATACTTAGTTTAATAATATGCATATTTTATTTCTAGCAGCGCTTCGTTTTTTAGACGTAGGATTAAAATTTATTCACGTTCATTATTCTCTGATGGTCGATTTAGGTCGCCATAATGATCGTTAAAAGTTTTCAGACTGAAAATTATTTTGCAAAGCGTTGTCACCCGTTGAGTCGTGCGTAGGTATAATCCATACCCACGAGTATTTCTATTTCTAATAATGTGTCGATTTGAGTTATACACTAGGTACCTAACCTACTCTATATCTGACATGAAAGGCGCATGTCGCAATAGTGACACATTTAAAACTTAGAGCTACTGTATAACGGCATATAGGTATAACGTAATGCATATGTGAGACGACGTGCAGTTTGATGCGACGAGGCGACACCATAATGAGGATGATAAAGATCGTACAAATGAGAAAAATGTTTGCGGCTGAAATATATTGTCCAGTTTAAGAGAAATAATTGGTAGGTAAGAACATCTCACTATATCAGGAAAGTACATAATTATGCATAAATAGGAATTATAAAGAAAACCAAAATATACCTCAAGGAAAATCCGTTGCAAGAAGTACTTATACACGTTCTGTTTTTAGTAAAGAAACTGAAACACAATGTAGTGTTTGAGTGCAGCAGTAAAGTATACAAATAGCTGTGATGTTACATGGTATAAAGTGTGAAGTACGCACTGCATGTCATGGCAAATAACACCTTTAAAGTTGCGGTCGTAACCTTTGAGTTCTATGGATTTTAGAAATTGCACGAAGTACAGTATTTCCATTTCTATAATAGACATGGGGAAGTAGGACTATGTTTGTTTGAAAAATCCAAGATAAAGCATGAATTGACATTGGATGACTCAATGTCATACAAATTAGATTTCATTATTGGTGTTTACAATATATACTAGGTACAATAATTATAGTTGGCCGATAAAACATGACTATTGGTATTGATTTGATCTTATACCTACTTTAAAAATTCTACGAAACTTCCGTGCTGAGGAACGAAATAAGTAGATATCGTAGTTATACGCGTTTCAATTTCTATGGGAATTTGAACACGTACTTTGTTAGACCTGTAACGTGCTGAATGTTTAGTAAATTACCACGACACGAGGGGCGGAATGTGCAGGTACTAATAAACGACAGTGATGCACGTTGGGTGTGCAACTTTGACTATAATTTCAACTAGTGCCGCAGTTTCTCCTCAGATGTATCCGACTTCGTGGCTCTTGGAAAATTTACACCTATTAGGATTTATTGCAATATCATGTTGATAAAGTTATGCACTATATTTTACAGTTCAGATGGATTTATTTATTACTTATTTACTACCTATACCGGGTTCAATTATTGAAGAAAATTATAATTTATGTCTATTTCTATTAAATCACTGCCTATAATCATCTAGCTAAGTCGGTATATTACCTATACTGCCTTCTGTGCCAGGGGTTCCGTGTTCTATTCACGGAAAAAAATATTGGTACAAGGTAGATTATCCGAGTAAGATACTTGGGTTAATTTTGTGTATGTGTCTGGATCATATAACCTATACAGGGCTACACAGGACGATGAGTTTGAAAATCTTACTTATCTACTTCACTAAGGTAATTCCTAGATGCGCAGTCTGTGGAATGTGTCAACAGCTTCTGTAAAATATCTCGGTTTTGAATTCACATCACAGATTTACGCCAAAATTATAGCGTTTCTGGCGTGATTGGCTTGAAACATTGGCAATGATGTCTGATGCAGGTTAAAATTAAACGTCACTTGCGATTTTAATTGTAATTATGATAAGCAGTCTTAATTATAGGTAAGTGTTTATTTCAACTCACCTCAGGCCTCTGCCATGTACTGAAGTAGTTTTAATAGCTCTCTACACAATTTTTAGCTAAAAATTGAAGTATTAGAATACCTCAATTTTTAGCTGTCAATTCGGAAGTCTAGACAGTCGAGTAGGCGATCTTTCGACATCGTAGGTGTAATTACCTACTTACATTTATCACCCAGTTTATCCACACCATGTAACATTTCATCCCGGCGGCGCGGGTAAACCACCGCGCAGAAGTTAATACTGGAAAGAATTTATCATAATCCTGGAAAGGGAAGTCTTAAAAGCTTCTTAACTCTATAAATATTATACAAGGAACGTACAAGATGCGAAATATCTCACTCAGGCCGATGTTTAACATATAAATTGCTATCAATTTTTTTAGATTTATATTTGCGGGGCTGTTCGTAGGAGATAAGGGCCAAGGCGGGCCGCCGTGGTTTTATTGCCTAAATATACAGTGATACTCGTCTAAATGACAAAAAAGATTAGGATAGACTCTTCGGTAGGTAAAGAAAGTTTACCTTCATAGTATAAGGTCCATAACAGACCTGGACCTGATTTATGAGAGAAAATTCAACTGACCGATTATCAGAGTAAATGTTCACAGCATTGTGAATAAGTATTATTTAACATACTTCATCCAACTTGCGGGTGTAGTCATAGGTGTACCAAATTCGTATCAATCATAGTAAAAGTAATTATGTTTTGACTATTACCGTAATACATAAGACCTATATTATCATATCGCACCTTTTTTATCCCTATTTATTGATAGAAAAACAAATAGTAACACACCACGCGCTTAATAAAACACACCGACTCGTCGCGTGCGAAGTTATAGTATTCATTTAGAATTGCGCTGCCTATATTTTATCTGAAAAAAAACGTTTCCTTTGTTGTACTGATTGTATATTTTTATCGGATCGATGCGTCAAGTTCTAAAAATGTGCTGGCTTGGCGTTCGCCGGCGCGCGTTCGACGGAATTCGTTAAGATAACGCGAATGATCGGCAGCCTCACAAATTGGTTTGAAAATCCGAGATCGTGTATCATGATTTTATTAGACGTCTATATTTTTAGCTTCAAACTGTGAGAATATTTTGGAGCGTTTGTATTTTAGGCGAATGTCATAATTTAAATTAAATGAAACTTTTCACAGTTCACAGCAGGCCCAGCTTCTCTCTAATAGTCTTCACTTCCTTTTAATGATTATTTCCTGAGAAATAAGACAAAGCAGTGCCTACTGCATTTATTCCAAAATGCTATGCACTACATAGATAAACTGATAATGTTGTGCATGTATCATGTCTTAATAAAATGGGTGTGGAGTTTGGACCGTGTGGACTAAATAATTTCTCTCTCTTTTATTGGTATTATATGCCCAAAATGTAGGTACTTAAATAAATTTGTACCTTTGAATGTCTGGTAAATAAAGATACAAACACAAAGGAAACAAAGATCAAATATTTATTTTTCTCTCCTGGCGTCTCCCAAGTTTCTTTTGAAATCCTAATCGAGCGTAATTTCCAGTACATTTTACACAAAAAAGCCTCTTAGTCCTGTTTCCCACAGTTTCCTGTTAAATAGGTGACTTGTGGTTATTTATTAAAATGAAAGACCTTCTCATTGTCTGACTTATCACATCAAATTCAAAATTTTTATTTCAGATTTGAGTGTTCATATTGTGTATTAGTATACATTAAGCTTAATAACTATGTTATCACCTAAAATAATCTTTCAGTTGCAAAGCAATCTGAAGGCATATGGGTTTTAGCCCAATGCCTCAAAGCCCTTGCCCAGCCCACGTGCCTTATCATAGGAACACGATTTGATTATTGCACATGGCAAGAAATTCCATATGTGCAAATGCACAGACTGCCGCTAGTATTATTATATTATACGCGAGCGGAACATATTTAATATGTCTGTTTTGGTTATTTCATACATAATATTCCGTGCCATAATTATATCGCTTTCTACTGGCAATCATTCCGATGCCACTCACATTGCAATCGTAGTGTGAATTAATGTCGACCATCATACGAAGACGTCTTTTGCCACTTTTCGGCATCATTCAGAGGCGCGCGTATGATTTTCCCAGGTTTATTAAGAACCTACCAACCCCATATATTCTATATTTCCAAGAAATATTATGTCCGTCCGATGTTCCGATTTTGTCATCATAAACTCTGCACGATGTTTCAAACTCATATTTTTCATTTCACTTAGGTAATTTCCAAGAAACAGCTCTCTGTATCGCTCACATATCGATGTCTTCGATAAAGTATATTGGTCTCAGACAAAACGCTGTAGTCTAAGAGATATTGACAACGATTTATTCTATAACTACCATCGTAAATTGGTGTATAGGTACTCTACCAATACTTAGTATTTATATATGTATAATATTATCAACATTTTCGTAGCGATGCCTTTTCTAGTTTATTTCAAACTAATATTTCGACAGCGCAAAGGTTCTTGTAAGATAAATTAAGTGATTCGAATTATCCTGATTGGATCTCCGCTCGTCCATCAACTGGCACTATTGCATTAGGATCGAGATAATATATCTCAATGCGTAGTTAACGTATTACGGCCATTAAGATAAGTAGCAATATAAATAATTACATCGCCGTAGGTAGTATTACGAATACAATAGACTAATATCCGTTGCTTGGATTATATATCTATCAATTGCTTCTCCTGAACAAAGTACAGAATATTCCTTGATAAAAGAATGTATGTTAGAGTAAAATTAACAATTTGTGCCATGCCTTGTTACAAATTCGTCTTATTGTAACGTAAGCCGTCATTGCTGATTGTTTCTCTGAATTTTAAACTAATACATATCAAGCGAAGTCGCTGTAGGTCTCAAGCGAGTAATAAATATGATGAACGAGTGAGTCGCAACGATGTTATTCATCTCGATAAACACGCGATCAATCTTTTCCATGTTTATCCGAGGGTTAGTAGCGACGCGGGGTCGCGCTGTCTTCGCTCAATGGACTACAAACCTTATAAAATGTTTCTCTACATTCCAAGAGACAGATTTTGGATGAATTTATGTTACGTAATGTAGGTATTCTTGGTAACATGGTTGATTGTTTTTTGCCAATTAATTTGAAATTGTATAGGTAATTTTAATCATAATAACCTTTATTGTAAATTGAACGAGCATGTTTCCAAAACACAGTTAATCCTAGTGTGAAGTCTTTATATAGTAAGAAATATTGAAATCGACTTTTTGATAGTTTTTGAATTGAATAATCTCAATGAATAATGAATCAATACTCATACAATAAACGTGCTATATCCTATAATGGTATATATTGTAGAATCCTAATCAAAACTTAGTAGTCGGTATCAATATGCCATGCAGGAGATATACCATGCGTCGCCTACTCTCTCATTACTATGCCATCTGTAAACTTGTTCAATTATCTGTCGCGAAGCAGAAATCCTTACTGAAATTGTTCGTGCTTGTCAATCATAGCCTGCCAAATAGCGAAACAGGTTGTTAGCGTCTTATTAGACGCTGACAGATCATTTTTCACGAACGCTCTAGCGCTGTGTTGCATCGTACGTAAGTTTCGGAAAATATTTGATATTACGTGCTTTGGACAACCTGTCTCGATCCAAACGTGACTGAGGGTGTAATAACTTTGCCTGTCGCTGTCATGTCATGCCGAGTTTAATCCAGATAGGCATTCGTTTAAAAATAACGTCACTCTAACTTTGTTTAAAACAATTGAATGACAGTGACGGAGTCTATGCAATAATTAAACAGTTGGTAAGTTACTTATTTTGGGTTCGATACGAGTATAATTATGATGAAAATTATTGAAATTGAATAATGAGTATTAAATTATCATGTACGTACTTATAGGTACATAATATATATGAAAGGACTTTGCTGTCATCCTAATATCCTTTATAAAGATTATAAACGTTTATAGACTTCGAATTTCCTGTTGAGACCCGATATTTTCCCGTGGTAAAACGTAATTTTATCTGGGTATCTACAAGTTGCAAAATATGATGTAGATGATTATAGATGAAATCGTTAGAGGAACAATCATCCATACTTTTGTAAGTAAGTACTTGTAATATTATCTAGTGGGATTATTACATAGGTACCTAATCAGGAAGAAAAACAATCACAAAAAGAAGGATAGAAGAAATATTTGTATGAGTCGAACTCGGAACTTCTTGTACAAAAGTCAATTTCTATTCCACAGCGCATTTCAATAGGAAGATGTACTAATTTATACCGTATAAGCAATTTTAGCAAGCAGTTACGTTTTACAATGAAAACTAAAATTGGTTAACCATATTACGAGAGCACGTGGCGTAATTACATTCATCAGCAAAGTGCTCATTTGAGTATGAAGCGGTCATGAGGTAGGTATGTTTAACACGATGTAGGGGATTTTAAACGTTTATTCCCCGACAGTCATAACAATGCGCTACCCGAAAACATTTTTAATTTCCGATTCGATAAAATGAGTAAGATATGCATAGTATCTACGTGTCCTACATATGCAATTATACTTCATAATTAGTCGAGGTTTACAATAGAAATGGATGAAATCTTTTCAAATATGTTTAAAGCGGTAAAATAATGTTTATTAATAAAACTGTTTATTAACTGTTTATAAACCCAACGGTTTTTTGTCGGAACTGAATTTTTATTCATATACCATCCTCCTAATCAAGTTCATTTATTCGGTAACAAATCACTTTACAATTTATAATGTTATCTACCTAAACTAATTACGACAAAATCTAATGATATGAGGTATCACCTCACACCTCATGCATCAAAATCCATCAAATCACAATACAATACATATACCCAAAAAACCTTTGGAAGGAGGCTTAATAATAGGATAAAAATCTCTATCAAGTAACAAACTTGTACAGGATAACAATGTAGCCGACGGATAAGAACTAGAAGTATGATGGCAGTTATTATAAATTTCAGTTGTTTAGTTGAACATCGGCATCAGTAAGATTACCACGTACAACACATTAATATTGCAAACCGGTTTCGGGTAAACTTTAGGATATACTGCTCCCTAGTTGTCTGGATTACGAAATACATGTAGGTAGCTTTGTATCAGCAACAAGATTTCAACTAAGTATGGAGAAAATATTCGTTTTACATAACTTGTTTATTTATCGTTCGACTAGGTTCGGTTTCAGATTCACATCGTTTATTTCCCTCAATTGCAAGGAAATATTGTCCGTTATACTTTTTTCACATCACTTTGCAAAAAAAACGGTGGACATCGCTTGCAGGAAAAAAAGTAGTTTCTGTGATTGTAGGTTAAATCTAGTCGTGGCCTTATTTTCTCCGTACTCACATTAGATAATGAATTTTGAACACAAGCCTAAAATTTAATTAGAATGAATCTGACGAATTCTTTTGTGATAGCCGGTTAGCCGTCAAACAGGCTTTAACTCGTTGGCCAGTTTAATTGAAACCATAGTCTAGTCACCGCAGCGGCCCATAATACTATATAAGTACCTACTTAAGTGAAGACAGGTTGATTTTTATGTTCACATTTTATTAGTTAATATTATATTGTTAATGTGTGATTCTGTCATGGCCGTCAAATTTAATCTTAAACCTAAACGCAACTATCACAGTCACTCATAGGTATGCTACATTGCGTAAGAACAGGCGCACCTCGTTTAGCGACGGTTAAATTTAGCGTGCGACACTCTGGAATCGACACAGTTCCGAATATTTTATGTTAGGGAAACATTCTGAAAATGGAGCCGAACCACAATAAAAGTGTTGACCCATTTATGTCTTGTTACGCTGACTGATTTAGCTAACGATCGGTATGGTTTCGTACAGGGACTGATGAGCTTTTCGCCATTATCCGTAATTTGACTGTGTTATATAATTCGCTGCAATCGCATTTGATGCATGTTAAGTCGATAAAGCAGCTGCCAAATTACGAATAGCGACTGTTGACTCAACACCACCGTACAATTAATACAAATACCTACATAATTATATTAAGTAGGTAGTTACGCTCGGGTATTTCCGCCAACGAAACGCTATCTTTATGTATAACATGTATAAATTTAAATTATAAAGCGGAAATTAAGAGCTAGATCTCCTCGCTTCGTGCTCTAGATTTTCCATCGTTTTAATATTAATAAAATCGTCCATTATACGACCGTCATCAAAGTGATGCTCTACATATTTTATAAAAGGAACTGTCTGTTGGTCCAGCTACCATCAATATAGTCATACACTAAATATTGACGACGCGACAACTTATAAATAAACTACTGCCAAGAATTTAACACTAATTTATAACAATATGAAATGAAAGTTTAAAAACACCATAGATCTGATGAACTGTGATGTCATGATTGGTAAAAGTGATTAGACGAGTTCTTGTTTTAGCGGAGAGTGTTCAATGTTAATATTGAAAATTTGTTGACTTCTGAATGGCCCTTAGAGTCCCATTTACTTTTTATTTTTATATACCCGTGCCGGTGGAACAAACCTTCAAGGCCGTTGCAGTCACCGGTGACGTCACAATATTATCTTAACATCTGGTTAAACCTGATTGATATAGTAGTTATTTGGTGTTAAAACCAAAGTTATGACCATTCGCAAAAATATCAAGTCAAAAATTAACTAATTACCAATAGAAACATACCTTATGTTAACAATGTTCACAATATTTACAATAGATTTATACTTTCATTAAAATATGTTATTTCTGGGAAATGTATTTATTAAAATATTAATTAAATACCTATAATCATTTTTGATAGGTACGTAATTTTATTTGCAGAAACTAGTTTTTTGGCTCATAGTTACAGTTTTGGTTTGAATGACGAGAAGTAAAGACGTATTGCAATACCACTTGAACAGGGCGTCAGCTTTTGGTCCCTCTTAATGTTTATCGAATCTGCAATCGGATGCTTATTCAGCCACCGTTTGGGAATTAGGCCGGCGTTCCAAACGACCCCTCGAGAGTTTTGCAAATAAATACTACGGTCCTTGAGTAAACACGGGCGTGATTGCGCGAATACATTATTGTAGCAGTAAACTTCCGACAAATGGGGTTTCAAACTGTGTTTATTTGGAATTCCAATTGCTGTGGCGGAGTTCGTAAAAATCAAACTTTCAACAATTCATTTCAGTTACTTACTTATTTACATTTTTACGTACAAACCAATTGTACGTAGCCACATTCATGTTTTTCATATTTTTCTCATTGGAGAACAGAATAACTAATAGATCTATGGACATCATATGGAGTTGCGAGCTTGGCAAACCACTTTTCGCTTCGTCCTTAGATTCATAATCTCATCATACTCGTAACAAATAGTTTACATACATAAATATTTCATCATCATCAGTCCGTATCAACCCGACACTCAGCCTTTTTATCCAGTCTCTGCCAGGTAACTTGCAGAGATCATCCCTCCATCTAATCACCTACATGTTTATTTTAATCAATTTTTGACACTTTATTTGTACACAGCTTTAAGCTGTACAATTACAAAAGTAATCGGCATACTTTATTTTACCTGTCCCACGAATAATAATAGTCCATCCACGACTAGGTACAAAAAACTATATTTATAGCAGAAAGCCGATCACGTTGTTCAATTATTATAACTGTGACCTTTTATTATTTCCGGAAAAACAAATAAAGTACCTATAAGTTCCAAGCCCTTCGCTCTGAGGAAATGTCTTGTGCCTCTACGTGTTATTATGTTATGTAAGTAATAGAACGCTGTATTGTATTAAACGCTCTCCTATCTGTTATTACGACCACATTTGGGAGAATGCTCCATAAGCGGTTTCCAATATTAAAGTTCAGGCATTATCTTTACGTGTAGGTACAACTTTGGGTTATATTTATTTTTATTACCCTGTTGTATAGTCGACTGCACATTAACCTATACAAAACCATTGAACCATTGCAATCTCAGTTGTTTTGTTTTGACGTCTGGCGTAGGGTGCCGAATTGTTACACATGATATGCTGTAGACTGTACATTCTTTGTGAATTAAAAAAAAATGTGAGTTGAAAGTATTCAAATGTAACGCATTTGAATACTTTCAACTTAATAACAGAAATAGATCATTCATAGAGTAACATAAACGTAATTTTATAGCGCAGATAAAATTGATTATGAACAAACTTTATACAGTAATCTTTAAGTAATTCTAATATTACGTCTATGAGGCCACATAAAGCAATGAATACATTTATCCGCTGCTATTATTATTGATAAGGGTACAAATATTAATTTTTGATCTGTCCAAAATATGACATATTATGGAGGCGTTTATTGCTATAAATCTATCGTTTCGTTACAAACAAAAGCAGACAAAATGACAATTAGGACACATAATTTGGGTCTATGATAGATAACTCAAATTTTGAGATTATCCAAGGGTCCATTGTGTGTTGCGATTAACGGTGTCATTACACGACGCAGCAATTCGAGGCAGTGCCGAATTAAGACCTGTCTGGAACTTTGATCCCCGGCCCGATTTTAATACTCGTATGTAACAAACACATTGGCACTTTACGCGATGGTAAAAATAACAGAAATTACAATAGGTGTGCGAATCTCATTGAATCGTATTTTAATAAGTAGGTTTTTATTTAAATAATAATAGTAAAATACATTAGTGTACGACAGCACCTACCTACTTTTAATACTTCCAAAGGAACTTGCCAGGCGATGATACCCAAAAGGGATTGGGCGATGTAGGTCTATAAAATGAAATACCATTTACCAGGCAAAAAAATGTAGTCCATCCTGTACTTTTTGAGTAAACTCAAAAGTTTGTAAAATCTGCGTACGATCAAGAGCTGATGTGGTGGATACAATCGATTATGTTCCCCTTCGACAGCGAGCCTAACAACGTATCTGTTTACAAATACATAACCAGAGAGCCAAAAAGGAGGAAATAATTACAGCAGCCGTATAATTATCATCTGTCGGTCTAGAATATGTAGTATGTAGGTACTATGGTTGACAACAACTTCTGTCAATATATCCTGTATATTGAGGTGATATCTATTGATTACCCCCTGCCACCTAACCTAGCAACGTCTCTGTTTACGGAGACAAAACCAGAGAGCCAAAGGCGAGGAAATAATTATAGGAACTAGTTTGTTCTCCGCGGACGATTAATGTTAGCTCACAAGCTAGATTTACAGCGCTCTGCCTCGAACTTTGTTCTCTTACCGGCGACCGTTTGATTTATTCTTTAACTTGAATTCTTTTGGCGCGCTGTAGGTATAAAACAAAATTGAAACAGTAATTAGTCTCCCATTCATTTTACGCCTTGTTTTATAGCAACCGATAAAGTTTTGCACAGCAAGAAAAAAAATAAGTTTTTAGAATACTTATTAATGTACAGTCGAAAACACACCAAGTGTAACGTGAAATTTTTACCATTCTCATTATGTCTACATAAGAATTGAATTGATTGTCATTGGTGTGTGATCTAATGTACAAGTCATAAATATAAACTTGTAAAAATATACACCTACTTTCTTTGTCTAAACCGTAACAAAATTCGTGAATAAGTTAATAGGTTTTGCAATTAATAGAGTGTTAATATATGCCCCTTTAAAATGTGCCTGCGTCCCACTCACCTGTGAATATTGATAAAGGGATGATTACCTCAATTTTGATTGAACCATGAATGAATGGGATTGAAAGCTTTCATCGTTGAAACACTGTTGCAAATTAATCTCTAATTACACGTGTAACGAAATACCTTAACGTAATGAATGCCTTTCATTCAGAAGGTTATTAAAATGGCAGAATTAAATACATTCAGGGTTTTATAGTCTTCTGGATTCATTTATACGAATTGTACTTGTTTTGAAAGAAAAAAACTTCATTTATTAAGTTGGAAGCTATTAAGTACCCACCTGGATCCTGTTTACAGAGAAATAAAGCAAACAGCTTCACTATGAATGAGTAGAAATGTCTTTCACAATGCCTTTGATGGTGTGGCAAAGACAACCGGCACGACTTGTGGTAATTAGAAACGTTCCTGTGAATACTGAGTGATGAAAGGGAATATTCTGTGCTTGTCTTTTTGCAATCGTTGTAGTCGTTTGACGGCGAAGCTCGGACTCGGATCCCTTTGAAAGAACTCTTTTCTTTGCTCATTACTCGAAACGAATCGATATGCCTGACTCTAGACGGATGACAAGATTTTAATTAGTATTATCTAGTATTATCAAGCTCGATTGAAACGAATTGGCTTACAATACTGGTACAATATATACTACGTTAAAAGTTATATTTTAACAGACGACTAGATTAAATTGAGTAATTAGGATTCAAGAAAACTTAGTCACTGGTACTACATATTTTTTTTCGAATAGACGAACTATTACGATGCGCTGAAAAGCAAAAAAGTTAACAATATCTGCACACAAATAACATAGGTATATCACAATATGCCGGAATTTATAAAACCCGAGAGATTTAAGTAAAAATGCCCGCTCGAATTCAATTAAAAAATAATTCAAATCTCCGCAATGTTTCAGAGCAAACTGTTTTTTAAATTGTTCAACGAAATACTTATAATTTCGAATGGTCTAAAAATGAATCGTGGAGCTTCTGTGCATGACTTTTTCAGTAAAATGAACTAAGTTTAACCAGGCGACGGACGATGTCGTGATTATTTTCTGGAATAGTGACAGTTTATGTTGACACTTTGGGAGGGACACATAGGGTGTCGATTCAGACGCACTGAAGGTGCGTTTATTTGCTCGTCTTTAGAAATAGGTGATGCGTCGCGTTTACTCCCAGTCGACATGAAAAAGGCCTACTTTTCTCTTCACACTTTTTCTTAACGGAAGTGTTAGGTATCATCACACTATACATATAGGTAATGTAGGTACCTACTATTAGGTAAGTGTGGATATGTCAATGATTCTATGATACTCGTATGTATGAAATATTCTTTATTGAACAAAACAATTAATTACCGAAAGCGTAGGTAGGTACTAATATTATTTGGAATAAGCCAATAATAACTGAAAAGCTGGTAATAATATTATTGTATTGTATTGTATTGTTAGTATAATGAATAGTGCAACATTTTTATCTACATTCGTAGATATTACAATATACATTTGTAGATATCCCAGCCGCTCTAATGAAAACATAAAGCATCAGTGCCTGCAATTTTCATAACCTTAGATGATACAGATATAGTCTGTGTAGTTTGTAGGCTTATAGTAGCTATATGCAGAGAGCAGTCTTCAAAAATCCCCTCGCATGCACGAAAGCGATTCATAAGGCTTGCTTCGTTTGCCTCAACTCGTCTGCAATCTTGTATCTCCGGAGTTTAAGTGTTTGACCTCCCTTTGCCCAAATGAAGCTCACGAACATGCTAACCACCGTACTTTTTCAGTTTATCTGACTCTTAATACTTACCCATATAGTCGATTATCGCCCAAGCAATAACTGGAGTAAGTTTGTGGGTTGCGCCTTTTGTATTTCTTTTTTCCGTTTTTGCTCTACTGCCAGGAGAATTAACCAGCTCCAATCCAAGTGTATGTTGCTTGCCTAGGAGGGAAATTGCATGGGAAAGTTTGAAATACGTGGGTGCCCGCATCATTTCCGTAGGAAATAAAACGACTACTTTGCGGTTGGTCCCAAATGAGCGTGTTTTCTATCTGCAATCTTACAACGATATACAAATTAACTTAAAATTAAAATTATTTATAATCTCAAGAGAGCAAAGATTTACAAATATTTGTCTGTACGAGTAACTTCTGTAAGCTCATTTTAAGCCTGAGAGCGCTGGTAACAGGCAGGAGCAAATTTAACTTTACATTAAACTTCTTGATTCTTGTTTATTTGCAGCTGAACTATTTCTAACGATTTTCTTCAATACCAAGGCTCAGCGAGTTTTGCTTATTCTAATACACTCAAGCGGGTAATCTTGGATAATGGATTCATCGGAATTTATGGGTAATTATGAGCGAACATTACATGTAGATTTATTCAGAGTTGGTTTTAATATACCTTTTAGGCTTGGGTATTAAGGTAGGTAGTTTCTTTGTAGTGAAACCTTTTTTTACCTTCCCGGGGCCATACGTCCCACACCTTTGATTATGGCATAATCCGATATTTCCACCAATCCCGGTCGTCACGAGCGCCAATTGCTGATTTTGCTTACAAAGTCCCCCCAGGCAAAACGAACAAATAACAAGAATTTGTCAAAGCAATAAAATGTTGTTTTTGCTTCTGGCGAATTTTATTTGATCGTTCATCTACTTCTTACCGATAAAGTAATATTTAATGGGACTTGTTTGGCATTTTCTTTTTATATTTCTTTTTTGTAACTTTATAATCAGAAACATCACATTGAAAGCATGCCTGTTCTCCGTATTTTATAGATCAGTCCATCTTAACTCGATAACCATTCCTGGGAAGTTTTCACATACCTAGGTCATTTCTACATCTTTTAGTTTACCAAACTTCTGCCTTAGAGGTTTGGTAAACTAAAACACACAGAAACGATTTTATTCTAACAAGGTTTTTTCAGTGAGTAGGTAGATAGAAAAAAATAATGGCATATTGGAAACAAAATAATATGTAGTAGATAGCATAAAAAATAACATATAATCAAAATACCTTAGGTTAGATTCTATCGTGGTCGTCAAACCTAATCCTGTACCTAATCGTAACTGTCATTTGTGGCGATTCCAGAGTGTCGTACGCCAAATTTCCATAGCTAAGGGAGGCGTCCTGCTCATTCTTACGCGATGTAGCATCGGATTGATCGCGACAGTTGTGTTTAGGTCTAGGGTTGGATTTAGCGGCCATGACAGAATCACAACTGCTGTCACTCATATACTATATCGCCTCTACATCGCGTAAATGCTGTGGCACTTGCATCTTAATTCAAATGTTAAGTTAACACAGACGCAGACCACATACATATTTGTATGTAAATCTGAGGCTCTGACAATGATACTCATATGTAATGTATGTCACCTAAAAACCTGCGCATCTGCGGCACGACAAATCCCTACTTACACACGCATTTACACAATGAAAAGAATGTATTATCCTAACCCGAAATCTGTCTTAAAGGAGACGAAGAGGTGCCTCTCCATATAAGTTGTTTTGCAACCCGATGTCGATTTTACTGTAAATTACGAACTAAAAATTATGTTGCCGAAAAAATAAAATAAAGAAAATTGTGGTATGACTTCGAGAAGTTACAGCGCTTGATATCTATAAATAATTCATTGTATGGCTTCCAAACATTGCAATTTCTTAATTATCGGTACAACTTAATTTTTTTGGGTGTGGATATTTGTATTTATAACTCTAATTTACAGCACCTCTTACTCATATCGGATTAAACATGTTGCGATAACAATATATCTGACAGATGAACCCTCCTCAGCAGCCTTAAACTAAAATGCGACGTACATAGGGCTTACGAAAAATTGACGTAACATATGGAAGTATTTTTTCAAAGGCTTGTAAGACATTTCTCGCATTCTATGCTCCTAAGAATGCTATAAAAGTAAGTTGTTCGTATAAATAACGTTGATGAAAAAATATGTGGGTGCTTTATGCTGTCTCACAAATCAGAGTAAAGGGGGCTTATCCGACAGCGCCAATCTAAACTTCAGTAACCTCATATATCGTGGACCATGGGAATGATCCTCATATTGCCGACTTCAAGTAACTAAATCATTTTTATTTTCCTAATTTAGAACTCTCGTGCTGAGTGGTATAAATAAAATTCGCGCAATTTAAACGCGTGCCCCTTTTTGTATCGCCGGAAGATTTTACTTTTCCTCTAGATGCAGCGTTCATTATTTTCTACTTTAACTTTTTGTGACTGTTTTTAATTGTCAGCCTTTAGACAACTTTATCAATACTTTAATTAAGGCTGGTAGGCCGAGATTCATAAACAGTATTGAGCGCAAGCGTCTTACATATATCAAATTCCATAGACGTTTGACAGTTGTAAGAGTGAGCTCACGCTAAGATCGTGCTAAAAACTGTCTATGAATCTCAACCTAGAGTAGCAGACGACGTCACAAAAAGTTTCGCAACACATGCTCACAGCTGATGGGAACGCGACGTTGCGAGAGTTGCGGTAACGGGAAGGCGATGCTACGGGAATGATTCGATCATCCTTGTACCTGTCTTCTAGGGCAGATAGCCGTGAATTTATGTATGTATATAGATGTATGCATAATTACGAGTATCATTTATGTTTGCATTCCTTTCCCCTTTTCGAGTTGAGAAGTTACAAAACGTGTTATTTTATGAACAGGTTTTGCATTGCAAAATTGCCATAAATATGCAACTCAATTATGCTTTTCTTGCTAGATTATATAGGATAAGATATTCTTTATTGTATAGAATTTACGTACATTTTGCAGATGAATTTGGACAAAATAACATTCATACATAAACTCGCGCCTGTTTCCCATACATTGGGGTAGGCAGAGACGATAGACTTCCATCTATTGCGATCCTGCTATACAAGTGTCAACTCCCTTCCCTCTACATTTATCAATCTCAAAGTAAGTTTTTGCTAAATAGTGTACGAGTATTTACAGAAATAAACTCTGAGTCACCCAACCTATAAATCTATCTTTATGATATTATTTCAAAGTCTAGTTTACAGATACCGTATTCTTGCATGCAAACGTATTCTCAAATAATTCTCTAGGGAGCACAAAAAGTCCCTACAGCTTTTTGCCGAAACCCCTAAATCTTGACAACCCTCGACCACAAAATCGTACATCCTCGACACAAAAAATGCTTATGCGAGAGTTTTTTGAATTTCATATAACTGTTATTAAAGATACTAAAGAAGGCATTATATTTAGGTATATGTATAGGTTGATAAATACAAGGATGAACGTAACATCTGTTTATTCACTTATCTATTCCCCATAGACATGGTCTACCAGTCAGTGCATTCAAGTCAAGTAAGTCTATCAGTGCAGAGTCTGTTTGGGTACTACTCCCTTACATATCAGTAAATTAGCTTACCCAATGTAATTAAGGACACACGAGGCATTACATCACCTGAAATGCAACTCTTTTGGATTTTTAGGTGTCAATAGACGACGGTGATCACTTACAATCATGTGGCCCGACATAACTAGGAGCGAGATACCATTTGTAGTTATAAAATAACAGGTCGATCTGTTTTGGAGTGGAGTTCGATCTTAAGGGGCTGCCAGTTGTCAAACTCAAGCGCGAGACAGAAGATACCCCGTAGCGGCGGAGTGAAGAGCACGGCACAGTGACTCCATATTTGTATTTTTACTAATTTTGTATGAATTTTGACATGGAAATAAAAATACGCCAAACAAAAATCAGATTTTTTAAAGCAAGTTCTCGTATTTATAATACCCAAATTTCTTTACAGACATAATTTTCATTTCAAAAGACATGGAAAATGTTTGCTGTTTTTTCTATCGAGCGAAGTTTGTACAATCGGTCTCTAAATAGACACCCCAAGATTGCTATAGTTTTTTTTTCAGACATTTAATTTTAGCAGTTAGTGCCGTAACCTTCATAAAAAAAATTAAAATCCACGCACACCCAGCCTTAAAATGGTAAGTTTTCATATAATTGTGCTATCGGCCTTATAGTAGGTACCTTACAAAATTTTGTATACGTACCAATTATGATGGATGACGTTTCTACACAGGCAAAGTAGGGGGCGAATATCAGTTTAAAAATGTAGCTGGGTATTTAATACGATACTTTACATAAATACGCTCCACCCGCGCGCTAACGAGCCGGCCATGAATATTTCTTGAATATTCAACAGGATATGAATCACAATACTTTTATATTTTAGATATTCATAAAAAGTGTTGGAATATTAAATCTCGCGACTGTCATGTGACAATATGGTGATTGGTGAGCTTTGTGATTCTCATTTCAACAGGTAGGTATATCTTAGCACTGTTAGTAGTCTTTGGCGAAGAATAGATAAAGCTATCGGTGACCCTTGCATGTCGAAAAAGGCGACTAAAAGGGGTCGGCAGGGTCACGGGCGGCCAAATTGGGGAATATGGCTGTCCAAGGTATAGGTATCTCTGGAAGGTGACAACGAGCAATGGCCGGACGCACGTTGTGAGGTTGTGGAGGAAGGAGGGAGTGGATCACACACTTCCCGGGACGAACCTGAGGGCCTGAGGTAAGTGCTAGGGTGCCTTCCGTAGGAGATGCCAGAGTCATTCCTAGTAGGTGGTTGTGTGCTTAGTTCTGTGCACAGGACTAATGAAACTTTACACGTACCCACTAATGCTGTTATTCATAAACCTAGTTAAACCTCACCTTAAATCGTGTTCCTATCCCTTTCACACTTCGTTACAAAAGGTTAAGATAGAAAGGGACAGGGGGCCTAAACGGTGGCGTAACTTTAAATCACGTTTATGAATTAGTGTGCACCTAAGAGTATTGTGCACAAAAGTAATGACACTTTTCTACCCGGAAAGAGAAGGGTGACGTTTTTCGAGTGTATGTATGAATGTCCGGACCTTTGTAGCCCCCTGTAGTCTTAACGGCTTGCGGGGTTTTGATGTTGACCTCAGATTCTGGTTGATGGAATTGACATTTTATGCCAAAAAACAGTCGTTTCTGTTTTTGTAAAAACTGCCTAGAGTCATAGAAAAATAAAGTGTCAAATTCAATTTGTCAACAACTTGAAGCAAGGAACTGCCGATGGAGTTAGTCATATTTACATCGCATGCTTCTGCATGATAATTTTTTTATTTACAAGTACTCATTTGGTTTTCCATTGTTTGAATTTTCAATAGACATCGAATCGAATAATAAACAGATGTCTCTTTCTCATGTATAAGAGTGAAAGTGACGACAAAAGAGGAGAACTGTCTCCATGCAAAATATACTTTAGGCTCTCTCCTATCGCGCGCGTCGAAATTTTTTCTTCATGGATTTAGCAGTATCAAATGTAATCAGCTGTTCCGAATTCGGTCCGCCATTTTGCTAATTAAGCATTTGAACAACCCAACGGCGTTCATTAAACTGACAGCTACTTATTCGGTTCTTCAGGAGTCGATTAACTTTAAATAGCATTTATAAGTAAACATTTTTTTAATCAATTGTTGAACAAGGTATTAATCATCGATTATAAGTAAAGCTGTAAGTGTTTAAACGAAGTTCTTAAACAAGTGAATTATTATTTGGTTGTAAAATTTGTAAAGGTAAACTCCAGAAAAGACATAAAATTGTTCTTTAGCTATAAAAATGAAAATGAAAATAGTCCGGTATAACATTGTAATAAGTACAGTGAATCTGGATAAGTTCCAAATGATAACAGACATCGCTGCCTATCTTAAAGCTCTTGTTTGTCGTGAATAAAATTTACCCGTTCCAACTCTCAAACGGATTTGCTCAATGTAGCATTTATTTAGTAAGTACAAAAGGCTGTGTAAATAATTTAGGGTGCAGTTAATTCAAATTAATTTAGTGTGAATTTAAAATAGCATCTTCGAAATTTACATACAGTATATTTTTTGAATATCAAACAACAACGGCTTACTGGCCTCATACGTTCGACAGCCGAGTGTTAAATATTAAGAAGTTTTAGTAATAAATCCTCTCCTAAAAGCCTATTTCGAATGAATTAAACGTCGTTGCATTGCATTGCAATAAAAAATAGAGTAACAACGTAAATAATTGTGCTACGTCGCCATAGCGGTGACGGCACGCTACGTGGCACCCGCTACGTGCACTACGGTCTGCGCTACGAAACCGGCTACGACGACGTAGTACGGTCGCCCAACCCAGTTATGTCAATTTAACTGTCATAACTTTCACAAACGTATACAACGTACCTCCTCGTATGGTGACGTATGTACACCGCTTGTAGTAACGATATACAGGATGTCCTTGAATTCATTCGACAAATTGAAACTGGGGGTTGTGCTCATGATATACAGGGTGGCCGGAAGAGTGACGTCCAACAAAAAAATTTAAGTCCCTCGTGTCGTGGGGTATCCGAATCACCCCCATGTATGTTCCGCGAATATTCGTAGTTTTCGAGTTATGAATTATTTTCTGAATTTTTAACAATTTTTGATGTGACCAATAAAATAATCTATAGAAAAAAAATTTGAAGCCTTTTCCAAGATTTTTTTTTCTAACTGAGTCTTCATGAGTTGTACTTTTATGAATAAAATAATCAGCTTCGTAACTTTGATGGAAGTTATAAAATTTTGAGTATAAGGTTGAAGAGTTTACGTTCGGTGAAATTGACTTAATTTTCAACTTTAAATTAAAACTTAACTAGGCAACTCCATGATTCCTAAGTACATCTAAAGAATGCGCCAGACTCGCAGCTTATTTAATAATTTAAAAAAAAATACAACTTAAGGGGCTACTTTGGTAAATATTAGCCTTCAAAGACAGCAAGGTGGAAAATTCTGAAAATTAACCGTGTGATTAAAAACATATTTGGGCCATTTTACGTTTCCTAACGTTAATTAAAGATTGTTGGAAACTTAGCGTCAGAAGATAAGTAAGAATTTTAAGTAAGAAGTTGTTTTGTTATTAAAACACACATGTGAAGAAATTAATTTTAATGTTTTCACAAAAGGTTTTCAAATACACAATACACATTCAAACTGTCTTTCAATCTGCTGCCTCAGCTCTTGTTCGCTCGAAGATTCTTGGGCGTATGCTATTTCCTTGTAATAATAATTGAGGTCAGGTCATGTGAATGAACATTAAAATTAATTTCTTCACATGTGTGTTTTAATAACAAAACAACTTCTTACTTAAAATTCTTACGTATCTTCTGACGCTAAGTTTCCAACAATCTTTAATTAACGTTAGGAAACGTAAAATGGCCCAAATATGTTTTTAATCACACGGTTAATTTTCAGAATTTCCACCTTGCTGTCTTTGAAGGCCAATATTTACCAAAGTAGCCCCTTAAGTTGTATTTTTTTTAAATTATTAAATAAGCTGCGAGTCTGGCGCATTCTTTAGATGTACTTAGGAATCATGGAGTTGCCTAGTTAAGTTTTAATTTAAAGTTGAAAATTAAGTCAATTTCACCGAACGTAAACTCTTCAATCTTATACTCAAAATTTTATAACTTCCATCAAAGTTACGAAGTTGATTATTTTATTCATAAAAGTACAACTCATGAAGACTCAGTTAGAAAAAAAAATCTTGGAAAAGGCTTCAATTTTTTTTTCTATAGATTATTTTATTGGTCACATCAAAAATTGATAAAAATTCAGAAAATAATTCATAACTCGAAAACTACGAATATTCGCGGAACATACATGGGGGTGATTCGGATACCCCACGATACGAGGGACTTAAATTTTTCTGTTGGACGTCACTCTTCCGGCCACCCTGTATATTAAATTGGTAAGGTTTTTTAGTAAATCAAAACTGCAAAAAAATTTAACTAAGTACGTCACAAATCACACAAAGACCTAAGAAATGACCATTAGGTCAAATTCCAGTGAAAGAAATCGTTGCAAAAAATTAAAAATACCTTAAAATGTAAAAACTCCAAAGCAATAGTAAAGATGCACATCAAATTAATATTATTAAAATTAATAGTTAAATTTATTTTAAATATTTATTTATATTTTTCCCCAAATTGTTTAATTTACTTCAACGCTGTGCAGAATGTCACAAGCTTAACCATCCATTTAATTTTGTCGAATGAATTCAAGGCCACCCTGTATTACTTTACTTACGGTTTGGTAATGTAATCTCATTTGACTGAAACGACGCGCGCCAGCTAATAATTTGTTTTCTTTCTCAAAGCAAATGCATTTAAAATGTTGGCTACTAAGAATTTCCCTGCGTAGTTTACTAGTACTAAAAGATTAATGACAGCTTGCATGAGAACCTATTTAAATTAGTTTTAATTTTAGTTAGGTAAATGCTAAACTTGTGTAACCTAAACACAGTTACAGTATTAATATTGTACTAGAATACCTAATTGGAAAGAGGACATAAATGTACAAAATCACGACTGTTTCAGTTCTGTTCTGTTAATGTGATTTTATTTCAAACAAAATCATATTAACGAAGTGAAACCTTTTCGTAAAATTAGATGCAAAGGGAAGTTTCGAAAGCATGTTTTGTCACACATTGTGTTATGTCTAATTAATTTTGTTATTTAACGACGACGAACTTTACTCCAGTTGTGTACTCGGTGCTGTGAAAGAAAAGTTTTGAACTTTACGAAGATTCCAGTGCGAGACGTGAGCGTACCTCGTAGGCGATTTTATTTGTGATTCTTTTTAGTAATAAAGTAAATAAATATATTTATTTATAATAGCAGTTAATCACCATCGCGGTACAAATTTAATAATCAATTAACAACACAACATTATAACAAAGCTTATCTTATAAGGTAATAAATATAATATAATGAAGTTTTATCTTAAGGTTGCCGGGCAACCTGTCAAACAAATTAACCTTATCGATAACGGTAGTCAAGTTATAGTAAATTACGTCTATTCCCATCAAGGGGAACTGAAAGCTCTCGCCCAAGTTGTCATCGCAACTCACTTTGAAATCTGTTCCATATATCAACTCAAAAGTTACTGTAAACAAAATAAAAAATCTAGTTTACGCAAATAAAATAGAGAAGTTACTGAGCTCGGAATCTTTTATAAATAATGCATAAGTTTTAAAGCTTTGTAGTTACATTTTATATTTGTCCAGGTTCGAATCCTGATAGTGACTTAATTATTCCACCTAATTATTTTAATTAAGTGAAAGTAAGTTTTGAACCAACACCATGATGAGACAATTAGGAAGATTGGAACCCATAACATTACCTACAGACGACTTGTGCAAAGTATTTTATTCCGAAAACCTTCTAAATAACGTTTCGGTTCAACGAAAGAGAAACTAAAACACTTGGAGGACCCAGCGATAAGAACATTAGAACAAATAAAATCAAGACTACTCGATTAGGAGTCCCTTTGACCGCCTCTCTTTCCGTTTGTGTTATAGGTAAGTACACATGTGGAATGAGATGAGAGCCTTTAGCCACCTACTCTGTTAGTTTATACAATGTACTGTTTTTCTACTATAAGTATAAATACGTATGCAGTTGTACCTACGATAGCTGCATCGATATAATAGTTGTCCTGGTATACTCGTCACATTAATGTTCTTTCTTTAAATTCCTTTTGTAATATGTAACGGAAGTTGTAGGAATACTTTTTAATATATATATATGGCTCGGCAACAAACATTAATTACTGCTTACCTATATAGTATATTTAGTACCGAGGTTAGCACAAAATGATGCACATTTATACAATTGTAATTTTTCATGTTAATTAATATAATCTGTGACTACTTTACTAGGGGTAAATGCCGTGACTCCATATAATATTTTTTACTCAATCTACTTGATGAATTATGTGTAAACACAAAATTCATTTAGTTCACTCTGATCGGCAGAGTTTAATAACTACCTGTTCTCAGAATGCACTTGCAATATAGGTAGGCGAGATTGAGCGAGGCGGGTGCTACAAATCTGTAGGTACACAACGCCTTTCCGAGTGACAGGCGCAATCTGTTTTCAAATAATTACTTCTGAAAGCCGAGACGGGGAAATTAATTTCTTTGTTACTTTAACAATATCGATGTGGTACGAGATAGGTACTCCGTGCTTGCCGAACATTCTCTAAATAATTTAATTTGTTAATGCTATAATATCACAATTTGCTGATGAGACCCTCTGCCTTTAGGGGTCTTTGTCATTTTAGCAATGTCATATAATTATAAAGGTGATACAAAATATAAAAAACGGGCAATCTATCGAGTTAGAGTTACACGTAAACAGGTAACCATCTAATAGAATTGAGGAAATATTTAAGAATTTATATTACTTTCTTACAACTCTTACTTTACTTTACTTTTCTCACAAAACTTAACTAAAATTGCTATAGGCCCCTAGGTATACATCAGGTACATCATATAAAATATGAACTAAACAAACCTCATATCATTTATTGATGGACGTTATACATACGTATAAGTTAGAGCTACTCGTATTATTTTCTTACCATCCATAGCAAAATCTCTATTAGTACCGCCATTTAATTATTTCTTCCCCGAGGCGGGATTAGCTACTGTAATGACTAATGATTGATCACTCTTCCATACTAATTAACTTAAGTGTGAATTAGTATTCAGAACGTGGCTTACTGACATAAGAAAGCTTTTAAGCTAACTAAATACAGAAAAAACCAAGAGGATTTAGTATTTGTTAGCAGACGACAAAGCCTTGCTGTTAGTTGCGTCACCTTAAACCACTTTAGGCGGGGGCTGTCTAAATCATAATGTGGTTATTATTTCAGCGGAGCCCGTAGCAGAGCCTCTGCCGTCGACAAGGCGGCCATTTTCCTAAAATTATCGCTACTCGGCCGCGTTACGACAGAATCGAGGACGTCCCACGAACTTGCACAACGCGTTAGCGGGAAAATATTATTTTAGGGAAAAGAAAAGAACCTTCTTGGGCCGTAATTATTTCGTATACCAAAATACAATATACTCGTACCTAAGCAGAATATATTTCTGTAATAAAATTATTGTATCTCGAAATGCTCGGTAGAAAATACCTTCGAAAATATTTAACGGCAGCGGAGCGACGCGACGCCGACGACCTTTTAACGATAAACGACAAAATAATTTTGTTTGTTAGTGATTTAGGTAAAATGCTTCGTCAAATTCAAGATTGATTTAAGTCAAGATACTCGTAATTATAATTAATAATAAGGAATACAAAATGTTTATTTTAGCTGTTTAAAGTCTACAGCGTAAACGTTTGTTTAGTATCGTCGTAGAACAACAGGACCAAGCTAAGTGTGCTGTAACAAGGAGAGGATTTAGGATTTAACTATATAGCTCAGGTGGGACGGCTTTTAACCTATGATGCTACTCTTTTGTAGGTATACATTTTGCCCTTTGTTCATTTTCTTTTTTGTACACATATTCTGACCAATATAGTAAGTAATTGCTGCGTAAGACTGACTTATCACCCTTTTTAACCGACTACTAAATAGAGGACCCGTAATATAAGTCGATTGTAATATTTTTAATTTTGAAAAATTCTCAAATTAGTAATGATTTGATCATTCAAAAAAACTAGGAAGGAAATCTTTATAAAATCCTGTTCGCAAGAATTTGTTCGATTTAAGAACGTTAAACTCAATATGTCACTGAAAGCCGATACATTATGTATAATGGCGAAGCTTTTTTCGATTTTACCAAGCAGGCAGTGAAACGATTTTTCAGCGATGGATTTTTTCACCGAGTATTTAATTTACGACGAACATTTGCAGAAGAAAGCGACTGCATTTAAAAAGTAGCCACCAAGATTTAGTGCTTAGTGACATTAGCAGACACCGCTAGGCGGGCCGGGGTAAGAGGTATCACTGCATTTGCCAAGAGTATGCTTGGCATCAAACTACCTTGTTCTTGCGCTACCCTAAAGCGAAACAAGTCAAGACTTGGATTATAAATACTATAGAAGCAAGGTTTCTGGAAATTATACTAAAAAATCGGGTAGTAGGTAATCTTGTTCTTAGACGTGTCTCGTCGAGTTTTGAAAATTTGAGAAGAGGGGTGGGTACGACTGGGAGCCAGATTGCACTAAATATCCGATGTCTTTAGTTTGCTGTCGACTGTACCTACTTGTATTGTTATTTCTTCACTATTGTTGAAGTAAGTGGAATTTATCAACGAAATAAATATTACGAAGGCAATTAAACTTAGCCAATAAAGTGAACTTTTATTAATTATCACCATTTTGTCTTCCACTCATTTGCGTATCGATTCAAAGTTTTAGTGATCTCGGTCAACGCCGTTAAAAATCCATTAAATTGTCCGAAGAGTCATTATTTTTTTATTGATCTGTAAAAAGAGTCGATTACGCTGGTTATTGCTGGAGAAATGATTTATTTTCATTCCATTAATATGAAATTAAAGTCGATGTCGACAATGTAACGATTGTGAGATTTCCAGTAGGTAATTGAATAAGGTTCCAGGTTCGGTATATGCTCGATACTGAATGTACAGATTGGTTGATTTTTTTTCTCAATATTTTTTTTATGTCACGGTGAATGTCTGTCCCAGGTTTATGTCGATCCTACCTACCGATGCGATGGTTTGAAAAACCTCCTCTTTCTTTTTGTAAACCGGTTAAAAATGAAGAAACTTAGTTCATATTTTTTAGAAATTATAACTACAGCGAGCCTAATGGTACTTTAAATTACTAACTTAACGGATAACACTCACTTATGGATGAATAAGTGAGTATTATCCGTTTGTATACAAACGCTACTTGATACTACAAAAGCTGTGAAAAGATGCTCGATCACTGACTGTAAAATTTAGTGAAAAAATAAACTTCATTTAAATTCAAAATGCTTTCTAAATTGTACATGGTAATCCCTACACAAATTGAATACATGATTTTGTTTGTTGTAGGGTCTAAATTCCCCCAAGTTTCTTCCGAACCGTGTCGTTTTCATTGAAATTGTATTACATGATTCGAATAAAATTCAAATTCCAGTGCTACTGTGTCGGCCCCGTAAAGAGCGATTCAATCAAGTAGGATTCGGCTATAGCATTGTCTCATTTAAATGGATTGAATAAGCCATAAAAACATCCGCAATCCAACGAGATTTGTAAGTCAATATTACTTAAGCCTTCCTTGCAATGTAATTTAATCAAGTAGGTACTTACTTAGAAATAAATTTCCTCAGACCTTTTTTTGGGTTACGGACCTTCTGCATAGTTATTGCGCTTAATATTTTCTAGAATCTTTACAAATGTAGGTGCTACAAAGTGACCTGGAAGAGATCGCTGCCAGCGATAAAATTGCCATTTGTAAAACAAATGTATAAACAAAAGTCGTACCTATATCTATACTATACAAGTGTTTCTTTGTAGTGTGACAAGTTACTTTTTATTTCCTCAACAAATACACATATTTTATCAAAACGTTAAAATTATGAACACAATTCGATTCGGTCTCAGATACACGGGTGAAACAAAATTAAAATTGGTTAAATATCATGGAGAAAAAACTATATATGTACATTAAAACTTATTTTATTATACATAAGAAATATACAAACCGACGAATTTTGAGGTCTCCTTCACCCTTTTTTGAAAGTTTAAATGATTCGTTATGCTATACTCTGCTGAGATAGTACGTTTTTAGTCATTGAACTGAGGACGCAGTGCCTTTTCTGTACATAACAACAAACAATGGTGAATTCACGAAAGTCCCTAGTTTCCTTAACAAGCAGTTGGATGACAGCCAAAACAACGAACGTTATTCTAAGCACTGTGCACACTTTTCGAGAATACTTGTTTATTTGTTTTATTTTGTTGATCATTAGTAAATCATATGGATTTAAGATTTTTATTCAATTAGTAATTGTGGTCATAACAAAGAAATATTTATATCTGTTATACGACGTTAATATTATGTTCCCAACTTACATAGGTAAAACTTGTTAACCAAGATAAATGAATATGTTACGCAACTTCGAACTCTATCTTCGTGAAAGTTGTGTGTGTTTAATCTAGTGAATAGATTTCTATTGGACTTCGTGTATCAGCCTTCCTATTCAGACCCCATCGACAACAATCGGGTGAAAACTTTGCGGAGTCAAAGTAAAACTAGCAAGAGAATTGGTTTCATCTCACGTTCGATACGAAAAGTTGTGAATAGGCCTGCGGAATATATATTAACATATAAATAGTATATATTAGGTTAAATGATTAGTATATATTAGATGAGTTACTGGCTTGTCGCTCGTTTTCGATATTTACTTACATACCCACTGGGACATGTCGATCAGTTATAGGAGCACAGTAAAAATACAAGAGTATATTACAAAATTATTCGAAAACAAATATGAGCCGAATATCAACAAAGAAAAATCCCAGTCATCACCAAGGGATGAAATACAAGGTAAACAACGTCGGTTTCACGTCAAGATAATCCCACTTACATAATTAATTCCTTTAACCCTTTTAAGGCTTCCGGACCTTAAAATAATAAATACGTAAATCTAAACGGTCCTTCTAACAGACAGACAGAGTTAACACAAATGTAAAATTGGAGGAAACCAACGAGCGTTAATATAATGAAAAATGACGGTTAGGTTTAGGCTACTTTCAATTTTGCTCCCTTTTTAATTTCGTGAATTAAGAGAAACGCGGGTCTACATGTAAGTTGTTATTGCAACCCATATTGGAACGTAATCGATATTGGTAAATAAACGTTTCTATATGTACCTATAAAACTGGCCAAGTGCGAGTCTGATTTCTACGTCAACACAATCAAAAGATATGGCCATTTATGTCGCATTTTCTCGCATATTTGTATGAAAATGCAAGGAAACCAAAAACCTATAGGGTACTTACAGTTGACCTAAAATCATGAAATTTGGCAAGAAGCTAGGTCTTATAGCACAAGTAAAGGAAAAAAAAACTGAAAATTGTAAATTTGAAATTACATCTCTGCTAAAATATTTTTTTCTTATTAAGTACAAACTTATATTTGCAGATGATCAACTAATCAGGAGTATGTCGATGTATGGACATAATGTTTTGATAATGGCAGAGATAAGTTGATCTCTAAATCTAATTTATCTTTTCGTTAGAGCAAAGTTACGGGGTTAAGTTTCGTTGCACGGATGCCTCGATACGCGAGTCCGGCTCGCACTTCACCGGTTTTTCAATAACTCAACAATTCAATCATTTACATCATTATTTTTGTCTCCAACTAGTTGTTTTTGTTTGTTTAAATGTATAGTGATTTAGGTTTCAACATGTTCTCACAATTTGTTTGACACCGCCCCAACAGCCTGAAATAATATTTTGAGACATATTGTCGCAGGCGTAGACTAAGCTTTATTCAACAGATATGCCATTGCACTCAGTTGTTAGACTTGTGAGCCACTCGTTTTTAAGTGGGCATGACCATTTAAATTTCTTCAAACAGTCCTCTCACAAGGGAAAATGCATTCTTTTACAGGCATTTGAACGAACCTTTGTAAAATACTCAAAAGCTTTGATTTTCCATTCACCATATTAAAAATTCAAATCCATGCATCGAGCTAGATGTAGATTACGTCGGAAAATACATTATTTTTATTCGTAATTTAATTTGTTTTCTTGACTAGGCGGCAAATTTTTCAATTAATTGTACATGGTATTTATATTTACTATTGAAAGCAAATTAAATGCGCAGAATGTTTTGGTTATTATGTAGTAATGATAGAATGACAGATACGCAGTTGGATTTTTGTCAATTAGCGTAATTTTTCGTATATTTCGTATAAATATTCTGCGTATTTTACCTGAGCAGTTCTCGTGACATTGCTTAACCTATCTATATGTAGGTTCAATACTGTGAGTGCCCTCGGGACAGGCGTCTAAGTTTGACCGCGGTAAATCTTGGTCGCATTGGGCCCCACGGTCTTGTTCTAGCTTTGTGACAGCGTTGCGCTCAGGGAAAACGCCCATTTATTACTACCACTTTGTGTACTAACACTTTGATTTGACAATTTTCTGTTAAAATTTATACGAATACTGATCTGCAACGTCGTCCGAGATTGTTAAGTTTCAGGGATGTGTCTAAGATGTTAGCTATGTATGTATAGTCGAGCGCCGGATGTATACCTACATAATAGTGAGGACCTATTATTGGCTTACTGATATTATTTTCATGACTACTTATTTATATAGCTGTTGAGTGTTGGTCTTCCCAAAATTGTAAAATAAAATAAAACATTTCATTAAAATATCCATATATTTTAACGACGCGTTATCAAAACGTGCCTTTAACTCTACCTATACGAAATTAATGATATAAAATTGTGTGTGGTTATTTTCATGTAGAGTTAAAAAGAAGAAGTTTTTTCCCATATCATATTATGTAAGTATCCTTAGATTTAGGCTACCTACAGCAGTTTCGACGCTCGCTTATATTACTTGGCTGTGTTTTAGTATGCTCCAGAAAACAAACTGAAATCAGTCTTTCACACCCTTTTCATTCTTAGACATTGAAGAAAATGGGACCATGTACATATGTACCCGTGCTATTGCTATACTCCTACATGCTCGTATAAACAAAACTTGTTTACGAATAGGACTCATATGTTACGCAATAGGTATAGGTACCATATATGAGAAAAGTTGATACTTACGAGTATATAAGTACTCAAACATAATATTGATCTTTACCAACATTCAGTTAGCTGAGTATCTTTACATGAGTAAGACTGGATTAAACTTTTAAGTGAGTATCTGTACATGCATTTAAGAAGTATCTTTTAATGGTAGTGACTTAAACATGTATAAGTACTTATGCTTTATCGTCAAACAACCAAAACAACATAAATGCGTTATATTATACACGACATGAAATACTGATAACACTCACTTTAGGGGCAGGCCGGTATATAGGCGACATGTTCGGTGTAGCGCTCACCTTGAACATTTATAACTTGATAATACCGAAATCGGTCAAAACTGTCGGTGTCTCTTATGTAAACATTTCAATTAATGACTCGTTATAGTTTTAATCCCAAAATTTAATGAAATATTAATATATGGAAGTCAGATTAATTAATACGGCGGCAACATTCAAGTATTACAATATGAACCCCGCGCACATTCTGCAAATGGCGGTTTTTGCTTAATCCCCAGGGTTGTCACTGGTACACATGCAAATACTGCCGTTTCGTAGGAAGTAATCTCTTATCCCGTGCTCACGTGTTTTATCCAGCGAGCGTGGCTAATTTGCAAGCTGCACCAGAGCCAGAAGGCTTTTAGCCCGGCTTCCTTCCGTCGCTGTTTACGCGCCGCGGACCTAAATGAGGGCACTCCGCCTTAATGACGACCACCGCCATTTTGGTAACGACGACTGACATAATCATTCCCCGGTAAAATAACGTATGCTATGATTTAGCGATTAGACGGAAGGGTGTTGATATGTTGATATTTCATAACAGCCTGTGATTGGCAGTTTAATCAAGTGTTATTAAGGGGTTTGTAATATGCTGTTGGGAATTTAATACAGTGTTAACAAAACAGTGATTGCTTTTAGAAACATTAATTTTGTAGTACAGCGTTGAAAGCTATTTGCGGGTATGATTTATAGAACATTTACGACTTGCTCAGCTCTATTGGGGAAAGGAACATGTAGTTGAAATAAACTTTGTACGTTTAATGTGGTTTTACAAGACACGTGTCGTGACGCCTGAAATCCTATTGCCAAATACTTTATAAATGAAAAAAAATATTTACTTATTAAATTGCTCATTGTATCAATTCCACACCAAAACTAATTAAACAAGCAAAGTTTCATGTATCGTCTTGCCATGATGTATTCATGAAATACGCAAAGAACGTTTACCTTCCTTGATCCAAGGATTTGCTAAAGGAAATTGAGTTGTAACGGTAAGCTGCTAGAACTCGGACGGATACGGAACGATTCTCACGTAAGCCAAGAGATACTAGCTGAGTCCGTCTCTCACTTAGAAATATATTACGGTCAACTGGTTTTGCCATTGTGCAAATTTTTGCTATTTATTTTGTGCTTATTTGGGTTATGATTTTAATTTCAGTTATAAAAGCTAAACTAATTTGTACTTACTAGCTTTTATAATAGATAGGTAAATCATTGTGTTCATAAATATCTACACATTTACACGATAGCAAAATAACTATACCAATAGTAAAATAAATATTATAAAATAGCTAGGTATTATTGTAATTATTATTGTGATAATAGCTAAACTCCACGGTTCCACCTCTTTAATTAAACAGGATGAAGCTATACAATTTTATAATATTAATTGGAGATAAATATATTGATTTTTAGGGAAGGAAAACAAAGTTATCTTCCCGTCTTAATTGCGTCTTAGCTGACGTAAAATATAAGGGCGCATCAAATTATCCGTATGAAAGAGCCGAATAATGCAAGGGACAATAATGTGATTTTTAGACTAACCTAACACTCAGACTCTGCAAAAGATAAAAGGTCTTTTATCCGAATGCGGAAATCAAGTTACGTACATAGGAATATCCGCACAGGATATCTACTTATTCGTATGCTTGTTGTATACCGGTGCGGTGCTTTCTTTTCTAATGGATGTTAGTTAATACCTTATATTATAATGTGTAAGCATTTTATTTATAAAAAGGGAAATGTTTTTCTTTTTTAGATATCAATAAAAATAAATAGGTAGCAACGCGAGTGCGGTCGCAGTTAGGCGTTAAATTGAACGGCGCCCGGGCAATAAAGCGTAATTGAGTGTGTGTCCATTAGGGGAGAGGAAGCCAGATACGAGGCGATTGACTTCATAACAAACACTATAACAAATTATATTCATCTATTATCTAATATATATTGCAATTGGAACAAATGACATCTAATTTAATTAACGTTTAGTAGCCAATACCATAAAAATAATAGGTGTGCAGTTCTAAACATGTCCCTTTACAACATTGTTACTTTGGATCCTCTCGTCTCAGTTGTCAGGTTATTTTGTCCGGTGCCGAACTATTGAGACTCTCTTTGTCTCAACAGTTCGGTTGTATACGTGCACCGAACTACTGAGATTATTTATATTTCACCAGTCCGGTCATTTCCTATAGGTACCTACTTGCGCAATTGCTAATTTAGTTGGCCCTATAAAATGTCCAACGTATTTAAGGCCTTCTATATTTCAAATAATTTTATTACTGTAGTGCTGCAGTGAAATAAGCTATTTAAAAAATAACCTTAGCTCTAAACCCTCTATCAACTATGTTTATTTATTTGTGAAAAGAGAACGCGCACACACAAGTTAATTGTGTACAAAACAAACAAGAATAGCATTTTCCGCGACCGCACTACAGCGGATTAGTTCGCTATCGTACAAGCTTTTTCTCAGACAATTTGGTAAAACACCAATTAGTAGCCGCTAGAATCTGAACAAAACCGCTGCAAAGCCGCGGATTACGAGCCGATAAACAAGTCGTAGGGAACGCCCGAGGTAATGTCCCTGATGCTACATGAATCTCAGATAACGATAGTAGATGTTGCCTACAAGAGTAGAAAGAGAAATATACTCTCGAATTCTAATATACAACAATAACAAGTGGTGTTTAGTTTACTATTTGTATCTAAACAGTCAAAATGCCAATGGCATTTGTGGGTACAATTCAAATCAGAGAAAACCTTACGGAGTCTCATTAAGGATCCAATTTTCTCAAAGACCAAGTAGTATACTTTCCTCTGAGTTAAACTGTACAGCTGCTACGAGTCTCGTTTTCCGTATATTATTTATCTTTTATGTTGATTCACTATTATTTCATATAACCACCCCTCTGGCGCTAGGTATCATAGACGGCTAGGAATCATAATCATATATTTATTGCAAGTAAATATTTTACATTGTACCTACATTGGGAATATTTTTACAAGTCTACATTTTTTTACTTTTACACCACTTTGCAAGGAAATGATTGCCAACGCCAAAGATTCAAAGTGATAGATTAAACGAATAAACCTTATTAAACCGATATCAGGTATTCTTTGATGATCCCGACAGTAATCGGTATGAGTTTAGCGTAATTAACTTTTGAATATTCTAACTAAATAGCAACATATGAATTTTGAATTATGAATTATTTTGAGCGCACCTAATACAACCGTTGTGAAGTTAATATAAATAAAAAGTAGGAACTGAAAAGCGTACCTACAACATTTTGTTTGAAACTTTTTGTTATGATGAACTCAAACTAAACCGCGTAAACAAATACATAAATGTACCTACTATACCTACCTACTATACATTTATAATATAATATGTACACACTACTATGTTATTATTGCTTGAGAAAAGTCGAGCTTTTTAGTATCTAGTATTATTTAAAAAAATATTTAAATGTGGCAGCGGATACGTTCTGTGGCTTTACAAAACGTTTCCTCGCGTTTTATTTAAAACTGTTATTTCAAAAATCTTAATAATATATTAAGTAATTTTATTGTGCGATTAAGGTGAAGCTATGTAGGTACTTAGCAAATCCGATTCGTCTAACGTAATTTTCCAAGATGCCATCAGCAAATTAAAAAGGGCTTCAACTAAAATTATCAGGCTTCGTGAACAACTGAACAGAAAGAGATCACGAATTAAAATACTCGTACCTATCTATCTAGGTACATAGATGCCGTAATTTTAATCCCCTTGATTTAACTCGTGCCTTTCCTCGGGTATAGAAATTGAATTATCATTAAAATGCTCTCGAACTCCGGAGCAGATTCCATTATCAAATCAAATATTTCAGAATATTTTAGCTTGGGTACCGGAGAGCACCTTATGAATTTGATTCTTTCCATACTTCTTTTATCAGCGAATTTGTGAATCCGTTTAGGTAGATATAGCTGAAAATATTTCAGATATTTGAAGAAAATATTGTGGTTTAATGCATGATAATTATAAATAACATGGTTTTATGGTTTAACACATAACACAATCAAACCATTAACATTACTAAATAAGTGTTACATACTCTGTTAGCGAAGTTCTCATTATATTATATTCGGCGCTTTTATAATTTATCGTAGCACGGCACGACGCGGTACGATTTTATCGTCACGATTCAATAGGACGGCAAAATGTATAGAATAGTATGAAGACGCTTTTATATTTCTGTCTACGATAACGTCATACCGTTCACGTCATTCCATACATTTTGCCCTCCTATAATATCGTGACGGTAATATCGTACCGCGTCGTGCTACGATAAATTATAACAGCGCCCATTAGGTACGGACAACAGGAGATCAGTGGTAACACTTGCAGTACGATTTTAACTCTTACGATGCAGATAATAAGAACGGTCCAAAGTCCAAAGTGTTACACTTTATTTGCTGTTAGCTGTACTCGTACCTAATCCTGTATCCATAGCGGTAATTCCATTACCAAACTTTGCAATGAATGTTGTCAAAATGACATAGAAGGCAGTAATAAAGTTTTTACATGAAATATTAAAAACATTATTCATGTGGAAGTATACTCATCCACAGGCTACCTATTAGTCATATAGTAGAAGGGAAATAAACCTACTTAAATTTAAAAAAATCTTGAGTATTGATAACTAGAGCGTGCGGTTGATCTAGCTAATTAGCTCTATGCCTGTATTGTAATATTCTAAGAATCAATCAGTGAGCTATGTGCGGTCAATTGGCTAATTAGGTTGTGGCTGTTAGTGATAGGACAGGAAATACCGTGCGTAGGATTTCCCCGAGTACCTAATAAACGTAGCTAATCCAATACTTAAGGCTGGAAGGCTGCCATAACCTTTGATCATTCAATTAGAGATAATCGAAGGCCGTAATCGTAACAGTATTACAATTTTGTAGAGCAGGTCTAGCAGGATCAGAAGAAAAAGTACGAGTGGAACATTTATTAGAACCCTTTTAAACCTGTTTCTGAAATACCCAAAGCGAAGGAGTGTGCTTGACATTTTTCCTCATCATGCCTCTGTAACTTTGTACAGAGGAGCGAATTGAAAATCGATTCTAAACCCAAAAGTCGCAAATTGTCAGTTGATAGCATTGATCTCCTATAAACAACTATATACACAAAGGTCTTACTAAAACAATTTAAAAAATGTCCAAAGAAGGGTCCATACTCCATTGTTAACGTCCAAATATTGTCCAATAAAGCAAATGAAGGTCCATTCATCCGTTTGGACCTTCTTTGCGCTCGGACATTTTTAGAAGGCAGACTGTGTATCTAGTTGTTTATAGGAGATCAATGGTTGATAGTAAAATAATTTCATGTTACTTTATTTCTCACAATTTCTCAACAACTCGTGTCGAGCATGTGAAGACAGTAAAACTTCTCTTGTTGTTCAATTATTTTAGGTAGGTAATTACAGAAATAATTGTTGTTCAGTTTGTGTATCGTAAGTTGGGTGTACGATTTTTCCTCTCTACATAAAATTAATATTTATATAATTACATACTTTTAAATTCTTACATTAATTGTATTGTGTGAAAAATTAAAATTTATCTAAGTATTGGAATTTTTACACGATGTGTGTAATTTTTGAGAAAATCAAATCCTTGACTAGGCTAATTGTACACTTTTCTCTGTTTTAGACTGTACATAATGTAAATCATTTTTCAAAGTTTCAAAACAATGGGAGACGTGTTAATTTTTCCACAACTCGCCAGGATTTTACCTGTGTAGGTTGATTGAGGGCTTAGGGCGTCAGGGAAGGGAGGAAGTGAAGGATCCTCCAGGCCCCACCGACGTTCACGAAGGGTTCATGGCTTGATAGCGCACGCGTCATTGCTAGGGGCGGTATAGAAGTTGTTTCTTCATTAAATTTCAATGATTACTGCCTATATTGTACAGTTACTTTTCTTATTGTGTGCAAAGAAAATCTCATATGTAGGATTTTACAGTGCTTTATAGATCGACAATTCCACGTAACTGAAACTAAAAAATATTTGTCTAGTAGGTACTTTTGCAATAAATAATATTTAAGTATCTTGTCTTTTTTTAATGAATTTATTTATTAAGAATGCGTTATTTAAGTATGAAACATTAAAAACTAAACTAAAGGAAATATACTAAAACTATGTATTTATCTTATCCACTTCACAATAATAATATTAATGCGACAATGGTTGTTATTTGACTGACTGCTTGGCCATGGGGCCATGGCACACGAACGTTAGTCAACCAGGGTCATGTCACACGAACGATAGTCAACTCAACTGTTTAATTCAATTGGTGGGCGCTCACGGATTGTATACAACTGAATAGTTTAATTCACTAAGGTAATGTATCACACGGCACCAATTAAATTTGTTAGTAGGTGGCCTTAAACATGAACTGCCGCTAGAGTGGCAGTCCACAGAAACTAACACCATCTCTTAAACATATCCTAAAATGTACACATCCACTTCTATATTATAAAATTCGTCGTCCAACTCATTAGATGACGCTATTAAAATCACACACAACATTGCAATCAGTGTTGCAAACTAAAATTTTCGAATATTTTCGAATTTTGCTCAAATACTTATATCGGCAGAGTACAAAATTAATTACAGTATATAGCAACAATATTTCGTAAGCACAAAAAAATATTCTGGTAACAGGCTGTCCTCATGTTAGAAAATCCGTTAGCTGTTTGAAGAGGAATTTTCTCGTTTCTACCTAATAGAAATTCGGTAGATTTTATATATAATCCGCAAAAATTGGCAACACCTAACAATCGGCCACCAACTGAAAGTCTGCCGTGTGATACCTCCGATATAGCGCCGTGCCAACTGACCTAGTTGGCCAACTTTTTAATCACAATCGGTCTTCGATTGACTCAATTTAAAATTGAGTTGAGTTCGATGGCTTCGTGTGTGAGGCTTCATAAGCGCCCGTAGCGTGTAGCTCACCAATTAAATAGTTTAACTGACGAACTATCGTTCATGTGCCATGGCCCTTACCTCTTTAAAGAGTAACATCGCAGACACAATAATTACAATGCAACCTTTTTTCAATTGATATATGTTTTTAAGAGGTAGAATATTGTTGGAGAATATTTCTACGTGCAGCCTAATAAACTGTAATTGGTAATAATATGTTTAATCACGTGTAGATATATTGACAGTAGGTATCACAAAAAATAAGTGTATCTAATAAATAATTTTTCAAGTAAGAAAAAAGTTTACCTGTTTAGTTTCATTTCAAATTCCAAATAGAGTCACGCCTGTACAAATTCCCTATTTTATAGTTGCCCAAAAAAACCTTGAGACGAAACTTGCTCTAAACACGCACCAGTCACTCTTATTGAACTTAACCATCGTTGTTAGTTTTTGTTTAAAACTAAAACTAGGTGCTGAATATAAAAGCAAGTGCGCAAAGCAAAGTTTGTAGAACAAAGTAAGTATACTTACTTACAGAATAGGGAAGCATTTCGTGTACATTTGAATTCGCTCTAAATTTAATGCGATGCAAGTGTACGTGGAATTGCTTTCCGTGCCGAGGAAGTAACTATTGGTCAGGAGTATATCTTTTCATTTTAAACACAGGAAATTTAGTCGCCCAGTTTATTCCGCTGCGGTGAAAGCAGGTGCGGACTCGCCCGGGGCTCAGTAATTAACAAAACAAAGGCTTTTCAGTACGTTAACTGTACCTCTTCAGTTGTGCCTACAATTTGTAACTTGCCATAATTTTAAGAATGCTGATTGTGCGGCGTCGGTTCTTATTTCTAAGTAATTTACGTGATCCATAATCTGCCTTAAGGAGAAATGTTGAAATCCGCTTTACGTAAGCCTTATTATAAGTCGCATTAAAGTTTGGCTGGCGGTTAGTTTGTGCTATAAATAACATTTATAACACAATCAGAGTTTTATAAGCCTTTGTTAGCTGAACATGGTCTTACTGTCAAACCACATTGAAATGTAAAAATATAGTCGTATTTTGACGACATCTAGATTGTATTAGTTTATATCTGGAGCACTAGATACGGAGTATCTACTGCTCTACTACAAAGGACGAAAATATGAAAATGGAATTGTCAATCGAATGTCCTGTAGCGTTGTGTATTTGTTTTGTAAACAGAGTTTAAATTCAATCACAATTCCCCAGCAATTATGATAGTGGTGGTTGCGTGGTATCACCCCATTAATCTTGTCAAACGAGAATGAAGTGGTCAGACGTAACCCTCATTTCTCAACGCAGAGCGACGACTATTAATTACCGTGAAATTTCCTATCTATGCTAATACTCGCAGCACCGCTTGAAAAATGTAAATTGGGCGCAATTTCACGTTTCAAGATTATTTCTAATGGCTTTGTGTAATTCGCAGTATTAAATGCTTAAGATTTGGAAGTGTTAATCGAATCAAAAGTTTCTTTAAATGCCTATATACGTACGGGTTGGTATGGGTTATTTATACTTACATAAAACGTGCGGATAAAATACGATACCCACATTAATACATTACATATACATTATACACTTACTCCATAATTCTTCAAGAGATATGCAGAGATGATGATGGACTTCCATTTGCAGTGATCCTAGCATGACATCCTCACTGAGAAAGAACACATATAACTCATAAATTCTGTTCCAAGCATTTCCGTATATACAAACCGTACAAACAAACCATCCATTGACTAAGTTATATAACCTACTCTGTAACCTCTAAATAATTATATGTGTAAGTAAATCCATTCGCTTTAATTCATGCAAGACATAAATACTAAGCTTTGTAAAATAAGTACAAATAATATATATTTATATAATTATATACTTATGTAATATTACTATGTATCAAAAAGACCTCCGCGAAGTGTAAGTAAATATATTTAACTTACTAACTCGTTGGCCTGGCTCGGCGACCCTAGGTTTAACTTGGCCTCCGCAAATAAATAAAAACATCAGCACTTGTGCGCCTGAAACCAATGCAAGTCCTTCTCGACCTCGTCCTTGCAGCCAGACGTAGAACCGGCCAGCGCCAAATCGAACGTCCCAGATACGTCTAGATGTTCGTATATAATATAATAAATAACATAACGTGTGTATGTAATCCACTGAGGCAGAAAACATGCAGCGCAGTAAAATGACAGTTTTCTTGTGACAAGGGACGGCCTCTGGAGCGAGAGCTGACAACTCGAATTATTGCTGCCATCCTACATCCTGGTCCGAAAAAATCTCCACTTGCAAGAAATAACAATTTGTCAAAACACTCGTAGAGGTATATCACTGGGAAACAAAAATGTGTCCTCATGTTCACACTCATGACATTTTCTTTCAAATATGGTGCAAGACCCTAAAAATTACGACGTTCTTGTCATATAGCCTTATTATCCCTCAGGTCAGATTATATCAGTCACAGTAGCTCCGTTATAATATAGATCTCACTACCGCTGTATAAATGATACGACTCCACTGCTAGCATAACATCTAATTTAGCAAAAGGATGGATGCTGGTATTGCTGGTGGTGGTCAGAGGGCTGGTTGCTACTTTAGCCAGCGCATTAGTCTGGCCATACTAAGAGGAAATGCTGCACGTTTTCTGGACACGTTGTTGTTGCATTGCCGCGACGCGCTGGAAGGCATCTTTTAAGTTGTTTTTGTGATATATTTAAAACATTCAAAACATAGAGCATAAATACCTACCTAAAATAATAACAATACAAAGATTTATAATAAATTATTAATTATGTGTAAAATATTAGTTTACCAGGTTTTCATATAATATATACGATGATTATTACGCGGTCATAACATGTAAAAGACATTGCCACATTTCAATGGAGCTTTGCCCCACCTACAAAACTACGTGACCATTTAACTGTACCTATCATTTTGTTGGGGACTTATTACAGGTTTCATATTGCATAATCATAATCAGTATCATTTTCTACTACCCTCGCAAGTCCTATAGAAGCATAACAAAAACAATGAATAATTCGCTTCGATTTCTTACTATTTTCTGAATTCTTAATTAGGCTGTTTTTTTCGACTCGCTAGATGTACAAGACTTTGTTTTAAACCAATAATTTTAATAAAAAACTTAGATATTTTTACATTTATTCGTTATCTTGTACATCTTGCGGTTGATGGTGGGGCAGAATCTGTCATTGTCATTTAAAATTATGTGTACCTGACGCCAACATTATGCCATAATGATGTAACGTCTCTAATTAATTAATCATATGGAATTCGTTATCAATGCTGACCTCGTCTTTACTCATAATACTGAGTGTTTACGATATACTAGCAAAAACAATAAATAAATACCCTGGTCTAATTATAAGGAAAACAAAATTTGAAACCGGAAATTGTTCTTTAGAACCAGTTTTCAGGATACAAAGTGAAAATTCGTCAGCAGTTGATGGTGACAGGTGCGGTACGGAAGTAACAATGTAATTAGGCGAACAAAGCCAGACCTACCGCGCAGCATAGCCTTTTGTAAACAAACTCCCCTAACACTCGGCGGCGAAATTAAAGGAAAAACACGAAAATAATAGTACCGCACAGTGAGTTGTATAACTGAAATATCCTTTAAGAAATTAGCGCAATAAACTAGGTACCTATTATGTAGATCATGTGGGAGTAAGCAAAATTATGATCCTAACTAAAGATTTACTGTCAGGCAGCCTTCTTTTTGAATGCTCAACATTTATAAGGACAAAAGGCAGTGCACTCTTTACTTGATTCGTGAAGGTGATAATAACTAGACGATGGTCGTCTTGTCTAATTCACAGTTGTTATAATTTGTAATTCATGTTGCTAAAAGTGGCTATATATTAGGCCCCACGAAAGGGCAAGTACAGCGTGACCTCACTAATTCTTTGGTAACAATGATCAAACGACGATAATTTATTTCCACTGGATTTTTTAAAAGCGTAAGTGTCAAGAAAAAGTTTGCTAAAGTTAGTTGGGAGCTGTAAAAAGCTTTTGAATTGATTGTCCAGTGTCAGGAAATTGTTGGGTGTTGGCATTGTTTCTCAGGCTCACGGAGGCTATCCAACTTTTCTCATTAGGGCGATCTGTTACGGCACACCATCGACGCTTACAATATTTCAGGAGTGTTATGAACAATAGGTACAATTTAATGAAAAGCCGTGAAATGGCTTCAATTAATAATTTATAATGTCGATAGGATAATTAATTATTAAATGGAATTCAAAGCGTGAATCAGATTAAATAATTGCGACCGGAACATGATGTTTACGCTTTGAACAGTAGACAATTTACATGATATCTAAAATTTATAATTATGACTTACGAATGTTTGAAGTTTCATGCCGGAACATTTGTACACTTGTGTAGTTTAGATGGTACTACTAACATTGCGTCACAGTGTATTTATTGTCATCTCAATTTCATGAACTAATCAAACAGAACGACGATATATCTATCTATGGCTATATGGAAAATTTGCATGCTTCGAAGTAAAGTTACAAGGTCTCATACATTCATAGGTCAGTAGGTCCTTTAATAAAAGAAGCAGTAACAACAGTGTTATTCTCTTATACACTGTATGATAGCGGTCCAAAATCATTATAAGAATATATAATCATTCATGAAGGATCGGTGTATTACAAGAATAATCCTTCATGAAGGATTAATAACGACCAGATATCTCGTTTGCAAATGCATTTGGTGTCATGTTGCCCAAAATAGATAGAAGAGGCGACCATTTAGAGTAATAAATAAAATCAGTAGGTTTTTTGATGGAGTGAATAAATATTTGTTTGTCTTTAAAAATATACTTTGCCAAACGATCAATCGATCGGCAGATTTTGCATTAGGTGCCTACCATGAACTGTTTTCATTTCATTCATAGTTTTACACCTCTGTCAGCAAATTGCCCCCATGCCTGTAACATCGTCGTCGTGACGATCGTAATTACCTATCAAAGTGGACGGTAATCGATATTTAATGGAATCTCATCCCATTAGGTAAATTTATTCATAACATCCACCTTAGCCATCTGCCACTTGCAAAATGCTTTAATCGAAATTCTTGCTCACGAATTCGAGATAACGTAAAATGACAAATTAATAATTAACAATTTCATCCTTTAAAAATGTTAGTAGCGCAAAATAATTACAAATTGGAATATTTATTATTTAAAAGAAATTAGCTGATTATTTTATCCTATCAAATAAACAAGCCTTTTATTCAATTCAAGTGATTTATTGCAGTCACAAAGACCATATAAGTGTTAGTAAGTACTTAAAACTATGTTAGTGTTTACATGAGGTGTATTATGCGCCATACATGCGACTTAGGTCCGACTCCGAGACCCCGGGACATGTAAGTGTACCCAGTGGCTCAGAATCGGACTGTTCATGGTATCCGCAATGCCCTTCAGGATGCTGTTAGGGCTGCCGCGAACCCGGCGCATCAGGGACAATTTTATACAATTTTATCTAATTTTGGTAGGTGCGTTGCGTATTATTTTTCAATTTAAGAGAACCTACTTAGACTCTTAGCAATAAACGTGACTTAAAATTATACGGTGGTTTATGTCATGGTTTGAGGATTTTCGCCGGATTTCGCCACATAAAATCTATATAATCGCTACCTAGGTAAACAATAGAGTTCTTGTATACTAGGCTCAGTTTACAAGAACTCTATTGTTTACTTAGGTACTTATGCATCACCAGTTTATCTCTACATTACCATTTCATTTAAAAGTTTTTAGACTATTGCAATAAAATAGTGGTTTTCATTTCAATTTTAAGTGAAATAAGTACCTACCTCATTGATACAAAATGAAGTACCCACCAAAACCCAATTTTTTTGCATTTAACACATTTGTAGGTAATTTCAGATCAGTCAGAATCAGAAGACAACAAAATTATAGGTACATATGTCATTGCTCCTGTCTACACACGACGCAAATCTTCCCATTATTTTAAGTCGGTTAAAAATAAAGACGATGTCGGGGAAACATTCCATCGTGTGCGGCAGGTGTGACGCGAGAAACTGCTCAAAGAAATCCCTGTCCGCATTGAACGGGAAAATGTAACCTGATTTTATCCCCTTTTTCGCTATAAATTTTTGTGTAAGCAAAACTTTTATACGGCTATCGATGCATCCTACAAACACACCATTACTATTGGCAAGGTGGTGTGGTTAAGTTTTACAAAGTGACAAAATCTAATTTACTACCTAATTAGATACAACGACGGTTAAATATTTCATTGAATAGTTCAACAGGAACTCGTTTATCATCGACATCATAGATTGACATGTAATTAAATAGCTTGATATGTAGTTAGTACTGACTACCTAGGTAATATCAAAGGACAATTCATACAAGTTTATTTGCAAGTCAAAAAGGCGAAATATTTTTAACGAGTAAATACAATCACATGACACATCCCAACTGTTTAGGCCTAAAATGTATCATATGTAAGTCACATGGTATATCTATTCTTTAAGAATGTTCTTAAAGAATAGTGTCAAGACGAATCTAACAGTATCTCATATATCCATCAAGCTGTTTAGGCTACAGAAGGGCACAAAGGAACAGACATATAAATGTGTTGGTATCATTATAGGCTAGATCGCAAAATGATAAGGTATACAAAACAACTAGGTAATATAGATCGTACAACGACTAGATAGTGAAAAGACTAGATCGCGAAAAGACTAGAACATAAAATGACAAGATCGCAAAACGACCAGATAGTACCAATGAAAAACATTATCCGCCTCTTTTCGGCAGTCGGGTAATAAACATTATTTCTTGTTAATGCACATCAGGTAAGCTGGATTAGAAGTGTGGTATTCGTTCCCAAGCGGCACGAGTGGTAAGGAGGAAGGAGAGAAATTCTAAAACATACTCACGTAGCTCATTTCCTTAGTAATGGGGTTATATTCCGCAGCACAATTTTCAATTTCCTAACCTCTTTCTGCATTACTTCCGTTTTTTCCGTACCAAATGAACTTGAGGATTTTTGGGCTGACCTTTACCTACTTAAATTAAGCTCAGTTAAATAAAGTCACTCTTTATTCCACATATTTTTGGGAGTTCCAGATAATTAATCCTCTTTCAAATGTCGTTATTTATGGTTTCAATGTGTCTTCGTAATTACGAAGGAGTCTGTATGTAGGTGTACCAGGTATTCTATGTAAGTACCGTCTATTTGTTTACATTTTGACATGCTTCCGCACACACACATTTATGTGAAGCGTTGTTGTGACACTTTCGGATTTGTGGAGGGGCGGGTCATGTTATCGTAGAAGATCTCTACTATTACAATAGCTCAGTGATACAGACCGGGAATCAAACTCAGAACCCCTTGCAAAGAAGTCTCATTACCGAATAGACTTAGCTCGTCAAGTAAAACTCGTACTTATTTAATAAAATATATTCGGCTATATTACAGTAATAAATGCATCCAATGTTTCAAATGATGTAGATTTGAATGGTTTCAGAAACTCGAGAGGATATTTTCTGGAATATATTCCAGAGATCTTCATATAAATGAAAACGTTACGACGTCGAATCGCGGAGTCAATCAATCGGTCCATCCGCCTGTGTAGCGACAAATCGAAAAATCTTCCAAACCAAAATGTCTGATTTAGTTGTCGCATCGTACCTATTGGGGAAATTACATTAAATAGATTAACATCTAAAGGCGAGACCACAAAGAGCTCACCTAATACAAGTTGTTATCGCGACAAACGTTGAATCCTGTCTTTTTTTGCTGAATCGCGATAATCGTTGAATCTATCGCGACAATCGTTGAATCCTGTCTTTTTTTGCTGATACTAAATTTCTTGTTCTCAATACAGTATCTTTTCATTATAAATATCATCCAGACAATAATAATATTACCACTCACATCGTCAGCCTTAAATATTTTTAATGTATTAAATTATATTAACTTTAATAAAATGAACGAAATATTCGTTTCTTTAACAAAGAGTGAACACCGTATAGTGAGTAGCTTACCCCTATAAATATTACAGAATAAAGATACGACCTATTATAAAAGGACAGGGTCCAGAATGGTTAAGCTTACCGCTTGTAAATATTTCAACACGATATTATTTGGTTGGTATAAAATATCGTCCTCACAAAAGATTTAAATCTTTAGTCCTTACGGATTTTTGAGAGAGACCGACCGACATTACCTTTACCGATTGTCTCAAAACTATGAGGAATAAATATATTGCTGAAACCTGCACATGCGGATTACTCTTGTGCATGTTGCAATATGACAAACTCGTATAAAAACAGCGACATACACAGAAAAGTAGACAGAGCCTCAATAAGGTTGACATTTTCTCAAGAACTACCTAGGTAGGTAGGTAGTTGAATGATTGAAAAAAATATTTCACTATTAGACAGTTTTGAGTGCACAGCGTACTGTGTGTGTTATAATTATAAAGAATTTTCAAAAATCAGTGAGGTACTAACTGAGAACATCTCAACCATAAACTCTTATGTGTATTTTTCTCTGTGTATCACCGTCATGCATGATTTAAGCTTGGCACAAAGTGAATCTTATTCTTCTAATCACAAAATATCCTAATATAATCTCAGGCCAAGCAAGGGACAGCCCGAGTACCTATTCATCATTTTTATTTTAATATTCGTAGGTGCATTAACTATGCATAGCTTGTCGCTCAATCATTTCGCTATAAACCATAATTTATATCAAGTCTGTACGCTGTCAAATTCAGAATACCAAATTATTAAAATTCTGAGAATAACTTTCTTTTTCTTACTTTCTCGGTAAGCTTCGACCTTCCTCATATACTCGCATAAACGCGAAATACCTTTGTTTGTAACTCAGTGACGCTTAAAAGGAGTGATTTTTTTGCGTCAGATGTAAGGCTCTCGCGGGAAAATTTAAGGTTTGCGGTCAACGCCTCTTAAAGTCGGTGTACAAATACTTTGTATTTGTTTTGTTGGATATTTCGTTTTCTTGGTTACCTAAAATGGGAATTAGAAACCATGCTTAGGAATTTTTCTTACACTTATTTCTCAATAGAGAGTTAACCAGTAATTAAGTATAAAAATATACATATATCTCAATCATAGACTAAAATTAAAATTAAATTAATTATAAACGTTGAATTCAAAGTGATGTCGCAAAAAAAGTTGAATTCCAGAAAACAAACACTTATATATTTAAAAATTGCGTTCAGAACACCATCCATAAATCTTGCTACGATTCACCCTTCATTCCCGTACCTATATATACCTACCTACTGTGGTCCCATAGGTATGCAGGCCGCATCGCAAAAGGGGTAACACGGCTGCGTCCGGACTCCGGGAAACCGTCAACCCGCGTCAAATAAACTAACCGACTTGAAATGTCAATTACTTATTATAAGCGTCATCATTGGCCCTTTACAATACTCAACTAACCGTCACGTTCCATTCTCCAATCTCTCAATACGTGTATAGCAGTTTAGGATTCTAGCAATGTCTACAGTCAGAAACTTACGTAAAACTTTCTCAAAAACTACTAGACCGGTTTTTAAATTAATTTAAAATTAGATATAGCACATTAGGTAACCTATGTATTTACCTATGTATGTGTCCTTTTCAATCATTTATCTTCTCGATGACAGCTCCCTTAGAATGTAACTGCGTCATGTTACGTAAAAGTTAACTTTTAAATGTGAGTTATAAAAAATACAACTGCCTAATTTTGTTTCTTGATCCCATATAATATTCATCTAAGACAAATTGAGTCCTATAAACAGTAGTTTTTTTTAAGTACGATAAATAACAAACGTTTTAATAAAGTTACATTCTATGGCAATCAAAATAGTGATGTTATGGTTGAAATATCGATATTATATCGGTATTTATATTGAACTAGAGGTGTTTCCGCGACTTTGTGCGCGTTCTAATATTTTTTCCCGGGATAAAAAGTAGCGTATGTTGCTCAGAGATAATGTAGCATTCCCATGGTATAGACAAACTACATCTGTCATCGTTAAAATAAATGATTGGAAAGAGTATAGTGATTTTTACATGCGGTCAAGTATTTTTTTTTTAATTTCGTTGATAATTACGTGAAAGCAGACAGCCGCAAGTTGTAACTCTAGGAATTCTAATAATGTACCAATACAGACAGAGAATTGGCATTCACAATTGAACTGAAAGTTGAAAAGTACAATTGCATACTTCTGTCAAACCTAACGCAGCAGGATTTATTTTCTCTTCGGGACCGGAAATAGAAGGGTTTGCCTGTCGGTACCGTGCTGGTACGTTGGTGATTTGAGCCCGCAGGGAAATTCCGAATTTAGTATTGGGACGCCATATAGGAACAATATTTTGATTTATTTTATCAAATGACGAGATTAAAACAGTAAAAACATAATACTAATCAGGAATATGGATTACGAGTTAATATATAAGTAAAGAACATTTAATGTCAGATCGTGGATGTTTACAATTTATATTATAATTGGAATTATCAATTGGTTCCATCCAATTCAAGATAAATTATGTGAACACCAATTTTCCAATATTCTACCTAGATACCTAGCTGCCTATTTACACTGCACTGCACAAATATGAAATATTATGTATCATGTAAATTCATGTACCTACCTATATCTCGTTGGTATTGAAAATGGTGTCCACAAATTCATTTAACTATGACAATATTGTGATAAGTATATATTTACTTATTAGTAGGTAATATATACAGGGTGTAACGTAAAGGGTATATGAAGCCGAAGGGAGGGTGTTCAGTATCGGTCACTGAACAACTTTTGTTCTACGACATTTAGATTTTCGCGAATTTATTTTATGACTTTTCATACATTTCGTACCGGTCAGCTGATCGATTTGTATGAGACATTAATTTATTTTTTATTAGAAAAGTTGTATAACAAAAGTTGTTCAGTTATCGATACTGAACACCCTCCCTTCGGCTTCATATACCCTTTACGTAACACCCTGTATAATATCTCCAATTATTCGTTGGTTGAATTCACATTCGAATTTCATTGACATGAATAGTAAACTTATTACACAATATCACGAATCTTGTGGCAACATTATCAATATTGTAAAATAATTTGCGACTTGTTAGAATATCTATACGATTGGACCTGTTTTATACTTTAAAAAAAATTGTCACTAAAATTCTTCAGAAACCTAACTCAAAAGAGATACAAGGTGTAACGGATATGTCTTACCATAACTTTTCTAATTAATCCCAGGAAATAGCGCAAAATTCTGCGTTAAAGCTGTGACAATATAATTATTCAGGTAGGTAGACTTTTAATATAAGTATTATGAATTAAAATACGATGGTAGGTTCTTAACATGTCTTTCCTACGATCGATTAGATTTTTTGGCCTGGATAATTACTTTTGTAATTTAATAGAATATTGAAGTATAGTATAGTATTTTGGGCATGCAGCGGTCACCAAATTCATATAATTATTTGCCACTACTACGAGTAATAATTGTCGTAATTTATTTATCGTCATATTGTTTATTTATGTAGGAAATCAATGTTAACTGTGATAACATTATAATATAATCTTTTTGAAGATTTGGTCGGTTCAACGCAGAGAAACGTGTACAGGAGAGTTTTTTAAGGTTGAGAATATCTGAAAAACTATTTATTGAGACCCCTTGTATATTTTTCTCTATATTCGTGTGTCGGTGTGTCTTCGCGCGAGGCATCGCTTTAAGTATTGAACAAATTAAGTTATAAATTGCTTCACCCAATAGCAAAGCCCTGTTAAATGCTTGAGCTTTAATCACACGCTAAAATTGTGCGTGAATACACTTGGCAGACAGAAGCAGGAACGCTATGCAAATACAAGCGACTATTATTCCGCGATGATTACGCTGGCAAGGCGCCAGTGTCTATTCGCACATTCCGACTTTTGGCGGTGCACCTTTGTAAAGCTAAAATAATTACGGAATTGCCCTGAAATTGGATGTTTTAACTACTAAATAGGACAGTTGATTATAGTGCGATGTTGCCGATGCAATCTTTTCGCTGATTTTTTATTTGATAGTCACAGTCTACAGCACAACTTTTATGGACTAGACAAGTTAGTGGAACGGTACACAGTTCAAAATACCTTTATCTACTCTTATAAGAATAACAAGTTTTGGATCCCCAGGAGTACAAAATAAGAAATCCAACTCTAGCTTCCGATTGTACCATACATGTTCGTCAATCCCCACATATTAATTATTACGGTTTTGTGTGTAACATAAAAATAGTGATTGTTATCTGACACCAAAGATTTAATAGACCCGAAACTAAACACCATAGATATATCAACTTATTCTTACATAACGACAAAACAGAATAAATTAAAAGATCATTTTATTTTCCACATTACATATACCTATAAATCATAATTTAAGACTTAAATTGAGAGAAAAGATTAGGTGGCATGCAGCGAAGTTGTAAGGTCACCTCGCTGGTGGTATGACGTAACTATACATAAAGTTTGTAGGTACGTATGTAGGAAAATACTCTCCTTTTTGTAAGGGTGATTGCACATTCACGCCGACGAGGCGTGCGTGACTGAAACAGGCTAAACAAGTTACGTTTGTTATGTCCGGTTTACTTGTGAACTCAATTGCCAGAAGGCACCTAACTTTCTTACCGCACTTTAGTCGAATTCTTTCATGCTACCCGCCAAGTTTGCCAAAGAAAATGGCACTTTCGTACGTGTAGATTTCTATTCGATTCACTAGGCAGACTTTTCTAACAGTTGGTGGTAATGTAGTGGGTTATTCGAAACGATAACGTAAAATTCTAAGAATTGTCTTATAATTCTTGGGGTGAGGTGAATTCCCATTGATATTGATACGCTAGATAGAAATAATAAATACAATGAATTTCATTTATTTAAGGCTCAATATAAATGGCAATTAATAAAAATCTTTAAAAACAGTAAATCTTGGAATCATAAATAGTATCGTCAGTCCCGTGATCTAGACGAGTCTAAAGGCGAAAAAAGAACCGACACACCATACTACACTCGAAAAACATTACCCACTTCAAAGTCAAGTCAAATTTCTTTATTGCAAGTAAGCACGTTAAGTACATTTTTGCACGTCAATATATTTTTGAATTTACATTTACACCACTTTGCAAGGAAAAGGTGCCAACGCTGAGGAGAAAAAATGGCAAAAAACTCTCAGCAGCACATCTTTTAAAATATTATTTTATTTTATTTTATTACCTACTTAATAACTATATAGGTAGGTACTTCCTTGCGGCAGTCAGCTAAAATATGTGTAATCATAAATATGTAATTTTCAAAGCTGGCATTAAATAATTTACTCTTATTTAGTCAAATATGAATACCACGCCTAATAATATAGGTACCTCTATCACACATTAGGCAATCCACGCGCTACCCTCGAAAAATGAGAACTTTCCGGTTACAGGAGTTTGAGAGAATCACAGTGATGAGGTAATAAAACAAAGCGGGTTTGCTAACAGAGTTTATGGTCTGATGATTTGCCATAATAACCTCGTTATGTTAAAGACGCTTGAAATATGCCATAAACCACCCCTTAAGGCGTTGCAAATCAGCTTATTAATTAACTAGCGAATTGCTTTCGAACTTCATATAAATAACTGGTTTTAAAACAACCAGGTTTAGGATACAACAATATATCAGGTGAACTATTGACTCTGGCCAAACGACTATTATAACTATAATAGAGAGTCACTGAAATCAAGCGAAGCGACAAGTCCATGTGCATATAAGTCTTTTTTATAAGTATTTTCAATCATGTGTTGAGTTGTGACTAGAATGCTACATTATCTCTGAGTAACATAGGTTATCTACTTTTTATCCAGGGAAAAAATACAACGCGTACAAAGTCGCGGGAAGACCTATAGTTCAATATAAATACCGATACAATATCGATATTTCAATCATAACATCACTATTTTGATTGCCATAGAATGTAACTTTATTAAAACGTTTGGTATATATCGTACTTTAAAAAAACCTACTGCATATCACTACTACTCACTCAATTTGTCTTAGATGAATATTATATGAGATCAAGGAACAAAATTAGGCAGTTGTCATAATTTTCATACCTCGAAATTAAAAGTTAACTTTTGCGTAACATGACGCAGTTACATCATCGAGAAAATAAATTATTGGAAAGAGTATAGACTTTCGTTAACGCTGGTAGGCTAGAAATAAAAAAATGTATGAGATTGATATTTTCTAACGAAAAAACAAAATATGTCAATGTCATAAATTATTCTTTCTCTGTGTTAACGAAAGGAAATACAACTTGACTGGCTGAATTATAACATGACGAGTGTGGAAGAAAAAAATGGAATGTACTCTAATTTAAAAGTAACACTTTGAACTTTGGACCGTTCTTATTATCTGCGTCATAAGAGTTGAATTCGTACTGCAAGTGTTATCATTGATCTGATGTTGTCCGTATCAACTCTACAGGCTGCTATGTAATTAAAAGGAATTATAATTTCGAGCCCGCATGAAACGACTTTTTAAAGAGAAAGTAAATAACTATAGTAGGTACGTTCGTTAATCTACTCGTAGCTGTTTGTTACCCGCGCCGCTGCTGTCGAGATTGTAACTACTAATTTATTAAGAGAACAGCTGACTCACGAAAATTAAATCCTGTCATTAAAATATTTTCAAATGATACCATATTCTGTTATAGAGCATAGGAAGCTCCAATATAATAACTAGACCATAAACAAAGATACTGTGTTGGTTATTATAATATATACTGAATTATTACAAAAAGGCTACTTTTTCGCCATAATACCTACGAATCTAGCGATAACTCGTATATTAAAATCAATCAAACCGTTTATGCTACAGGAGGTCACAATATACATATACCTACCTACATGCTCGAAAACATTACCCTTTTTCGTTAGGCGGGTAAAAATATAATCGACTCTTCAAACAAAAATACGAACGCGAGAGTTACCTACATTATAATTACCTATTTAGTAACTGTTTTTACGCGATGTTCATGGTCACTCTACGAGTATATTGGCTCAGTGCATAGGTAATTACAATTGTCCTTACTTAACTGCATAGCCATGCGAAGTGAACAATCTGCGTATTCGAACAAACAGACCATTTGACTGCAAGTTAGCGATCTAGCTACTGAGAGATTTCAGGAATTTAGCTGAAGTTTAGGCAGCATATTCCCCCAGGGCCGCCTCAAGTCGCAGATAGAATGCATAAATCCCGATTGTAACACAGAAGACCTGCTTGGTCTTGATATTGAGAGCACGTCGAATATGCTGCCTAAAGCAACGACTTGCATGGAATTAGAACGTGGCATTATTTGCCCTCGTATAGTAACTCTAAAATAAAGGAGTGAAGCCTGAAGGGAATATCTAAAATATGCTTTTCAGCACCAGGTAATTTTGAACGAATCTTGTTACTTACCACCTGCCGCCTGCTCCACTAGACCACTAGTCAAGTTGCATTGATTTTAGTTAAAGCTAATATAATCAAGTGTAACACTTTGACCGTTCTTATTAGCTGCGTCGTAAGATTTAAAATCGTACTGCAAGTGTTACCATTGATCTGCTGTTGTCCGTACGTATTATGTATATCAAGTTCCTTTACCTTATAGCTACCTTTTACTCAGCCTCCTAGAAGGACCAGGACATGTAGGATTTGTACCAACTAAAACCGACTTCGTGCTTTTCGATGGACTCGGTGTCAACCAAGAACTTACTTGAGGATCGTCCCTGCATCTCAACAGTAGGTACGTAAGGATAAACCGGTCCTGTTACCTACTACCTAGCTAGAGTGTAGTTCAAAGAGTCTATAAACTATTTACGGTTAAGCGGAGATCTGCCGGCCACAGTTCCATAAGCCTTTAAGAATTCGATCACATAAGTCGACACGCTTGGTTGGAGACGTTGAACGAAAATGAAATAGGCTACTTACTTAGGTACTAGTATATTGTATACTTCTTACCGTTGAACTCTTACTCTCTGATGTACTAACGCAAACAGTGAGTGAGTGTGGTAGGTATCATATTTTTAACACATCGAACTATGAAGGAACAAATTACGCCGCGCTCTTTCACTCTCATAATTTGTCAGAAGAGAGTTTTCTATGTTCGATTTCTATTGCCTCAGCAGTCGGATTTTCTGTATCATCGAACTACTGAGACGACAAAGTCTCAACAGTGCGATCATCGGACTAAATAATCGGGCTACTGATGCCAGGCCGAAAATCCAAACAATTGAAAAACGAAGAACCAGTGACGCGCAAAATTGTTTTGCAAGATCTGAGCCTGAGATGTAAAAATGGTTAACTCCATCGGCGGTTCCTTGTTTCACGTATCGTACATCAATGTCCTGGCAGTGTACTTTAAGGACCCTACGCTCCCCAGTGAATCACAGAAGATGTAGAGAGAAAAAGAGATTGTGGTGAGAGATATATATATCTGACAGATTACTTGTAATGTAAATGCGACAACGAACCGCTCTACTAGACTATTACTTTAAACCACTTCTATAAGTTAATGCTACACGAAAACAACCCTTATTGTTAAGAGTGTTGTATTACTCTCTTTATTATTATTAGCAGCTACAAAAGATGCCAAAATCCATACAAATAGGAGACAATGAAAACGATACGACCGCTTCAGTATAACGCAACTCGCTCATAAACTCGGGAGAGCTTATCTATCCCGTAAGTAAAACGAGTTTATATATCGTGTTTTGCGAGCTAAAACAAGGCTTTCATAAACCATAGAAATTTCCTCCGTTTGTAAAAGTTATTGTTCTATGATATTTTGTTTACGAAATAGACTTTTAATTTTATTAAACATTTCAAACTAATACCTATTATCGAAACAACGATAAGATCATTTTGGAATGGCGGATTGATTTTCTATTTACAATACTCTAAATAACTTGACATTGGCGAAATTATCTCTTTAATAAGAGTAGAAGCCACTAATTAATAATATAATATAATAATACATGATGAAATAATATAGATTGAGCATCCATTTAAAAGCAAGTAATATGAAATGATGTTATATTTTTATCGTTGTATGTAAACAATTACCCAAATCTACAAATAAAGATTCTGATTCTGATCACGAAATCATTTTTGCATTTTAAGTAAATCTAATATTTTATACTATACGAGTAATATCCTAAATTGTTCTATGTATATTACCAGTCGTGTATAAATTATATAGGTGTATAGATAATGCTACATCCTGTATGTCTTGGTGAACAATACATTGATGTAGTCACGTCATGCACAAGCCGCAACTCACGTGTTATGGCTTACTTAGACAATGTAAAGTTGATAAGACATAAGTTACCGAGAGACAACTTAACTTGCCAAGCACTATGTAAGTGCGTGGTAAATGCAAATTAGAATGCCAAGTTAACTTGTCTTGCTAACTCAAAAAGTTTATAACTGTACCCGCTGTGCCGCATCTCACTACTAAAGCCCGTATTATTATAATAATTATTTACTTCATAGCTTCTTAGCTCCCCATTCACAATGATCTACGATGATACAGTCAACAGCACAACCTACACAAAACCATTGTGATTTATGCCGAATTACCGACCCGTAGAGTTCCAGTCTGTTGATGTGCTGTCAAATGAATTTATGGTGTACGTCCGTATTTAGAAAATGCATTTAAACTTTTCTAAACTAATCCATACCTCGCCTCATTGAACATTTAAAGAAGGGAATAACGAAACATCTACTTTAACAAAAGGAACAGTATTCGACTTTCTCTAACAGTGCGACTAGATTTAAAATTCAAGGAATGGGAGACAACGAGGTAAATGTATTTTTTTATGTTCAAGGGAAGACAATTCTCCCACAAGTTCTTTGAGTAAACACTTTTGTCGACTACGGAGTGAGTACTCGGGCACAATAGCGAACTTTTCATAACGTAGTTCCAACAATACGGCCAACATGTAAATAAACATTAAGTTTAAAACTGTCGGTTGACACAAGCGGTAAAAAGAAACTAAAGTTTTCACATTATTTCTATGTGTAAGAAGGCAAGAAGTGTTGAAGTTTGAGGGTGGTGTTTAAATTGTCGCTCGCTACACGAATCCATTGCGCCATCTGTGACCCACGGGCGGAGGCGGCAACGTTCCCCGGAAAGGTCGGGATTTGTTACCCCGCACTTTGATATTACGTGACATAAACGTGATTTCCATAATCAGCACTGTTACTGTGAAAAGTTGACAACACGAAATTGTCGCTTCCTTACAATATTCATGTTTCTACACACCAAAATGTGCAGACAGCTTTCAAGTTCTTCTATTGTCATGTGATTTGTGGGCAATATAATTAGATCATAGTTCTGATGGCCGCCTCAAGGACGAAAATGATTTGATGATTTTAGTGGTCACCCATCCAGATTCAGACCACCTCCAACATAGCTTGACTTTTGCGACCACTGTTCGTGCTTGCATCTTGGCCTATTAGTTATTATGTGGCAAGGCTTATGAGACATACGATTTCAAATTAAATTGTACCTAATCTTTTTCTTAGGGATACATTATACCTGTGGTAGGTAGCGTCGTGGTGGATGGTTGGATACTTTGGATAGGTACATATTTTTTACGCGGGCGGAAATGTTTCTTATGTGCGCTTGTAAAAGCTAAATTCAAACATAATTCTATTACAGGCTTCCATCTACATACCCAACTCGTAAAAACGACGACACATTACAAAATATACTGTCATTCGACCAATAAAAATGTATCCAAGAAGCGAATAAAAAATGTAACCTCTATAAAAATGTAAAACTGAAATCCAAGCAAAAGTTGTTTTAAATTGAAAAATAGCCCTTTCACCGTTAGCCGATAAGCGTACTCTAATCGATTGGGATTGCGGACCGAGTCGAGTTGTTGGCAGTCTAAAATTTGAACAAAGTTAGTTTGTTGCGGGTTCCGGACACGGCTAGCCACTCGATCGGTAAACCGCGGCGTGCGAGTTCAACTGGGGACTGCAAATCATGCAAATGAATAGAGGAAACTGAGAAGATTTACCAATGTCTCGCTCCACTCTAGTTTAATGGAGTCCGTTGTGCCGAGAACTTTCATCGACACTCTAAATCACATACCATCTAGGTATGTGACGTCTATGTATATGTCGTGGTCAGATCGTTACATTGAGCATTTCATGAAATCGTCAATCATTTCATGAAATGGTGGCATTTCATGAAATAGTCATGTTGTGCTGGGCATATCGTTTAAACGTCAACGTTCGTCGATTTGTCCAGCGACGTTTGGTCAGATCATTAATGTAGGATGCCCATTAAAGATGTAAGTAATAATCATTCTAAATATACTTATTATGAACTTATTTATTGATCTAGTCAGTGCCAAACTAAAAAAATATATGTTTCAAAATTCTTACAAGCATTTCAAACAAATTGTCCACTGGAATTAAATACACGAAATATTCATATTTAATTTGTTCTTGAAACATGTAGGTACTTACCTAATAAATATCGATAATAATAATACGCATTTAATTAAAACTTCTTTATTGTCCTTGCCAGTACAAAATTGTATTATAATATTATAGAACGTTAAAACATTTCATTACATACGGTATGGTATACCTTTATGAAATTCCGTTAGTATTTCAAAATATTTCTTCATCGGAATTATACTAATAGTAGGATCACCAATGCATTTCTTCTTGTATATTAAAAACTCGTAATTCCAGTTTTTCCATGATGTCATATTTTGTAATCCAGTAAATTATAGTCCGTCGACTTTCGATGCCTGGTCACCGTACCCTACTTTCCTTTACTTGTTGTATAACCTAAAAACGAAAATTATGTAGGTATGTTAAATTTCTAGGATTCATTAATTAAAAGTAAATACATTTTAGATACTTAGGTGAGATCTTAAAAGGATACAAACTAAATATTGTCATTTAGATTTTAGATACTAACCTGTGAAATGTATTCCCAATTTTTTTTTGGTTCTTATGTATTTTGCACATTACTATTCACTTTTCAACATGAATCCGCATTATTTACTTACGCACACAACATAATGACAAAGCGCGCTCTCAGCGCCTCCAGCGGTAGTTATTGCTATTTTTCTACTGAAATGACCAATAGACATTTGACGATTTCGTGAAATGCCACCATTTCATTAAATGGTCGACTATTTCATGAAATGCTTAATTTAACGATATGACCACGACATATACATAGTCAGTTGCGATTATGTGCCGAAAAATCGAACCTACAAGTTGAGCAACGTTGGGCAAGGTGTTGTACCCGGATATACCCGGACGGGCCTGGGTGCTTGCCATGGAAACCCTGGAGCCTACGGTGAGAGGATTGTTCACTGCATGCCTAGCGCAGGGCCAATTTCCGAACAAGTGGAAGACGGGGAAGTTGGTTCTGTTACAAAAAGAGGGGCGGCCGGTCGACTCGCCGTCGGCTTACCGCCCCATCGTGCTGCTCGACGAGGTGGGCAAACTTTTCGAGCGAGTCATCGCCGCGCGCATAGTCCAGCATCTGGAGGGGCCCGGACCTGATCTAAGCGACAGCCAGTTTGGCTTTCGCCGGGGTCGCTCCACGGTTGACGCAATAGCACAAGTAAAAGCTCTGGCCCTGGAGGCTGTGGCTGGGGGTGAGGTCGTCTTGGCGGTGTCCCTGGACATTGCCAATGCATTTAATACCTTGCCCTGGGCAACTATAAACGAGGCTCTGTTGCACCACGCCATGCCGGAATACCTGAGCCGGATCGTGGGAGCCTATCTCTCAGAGAGGGCGGTTGAATACCCGACAGGCAAGAAGGGAGGCCGTCGAGCAATGTCGTGCGGTGTTCCGCAGGGTTCGGTCCTAGGGCCGCTCCTGTGGAACATCGGGTACGACTGGGTACTGCGAGGTGCCAACCTGCGAGGGGTCGACGTCAACTGTTACGCCGACGATACCCTTGTGACAGCCCGTGGCACATCGTACAGACAGGCTGCCATTCTTGCAACGGCCGGAGTCGCCTTGGTGGTGGATAGAATCCGGAGGCTGGGCCTTGAGGTGGCCCTAAATAAATCTGAGGCCCTTTGTTTCCATGGGCCTCGAAAATCGCCACCGGCGGGGTCGCAACTTGTGGTGTGTGGAGTCCCGATCGGCGTCAAGTCCACGATGCGGTACCTAGGCGTCGTCCTTGATAGCCGGTGGGATTTCAAGGAGCATTTCAAGCGCTTAGCGCCCAAACTGATCAAGACAGCTGCAGCTCTCGGACGGCTTCTGCCTAACCTGGGTGGGCCTAACGGGTCTTGCCGACGGCTGTACACGGGTGTGGTTCGGTCAATGGCACTCTATGGCGCGCCGATATGGGCAGACGCCCTGAACGCCCATAACAAGACTCTCATGCGAAAGCCGCAACGGGTCATGGCTATCAGGGTCGCGAGAGGCTATCGCACCATATCCTGCGAGGCGGCGTGCGTATTGGCCGGGACCCCGCCCTGGGACTTAGACGCAGAGGTGCTGGCGGACGCCTACTGGCGGGCCGCACAGGCAAAGGAGATGGGCGAACATCCATGTCCGGAGGAGAGTAGGCGATGTAAACAGGAATCGCAAAAGGCCCTCCTTAGGAAGTGGATGGAGAGATTGAAGGAGCCGAGTGCCGGCCAACAAACCGTGGAGGCGGTGCGACCCGTCCTGGAAGGATGGGTCGACAGGCGACATGGTGTGCTCACTTTCCGCCTCGTGCAGGTTCTCTCGGGACACGGTTGTTTCGGGAGATACCTGTGTAACGTTGCGGGTGGGGAGCCCACCATGAAATGCCACCATTGTGAGTGCGCCGAGGATACGGCGCACCACACATTAGCTGAATGCCCCGCATGGGCGGAGCAACGCTCTGCGCTTGTCGCGGCAGTGGGAGCCGACCTGTCGCTGTCGGCCATAGTTAAAACTATGGTGGACAGCGGCGGGTCGTGGGACGCGGTGGTCGCCTTCTGTGAACAAGTAATTTCGCAGAAGGAGGCGGCGGAGAGGGCAAGAGAGGTTGATCCATTGTCCGAACGAATCCGCCGCAGGAGAGTCGGGCGGAGGAGGCTGGCGTATGCCCGTAACCTCCCCCCATAATGAGGGCTTCCGGGCGAGTGGACACGGGGTAGTCCAACGCTCGGTAACAGGTCCTCGAGTTGGTTGGCGTGCATGTGTTCCAGCACACCGCTAACAGTCGGATGGGGTCAAAGACCCCCGAGAAGGGTCCCCCCGGACACACAGCCGGCGTAGTCGCGGAAGTAATTCGCAAGTCTCCCCGTGACTCCGTCATAGGGCGGCGAGACGGAACACCGAGGGGTTTTTAGTCGGTAAGAGTCCGACATAACCATCCTCGCCTCCCCGTGGCAAGGAGGTATCATAATATCTGGATGATTTTCCCCCCGAAAAAAAAAAAAAAAAAAAAAAAAAAAGGTGTTGTACCCGGATGGGTAACCTCTTGTGACATGTCTGAGATACTCTTGTGACATGTATATGATAAGCATAATTATAGTCCAGGGTTCGTTCTATAGCAAGCATGCCAGAGACCTTTGGGCGACCAGAATCTGACATTTGGTTTGATCAATAAAACACGTTAAAGGGAAAAGCTTGTAACATAACATGAGCAAGGTTATTGGTCGAATCAACAACATTTACAGGGAATTAAACATACTCGTATTGCCCGTGTTACTACTGGTGGTACGACTGCTAGTACCACGGGCAAACGAATAAATGTTTGCTGAATTATTATATCGGATGACTTGCTAATGAACTGTCGAAAAATCATTTGTCGCTACGAACTTTTCATCAGCATAATGGTGTTTATTTTCCTCGTGTAGGTACCTACCGCTGTTGTTTCATAGATAAATAAATATGTACCTTATAAAGGTACAGACTCGGCATCTATGTTTTACGCGCAAGCCAAAGATTATTTGGCATATTTTACGATTTTATTACTTTATGACCAGCTTATCTCGCAAGGCATGACATTGCTCTTATATTTAGAATTAGCTTTTTAATAGGGCTTATACTATTTCACATCACACAACAATAATACATTTGCGCAGGTTTCCTCGTGAAGTTTTCTTTCACCATTTTGATAGCAATTGGTAATTAATGTTAACAATATATAAGTCTATCTAAACATGGAAAGAATTCATTGGTAGATACATGGCTGACCTGGGGATTGAACCTGGGCCTCCGTAATAGAAATCCAGTATCCTAATAAAGTTATCTTAAATGTGGAGATAAATATCAATTTATAATACTGGCGTTAAAACCACAAGTGTATCTTCTGGAAATTTTAAACTGATTGTTTGAAATTAAACCACTAAAGTTAGGGAAACCTGTGGTATTAAAATACGAAACAGACTGAGAAATATTCGTTGTATTTTTAACAGTCGTGTTATGTATAATAATTTAAATTTATATTATACGGAGTTTAGTAAGGTAGGATTAAATACCAACTATAGTGGAGCCGCCGAGAAAAGCCCGATATGACGTTTGGGGAAGGTGCGGCCGACATAACTTTGAAACGGTACATAAGTTACGGATAAATAATTATTGTCTTGAATTCTCATTTACGTAATCCATTTTGTACAAAAATAATTAAATTTAAGAATTTCGTAATAATTTCAAACATGCAACAGAGTAAATCCACATTCTTTCTTATGAAAAAAAATTGATTTAGTTTTCCATGAAGCACAGTTACAATGTTATGTCGTCCGAATTAAATCGTAGAGAAGAGATTAAAATACTAAGTGACGATATTTGGTATCAGTTACTAATATCGTTATATCGCTATTATATCATCACAGGAAAATTCTTTTTCGTTATTTTCGTTCAGCCTTAATTTCAGAATGAAACTGGTGTGATGGATATCTTTGTATCAAATTAAATACAAAACAGTTAAAAATAAATCTTTAGTAAGGAAAGCCGCCGACAAAAGCTAGTCAATTACTAACACGTTACCTATGGGTACATCACTATTAACGTCATATTGTCATGTGTCATATCGGGCCTATTAAAACGGCCGTACTATACGAACAAACTGCTGAAAATTTACCTACATAATCTGAATATAATCACATTTTCGTGTTTTTAACAATCATAGAAACGCTTGTTACTTAGCAGTAATAATACCCTGTGTCTAAGGTACAGCCATTATTCCGGCAGTGAAGATTATAAAGCCCAGTGTATGGGATTTTATTGCTGAAAAACATGCAACGGCTTTCAGCTCCTACCCTTCGGAGTGCTCGGTCATTCTCGATTTAAAAAAAACTGATTAGTCACTATCGTTATCCTGAGTATCCCTTTGTGACCTACAAAATTAATGTAGTGACAGGATAGCATTATGAAATTTCTAGTACTTCATCACACGTTTATAGTATCTATTGGATTAACTAATAGAACATTGTTTGTTTGATGCTACGAAATATCTACACACATGAAGTGTTAATTCACTGAATTTCTTCAAAACCCACTTAAATGTGAACTACATATTCATTGCAATATTTGCTATATTACCGTCGCGTAGTTCCCTTGTGTTACATTATATGTACAGTTGACTGTACCTTTTAGTGCAGTGTTCCGGTAATAACGCTCCACCCAATGAACAAGCCCTAAGAAATACGGCACGGTTATAATATGATTATATTAGAAAGCATTTCCACTATCGATCTGTTTATTCTTTCGCACCAGCTGAGCACATTAAAAGACCTTCGTAAAAATCTCACTTGACTTGATTGCGCGGCATAATGTTACTTGGTTGTGTATAAAGGAGAAATATGCGGTCGCCTGTGTTTTGTTTTAGCGTTTATAAAGCGGGGAGCCTTTATGGTTTATAGCTCAATAATATAGGCCGTAAAAACCCCGGACCCTCGCTGAAACTTACTCAGTTTCACAATTGAGTCATAGTAGAGTCCCCAAGACTCCTTCAGGTCTTTTTGAATTATTCCGTTCGTTAAGTAAGGCAGCGGAATTATTCAAACTTTGGTATGCCATCCCTCTATTTTTTTATCTAGTCATGATCATAACATGAATCAACATTCAATAGTTCCACGAGTGTAATTGTATATTTGTACCTCTACGCGATAGTAATATTGTCTAAATGCAATGAGTTTGTGGAAATACTTTATTCTATAAACTTACAAATTCGTAAAAAAAACTACACATAATAAATAAATTATTAATTATATATAAAAGATATCTTCCAGCGCGTCGCATCGAGGCAACCTGCCCAGAACATTAGCAGAAAGAAAAACTGGCTAATTGATGTAAGTTGGTGTAGTTACCTATCTCAATCTACACAAACTCTTTTGAAAACCATGAAGGAAAAAATTTCGTCGCGTCCCCGTTCCTTCCTTCATGACTATAACTGTATAGGTAGGGTAATTCTAGGATAGATGGCCATAGTTTTATTAGAAAGTCATTTACTCCACCTCTTCATCAAATAAAACAACTTTGCAAATATCTTTGGAACGCTTATTTATTAATAATGAAATTGAACACAAAATAAACTGAAATGTCTTATGCTAAACACAATTAAAATAATTTTTTTATTAACACTTGGGTGGCCATCTCTCCGATACCAATCAATATGAGATGGCCATAGTGGCCAAGGTAAGATGGCCATACAATTTAGGACACACTATTTACTTTTTTCCCCTTTCCCCTTTCCTTTTGCTTTCTGTATATTAACCACATTTATGTTTTCTTTCAGGTTCTTTGCTTTCCTCCCACATGGGTGACATTTATCGTAAAATCTCAGTACAGTTTTCATGTACCCAGCCTTTACATACAATGCACTCAATCCAATCTTCTGTTAATTGTGTTTCGAAGTAATTTTCTCCGCATGCAACACAGTCATTAATATTAGTTTCCACGAGGGAAGAGTCACCACTCTCCAGGAGTATCGGCTCATCTTCTTCTTCCGTGTCACTAAATTCCTGTCCTTTCTGGGTCTTTTTCCGTTGTAGTGTACTTTTGTTTTCATTTTGTTGCGTTCTTTACCAGTAGATTTCTCGCGCTTTCTTTTTTTCTTCTCAGATATCGGTTCATCGTCATCTTCCATATCAGTAGATTCCAGTCTCATATGGACCTTTTCCCTTTGTAGTGTAATTTTCTTTTTCTTTTTGTCACATTATTTGCCAGTAGATTTCTCTCTCTTTATTTTTTCTTCTCAGTGATTGAGTCACTCATTTACCACGTTCATCACTTGTACGAACGTAGCGGTTTGGTATCTGAAATGACAAGAAAATTGCTTAAAAACATGGTCATCTCTCCTAGAAAAATTATGGCCATCACCCCTAAAACCTATAGGAGAGATGGCCCACCTGTTTATATTCCAAATAAATCAACAATAGCAATTTATTTTGAGGTTATGTTATAGGCTAGTATATGTTTTTAGTGATACAACTTTAAATACGGTTGAATATACATGTCTACATATGACAACCGTTTAATGACTAACTACGTGCAAAAAAAATCGAACTTGCTGTAAAGATAAATCGCAAATTACTCACTTTTTCATGGATTTTTCTCTTGAAATTCGACACAGAAACACCGGTACAATGGCTGCGTTCCCACTGACATGACGACGTACGCCCTCTCGTGGTGAATGTTGGAAATATTTCGATGGGCCATCTATCCTCTATGGCCATCTATCCTAGGATTACCTATATTTAACTCATGCGTTCCAAATTTTACTATAAAATTAGATTCGATTATTTGTGACATTTCCATGCGTTTATAGATTCTGAGTAGGTATAGAAAGCACTTGAATTACTCAAGAATTACTAAAGTAAATTTTCTTGGTCCTCTGCATATATTATAATATGGCCGTTGTAGCCTCTCTGATAAAATCACCAATTCGTCGCCGACTCGAGAAAATTCGCTCCGTGAACTTTACTGTAAGTAAACTGAAATGAATCTAGTTTATGTGCAAATAAAGTTAGCAGATCGACGCTTTATGATTATATAGTTTCAAGCTTGTTTGCTTTATAGCATTTTATATGACTGACGAGGGAAGGCTCTCAGGCGATTTTTTATTATTTAAAAAGGCCATTTTATTTTCTTATAATTCCCCAGTGTATTCTCTTTGAATTTTAATTTCAAAGATTTATACCCTCCATCTCAATTAGTTAGGGAAATTATCCGGCTCTAATTATTATTCGTGAAGTCAGTCTGTCCTGCATGAGCGAAAACTCCCGGGAAAATAGAAAAGTTTCATGCAATTAGCGCGCTAAAGCAAAAACGTGGATGTGATTTAATGAATTCGCGCTATATTTATGTGGATCGCGTGTACGGCTGAACAAAAACGTTAACGTCGGAATCGACCACAATTCGCAAAGGCCCGTCACAAATTACAAACTAATCATAGCCCACCAATTGGGTCGCTCGGAAGAGGTTAATTTTCCCAATCCCGCCGCCGCGCTAACGTTCTGCCCGTAACTGCCGCCCCACCAATTAGCTTTTACTGCCCTTGTGGTCCGATAACTACTCCGCAAGACTTATCTATCGAACGACCCGGGCATTATGCCCTAGTAAACACTAGTAGAAATTGTATCAGCTCCGTCCCACCCAATAAAGCTCTGAGTAAGCGCGTCTGCTATATTGTGACGCCAGATAACATTTTAATGTTTTGCTCATATTTCATTGTTCATTGTTTGTATTTGCGTTTATTTTGAATAGCGATGTTCCTTCAGAAACAAGTCTCAATATTACTAAGAATAGTCACTTTGTTTTACTAATCAATATGAGTTTAAGACGATTATTTGTATAATTAAAACGAATTGGTTTGGTACGGTAATTTACACTTTGTGTTTGTAAAATTGGCTGCGTAAAGTGCACTGCCTAGTTAGGGCTAGCGTACAACGCCACGGCGCAGCGCCGTGCCGTCGCATGGCGCGGTGTGTCACGGCGTCTGCCGACACCGTCTACCGGTGCACGATGTCGGACGGCGCCGGTCACAGGTGGACAGCGTCGTGCCGGCGGACGGCGCCGTCCACAGGCGCAGTACACGAGCACTGACGTGCGCCGGCGAACGCCGCGCCGTGGCGTTGTGCATCCGCCCTAACACTTGTTGTGATATCGACTGTGAAGTAATTGTTCATAAAATGGGCAAAGAGTATTGTCTAATTTGTTTAAACCGCAATGAACAATGAGTTTACCTACCTGCGGTTCAGATAGGAGTGCTACATTGCATCGGATTTCGTTAAATACATTTAAGTACGGGTCCGTTCATACCGACCAACTGAACCGATCAACGTAGAAAGTACGCGTTCACCTTTACACAATCTACCTACAATAAAACTAAATAAGTTCTGCAGTTTTGTTACTCATGAAAGATGGGTGTTAAACACTTCAGCTTATATTGCCGAGAATAAAATGAGAGTAAAATGGGAATGAACAATCACCTACATACCATAAAACCAAAGGTTGCCGGTTGGTCGGTGTTGCCGACGGTTCGCCCCGGCGCGGCGCAGCGACGTTTTAGGGTAGTTACCTTTAAAACGATTAAGTAAATCCCTTCCGGTATTTTTACCTAAATCCTAGCGGAGCTTTCAGGCCATACTTATCTTTTCCCGTGACCGATCAGGACTTCGCTTTAGTTTTAAAGTATTAAGCCGTCTTGTAGCCTAGCTCGTCATTTGAGTAAAAAGGTAGAACAATAAAAGTCATTCTCATTTCAAAGAGATTCTTATATCAAAGAAAATAAATACTCTAACGAGCGTATTACACAGTGACATTACGGTATGCTGCGCCTACGCATTGGCATACTACACATTGTGAGCGCTCTCACTGACCACCTTTGCTTACCAATGAGTTTAATTTTCGTTCGAGATGTCTCCTCTAGTAATATGGAACTCAGTGGCATATCCCAGACATTTTGTTTGTGTACTCAACTGTTACTGATTTTGACGCCAATTATTTATGAAATAATTCTACGAAACATGAAGCAACAAAAGGGATGTTGACACAAGAAATATAATCACATTAAAGAAAAAGAAGTAAAAAAGAATTCATTTCCCTTTAAAAATAAATTGTTTGATTGAAGATCGAATAGTCAATGGGACCAATCGCTCGAAAGTCGGAAATTGTGAAGAGAGGTACGGTACAATCAAAATTGAATTGATTCCACTTTTTTACATTTTAATGAAAGTATTCAATTGACATTAAATTATGCAATATATTTTAAAACAGAAGGATATTTAGGGCAAGTAGGACAGCCAGAATAATTGGCTGTGCTAAGATCATCCGAAACTGTAATAAAATTACGCGGTTAGCAATAAACGTGCCTTAGAAGTTATTCCACGATTTAAGGGAGGTTGAACTAGATTTATGGGTAACAGCTTATAGTAAGAATCTAGGTCGAAAACACTATATCCTAATCATCATCTGTTTTGTTTTATGACCGACAGATTCTACTTAATCCCATTCCATCCCACTAATACCAGTATCCCATCCCACTCCCACTAATATATAAACGCGAAAGTTTGTATGGAAGGTTGGATGGATGTTTGTTGCTCTTTCACGCAGAAACTAATGGATGGATTTTAATGAAACTTTACAATAAAGAGAATAACACATAGGCTATAATTTATAAAGATCCTACGCAGACGAAGTCGCGGGCAGAAGCTAGTAATCTATAATGAAACTTTCTGCCACGGACCGCCAATTCTAATTTGACAAAATGCTATAGGTACAAGTTTATCCATGCAAATCTATGACTTTTAAATGTTCCATACTAATTCTGTGATCAACTGACCTACCGTTTGCTAGACAAAACAATAGCTTTGCGAATAAATACTATAATAATATTGTATGGTTTCTTGGCCGAGAGAAATATTGCTCGGTATTGTCAGTGTAAAGGCAATATCAAATTCAACAAAGGAACATCGTATAGGAAATATCCTTGGTGGAATTGAATCATAGCTCTTGCCCTGTACGAGTGCCACTGTCACTGGCTAAAGCAAACAACGATGTATCTGCTAGATTGAAATAGAAACAGGATGCCAGCAAAAATACTTGCAACAATCCATTAGTGTGGTAGGAGTAGGGGTCTGAAAACATGAGATTGGAGTTCGTCCTACGTAATATAAATAATTGTGTAAATTCCGGAGTATCGCATGATATTTATTCGTTGCTGACTCTTCCACAGTGTAGTACTCACAAACAACCGTGACAGGTTGTGTTTAGGTTTACCATAATCCTAAGCCGTAATCTCCATGTTATCTCTGCGCAGCCATGTTCGAAAAACTTCATAAACTCTTTCGGGCATAACTTTTAGAAAATCAAATCTGTAACTATAAATATAACAATAATAATTCAGTAACTTTTGATTTAAGCTATCAAATAGCAGTGGTAGTTAAGTGTGTAGCCAGTTGGCCGCGGTCACCAAATATATATTTTCACTATAGGTACGAGCATGTGCTTCACCTATAGGTGGATAATACAAGTGAAGCTTGATGACCCAGCTATACCCGAATTATTTTCTAATTGCAGACTTAAAATATCCTTCAAATATTTAGGTTTACCATAATCTAATACATTTATATAATACATTGGGTTACAACACCTATGCGTCCCAGCGCGCTCCATGCTTAGTAATTTTGTAGATTTCCCCTACACATAAACATCCACGTGTATTGTTTCACTTCCCGCTTTCAGAGCGACATATAAACTCGTCGCAAATCCTGCCGAGGGTTTGAGAGCGTCGTCTGAGAAATTTTCCAAGTCAACGAAAGCAAGAAGCGACAATCTCGCCGACCTACGTCTTATTTTTCAGCAGAGCCGACCCGTTACAACGACAGAGATTTACATTTGAAATAGGCTGAGACTCTCTTTTATTTCGCTCCGTTTTATTTTTTTCTCTCTGTCCGTAAAACTGCAATACTTTCCCGTATAATATTGAACGTTTCTATATTTTTACAGGAATTGAAAACCTTATTTTTAAGGTTACATTAATAATATAATAAACTGGTCCTCAAAGTGTAGCGACAGACTGTGCTACCCATGCATGAAGAACAAACTCAATTCAATTTTAATCATCCCAAAGCAAGTGTAAACCAAAATGACTATCATTAAAAGCAGTTTTACGCTAAAACATGTAATTAAACGACCATACACATATTATTGTTTACAAAATAAAACACTTGTTTTGAGATGAGGTATATTTAACAGAATTAGAATGATTATAGCCGAATTAGTTGAATAAAAACAAATACGAATATTATTTCGAAAGAAAAATACTATTTCAGTTGACTAGAATTTGTGGTAAGTTTATTATAAAACACAACTAATTAATCTCAAAACCGAACCGAGCCTCAAATTGTTCTTTCGCTTCCCGAGGATCAGTAATCAATCTGTACAACTTTCACTATAATCCGTTCTTCAACTTTCAGGCGGCCTCTCCGAAAACGGTGCGAAATATAATTTGTGACGGCCGACACGATCCATCAAAGATTTTCCCTTCGGAAACTGTGCAGTATATGTATAAATTATATTATGGGACATTATTGATGACTGTGCCCGCGAAGCCATTACCATGTCGTGTTCCATAAAAAATGCAAAATTCTCCTTTTAGCTGGAGCCAGTCAGTAATTCCAGTTCACGCAGAACAAATCGAAATAAACAGGATTTTATACATGTTGTCACAATAGCTCATGAAATATGCGTAAGTATTATCATATGCATTTTTGCACAATATTTCAGTATCAAGGTAGTTTGGTGTGACAAATGTAACATTTTTTTATTAGAGAAAATACACAATAGATACATACATATCGATAAGGCTAGTTTAGACAGTTTCAAGGAAAGCGATTTAGCGGTTGCAAATCGTAAAAATACTTTCAGGAAGTATAGTACACACTGCAGCACAAAGGTGACCTGCATTGCTATGTCAAATCTCCTGGTATAGAAAATATGAATGATGCAAAGTCCAAAATTGACGCACGTGTTGATCGAATGCATACTCAACGCACATCAAAGCTATAATACTTGAAGTACGATTTCAACTCTCATGTGTCAGACAATAAGTACAAAGTGTTACACTTGATGTGTTTTCGACGGTACGGCATAAATTCCATTACACGCCCAAACAACAACAATGATCGATTCCCCAATTAAATGTCGTCTCCTATATCAAGTTTCAACGAATGTTGCGGTGTTATGGAGCGGAGACGAGGCTAATTACTAGAGGAATTCCTTTCCCACCCTTCATTCTCATTCGTAGGGGGCGGTGACGGGGACTTGGTCCAAAACAATTTATGCATTCATTCGCTTAATTAAATTATACTACGGCAGACTTTCCCACGAGGATCTTTTAATGTCCCACTCATAAGATCGGAAGGCATAAATTAACTCAGCTATTTGTTATGCTGGGCCACGCGCGTTTAATTATTAAGGCTGTGTCACTCTCCTCCGCAGAGCCAGGGCTAGTGTGCCTCCTGCCGTATGAATACAAATGTGTCGGCTTAATTTTTTTAATTGAACATACGAAGTTTACAAGATAAAAATAATTGTCTATTTATTTGTTTAACACTTTATTGTACACAACATGACAAATAAAAACATAAAAATATAATTTGTACAAAGGGCGCACTTATCTCTAAAGAGATTTCTTCCAGCTGACCTATTACGAAAAGAATGAGATAAAACAGAGGAGGATAGGTGCACAAAAAGTAAACACAAATAAAACATGAGACACCACATAATATACTAAGTAGGTATACATATAAAAGAAGAATATATAAAATAATATAATACTTAATTAATTTAAATACATATATAATTATACATATAATACATACGAACATACATATTATTTACATAAAATATATACTAAATATACACTATATAGCACAAATATACGACAATGGATAAGAGGACGACAGCATAAATCATGAAAGAGAGAGGTAATGCTCTTTAACACGATTTTTGAAAATAGTTAAAGATTGACTCTCACGGACAGTGGAAGGGAGATCATTCCATAAGCGAACTGCATGGACAGAAAAGGAATAATTGAAAAATTGAGTTTTACGTGGAGCAGGAGGGAATTCAAGGAGAAGGAGAAGAAGGACATTTGAGAACTTTAAAGAGAAAACTGACTATATGCATATTCCTCCGCGCACGTATTGGAAGCCACTTAAGTTCGGTCCTGAAGTGAGAGATCCTGTCATATTTACGTAGGCCAAATATGAAGCGAATGCAGAGATTCTGCAGGCGCTCCAACTTGTTGAAGAGTTCCTCAGTGGCGTCCAGCGTGCAGATATCGGCATAGTCTATGATAGGAAGGAGTAAGGATTGAGCGAGAGTGATCTTAGTCTTCAAGGGCAAAAAGTTTTGGAGACGCTTCAAGGAATGGAAGGAGAAATGAACCTTCTTGCTAATCTGGTTGACGTAAGGCCCCCAAGACAGATTTTTATCAAGAATAATACCCAGGTTTTTAGCCGAGATACTAATGGGAATAATGACACTGTCGTACATAACAGGTGGAAAAGCATTGTTATTAAACAGTAAGTTACACATATACCTGCTACCTATAACCAAGGTCTGGGACTTCGATGGATTGACTAAGAGACCATAAGACTTAGCCCACTGACTGATACGGTTAAGGTCGTCATTAAGCGCTTCAACAGTGTCCACAACATAGCCCACTTGAAAGTGACGATAAATTTGCAGATCGTCTGCATAGAGATGATAATTCGAGGTTAAGATGCTAGTGATTGTGTTAATAAAAACAGAGAAGAGTAAATAATTATTTACTGCATTTAAGCAAAGTTATTTCGTATTACCTACTCGTCGTAGGTACTGTGGAAGGTCTAAAAGTAGAACTAAACCACAGAAAACGGAAGGATCACACAAATTCCAACTTCTTTGACCACACTTCCAGGAAACATGGTTAATTATTTATAGGAACTGTCTGAAAGGGAACTTCAACTCATAAGAGTCCATCTCACCTCATTTCAACTGTACGTAATGTTATTCATCCCAAAACTATCGTAAACAACGCTAATTTTACTGTGAAATGTGGCATAATCCAGCCGGAACCAAATTTATTCAGGTAGATATTATTCTAAGAAGTTTCCGCGTTCAAAGAGAGGTCAAGCAGTAAAGAATAAAATAATCATTCTTTGTATTTTACTAAGCAATTAATCACGTTGGCTGCTCTTCCTTTACTTAATTCTGAGTTTTCTCGCTAGCAGCTGAGCTTCATTATTCTCTACTACGTACGAGTACCTTCTCATTGTTACACTTGCAAACTTTTTCCTACTAAATAGCAGTTACAACTTACAGCAGGTATTTAATTAAATAACCCACACATCACATAAGTATAATCCACATTCCTATACATTTAATACCTCTTAATTAAATTCCCAATAATTAATTGTGACACCTCATATAATAAGCAGAAATTATTTAAAAAAAACGACTACCAAAAATTTAACCACCATTGATTCCTTTTTTAGCCTAAGTCACTCCTACAGTTAAGACGAATCTAACGACATCTCATATGTTAAAATCCATCAAGCCGTTTAGGCTGCAGGGCGTACCAAAGAATTATACATACATACTCAAATACTTACACCCGAAAAACATAACCCTTCTCCTTGCGCAGTCGGTTAAAAATAGTATGAATTTCACATAAATGGAAATGGAAAGGAAGATCTCCTTATACTCTCTTATTACGAACGTAATTTTCCATTCCGAGAGGTGTCTGCGGTTTTATAGTTTCCTGTGAATATTTACTCAGTAAGTAGTATCTTTCAACTGTTTTTTTTCGACATGATATCAGAGTCATTGTGGGCAATAGTTACACATTTATCTCCCCTCTTTGTTCATATTTGTAAAATGAAACTCAGTTAAACTACTTTCCTAAAAGCTCGTCTCTTGTCGAGCTACCGATACTGCCTTTTCCATTCATTTCTGTAGATGCTGCTATTAGGCCGTGAATATACACAGGACTAAAACCTCCGCCTTTGACAGAAATTCCACTGGCGTTCACAAAAATGTATGCGTCGCCTCGATCTATTAATATTTCATTTCGCAATAAGTTTAAAGTTTACGTTTTTGCAATAAACCATCCTTTACCTTCTTGGTGACGTGATTAGTTAAGTTTAAATGCAAATAAGTATAGTAAGTTTATATTATTCAAATGGAAATTGTTAATCTGTTTTGTTGCGAGAATGCACAATGATATTTAACAAAAGTAATGAATGAATTAACGTTTAAGATCTAATTTTAACATTTTGATGTATGGACAGATAAGTCTAGTATTTCTTTATATTAATCAATAACAAACCGACGTGCTAATCCTATCTGGAAACCCAAATCCACCCCGGTGTGGTGCGTTGATTAATATCAAACATATAGCTATTGTTGGCAGCGCGTGTACGGTACTTTATTGTAGCGGCATCAGAGCCTGCCTCCCTCGTGACAGCTTACACATGAATTCGGGGATAGACAAAGAGTATGCACGATGAAAGAGCTTTTCATCCGGTCCCTAGCTCACAGGCAGTTGCGAAAGAGCTGTGTGCGTTGTGATAACAGTTAACTTGTCCTTGATTGTACATATTTACTCTGAGTATTATTTATGTGATGTTTCTGCGAGTGTATAACAGGAGAATGTCACTGAATTCTACATCGCGCTGACTTAGCTCAGTACCTCGCTATACCTATAGAACTACCTGTTTCAAGGTAAGTATTTGGTAGGTACTGTAGATTTAAGCACGTAACAATGACTATTTGTAGGCACGTACACAATTTGTACCGGTTGTTGTTGTTCGACAGCAGTCGTCAGGTCATGTCAGTGGCCTACGGGCAGCCTGAACTACTTTGACAATAGGTTAACTATATTATGACAACAAGAAAGGACCTTTTGTATTTATGAATTAAGCTTTTATATGTGAAGAAGAAATTTTATTGACAATATCGGTAATTAAATCCTTGGTTTAGGTAACCAGTATTTTAACTATGTAGCGTTAAATAAGGAGTAGTGAGTGCAAAAGCAATCCCTCCTTTTAAATAATATTCTGAAAGGGGGCATCAAGGTTACAATCCATTGCAATCAATGGCGACATCAGGAATCTCAGTTTGCTATAGCCGCGCATTGCCTATGAAAAGGTCGTCCCGGGACTTACTTCATGTATGGAAATTAGAGTCATAGGAAAACACGAAGTTCACCATCGAGATGACTTTACAAGTGTATTATAAATATAAGGCTTAAGGCAGAATGTAAACCAGAAAAAGGTATGACCTAATTTGTGTGATCTAATTTAGATTTATTATTTGCTTTCAGACAGTGCCAAATATTCGAAATCTAAAGTAATATTCCACTCAAGCTGACGCCAACAAGGCAACATAATGAGGTTGTTTGTGTATCACCTACGCATGCCTCTGTGCATAAAAAGTAAGGAGCCTTACGTAATCACACGTACTTCTGTTGTAATGCTGCAATAAACGTAAAAGAAAACATTGAACATACTTGTGCCTTTAATAAGTCAGGATGTAGCAACAAGTCCTTGGCTATAAACAGGGTAGATTGTAAAACCACACTTATAAAAATCCAATCCCGGTAAACCGTTTCACTAGATATACACCTAATTAGCTCTAGTGCTGTAAAAAATGAGTTTCGAGTAAGCATTCTATTTCGGCGACTAGTTACTGCTATTGATGTGGAGTCTGCGCTCGGGTTATTTGCACTCGGTCGGACTCTGAGTCGTTTAACAAAATGACGGGCCCTTTTTATCTTAGTCGGGCTGCAATTTGTTGCTCGCTCTATTTTCTCCAGACCACAAACCGACGGCTGCTATTTTGAATAGGTATCCCTTTTCTCTAAAATTAAATTGTGTGGCATACTTTCCTCTATAGCTCTGAGGTCTTATATATAACTCGTCATAAATATGAGTACATTTTTGAAATAGGTACCTACGACGTATAGTAGTAGATAGCTATACCTACTAAAACATGCTAAGAATCACAAATGTAGTGGTTAGTTCCATAAGTTTATAGTTACCTATACATACAGTGTTGCTATATGTAAACGTAATCATCTCGGTGCTTTGTGTTGTCGTGAAACTTTCAAACAATATGAATTAACTTACAAATAGCCTCGCCTACCTATTTACCTATAAGCGGAATGAGAAACTTCAAAAGCAAAACAAAAGTTGCCAGTCATGATTTGGTAAGTTTCCCTATTTACTGGAATTTAAGGTGCTATTATTACAGAAGTTTTGTTCCGAAGTAGCAATATTCTTGTCAAACGTGATATGACTACATAAGAAATTGGTTGTTGTAAGAGAACTTCATAATCCAAATTAACTTCGATTAATTATGTCACTATATAACTAAAACAGTCATGTAGATTACTTGTATCAAGTTACCGGTTCATCTGAAATATTCATACCTACCTCTGGTTAGTCTTCTGTATTTTTTCATTTAATAATAATAATACGACAAATATCACTACGTTATGTGGTGCTACGTTGTAGCTACGAGGCCGTAGCGTAGCTACGATTTCGTAGCCTTCTGATCATTGTACGTATATCTCCCATAATCAAAATATTTGGATGTAAAACATTAATATTCGTTAATGACACCCTCTCACATAATCTTGAAGTTGCCATGCTCCCATAGGTAGTGTAGAGGTTTTTGTGGAGGCACAGAGGCGAGCTTGCTTCATCCCGGGTGGCGGCGCGGCGGCGGCGGCGCGGCGGGGGGCGAGGCACTTCGTTTGTCGCGATATCGCTCATAAGCGCGCGCTATCTCGCCGCACCGCCGCGCTATTCAGCCGAAATAGTACCTCGAGGAGTTCGGTAATGAGTTCCCTGGTACACTCCTATCACTAGCTCCGACTACTGCTTTTAAAAGAGGACATTTTTGAAAATTGACATCGTAAAAGACTCGCATTATAAGCTATATGGCGCTCTACGAAAAGAATATCGCTACCTACTTTTGTGGTCCGTTTTATTTGCGCACTTTCAACTAGTTTTAGTTTAATGTTCTGATTTTTACGGCGACTCCTCGTTATAGCAGTTGACGATGCTTTTAGCTGAAAATGAAAAATCTAGTTACGTTCGCCTGTAAAAACTGAATATGGGTATGGTAAAACCAGAGCAAGTTTTAAACCTTATACGCTTTATAGGATTATGTTCGTGGAGTTCCACTTAGCTGCAGTGTTTTAATCTGTCTGCAAGAATTGAGATTAAGTTACAGTGAAAATGTACCCATTAGTGAAAAAATAGGTCCACAGACATGCGGGCACTCTACATAACGTTATTACTGCATTTATTGCATTATAGTATTGTATCGTATGTTGACTGTACCTACCTATTACTATTTTAATATCGGGATCTGTCTTTGAATGCATTCAGATGTGCTGAGATATGGGTCCCGCTAGGTGCATCACATATCCATTATATTACCATATAGTTATCTAACTCATGAGCATTGGACCCATGTCCCAGTACTACAAGCCTGTCAATGGACCGGGTTTTAAAGCCCTTGAAAATTTAAGAGATACAAAATATGAAAATACATTCTCAGACCAAATTGTCCATGCATATTAGTAACATAATTTTAATTAGGTTCAATAGTAGAACGGAAAATGCAACGAAAATTATGTTATACAGAAACACTGGATAGAGCTGTATATCCATTGCTTCAGTATCGGAGAGTAATCTATCCACTATAGTGCTCAGGAAGCTGTTGGCACCGCCGCCCACTCGACGCATCAGAGAGGCTATTCTTTTTCGTATTATAGCGTAAGTCGTCCGTGCGTGCCTCGGCAAACATATCTGATGCGCCGCGGAAACGTGGCTTGGTTATTTCTACCTACAATATAATATAATACAGATTTTGCAATAGAAGTACTTCTAACGTTATTATGAACTTATTACAGTAACTTCGCTCGCTAGCGTGTACGTTAGCTACAAGGTTCGTGATTGCTGGGATTTTTATTGCACCCTAGTCAATGGCGGAACTAAATTCGCATCAATTACGAACCTTGAAGCCCGACTCACGGTAAATGATACAGATATTTTTCTACTAATATAAATGAGTATCATTTTCGATCAGTAAATAGCGACGGCAAGCAATTTTTACCATATTGTACCGATGACGATTGTCTCAAGCAGTTTTACTATTTTATGTCTAACTCTGTTGACACACAATCTGATCACACTGGTCGACATTGTGAACCAAGGCGAAACTCACAGTAAGTACTTACCTAAGTTTGGTCGGTAGAGCAAAGCCAATACTCCTTTCACCATAAGTTTCTGCTCGGCTAGCCACAATCCAGCCCGTCTTCACTGTGGCCGCCTTGAACCGTTAATCCACCACTTTTGCGGACAATAGCAGCCCAGGAACCAGGAATTATAATTGGGACGGCGGAATATCACCCTAATTACACAGGTCTGTCACAAGCCGA